>NC_069401.1:83409123-83470535 GCF_026875155.1 Cherax quadricarinatus | reverse complement strand
ATTGCACTAGGGTCGGGTATAGGTTGTTGACAAGATCAAGAGTATAACTAGATTTAAATTAACAAAATAGGAAGGGGATTCCCCTTCCAAACAATAGTACACCTCCATCCTCTCCCCTCCTCCCATCTCATCACTCATCAATAAGTCTTCAATAATGGTAATGTAATAGTAATGTTTTACTTTGCATGTCTCATTGTTTTCTGTGTAGGGAAATGTATATTTCATGTAGAAAAATTATTTTAAGACTTTAGGGTGTCTGGGTACCGGACCTGTCTGCCAGCCCGCTCTGTCCACGTCCCTGTGCAGGCGCCGTGAGCCAGTCTAGCTTTGTTGAATTAGACACATGTGCAACTCTTGGGTATCTTTATTGAGGAAACGTTTTGCCACACAGTGGCTTCATCAGTCCATACAAAGGAGAAACTTGAAGAACAGGAGGAGAATGAGGTAATCGCTCCCTCAGCCTTGAGTCGATGTGGTCCATCCATCAATGCACATGTGTCTAATTCAATAACATGTCGGTTCTCTGAACCATTCATCTACCAGTCTAGCTTTGTTGATGCTCAAGTGAACACTAACCTGTGCTCTCATTCAAACATTTTACGATTAATTCATCGTGTTTAGTGCGTGTGGGACTGTGTAATAAGCTACCATGGACCCAAAGAAACTTGCTAGTGGTACCCCTGTGGTAAAGAAAGTGAGACATCATAGATGTGAAGAAGGAAATAATACAGAAGTATGAGAGTGGTGTGAAACTTGTTGAGCTTGCCAGGAAGTATGGGAAAAACAAGTCGACCATCGCTTCTATCCTGGCAAATAAAGAACAAATCAATAAAGCTGATTTCCCCATTTTAGGGAAATCTCAACCCTTTCAGGGTCGACAGGCCCTCTCAGAGACATGTTCTCTGGGTCGTCCAAATTTAAAAAAAAAAAAAATTCTTAAGAAAAGATAGAGAATCTTCTCCCGATCATAATGACACCAAAAGCATGAAATTTGATGGAAAACTTACGGAATTATGCTCCCATGAAGTTAGCGGTCTTGACGATGTTTACACATCGGCGATTTTGCCCACTTTGAGCCCTATTTTCGGCCAATTCCAGTGTACTTGACAAAAATCATAACTATTTCGCTAGAACTCCATTTTTTCTCTCGGATGAGTACAAGAAACCACCCATTTACCGATTTCAACTATCCAATACAGTGGTCAGAATTTAGCAATTTTGCCAATTTCACAAATTTCAAAAGATGCCAATTTCCGAATAGGTTCCAGAAACACATTCCTGGCACTAAAATAACATTTCCTCTGTTCATTAGTCATGTCCCCAGGCCCCTCTTACATTCTTTTGCTTTCAACTTTGAATTTTTATTCTCACAAAAAAAATAGAAGATTTACTGTTATGCAGACTACTGCATTGGTGTAGAAATGGTATAAATATTATCAGCGCACTTGTGAAAGAATATTAGACTCACCAGTTGACGTGTATTGGACGCATAGCATGATTTGTTTACTTTTGAACTTTGGTAAAAAATCGAACATTTCTGCTACTTTGAGCGCAATTTCAAGGTAGTTTTCTTTGTAAAACCAGTCAAAATCACCTTAATTTCTGTAATATGTCTTCCATTCTATAAAATGAGACCAGGAAAACTAGAATACAACAATAAATACCATACGAAAATACAGTGCAAAGTCGCTGTTTTAATCCAAAAACACGGTCAATTTTTTTTCTTATTATGCACTGTGTGCTGCAGGATTTGTTTTTTTTATACCACGCACACTGACCACAGACCCATTCTTTCATATGTAGTCCTACCAGCTTTCTCTCACTAGATTTGAGGGCGCTAGAATTTAGGCGTACTAGTACGTCAAAAACCCTGGTGCGTAACCTGTACTAGTACGGCCGAAACCCTGAAAGGGTTAAAGAGGCACCAGAAACAGAGGACTGTGGACAGTTATTTTGCGAGACGGGTCCAGTGACTCAAGCTGGTCCTAGTGGCATTAAAAGACAGAAGGGAAGTAACCCCAGAGAGGGCTTTGATACCTAAAGTCCTTATGGAGGGGGATTCCCTTTCCAAACACTAACCCCAACTCCCTCTCCTCCTCCCTATCTTCCAGTTGCCATCACCAATCTTCAATAAAGGTAAGCAAAAATGTTAGATAAATACATGAGTGGGTGTGGGTGGGTGTGAGTTGGACCTGACTAGCTTGTGCTGCTGGGTCTGGTACAGTGGTCCATCCTTGAGTGGGGATGACCAGACTGGGTGGGTCATTGGGATAATCCCCGGGGGTTGGGGGTCATTGGGATAATCCAGGGGGGACATGGACCTGCTCTGCATGGGTCAGTAGGCCTGTTGCAGTGTTCCTTTTCTTATGTTCTTATAATTGTACACTATTTGTTGTGTATATGTAAAACTATAATTAATCTTCATAAAATGTATTTTTTTTTTGTAAATATTTTTGGGTTTCTGGAACGGATTAATTGTATTTCCATTATTTCTTATGGGAAATATTGCTTATCTTTTCTAATTTTTCGAATTTAGAACTAGCTCCTAGAATGGATTAAGTTTGAAATTTGAGGCTCCACTGTTTTATATTTCCTTACAATATATTTGCGCATCAAAACATTCACCAATGCTACAGTACAGTACTGTATTATTATTTCCCTACATCATATCTGCGCACCAATCATTCACGAATTTTCAAGATTCATGAGGTTCTTGATCCCTTATCCCCTGCAAATGTGGAGGGCCTCCTGTATACTTTGACGAGCCAATAATGAACTTGAATGTCACCCATATGAACAATTACTACTGCTACATAATGGACAACACAGAGGTTGCAGAATCATGGCTGTGCAGATGGAAAGATACAACTGTGGCCGAAATGTATTTATTCCTTGGCACTGTCATGCTTGTGCCTCATGTACAAGCACAATATAACACAGTACCGGTCCACAGACTACTTCATCAGTACTCCTGTCTTCCGTGACCTCTTTCCCTGCAACAAATTCACTCTGTTGCTAAGAATGTTGCACTTCTCAGACAGTAATAGGCCCAACAGAAATGACCTATACAAAATCTGGGAAGGGTTTGTAAGTCTAAAGCAGAAATTCAGTGCCTACTTTTATCCCTTCAAGAACAGTTAGGTTAAAGGACAAGTGCAACTAATGTGACATTTTACTGTGGCAACATTTCGCTCTCCAGCTTAATCAAGCTGTTACTGTTACCTAACAATGTCGGTAATTCAACCAACATTAACCCTTTCACTGTCGGTGTCGTATTAGTACAGCTTACAACCCAGTGTTGGTGCCATATTAACCCTTTCAGGGTTGGTGCCGTACTAGTATGGCTTGCGCGCCAGGGTTGGTGCCGTACTAGTATGCATAAATTCTAGCAGCTTCAAATTAAGCAGGAAACAGCTAGTAGGCCTAGATGTGAGACAATGGGTGTGCGTGGTCGGTGTGCGCGGCAGAAAAAAATTCTGGGACCCAGTGGCGCATTGTGGGAATGCCATTTTAGTAGACCTTGTTCACCATGCCTTGCGGTAAGAAGCTCCTCATTCCTCGGCGAATTGGGACACTTTTGCTTCCCAGTGACAGTTCTAATACAGATGGAAGTGCCAGTGAAGATGAGTTTCAAGGTTTTGGCAAGGTTGTGACCGAAACTAATGACCATAATACCGGTAATAGTGAGGAAAACCCAGACGAACCTCAGCCTTCCATCTCTGCTGCTGGACCGTCTTGTTCACATTCAGTTGTACCAGAATCAAAGAGGAAACTCCTATTTTTCCAAATCCCGGACTCAGATGTGAGCACTGGTGATGATAATGATAGTGAATATGAACTACAAGCTCTTGAAAACAGTTCCAGTAGTGATAGTGAAGTGGAATATTCTCCAGTGAAGCGTCAGTATATACGACGATACACGAGCTCTGGTAGTGTGCCATATGCTATTCCAAGGGGAAGGAGTACATCTCTGAGTACATCCCGTGGCTGTACAACAGGAACAGACATTGAAAATGAAGATGATAGTGTTGCAATTGGGATGGAAAATGTGCATGGTGGTGGGTGGTGGTGGTGTCGGCCATGAGGCACCAGCAGTGGGCCATGCTGCCACCCACGCCGCTGCCTCAGCTGATCTACAACAAAGGCCACCATCCCCCACCCACCCACCACACCAGCCTCCACAACCACCTGTCAATATCCAGTACCCACCAGCAGACTGCACCTGGGATTGGCAGGAAGCTGCCAATTTTGTTCCCAATCCCCATCATTTGATGAAAGTCCAAGTGGAATACAGCCATCTTGTACACTTGGGAACAATGCCAGTGAACTGGAATGTTTTGAGTTATTCTTTGACGAACCCAATGGAAATTATTGTCTGGGAAAGCAACAGATACTACGAGTACACCAAAATCATGCCTACACCAGTGGAAGGAGAGAACTGTGGCTGAGATGTATCTTTTGTTTGCCACAATAATGCTTATGCCACATGTGTATAAGCAGTGTGAAATCATACTGGTCAATAGACCGTCTGATTGCAACCCCAGGTTTCAGTGATATAATAGGAGTGAATCGATTTGTGCTACTATTACGTATGTTTCACTTCTCAGACAAAACCAGGCCTGACAGAAATGACAGGTTATATAAGATTAGGAATGTGTTGGTGTATCTGAAACAGAAATTCAGTATGTATTTTTTATCCCTTCAGGAAGCTTGTTATTGATGAGTCTTTGATTCTGTTCAAAGAAAGACTCATTCAAGCAATACATACCAAGCAATACACACATACGCTTTGGTATAAAATCGTTTGTGCTTTGTGATTGTTACAGTGGTCTTGTATTGGATATAATTGTGTACACTGGAAGTAATACATTGCAAGATACCAGGAAGTTACTGGCTATCTCCAGTGATGTGGTTAGAACAATGATGGAAGCATATCTTGGTAAGGGACATATTTTATATACTGACAACTGGTACACAAGCCCCTTACTCAGTGATTTCTTGCGAGTGAACATGACAGATGTGTGTGGCACAGTGCATGCAAATCGTAAACATATGCCTAGGTTCAACGCTGGCACTTGTAGAGGTGAGGTGCAGGCGTTTGCTGCCAATGACATCATGGCATTTCGGTGGCATGACAAACAAGATGTCACACTGTTGTCATCAGTTCACCCTAATGAAATGGCAGACACTGGCAGGCAGCATAGAGAGAGCAATGAACCCATTCTAAAACCTGCAGCTGTGATTTACTACACCCTCAATATGCATTCAGTGGACAAATGTGACATGCACATTGGATTTGCTGATAGTGTTTGCAAGAGTTATAAGTGGTACATAAAACTCTTTTTCCATATTCTGGACTTTTCCATGCTCAATGCTTATAATATATATAAGATGAGGACCAGAAATAAACCACCATATGGCAAATTTTGTTTGTCTGTCATCAGACAAATAATCAAGTACCAAGGAACAGCACCTGCAATAGAAAACCGCCCACAAAATTATCAACAGCTACTTTCTTGTCTGAAGCATGGTGATCACTTCCTAACAAAACTGCCTGCTACTGCTTTCAAGAAAAAGGCTCAGAAGAGGTGTTATGTCTGTGCACATACAAAACAATGCCCACAACAATGTAGAGAGAGACTCATTTTGTGTGTGAGGAGAGTAAAACACCATTGTGCATGACACCATGTTTCAAAGACTTCCACAGGCTGCAGAACTTCTAAAAACATGTCCTGTGACTGTATATGTGTTTACCTGGAGTTTACCTGGAGAGAGTTCTGGGGGCCAATGCCCCCATGGCCCGGTCTGTGACCAGGCCTCCTGGTGCAGCAGAGCCTGATCAACCAGGCTGTTGCTGCTGGCTGCACGCAAACCAACGTACGAGCCACAGCCCGGCTGATCAGGAACCGACTTTAGGTGCTTGTCCAGCGCCAGCTTGAAGACTGCAGGGGTCTGTTGGTAATCCCCCTTATGTATGCTGGGAGGCAGTTGAACAGTCTCGGGCCCCTGACACTTATTGTATGGTCTCTTAACATGCTAGTGACACCCCTGCTTTTCATTGGGGGGATGTTGCATCGTCTGCCAAGTCTTTTGCTTTCGTAGCGAGTGATTTTCGTGTGCAAGTTCGGTACTAGTCCCTCTAGGATTTTCCAGGTGTATATAATCACGTATCTCTCCCGCCTGCGTTCCAGGGAATACAGGTTTAGGAACCTCAAGCGCTCCCAGTAAACAGTAAGGCCCCGCCTTATGGCGTTCCACTAATACGGCGATGTCAAATTATGACCAAAATTTGCTATACGGCAAGTGGTCTTTCAAATACAGCGCCCCCCCACCCAGTTTGTTTACATTTTCCGTAACCACATCTATTATGTCAGGAAACTTTCCAAAATTTCAAGTGTTTTAAAGTTACTGCATATTTTATACGTACTCTGATAATTATACTTGTGTACCTGTACCTAAATATACTTACACACTGTGCTGGTGTGCAGATACACATTAAAATCGCTAAGAGTCTCTCTATTCATGACGCCCCAATACTACGTAATAATAATCACTCTTGGGCACACTAAATGTCTTATTTTACATCAATATAGGCATTTTCATTAATCTATCTATGATATTTTCCTCAAAATTATATATGAAACCCATTACATAGAATATAAACATGATACATACACTCACAGAATAAAAATTGATGTAAATATGAGATTTGTTTACAAAGCAGTTGTGTAGATAGTGTCGGAAGAATTACGTTTTCTCTAGTCAAACACTGGGGGTAACTGTAGAAAAATATTCTTTTCGTATGCCTTTACTCTATATATAGCAATTCACGACCCTTGTGGGTTTAGTGCTTTTTATTATAATATATTATTAATTATAATTATTATTAATAATAATAATATTATTATCTTCATTCACTCTAAAAATGGTGTGTTGCTGTTTGTTTATTCTGTACTAACTTGTACAACTTGTACACAATGTAAGAGTATTTGTATTGTGAGGTAATTATTATTATAATAAAAAAATATTGAGGTAAATGTTTTACAAACTCTTACAAACGTACGTGAATGAACTAAAAGTACACACACATTAATACGCATTTATTTCGCCTGACCAAGTGATCGCCCACTACCTGTTCAGTTTGTGCTCTTGCATTGTCTCAACTCTATCTCGTTCTCTCTCTCTCGTTTACTCTTTCGTTAACTAGTTGGCTCTCATTGACGATGGCGCCTAAGGTTAGCTGTGATAAAAAGAGTAGTCGTAAGCCTCTTGCTTTAAGTGCCAAGTTAGAAGATGGTGTGCCATTCTGATTTTATTCAATAAACACCCTGCCACTCACCTCACACATTAATATTAACATTTTAAGGTAAGTAATAAGTGTACTCTGTGTGTATCTTACCTTTTGTGTTTTTCATGCCTATTTCTACTGCTAATTTAATATAAGTTAGTGTAAACTTGTTGTCTGGCATTTACTGCATATTTTGTGTGCGCTCTGATAATAATACTTGTGGACCTGTGTGGTAGCCGGGTGGAGGGACAACATTACGTTTTCTCTGCTCAGCCATCAGAGAAAAACGTGTACGAATCTGCGTTTGGCCCAGCCACTCCCCCACTCCACTTTTGTTTACAATTTTCGGCATGAATTATTCATTAATTCTACCTTCGTTTATGATGGCATGTAAAGGTAGTTGTTAGAAATTATTAAATTCAGAGAACACAGTATGTCGATGTTAATAATATGGCTCTGGGACACAGTGTAGGTAGCCGGTAGGTAGCCGGTAGGTGTAGCCCAGGCGGGCTACACCTACCGGCTACCTATATACAGACTTCCTACAAATAAATACTACTCACCTCTCTTCCTATATTAAGACTACACATATTTTAAGGTAAATAATGAGTGTACTGTATGTGCATTTTACCTCTGGGATGTTTTAAATATCGTATATTAAGTATGAGATGGGGAGCCAGGGCTACCTACACCTGGGCTACCTGCACCTGACTCCCTACAAATAAGTACTACTCACCTCTCTCCCTACATTAAGATTACAAATACTTGAAGATAAGTAATGAATTTACTGTGAATGTATTTTACTTTGTGTGTTTTTAATGCCTAGTTCTATTACTAACCAAATATAATTTAGTGTAAACTTGTTGTCTGGCATTTATATGCATTTATAAATGGAAAAAAATGGCGTTCTGCCTTCCGGCGATGTCTGCTTTCCAGCGACAGCCTGGAAACTAACCCACCGTATAAGTGGGGCCCTACTGTATATAAAATATAGAAAAATAGTAATAAACAACATTTTGTGTTGTTCGTTTGTGTAAATATGTTTTATAAACAAAATAGTGACAACAGTGTTTATGCAGTTATTGTGTGATATAGAAAAAGAAATAACTTACAAAATAGTGCTCATATTGGTCTCACAGGCCATAAAAATTACTTGGAAAAAAAAAATTAAAAAATAATAGAAAATAGTACCTAAAAAAATAAGTAAAGTAATACCAGGTGGCCAGCAGTCGGCGATGTTACCGTATGCCAGTCATTTTCTGTCAACTTCATGCCTCCATATCTCGGTTAAGTATTTATGGCAAAAAAATTTTTGTTTAGCCTATAAAATTCAGAAAAAAAAAAAACTTCTCGTAAGAAATTTTTTTTTTTTTTCGAATTTTTACCGACCCTGAGAACAGGTTAGGGAGAGGGCCTGCCGACCTTGAAAGGGTTAATACCCCAAAATTCTAGCAGCTTCAAATCTAGAGGGAGAAAGCTGGCAGATCTACATGTGAGAGAATGGGTCTGAGTGGTCAGTGTGTACAGTATAAAAAAAAATTGTGCAGCATGCGGTGCATAATGAGAAAAAAAAACTCAGACTGTGTTACTTGTCTAAAACTCCTATTTTGAGGTGTATTTTCATATGGTATTTAACCCCTTGACTGTCGCGGTCGTATATATACGTCATGGGAGATACCGTGTTTGACGTATCTATACGCATAAATTCTAGCGGCTTCAAATCAAGCGGGAGAGGGCTGGTAGGCCTATATGAGAGAGAATGGGTCTCAGTGGTGGGTGTGCACCCTGTGAAAAAAATCTGGAACTCAGCGGTGCATTGTGGGAACCCCATCTTGGTAGTCCATTTTCACCATACCTCGCGGCAAGAAGTTCCTCACGCCTCAGCGGATTGGAGGTCTTTTGTTCCCAAGTGATAGCTCAAACAGCGATGAAAGTGTCAGTGAAAGTGAATTCCCTGGTTTTGAAGCGGGTGTGACCGAAAAAAGTGCCCAGGATAACATAATTAGTGATGAAAACCCAGATGACCCACAACCTTCCACCTCTGGTGCTGGGCCGGCTCTTTCGTGTTCACTTGTACCAGGACGATAGAGGAAACTATTTGCTTGTGTACAAGACTCAGATGTGAGCAGTGCAAGTGATAGTGATTTCAAGGTTATTGAAAGCAGTTCTAGCTGTGACAGTGAGGGTGAATATTCCCCAGTGAAGAGGCAGTACACACGACGTCGCATGCGGTCTGGTAGTGTGCCACATGCTCTTCCAAGAGGAAGGAGTACATCTCGGAGCACATCCCGTGGCCCTACACCACGACCTGATAGTGAAGATGACGATATTGTTACGATGGGTATCAATGATGCAAGTGAGGTAGCAGGCGGTGGTGGCGATAGTGATGGTGGCACGAGTCGTGTGACACCAGCAGCGGGCCACGCTACTACCCGCGCTGCTGACTGCACAACAAGAACCAGCCTCACCCAACCCCACACTCCCACAACAACCACAACCTGCACAACCACAACCACATTACAATATTCAGAACCCACCAGCTGACCGCATCTGGAATAGGCAGCAAGATGACGAGTTTGTTCCCAATCCCCATGACTTTGATGGAGGACAAAGTGGAATACGGCCATCATGTACACTTGGGAACAATCCCACTGAACTGGAATGCTTTCGGTTGTTCTTTCATGAACCCCTGATGGACATTATTGTCAGGGAAAGCAATACATACTATGAGTACACCATGGCAAACACAACACTATTGTCACCAAGATCACGCCTACACCAGTGGAAAGACAACTGTGGCAGAGATGTATCTGTTCTTTGCCACAATAATGCTTATGCCACATGTGTATAAGCACAGTGTCAACATACTGGGCGGCAGACCGCCTGATTTCAACCCCTGCTTTCAGTGACATTATACCAGTGAATAGATTTGTGTTACTGTTACGTATGTTACACTTTTCAGACAAAACAAGGCCTGACAGAAGCGACAGGTTATATAAGATCAGACGTCTGTTTATGTACCTGAAACAAAAGTGCTGTATGTATTTTTATCCCTTCAGGAAGCTTGTTATTGATGAGTCTTTGATTTTGTTCAAAGGAAGACTCTCATTCAAACAGTATATACCAAGCAAGAGGAAATGCTTTGGTATAAAGTTATTTGTTCTGTGTGATTGCAAAACTGGTCTGGTTTTGGATATAATTGTGTACACTGGCAGTAAAGCATTGGAAGATACCAGAAAGTTACTGGGTATCTCTGGTGATGTGGTTAGAACAATGATGGAGCCATATCTTGGTAAGGGGCATATTTTATATACTGACAACTGGTACACAAGCCCAATACTCAGTGATTTCTTGCGAATGAACATGACAGATGTGTGTGACACAGTGCGTGGAAATCGTAAACATATGCCTAGGTTCGATGCTGGCAGTCGTAGAGGTGAAGTGCAGGTGTTTGCTGCCAATGACATCGTGGCATTTCGGTGGCATGACAAACGTGATGTCACACTGCTGACATCTGTTCACCGACACGAAATGGTAGACACTGGCAAGCAGAATAGAGAGACCAATGAACCCATTGTAAAACCTGCAGCTGTGATGGATTACAACCTCAATATGCACTTAGTGGACAAATGTGACATGCAGATTGGGTTTGCTGATTGTGTTCGCAAGAGTTATAAGTGGTACATAAAACTGTTTTTCCATCTTCTTGACATTTCCATGTTGAATGCTTATAATATGCATAAGCTGAAGACCAAGAACAAACCCAAATAAGGTGAATTTTGTTTGTCAGTCATCAGACAAATAATATTCAAGTACCAAGGAACACCACCTGCAATAGACCAGCGCCCACGAAATTATCAACACATGTCCTCTTGTCTGAGACCTGGTGATCACTACCCCATACCACTGCCTGCTACTAGTGCCAAGAAAAATGCTCAGAAGAGGTGTTTTGTCTCGGACATACCACAAAACGCCCACAAAAATGCAGAAACACTCGTTTTATGTGTGAGGAGTGTAAAACACCATTGTGCTTATACCCATGTTTCAAAGAATTCCACAAGCTGCAGCAGTTCTAGAAAAGTGTCAGTGATTGTACATTTGTATATATATTATAGAACAATGGTAATAAACATTTTTTTTACATTGTGTAAACAAGTTTTAGCAACATTATAATGATACGAGTGTTTTTGCTATAACTGTGTTACATTCAACGAGTGTATATTTGAACATTGCACAATAATTTGGTCTCACAGGCCACAAAAGTTATGTGAAAAAATAAAATAGTGAAAAAAACAAGAAACCATCGAATAAAAGTAAATCAAAGTTTACCGGGCGAGTGGCAGTCGCCACTGTTGCCGTTCACAGTCATTTTCAGCAAACTTCACGGCTCTATCAGAAAAATAATCTGAACATTTTCATAAAAAATTTTTTTTTTGTTTTTCGAATATTTTGCGACACCAGGAGACACTTCAGGATTGGGCCTTTCGACAGTCAAAGGGTTAAGGTTGTATTCTCATTTTCTTGGTCTCATTTGATAGAATGGAAGATATACTACAGAAACAGAGATGATTTTGATTGATGTCGACACAATCTGGCCACAATTTTCTCCAGGCAGAGTTCAAAGTCCTGGTAGTCACTCCCTCCCAAGCCATACCTATAAGGGTTATGCAATGGAGGATGCTGAAGTGTTCTCTCCAAAATTCCCTTAGGGTCAAGTGAGTGAGTGTGGTCACAGTCAAGCACCTGTGAAACACTGCTTTTGTGTAGAGTTTTTTTAAAGTTTGCAATGACCTGCTGGTCCATGGGCTGGAGGAGAGGAGTGGTATTCGGGGGGGCAAGAACTTTACTGTGATGAACCCAAACTCCTCGAAAATTAGGTCATCCAAGTTTGGAGGATGAGCAGGTGCATTGTCCATTACTAGCAGGCACTTGAGATCCAATTTCTTTTCCAGGAGATACTCCTTCACACTAGGGCCAAACACTTTATTGAACCACTCGACGAAAATTTCCCTCGTGACCCATGCCTTACTATTAGATTTCCAAAACACACATAATTTACTCTTCATAACATTGTTTTTCCTGAACACTCTGGGATTTTCAGAATGGTACACTAGTAATGGCTTCACTTTGAAATCCCCACTAGCATTAGCACAGAACATTAGCGTCAGCCGGTCTTTCATATGCTTGTGTCCTGGCATTGCCTTTCCCTCCTGTGTAGTGAAGGTCCTCTTTGGCATTTTCTTCCAAAAGAGGCCTGTTTCGTCACAACTGAACACTTGTTCAGGTTTCAGTCCTTCAGCCTCTATGTACTCCTTGAATTCATGCACATATTTTTTGGCCACCTTGTGGTCCGAACTGGCAGCCTCACCATGCCTTACCACACTGTGTATGCCAGTACGGTTCTTAAATCTCTCAAACCAGCCTTTGCTGGCCTTAAATTCACTCACATCACCACTAGTTGCAGGCAATTTCTTTACCAAATCGTCATGCAGCTGCCTAGCCTTTTCACAAATAATCATTTATCCACACCAATAAAAACTTCTCAACCTCTTCGAGTACTGGTGATCTCATTTTTGTCAGCATAGTTACCCCCCTTTGCAACAACAGTGTCCTTGATTTCCTTTTTCTTGGCCACTATGGAACATAAGGTTGTGTAGGGTTTCTCATACATCATGGCCAGTTCGGCCACACTTGTACCACTTTCATATTGTTCAATGATGGTTTTCTTAAAATCAATCGTATTTCTCACCTTCTTTACCACAGGCTTGGCACTAGGAGCTTTCTTTGGAGCCAGGGTAGCTTATTTAGTACTTGCAAGCACTAAAATAAAAGGAACATTATGAAATATTTCGCTGGAGCACGTGAGGGGACCTTCGCTCACTGGTAAACAATGCCAGACTGGCTGCCGCCATGGCTCACGCCATGGGTACTCGTCCCGGACGAACTACGACTCACGAGTCAACCTATGAAAAGCGAGCCCATGTTTATACGAAAATATCCCTATGATTTCCGAAATTCACGATTGCCGAGAACTACGAAAAGCGAGGGACCACTGTACTATACAGTAGGGCCCCACTTATACGGCTGGTTAGGTTCCAGGCTACCGCCGTAAAGCGGAAACCGCCGTAAAGTGGAACGCCCTTTTTTTCCACTTACAAATGCATACAAACACTAGATAACAAGTTTACACTAACATATATTAAGCTAGCAATAGAACCAGGCATCAAAAAACAATAAAAAAGTACAATACATACATAGTGCACTCATTACTTACCTTAAAATATAGGGTGAGATGAGTAGTATTTATTGTAAAAAATCAAGTGTGGTATGTATGGTAGTCAGCCGGGCTACCATACCAGGCCAACCTACCTACACATAATATTCTATTACATTTAAGCATCCCAGAGCGATAAAATGTATATACAGTTCACTCATTACTTACCTTAAAATATATGTAGTCTTAATGTAGGGTCAGGAGTAAGTAAATAAGATAAAACGAATAAATGAGAGAGAGAAAGAATGAGTGCATGAGAGAGGATAGGCGCAGAGTTATGTAAACAAACCAGGTGAAGGTAAGTTTTGTAAACGAAGTGTACACGTCTGGTTTGTGTCCTGGTGGCTAAAGCTCCCGCTTCACACATGGAGGGCCCGGGTTCGATTCCCGGCGGGTGAAAACATTCGACACGTTTCCTTACACCTGTCGTCCTGTTCACCTAGCAGCAAATAGGTACCTGGGTGTTAGTCGACTGGTGTGGGTCGCATCCTGGGGGACAAGATTAAGGACCCCAATGGAAATAAGTTAGACAGTCCTCGATGACGCACTGACTTTCTTGGGTTATCCTGGGTGGCTAACCCTCCGGGTTTAAAAATCCGAACGAAATCATATCCTATCTACATTGATACGGTAGAATAAATAAAGAAGAACACTCCCATTCTCATGTAACATCATTTTGAGAAGAAATGATGCTCTGAGTGAAGGCATTGGAAATAAGTCACTCTGACTTTTTTGGGTTATCCTAGGTTCTCTACACATATGTTATGTATGATAATCTATGTAACTGTATTTGTGTATACCTGAATAAACTTACTTACATACATACGAAAGGAATAATTTTCTACAGTTACCCCCAGTAACACATTTTCTCTTACGTTAGACTAGAGAAAATGTTATTCTTGGCATCACTTGTACAAGTTATCTGACTACCACATCTCATTTATGCTTATTTATTCTATTGTGGGGTGTATTTATCATCTTTTTATGTTATGTATCGTGTTTATTATATAATTTTGAAAAAAATATCATAGATGGATTAATGAAAATGTGTATTTAACATAATATACGACATTTAAATGAGACTCGATGATTATTATTATCATTACTAATATGACGTCTGGAGACATAAGACACTCTTACTGATTTTAATGTGTACCTGCATGCCAGCACAGTATGTAAGTTTATTTAAGTACAGGTATACATAAGTATAATTATCAGAGTATATATAAAATATGAAATAACTTTTAAAAACATTTGAAATTTTGGAGTTTCCAGACAAAATGGAGAGACTTAGTGCTTACTGAGCTCACGAAGAATGTAAACAAACAGGGTGGGGCGCGGTGACCGTATTAGAAAGTCAGGTGGGGGGAGCCGTATAGCGAGTTTTGGTCATAATTTGAAATGACCGTATTAGCGGAACACCGTAAAGTGAAACGCCGTAAAGCGGGGCCCTGCTGTACTCAAAGTCTAGTGGCTTCAAATCAAGCAGGAGAAAGCTGGTAGGCCCACATGTAAGAGAATGTGTCCATGTGGTCAGTGTGCACCGTATAAAAAAAATCCCGGAGCACGCAGTGCATAATGAGAAAAAAAAACTCGACCCTTTTTTTTTTTTTTTAATTAAAATGCCGACTTTGTGGTCTATTTTCGTATAGTATTTATGGTTGTATTCTCGTTTTCTTGGTTTCATTTGATAGAATGGAAGACATACTATAGAAATAGAGGTGATTTTGATTGGTTTTACTATAAAAAGAACCTGGAAATGGAGCTCAGACTAGGGGAAATGTTTGATTTTTGCCAATGTTCGAAAGTAAGCAAATTATGTCATTGTCCAATAAATGTCTAACTAGCCATTCTAATATGCAGTCATGAATGGGTTGACATTATTTGTACAATTATTACAGTACTGCAGTAGTCTGCATAACAGTAAATCTTCTATTGCTTGAATAAAAATTCGAAATAGAAAGCAAGAGTAATATCAGAGGGGCCTGGAGACGTGACTGATGAACAAAGAAAATGTTATTTTAGAGCCAGGAATGTCTGCATTGTTCATTCTGGACCTTATTTTGAAATTGTCATATTTTTTAATTTTCGTGAAATTGGCCAAATTGCAAATTTCTGACCACATTATTGGGTAGTTGAAATCGGTAAATGGGCAGTTTCTTTCAATTCAAGTTTATTCTCTCTAAGGGTTACAATGTGGGGTTTACAGGTTTTGGGTATTGTGTGGTTTACATGTTATAAAATACTAATTACAGAGGAGGCCACTAGGACACCTAGCATGGCTAGGCATTTCAGGCAGACTTAGATAATTCTTAACATTAAATCCTTACAGATTATGGTATTAAGGCTAAGTGACTACATCATAATTTGTGAGTTTAGCAATGTGAATGCTTTTCTTTTGGCACAATACGAAGTGTCTATATTGGAGTATCATAGGCAAACTTATGACTAGTTAGGATTTATTATTTTAAGATTAAAATTAGTATTTCTGGGTTTATAGTTAGTGGGTGAGTGAGTGTAATTGTGAACCACCAGGTGGTTATCATGTAGTTAGTTGTCGGGGTGTATCAGGGAGATAAGATGTTTTCTGTATTTTTGAAAGTGATGAATGTGTGTGCAGTTCTAGAGTTTTCAGGTAGGGTGTTCCAGATTTTAGGTCCTTTGAAATACATTGAATTTTTGTAAAGGTTTAGTCGAACACAGGGAATGTCAGAGATGTTTGTGTCTGGTGTTATGCCTGCGGACACTGTCACAACTATTAAGAAAGCATTTTAGATCAAGGTTAATATTGGAATTTAAGGTCCTGTAGATATAGACTGCACAGTAGTAAGTGTGGATGTTCTGAACAGGGAGTAAGTTTAGATCTATGAAGAGTGGGGGGGGGGGGGTGTTGCCAGGGATGGGATTTAGTGATTATTCTTACTGCGGCTTTTTGTTGGGTTATTGGCTTTAGGTGTGTTGCTGCAGTAGAACCCCAAGCACAGATAGTATAGGTGAGGTATGGATATGTAAGTGAATTGTATAGTGCGAGAAGGGCAGTTTGCGGCACACAGTATCGTATCTTGGAGAGGATCCCCAACTTTTTGGATACATTTTTTGTTACATGTTTGATATGGGTGCTGAAATTTAGGTTGCTGTCGAGGTATAGGCCAAGGAATTTGCCCTCATTATGTCTGGCAATTAGAGTGTTGTCGATTTTAATGTTAAGTTGCGCAACACCTGCTCTGCTACCAAACATAATACAGTAGGTTTTGCCTGTGTTAAGTGTAAGTTTATTGGCTGTCATCCAAGTCGATATTTTGAGCAGCTCCTCGTTAACAATGGTGTTGAGGATGGCAAGATTAGGTGGGAGATGACGTAAGTCGTGTCGTCAGCAAAGAGAATGGGTTTCAGGTGTTGGGATATGTTTGGACGATCATCGATGTATATGAGGAAGAGCAGGGGTCCAAGGACACTTCCCTGCAGAACTCCAGTATCAAGTGGCCGTATTGATGAGGTTGTGTCTTTAATGGTGACATACTGATACCTATTAGAAAGGTAGGATTTAAAATATGCAAGCGCATGGGCTCTTATACCATAGTAATCAAGTTTGTGGAGTAGGATGCCGTGGTCTACTGTGTCAAACGCTTTTCTTAGGTCAATAAAAATTCCTAGCGGATATTCCTTATTTTCCAATGCTGTGTAAAGCAGGTCTAGCATTTTTATAATTGCATCATTAGTGCTTTTATTTTTCCCGAATCCAAATTGGCTGGGGTTGAGTATGTTTTGTGACATTATAAATGAATATAGTCTCCTGCGCACGAGTTTATCAAAGATTTTGGATAGCAATGGTAAGTTTGATATTGGCCTATATTTGTTTACATCTGTAGGGTCACCACCTTTATGTATTGGTGTAGCCCTTGCTGTCTTGAGTAGTGTCAGGAAACTGCAAATTTCTAGTGACTTGTTAAAAAGCAATGTAATAGCGTGCGAAAGGACATGGGCCGCTCGCTTATACAATAATGGTGGGATGTGAGAGATTCCCCGTGTTATTTTTAAGTGACTATGATCGCGGTGACTTCCGTGGGCTCAGTTGGTACAAGATAGAAGGAATTTGGGAAATTCCCATCTAGGTAGTCCCCGGCACGGGCATTCGTACGTGGGATTTTACTGGCGAGATTAGATCCTATGTTTGAGAAGAAGTCGTTTATCTTGTTAGCTGTATCAGTGGGATGCAGTGGTGTTTCATGAGGTATATTAGAACAAAATTCTTCTTTCTTTTTTCAGTTTGTGGGTCACCAGAATCTGGGAAAGTGTTTTCCAGGTCTTTTTTATATCTCCTCTTGTGTCAGTGAATCTGCTGGAGTATTACAGTTGTTTGGCTTTCTTTATTAATTTGGTGAGAACCGCTGAATATTGTTTAAGAATATCTTTGTGTATTATGCCCTGTCTATATTGCTTTTCATATTGACGTTTCTTATCAATGGACACCAGAATGCTGCTGGTTAGCCATGGGCAACCAAGCCGTTTGTTTGTGATCTGTTTCGTTTTTATAGGACAATGTTTGTTGTATAGTCTAAGTAATTTGTTAAGAAAAATGTCTGTCCAATCATCAATACCATTGGCATTGGAGAATTCTGTAGGCCAGTCAACAGTCTCTAGGTCTGCTTTGAAATTCCTTACTGAGGCCTCGTCATGGAGTCTAAATGAAACTTTGTTGTATTCGAGTGTTGGCTTACTAATGTTTAATAAGAGGAAGGTTGGGTACTGGTCAGTAGTGCTGTCTGTGATTATTCCTGATTAAAGGGGGGCTAGTATATTGGTCAATATGTGGTCTATTATGGTTGCACTTGTTTCAGTGAGCCTGGTTGGTTTAGTTATTGTTGGTGTGAGAAGTGTGTTGTTCATATTGTTGATGAAATCAGTTACAGTCTGATCATTGGTAGGCCAAGGTTGATATTGAAGTCTCCAGCTAAGAGAAGGTGGTGCTTGTTCATTTGTCTGTAATTAGTGACTTTAGATTCTCACTGAAGCTTGGGATGTTTGTGTGGGGTATCCGGTACATGGTACCGATTGTTATAGGAGTCTTGAGGTTTTTTACAGTAAAATTAGCAAAAATGTATTCTCCATATTCATCACTAAAGCAGTTAGTGCTAATACAAGATAGTTGATTAGAGTAATAGACTGCAGTACCACCACCAACTTGGTATGGTCTGCAGTTGTGGATTGCCGAGTATCCTGGTAGTGGGTAGATATCTATTGTGTCCTGCTTAAGCCAGGTCTCAGTAAGAATAATGCAGAAGGGTGTCTTTAGTGACTCAAGGAGTGCCAGGAGGTCATCATAGTGTTTGCTTAAGGACCTGATGTTGTAGTTAAGAACTGATAGACTTTGAGCAGTGTTCAGGATAGTGCTGGCTTGTGATGCTGTGTAGTAAAGGCAGTTACTTTCCAATAAGTTTCAATTGTTTGTTAGATTATGGAGGTTTAGATCAGGGTCAACGTGAGCATTCATCTTTTAGGTTTAAATAGTTGTTGTTTATATCCTGTATTATGTGGTGAGTTCTAATACTGATTTCTGTAGTAGTGGGAGGTTTGGATAAGTATATCGCTAAAGCACTTTGGTCATATAGAGTATAGCCACTAATAAACAAAATGAAATTGATATTGTCTGTGTTGTGCTAGAATGAGCTAAAGTACAACTAGATATAAACTAATACTATAAAAAAAACAAATTACAAGTGGCACCACACTCACTCTTGTAATTGCACTAAGGTCTAATATAATGAATTTAGTGTTGTCTATGTATTGAGCTAGAATGAGCTAAAGTACAACTAGGTATAGTTAGTTTAGGTGTTATGTATTGAGCTAGAATGAGCTAAAGTACAACTAGGTATAGTTAGTTTAGGTGTTGTCTATGTATTGAGCTAGAATGAGCTAAAGAACAACTAGGTATAAGCTTATAATATAAAAATACAAATTAAAATGATACTTGCAATTGCACTAGGGTCTGATATAAGTTGTTAACAAGAACAAGAGTATAACTAGATTTAAATTGACAAAATAAAATTCACAAATTAAAGTACCAAAAGAATAATAAGTAAAAAATAACAATGGCAATGACTTGGTTATAATATGATAGTAAGATGGTAGACAGGTACACAGGTACAAAGGATAATACGAAGGTTGGAGTTCAATATACAAATTTGAAAATTTGGCAACAAAATGTTAAGAAAAGTATAAAATAATGATTAATGTACAAAAGTAAAATTGACTGGTAGTAAATATGGTGTTTAGTAAAATTTTAGAAAATCATAATGATTACAAAAGAAGATTAATTAGCAAAAATAAAGTGAAAAAGTAATGTTTATTTCAAGTATTAAATTTTAAGAACAGTTATTTGGATTCAATATTGCACTAGTAGTTATACTAGAGGTTATTTGGCAGTACAAGGTATTTAACCCTTTCAGGGTCCGTCCCGTAGATCTACGGCTTTACGTTCAGGGTCCAAACCGTAGAACTACGTCATGAGCTCAGCTCACTCTGATAAACTGAGTGGTAAATTTGGGCCTAGATATGAGAGAATACATCTATGTGGTACGTGTGCACCACATAAAACAAATCCTGCAGCACACTGTGTATAATGAGAGAAAAAAACAGACCATGATTTTCGATTAAAACAGCGACTTTGCAGTGTTTTCTCGTATGTTTTTTATAGTTGTATTTGTGATTTCTTGGTCTCATTTGATAGAATGGAAGACATATTACAGAAATAGAGATAATTTTGATTGGTGTTAGCACTGGAAATGGCTTGAAACTGAGCTCAAAGTGGCGGAAATGTTAAATTTTTGCCGATGTTCAAGAGTAAACAAACGACCTCACACGTCTAATACACGCCAGCTGGTGGGTCTAATATACATTCACAAATGTGGTGATGATATTTATACAATTATTACAATATTGCATAACAGTAAATCTTCTATTTTTTTTGGTGTGAATAAAAATTCATTATGTGAATAAAAAATCAAAATGGAATTTATTTGTAAAGCCTCAAAACGTAACTAATGAACAGAGTTAATGTTAGTTTAGTGCCAGGAATACCTACATTGTTTATTCTGGACCCTATTTTGAAATTGGAATATTTTGAACTTTGTGTTAAATTGGCCAAATTACCAATTTCCGGTCACTATTTTGTGGTTGAAACAGTTGACTTGGCGATTTCTTGTGCTCAATCGATAGAATAGAGGTAATACTAGTGAAATAGCTAAGAATTTGGTCGACTGGAATAATGTAATTGGCCTAAAATGGGAGTCAAATTCGGCAAAATCTCCGATTCGTAAATATCGCTGACACATCAAAATTCACGAGAGCATAATTTCGTCAGTTTTCCATCAAATTTCGTACTTTTTGTTTTATTACATTCACAAAAAGATTCTCTACCATTTCATAAGAAAAAATAACAATTTTTTTTTTTTTAAATTCTTGGACACTGTGGCACCACTTCAGATTTTGGCCTTGGACCCTGAAAGGGTTAAATGTCAAAAATGTTAAGAGTAAATTGCACTGATAGTAAAAATGGTAATTAATTATTAATTTAATAAGTAATAACAATTAATAGTATTTAACCCTTTCAGGGTCCGTCCCGTAGATCTACGGCTTTACGTTCAGGGTCCAAACCGTAGATCTACGCCATGAGCTCAGCTCACTCTGATAAACTGTGAGTGGTACATTTGGGCCTAGATATGAGAGAATACATCTATGTGGTATGTGTGCACCACATAAAACAGATCCTGCAGCACACTGTGTATAATGAGAGAAAAAAAATGAAATCATGATTTTTCGATTAAAACAGCAACTTTGCAGTGTTTTTTCGTATGTTTTTTATAGATGTATTTGCGATTTCTTGGTCTCATTTGATAGAATGGAAGACATATTACAGAAATAGAGATGATTTTGATTGGTTTTAGCACTGGAAATGGCTTGAAACTGAGCTCAAAGTAGCAGAAATGTTAAATTTTTGCCGATATTCAAGAGTAAACAAACGACCTCACACGTCTAATACACGTCAGCTGGTGGGTCTAATATACATTCACAAATATGGTGCTGATATTTATACAATCATTACAGTATTGCATAACAGTAAATCTTCTATTTTTTGGTGTGAATAAAAATTCATTATGTGAATAAAAAATCAAAATGGAATTTATTTGTAAAGCCTCAAAACATAACTAATGAACAGAGGAAATGTTAGTTTAGTGCCAGGAATACCTACATTGTTCATTCTGGACCCTATTTTGAAATTGGAATATTTTGAACTTTGTGTTAAATTGGCCAAATTAACAATTTCCGATCACTTTATTTTGTAGTTGAAACAGTTGACTTGGCAATTTCTTGTGCTCAATCGATAGAATAGAAGTAATACTAGTGAAATAGCTAAGAATTTGGTTGATTGGAATAATGTAATTGGCCTAAAATGGGAGTCAAAGTCGGCAAAATCGCCAATTCGTAAATATCGCTGACACATCAAAATTCGCGAGAGCATAATTTCGTCAATTTTCCACCAAATTTCGTACTTTTTGTTTTATTACCTTCACAAAAAGATTCTCTACGATTTCATAAGAAAAAATAACAAATTTTTTTTTTTTAAATTCTTGGACACTGGTGCGTGACTCCAGATTTGGGCCTTGGACCCTGAAAGGGTTAAAAAAATATGAGGTAGTAATATGGACAGAGAAAGTATCAATTCAGCTAATATTTAAGCAAACAATAGTAAATAAGAAAATTACATAAGGTGACTTATGCTTACTAGTAAAATCACAATGAAGTAATTGATTATTTAATTACTAAGAGATTGTACTATGAAATTTGAAAAATAATGGAGCAAAACATACACTACACTACGTAGGCTTTTAGGTTGGACATTGTTTAGTTATTCTCTTTAAGATTAGTATCCCTGAGAAATCGTGATAGATCACTCTCGTTCGTGATTGTGTACAGTTGACCTACATTTGTTTTCCTAACTAGAATTTTCCCATCCCGTGTGAAGCATTGGTGTATTGTGTCATTATTCTCCCGCTTAAGTTTTCTGACTATACAGGAGGTTCTGGCGTTTTTTTGCTAAGACACTCGTTTATGTATCTCTCTTTCTTTACTTTAATAGATGCAATAATTAAGTCTTTTTTCATGTCATGTGAGTGGAATCTAAGCATAACACTTTTTCTACCATGGGATCCTAGTAACCTGGCTTCCTTTATTTCTGACTCTGGTGCTGTAACTTTCGTTTGGTCTTTTATGATCTGGAGAGTAATTTCTTTACTGTTTGTTTGGTTCATATCACTGGGAAAAAGTGGACTGTTAACTATTACTGCGTCCGATAGTTTAACTTGTTCAGTTTTATCATCTTGGAGAGCAAAGTAGTCACTGAACTGGTTATCTAAGTTGTTCTTCCATTCTTTTACTGCTTCTTCAGCCTTTGTATTAAGAGATATTATTTGTTGGGTATGGCTATCTATGACTGTTTGGATGGTCTTGTCACAGTTGGTCATTCCTGGTGTTGATAACTTTTCTTCAAGACTGAGGATTTTGTTCTCGAGTTGTGTCATCCTGGTGTCTTGTTTTGCTAGCGTCTCTCGAAGATTCATATTTTCAATAACTAAGGTGGAGATGCATGACTTTAGGGTATCTGGATCGTTGGTCATACCTGAAAGACTACTTGGTAGGTTGAATCCGGGGAAGAGAGGTGGTTGGGGTGGAGGTAGCCATGTTTGTTGTTATTGTTGTGGTGTCGCCTTGAGCGGTGGTGAGAGGGGTGGTAGCTGGGTCGGCGTCGTCCTGGATACACTTGTTGAATAGTTGATTTTTCGGTGTTTTCTTGCTGGTCTTGGTGCTGTTTCCTCTGAGATTGCTCCTCATAATACTACAGAAATTGTTGTAGTTAAGAAGTTGTAGTTATACAAAGCTTAGGGTTACGTTGTTTGGCTGGCAGCGGGGTGTTGCTTTGGGTTTGAGGGCAGTCTTCCTTTGATCTCTATGATTTTCCATTTGTAGGTTTCACTGTTGGTAATCTTTGGTCATTCTGGGTGCTACGTTGGATAGTGCAGTTTTGGTTGTAACTAGGTCATCATAGGAGCATTGGTGGCTCTGATAGTTGGAGAAAAGTACGGAGCTTGGAGGTCGCTGCCGTGGCATTGTTCAGTTGACTGGAACAATGGAATTAGCCGAAAATAGGGCTCAAAGTGGACAAAAGCGCCGATTTGTAAATATCGCTGAGGTCGCTAACTTCGCAAGAGCGTAATTCCGTCAGTTTTCCATCAAATTTCGTTTTTTTTTTTTTGGTGTCATTACAATCGGGAAAAGATTCTCTATCATTTCATAAGAAAAAATAATTTTTTATTTTGAAATTTTGCGACACCAGGAGACACCTCATGATTGGGGGTTGTGACAGTCAAGGGGTTAAAAGACAAAGAAGGGAAGTAACCCCAGAGAAGGCTGTGCTACCTGAAGTCTTTATGGGGGGTTTCCCCTTCCAAACACTAACTCCTCCCTCTTTCCTCCTCCCTATCTTCCAGAAGCCAGCATTAGCCTTCAACATAAGTATGTAATACATGTACTTATATAATTGTTAAAAAACAAAAAAAAAAAACTGTATATTTTTGTCTGGAATGGATTAATAGTATTTACATTAACCCTTTGACTGTTTTGGTCGTATATATACGTCTTACGAGCCACCGTTTTTGACATATATATACTCAAATTCTAGCGGCTTCAAATCAAGCAGGAGAAAGCTGGTAGGCCCACATGTGAGAGAGTGGGTCTGTGTGGCCAGTGTGCACCATATAAAAAAAGTCCTGGAGCATGCAGTGCATAATGAGAAAAAAACTCCGACCATTTTCTTTAATTAAAATGCCGACTTTGTGGTCCATTTTCGTTTCAGTATTTATGGTTGCATTCTCGTTTTCTTGGACTCACTTGATAGAATGGAAAAGATATTATAGAAATACAGTGGTCCCTCAATTATCATCCATAATCCATTCCTGGAAGTGGGACTACTATCGAAATAGACGATTTTAGAATCAATTTTCCCCATAAGAAATAATGTAAATACAATTACTTCGTTCCTGACACCCGGAAGTATTAAAACAAAAAAAATTTTTACATGAAATATAGATGTAGTACAAAAACAATACAATGGCACATGATGAATGAAACATTAACAGCATAACACTTACTTTTATTGGCGATTCTTCTTAGTGTATGGAAGACTGGAGGAGGAGAGAGATTGAATTACTGTTTGGAAGGGGAATTCCCTTCCATCAACACCTCAGGTACCAAGTGCTTTTCTGGGGTTACTTCTCTTCAGCTTGAGTCACTGGAGTCCTGTCTCGCAAAAAAAAAAAAAAAAACTGTCCAGAGAGCTCTGTTTCTTTAAAACTTCCCTAAAATGTGCCAAGACTGTCACTGTACAAGTTGCCGATATGGCTTGCAACATCCTTCTCAAGGTGATGTTTCTCCATAAATCTTTCCATCCTACCCCACTTTCAAAAATCTCCTTAATTTCTGAAGAAGGCACCTTCTTTCATCTCTTCCTCCTCCTCTGCAGCAAGATTCTGAGCTGCGATCTGTTGCTCCTCTGCTGAAGCACTTGCAGCTCCTCAGTGGTTAGCTCTTCGTTGTGGTCCTCCACCAACTCTTCCACATCCTCCAAACTCGCATCCAACCCCATGGAACTCCCCAGTGCCACAATGGAGTTCACAACTGACATAGGCTCATCACCTTCAAAATCACTCTTGTGGACACAATCTGGCCACAATTTTCTCCAAGCAGAGTTCAAAGTCCTGGTAGTCACTCCCTCCCAAGCCTTACCTATAAGGCTTATGCAGTGGAGAATACTGAAGTGTTCTTTCCAAAAATCTCTTAGGGTCAAGCGAGTGTCTGAGGTCACATTAAAGCCCCTTTGAAACATTGCTTTGGTGTAGTTTTTTTTAAAGTTTGAAATGACCTGCTGGTCCATAGGCTGGAGGATAGTAGTAGTATTCGGGGGAAAGAACTTTACTGTGATGAACCCAAACTCCTTCAGAATTAGGTCATCCAAGTTTGAAGGATGAGCAGGTGCATTGTCCATTACTAGGAGGCACTTGAGATCCAATTTCTTTTCCAGGAGGTAATTCTTCACACTAGGGCCAAACACTTCATTAAACCATTCGACGAAAATATCCTTCGTGACCCATGCCTTATTATTAGATCTCCGAAAAACACACAATTTACTCTTCATAACATTGTTTTACTTGAACACTCTGGGATTTTCAGAATGGTACACTAGTAACGGCTTCACTTTGAAATCCCCACTAGCATTAGCACAGAACATAAGCGTAAGCCTGTCTTTCATAGGATTGTGTCCTGGCATTGCCTTTTCTTCCTGAGTAATGTAGGTCCTCTTTGGCATTTTCTTCCAAAAGAGGCCTGTTTTGTCACAAATGAACACTTGTTCAGGTTTCAGTCCTTCAGCCTCTATGTACTCCTTGAATTCCTGGACATATTTTTCAGCCGCTTTTTGGTCCGAACTGGCAGCCTCACCATGCCTTATCACACTGTATGCCGGTACGCTTCTTAAATCTCTCAAACCAGCCTTTGCTGGCCTTAAATTCACTCACATCACCACTAGTTGCAGGCAATTTCTTTAACAAATCATGCAACTGCCTAGCCTTTTCACAAATAAGCGACGTCACAAGACTATCTCCTGCTAATCGTTTCTCGTTTATCCACACCAATAATAACTTCTCAACATCTTCGAGTACTGGTGATCTCATTTTTGTCAGCATATTTGCCCCCTTTGCAACAACAGCTTCCTCGATTTCCTTTTTCTTGGCTATGATGAAAGATATGGTTGTATATGGATTTGTTATACATTCTGGCCAGTTCGCCAACACGTATGCCACTTTCATATTGTTCAATGATGTTTTTCTTAAATTCAATCGTATTTCTCACCTTCTTTACCAAAGGCTTGGCACTAGGAGCTTTCTTTGGAGCCATGGTAGCTTATGTAGCACTTGCAAGCACTAAAATGAATGGATTATGATGAAATATTTCGTATGAACACGTGAGGGGACCGTCGCTCACTGGTAAACAACGGCACACTGGCTGGGAAGGGAGGACGACTCGGCTCAGAGCCGTGAGTACGCGTCCAGGACGAAAGACGATTAGAAAGTTAACGGACCATTTGCAAGCCAATGTTTAGACAAAATAACGGGACTATTTCTGAAATGGACGACTTTCAGGCCGGACGATTATTGAGGGACCACTGTAGATGTGATTTTGATTGGTTTTACTATGAAAATAACCTTGAAATGGAGCTCAAGAGTAGGGGAAATGTTCGATTTTTGCCAATGTTCAAAAGTAAAACGATCTCATTTTCCAATAAATGTCCAAGTAGCCATTCTAATATGTAGTCATGAATAGGTTGACATTATTTATACAATTATTACAATATTGCAGTAGTCTGCATAACAGTAAATCTTCTATTTTTTGAATAAAAATTCAAAACAGAAAGCAAGAGTAATATCAGTGGGGCCTGGAGACATGACTGATGAACAAAGAAAATGCTATTTTAGAGCCAGGAATGTCTGCATTGTTCATTCTGGACCCTATTTTGAAATTGTCATTTTAACTTTTGTGAAATTGGCCAAATTGCAGATTTCTGACCACGTTATTGGGTAGCTGAAATCAGTAAATGGGCAGTTTCCTGTACTCAATCGATAAAAAAAAATGGAGTTCTAAAGAAATAGCTATGAGTTTGGTTGACTGGAACAATGGAATTAGCTGAAAATAGGGCTCAAATTGGGCGAAATCGCCGATTCGTAAATATCGCTGAGGTCGCTAATTTTGCAAGAGTAATTCCGTCATTTTTCCATCAAATTTCATTCTTTTAGTGTCATTACAATTGGGAAAAGATTCTCTATCATTTCATAAGAAAAAATTTTTTTTTTTCTTTTTGGAAATTTTGCACCAGGAGACACCTCAGGATTTGGGGTTGCAACAGTTAAGGAGTTAATTCTTATGTGAAATATTTCAGTTTTCGGCCAACCTTCTGGAAAGGATTACAGCCGATAACCGAGGGTCCACTGCACTTTCAATGAAAGTAAGTAATCATGCTCCCAAAAATAGTAGTGATCTAAACAAGCAGTAAGAACAACAGTTAAAGTGCAATAAGAACTCACTGTGAAGTAGGAAAGTGTAACGTGTGTTGGACCTGGTATGGCGAAATCCACCATATTGTCCATATTGAAAAATAAAAAAGCAATAAAAGAGGCCGATGTGGTGAAAGGAGTGAAAATTCTTGCTGCGAAAAGGTTACAGATAATTGAAGAAATGTTTCTGAAACTATTTTTGAAAAAGCAAAGCAGTCATATAGTGATCTTAGGAGAGACCCCAGTAAACAGTGCTGGAAGTGATGAATAAGTCTAGTAGAGGCTGGTTTGATAAGTTTAAAGAGTGGGATTCATAGTGTAGTAAAGCATGGGGAGGCTGCCAGTCCTAACAGATGAGGCCGAAAAGGTTAAGGAATTTAAATCCGATGTAGACATTGGGATTCATGCCAACAGTTTTTAATTGCGATGAAACCAGCCTCTTTTGGAAAAGAATGCCTAAGAGAACCTACATCGCACAAGAAGAAAAATCATTAACAGGACAAGCCCATGAAAGACAGGCTAACACTCTTGTTGTGTGGTAATACAAGTGGGGACTGCAAAATTAAGCTATTGCTAATATGCCACAAAATCCAAGGTAGTTTAAGAAAAACAATGTGATAAGTAAACTCAGTGTAATGTGGAGGGCTAACATTAAAGCTTGGGTAACAAGGCAGTTCTTCCCTGAGTGGATACACGAAGTGTTTGCCCCCAACTGTAAAGCAGTACCTTGCAGAAGAAAACTTACCATTAAGGGCACTTCTGGTAATGGACAATGCTGCTGCTCACCCTCCAGGTTTGGAGAAAAATTTGGTGGAAGAATACAGCTTCATTAACGTGAAAGTTCTTTCCCCTCTAACATCACTCCTCTTATCCAACCCATGGACCAGCAAGTAATTTTCAGTTTTAAGAAACTTTATACAAAAGCACTGTTTAAAAGGAGCTTAGGAGTGACCTTTGAAACAAAGCTTACACTTCGGGAATTTTGGAAAAACCCATTTTAATATCCTCCAGTGTTTAAGGATAATAGACAAAACCTGGGGAAGGGTTTCTTTCAGGACAATGAATTCTGCCTGGAAGAAACTGTAGCCAGACGGTCAGAAATTTTGAAGGCTTTGAGGCAGAGCCTGTAGTGAAGGATATTGTTTCTCTGAGTAAATCCATGAGTTTGGAAATGGATGAGGAGGATGTAGAGGTGGAGGAGGATCCCAAGAATGAGTTCACCAAAGAACTTCGAGGCCTACATAAGGAGCAGCAAGTAGTAGTTAGAGGAAATTTCTTCTATTTCAGAGGGAAGCAGTAAGGGCAACATTTCCACTGCAGAAATTAGGAACCATGTTACAATTGGGCTCAAACACAGCCTTGTGGAAAAATGGCATCCCAACATTGTTGTAAATAGGAGCATCAACCTGTTCAATGACAATGCTGCTGACCACCTTGGAAACAATTTGAAAAGTCATCAAAAGACAACACTGGATAGCTTCTTTAGCAAAGAAAAAAAATCCAATGCTAGTGAATCCCCGTACACTGTGAATTTCATATAACCTGTAGTTACCAGCGGTCGCAATATACACAACGAGAAGCAATTACGTATTACTACAGAAAAAGCGTCCTTCCTCCAAAATTTCCACCAGTCAACTATAGTGATAATATAGCATTTATTGCGGTGGAGACGAAAAAAACCCTAGAAAAGCTAGATACAGCGATTGATAAACAAGGGTTGAGGCTCGACCGTTCGTCACTGTAGGAGCTTCCAGCAATCACCGGTTTCTTCAACACGCAAGTTATACTTTTGTCTCAATCAAATCACATATTACTCGGGTAGATAATTTCAAGTAGATCCTTCATGTGTTAGCCCAAATCACCGACCAGCATGTTTTAAATAAGTGACCCACTGATCAGAGCAGACTGGTCCAAACCCTTGACTGGTCCGAACCCTTGACTGGTTTCAAACGGATTCGTTGGACAATAAAGCAGACTGTAAACGGATGGGGTTGTAGGCGCCCTTATCAAACACAAACAATAAATATAAATCAGGAACGTACACTGGTAAGCTGTCCAATATACAAGTACAGTTAGAAACAGAAATACAAATAGCTAGAGCTTCATTTAAGGAGGTTATTAATAGAGTATTCAAGAGGTTGCTAGTAGAATTACAGTAAATCAACCATTCAAATCATTATGAAGCTCTGTGTAGTCTGCAGTCAATCGAACAAACGGGCTTCCACATGGATAAATTGTCATTTTTGTGGAAATTGGTGTCACGCCCCTTGTGCAGATATCCAAGAACTAGCTACAAGCAGTATTAAAACAGGGAAGTGTTTTTGGGTATGCCCAAATGAGATAAATCTGAGGACTAAAATCACAAGGGTATTAAAAGAGGATAACATCAAAGCTGCTTTCATAGAAAACCTGGAAGCTTTCTACAACAGATGGGAACAAAAAGTCTGGGATGAATGGTACTGCCCTTGATACTGGCCATGTAGTCAGAAACTGTAAGGCTGGAGGTGATGTCCTGGTAGTCAGTAAATGTGGGGCTGATAGTACTGTCCTGGGAGACAGTAATGGTGAAGCTGGAGGTGCTGTCCTGGGAGACAGTAATGGGGAAGCTGGAGGTGCTGTCCTGGGAGACAGTAATGGTGAAGCTGGAGGTGCTGTCCTGGGAGACAGTAATGGTGAAGCGGGAGGTGCTGTCCTGGGAGACAGTAATGGTGAAGCTGGAGATTTTGTCCAGGTAGTCGGGAATTTTATGCAGGAAGGAATACATATAAATGACCTCATAGGGGACAGGAGCCATAGTGGGGAAACAAGTGTAGTCAAAGATAAGATAAAACCAATATTGCAAACTAGAAATACCACAGGAAATAGCAAACAAGAGGACTCCACTAGCAATAGTCAGGATATATTACCAAAAACAACTGGTGGAGCTCCATTGTTGGTGCTAGGGAGGATAGGAATAAGACAGGGAAACATGCACCAACAGGGAATACAGTCAGAAACCCAAGGCAAATGGAAACCAAGCCTGTGCACATACTATGCACTTGGTATCTGCAGGCATGGGAAATCTGGAAAAACAGACGGGACGTGCAACTATGATCACCCTAGAAAATGCCGTGCCCATATGACAACAGGAAAATGCAAACTCCCTTCCTGTAAGCTTTTTCACCCTGAAATGTGTACCTCTTCAGTACAGGAAAGACTGTGCTATAACTTAAATTGCCAGGCACACCATCTAAAGGGGACAAAAAGATACAAAACATCCAGGCCATGGGATAACCTGGGTAGCCACAGCCACTCAAGAGGGAGAGGTTTTTTAGTGCCAGGAAGGAAAAAAAAAACTGGCAGGAAATGGCAGAAATCGTACACCAAATCCAGTCATTCCTGGAGTGGAACCACAGTCGATGGCCTCCACTCCAAACCAACAGATACAGATACTAATGCCGGAAAAAAAATCCCCCCCCCCAGTACCAACAATACCACCAGTCCGATGACATTCTTCTTTGCAAATATACAGGGTCTAAAGCCAGCAACAAACAACAAAATACCTTTCATCCGTGGACTGCTTGCAGAGGCAAAGGCAATGTTCGCGGCTTTCACTGAGACCCACATAAAGGATCACTTGGACAACGAAATATGGATCCCAGGTTACAACCTATACAGATGTGACAGTGAACAGGCAAAAGGGAAGGGGTTGGCCTGTACATTGCAGTCACTTGTTTGCACAGAACTGCTTAATGCCTCAAATGATGTAGTGGAAGTTTTAGCAGTAAAGGTCGAGAACCAAAACCTAGTCATGTGGTAGTCTACAAGCCTCCAGATGCAACATCCCAGCAATTCCAGGAACTTCTGTTAAAAATTGACCACTGTCTGGAAAATCTTCCAGCTCCTGCACCCAACATCTTGCTCCTGGGGGATTTCAACTTAAGGCACCTAAAATGGAGGAATATAGCAAATAATATTGTTGCAGTAATAACACCAGGAGGCAGCTCTGATGAAAACTCACTCACACGAGCTTTTAAATCTCTGCACAAAATTCAATTTAAACCAGCAAATAATAGAGCCTACTAGACTGGAGAATACACTAGACCTCATCTTCACTAACAATGATGATCTGATAAGAAATGTCACCATATCAAAAACAATATACTCAGATCACAACATAATTGAGGTTCAGACATGTATGCGTGGAGCCCCAGACCGACATAATGAGATTAGCCACGAGGGAGCATTCACCAAATTCAACTTCAATAACAAAAACACAAAGTGGGACCAAGTAAACCAAGTCCTAACCGATATAAGCTGGGAAGATATACTAAGCAACACAGACCCCAACTTATGCCTAGAACAAATTAACTTGGTGGCACTCGATGTATGCACAAGGCTTATTCCTCTAAGAAAAAGGAGGAGTAGATGTAAAATAGAAAGAGACAGGCGCTCCCTTTACAGGCGATGGAAAAGAATAACAGAGCGGCTAAAAGAGGTCAATATATCCGAAATACGTAGGGAGACACTGGTCAGAGAAATAGCAAGCATCGAACTTAAGCTAAAGGAATCTTATAGGAGTCAGGAATCGCGGTTAGAACTAAAAGCCATAAATGAAATCGAAAGAAACCCAAAGTATTTCTTCTCCTATGCCAAATCAAAGTCGAGAACAACGTCCAGTATTGGGCCCCTACTTAAACAAGATGGGTCCTACACAGATGACAGCAAGGAAATGAGTGAGCTACTCAAGTCCCAATATGACTCAGTTTTTAGCAAGCCGCTAACCAGACTGAGAGTCGAAGATCAAAATGAATTTTTTTATGAGAGAGCCACAGAATTTGGTTAACACAAGCCTATCCGATGTTATCCTGACGCCAAATGACTTCGAACAGGCGATAAATGGCATTCCCATGCACTCTGCCCCAGGGCCAGACTCGTGGAACTCCGTGTTCATCAAGAACTGTAAGAAGCCCCTATCACGAGCCTTTTCCATCCTATGGAGAGGGAGCATGGACACGGGGGTCGTCCCACAGTTACTAAAAACAACAGACATAGCCCCACTCCACAAAGGGGGCAGTAAAGCAACAGCAAAGAACTACAGACCGATAGCACTAACATCCCATATCATAAAAATCTTTGAAAGGGTCCTAAGAAGCAAGATCACCACCCATCTGGAAACCCATCAGTTACACAACCCAGGGCAACATGGGTTTAGAACAGGTCGCTCCTGTCTGTCTCAACTACTGGATCACTACGACAAGGTCCTAGATGCACTAGAAGACAAAAAGAATGCAGATGTAATATATACAGACTTTGCAAAAGCCTTCGACAAGTGTGACCATGGCGTAATAGCGCACAAAATGCGTGCTAAAGGAATAACAGGAAAAGTTGGTCGATGGATCTATAATTTCCTCACTAACAGAACACAGAGTAGTCGTCAACAGAGTAAAGTCCGAGGCAGCTACGGTGATAAGCTCTGTTCCACAAGGCACAGTACTCGCTTCCGTCTTGTTCCTCATCCTCATATTCGACATAGACAAGGATGTCAGCCACAGCACCGTGTCTTCCTTTGCAGATGACACCCGAATCTGCATGACAGTGTCTTCCATTGCAGACACTGCAAGGCTCCAGGCAGACATCAACCAAATCTTTCAGTGGGCTGCAGAAAACAATATGAAGTTCAACGATGAGAAATTTCAATTACTCAGATATGGTAAACACTAGGAAATTAAATCTTCATCAGAGTACAAAACAAATTCTGGCCACAAAATAGAGCAAAACACCAACGTCAAGGACCTGCGAGTGACCATGTCGGAGGATCTCACCTTCAAGGACCATAACATTGTATCAATCGCATCTGCTAGAAAAATGACAGGATGGATAATGAGAACCTTCAAAACTAGGGAGGCCAAGCCCATGATGACACTCTTCAGGTCACTTGTTCTATCTAGGCTGGAATATTGCTGCACACTAACAGCACCTTTCAAGGCTGGTGAAATTGCCGACCTAGAAAATGTACAGAGAACCTTCACGGCGCGCATAACGGAGATAAAACACCTCAATTACTGGGAGCGCTTGAGGTTCCTAAACCTGTATTCGCTGGAACGCAGGCGGGAGAGATACATGATTATATACACCTGGAAAATCCTAGAGGGACTAGAACCAAACTTGCACACGAAAATCACTCACAAAGAAAGCAAAAGACTTGGCAGACGATGCAACATCCCCCCAATGAAAAGCAGGGGTGTCACTAGCACGTTAAGAGACCATACAATAAGTGTCAGGGGCCCGAGACTGTTCAACTGCCTCCCCGCGTACATAAGGGGGATTACCAACAGACCCCTGGCAGTCTTCAAGCTGGCACTGGACAAGCACCTAAAGTCGGTTCCTGACCAGCCAGGCTGTGGCTCGTACGTTGGTTTGCATGCAGCCAGCAGTAACAGCCTGGTTGATCAGGCTCTGATCCACCAGGAGGCCTGGTCACAGACCGGGCCGCGGGGGCGTTGACCCCCGGAACTCTCTCCAGGTAAACTCCAGGTCATCTTCAAGTGCTACTGCACAGAGACAGAGAAGAGAAAACACACCAGATGGGCAGTTACCGGATGTTTTTATGGAAGGTGACACCCTTTCCAAACAGTAACATCTCTCCGCCTTCCTCTTAGGCCATCAGCACTCCTCAGTAAAGGTAAAGTGCAGTTAAATTTTCATTTATTTCAAGTATTTATTGTTTTTATAGTTGTCATGTATGATTTTTAAGCATGGAAATAATATACAAGTTTAAATAAGCAATATTTTCACTTAAAATGTTTTATGATTAATAAGTTTTGGGGAGGGTATGGATCTGGAACAGATTAATCCACTTGACATTATTTCTTTTGGGAAAAATTGATTCAATATTCATACAACTCACTATATGAATAGCCTCCTGAACGGATTAAGTTCAAATATCGAGGTACCACTGTATTTCTCTCGATTTCTTTAAGAGTTTTGCGAGTGTTATGATATATCTTGGTTATTTCTGCATTTCCTACTCAATTGTTTTTGCTCATGTAATTTCACCAGATTACAAGACATTAAAATATGTAGTTTCAAAATTAATGTACTTGGGCAAAAAATTTAGTCTATTTTTAGTAAATAGTCAATTTTAATTGTTTAATATACTGCATTATCCATGCCTGGTGATTTTACCTTACACTCCAAAGCATGTGTAGTGGATATGCTACTGTGTTTTACCCAACAATATTAAATTAACAATATATGTAATGGGTAGGTAATGTTACAAGACAAACATGGTAAAGAGAAATGCAGTTTCTTTACATGCAACCTTTACTGACTGTTTTGCAAATTCAATGAACTTCATCCAGTCGAATACACACATTCGTAAATTTATAAAGTCCACTGTGTGGGCAAAACATCAATACAGGATCCATGTAACTGCATTGTATTCGTCTCTTTTCACTGTAATAGAGAGGCATTGAAGCAGGCCAACTGGCACACACCAGGCAGATCTTTCTCAAGCTCATTCCTCGTGTTAAATAAATTTATACATCTATATCTTGGAGTCCAAAATTGTGCTGCATCATCTCAGTGAGGCTCTACCAAAGATGTAAATCAACGACAATAATGGTAAATGAATTCAGAACCTGTTGATAAAAAACTGAAGTACAGTTTAGGAAACTTGTGTTACAGGCTATTTTAGGTCAGAGTTAACTGTCAATATAATGTCCTCTCCCCCAGAGTGATATTGCTAAATCTCTCATTCATGGATCACATTGTTATTATCACAACAGCTAGGAATACATCTAAAATCTTCAAAGCAAAGATGCCAGGCCAATGATACTACTGTAAAGTCATCAATAGACTACAGACATTTACGGTCAAGTTATAAATTGACGAAAACGCACATTTAAGTACAGTGGACTGCCAAGTTTCATGAGCCCCGTGCTTTGTGAATTTCGCCTTTCGGCAACATTTTTCATCAAAATATAGCCTCACGTTTCTTGATCTGCCTCGCCATTTGTCGGTAGTACAAAAAGTGTCCGAGCGGCCTCCCAGCATGCACACGCACACAAAGGCATCCCATACACCATTCAGTCAGCATGGCATTGTTTCTCTGCGAGTGACCATCACCCCATGCATTCATAAGATACATTTCATAATATTCCATTCTTTTTTGTGCTTGCAACTGCTAAATAAGCCACCATGGGCCTCAAGAAAGATCGTAGTACCAGCCCTTTGGTAAAGGTGAGAAACACGACAAAATTAAAGAAAGAAATCACAAAATATGAAAATGGAGTGCGTGTGGTCAACCTCAGCAGGATGTATGGGAAGCCCCCATTCAACGATCGCTTCCATCGTGGTGAAGAAAAAGAAATTCGAGGAAGCTGTTGTTGTGAAAAGGGTAGATATGCTCACAAAAAGAGATTGCATATAATCAAAGATGTTGAGAATTTGTTATTAGTGTGGATCAATGAAAAACAGTTGGCAGGAGATAGTGTTATGTAGTCGATAATTTGTGAAAAAGCAAGGCAGTTGCATACCGATCTTGTAAAGAAAATGTGTGGAACGAGTGCTGATGTTAGTGAATTTAAGACCAGCAAAGGCTGGTTTGAAAGATTTAAGAAGCATAGTGGCATACACAGTGTGGTAAGGCATGGCGAGGCTGCAAGTTCTGACAAACGTGCAGCTGAAAAATTGATGCATGAATTCCAGGTGTATGTAGAGGATGAAGGATTCCTCCCCCAACAAGTGCTCAATTGAAACAAAACAGGCCTCTTTTGGATGAAAATGCCAAAGAGGACCTACATCACACAGGAGGAAAAGGCACTGCCAGGACACAAGCCTATGAAAGACAGGCTAACTCTTGTTCTGTGGTAATGCTAGTGGGATTTCAAAGTGAAGCCTTTACTGGTGTATCACTCTGAAAATCCCAGTGTATTCAAGAAAAAGTGTCACCAGAAGTAAATTGTGTGTGATGTGGAAGGCTAACAGTAAGGCATGGGTCACAAGGGAAATTTTCCTCGATTAGTTCAATGAAGTGTTTGACCCGAGTGTGAAGGATACCTCCTGGAAAATAAATTGCCACTCAAGTACCTCCTGGTAATGGACAATGCTCCTGCTCATCCTCCAGAGTTGGATGACCAAATGGTGTAGTAATTTAGTTTCATCACAGTGAAGTTCTTACCCCCTAATACCATTCCTCTCAACCAGCCCATGGACCAGCAGATCATTTCAAATTTCTAAAAACTTTACACCAAAGCATTGTTTCAAAGGTGCTTTGACATAACCTCGGATTTGAATTGACCCTAAGAGAGTTTTGTAAGAATCACTACAATATCTTCTACTGCATAGGCCTTATAGGGCCTATGCAGTAGAGTGACTTCCAGGAGTTTGAGCTCTGCTTGGAGAAAACTGTGGCCAGAATGTGTCCAAGAGAAGGATTTTGAAGGGTTTGAGCCTGACCCTGTCAACCCTACACTTGTTGTGGAATCTATTATGGCACTGGGGAAGTCCATAGGGTTGGATGCGAGTGGCGAGGATGTGGAAGAGTTAGTGGAGGACCACAATGAAGAAGTAACCACTGAAGAGCTGCAAGACCTTCATCTGCAACAGCAACAGACCACAGCTCAGGAAATTGCTTCACAGGAGGAGGAAGAGAGATGGAAGAAAGTGCCTTCTTCAGAGATTAAGGAAATTTGTGCGATGTGGAGTAGGGTGCAAACATTTGTGGAGGAACATCACCCTGACCAAGCTGTTGCAAGCCATGTAGGCAACATGTACAATGACAATGCCTTGTCCCATTTTAGGCAAATTTTTAAGAGATGCCAGAAACGGAGCTCTCTGGAACAATTTTTTGAGCAACGGGTCCAGTGACTCAAGCTGGTCCTAGTGACATTAAAAAACGAAGAAGGGAAGTAACCCTGGATAAGGACTCGGTACCTAAAGTCTTTATGGAAGGGGATTCCCCTTCTAAATACCAGTGTAACTTCTCCATCCTCTCTCCTCCTCCATCCCAGGCCCGGTGACCTGGTGGCTAAAGTTCCCGCTTCATACATGGAGGGCCCGGGTTCAATTCCCGGTGGGTGGAAACATTTCGACACGTTTCCTTACACCTGCTGTCCTGTTCACCTAGCAGCAAATAAGTACCAGGGTGTCAGTCAACTGGTGTGGATTGCATCCTGGGGGACAAGGTTGAGGACCCCAATGGAAATAAGTTAGACAGTCCCCAATGATGCAATGACTTTCTTGGGTTATCCTGGGTGGCTAACCCTCTGGGAGTTAAAAATTTGAACGAATTCTTATCTTCCATATACCAATTAAAGTCTTCAAAAAAGGTAAGTGTGATATTATTGCTTTTTATTTGATTTCTCATTCTTCTCTAAGTAAATCTATATTCCATAAAAAAAAAAAAAATTTTTGTTACTGTACTTTTGGGTGTCTGGAATGGATTAATTGGATTTACATTATTTCTTATGGGGAAAATGGTTTCGAAACTTCAAAATTCGGGGGTCCACTGTACAGGAATACAGAAACAATGGTATGAAAGACAGCTACAGACTATACAGCATACATTATTACATGAATTATGGCACTGATGTTGGGAAACTTGTTACCATATTTGATCAAGTCAAGCCTGTCACTTGGGTGACACATTGAGGCTAGTAACGCAGAAATTCAGCGACTTCAGCTTAGTGTCCTCACTTCACACATTGAGGGCCCACTTGCTATCCCTGTTCACCCATTAGTGTAAAATGGATACCTGGGTGTCAGTTGACTGGTGTGGGTTGCATCCTGGGACAAAACTGACCTAATTTGCCCAAAATGCTCAGCATAACAAGCAGCTTTCTATAGAGTAGTATGTCATTGATATCAGCTAGGACTGTATACCTTGTACATGTACTTGTAGTATATAAAGATATTATTATATTATTATTATGGTGGTGTTGATTCCTAACCCTGACAAACTTCACAGGATAAAAAAAAAAAAAAAGTTACATCTCTCCATTTAAGATTTTAAAGTTTTTTTTAAGAATTTATAAGGTTAGTTAAGAGATATGTACAAATACATAGTTTATAAGATAAAGTTTTATCTGTAAGGGAACAGTCATTAATGTCTTGCTCATCACCTACTTAAAAAAACGTCAATGGGCGAAATGTTGGGCACATTTCCTTACACCTGTTACCCGTTCACCTAGACTGTTGTGGGTCAAATCCTGAGAGACAAGATTAACCTATGTTGCCCAAAATGCTCTGCATAACCATTTAAGATTTTAAAGTTTTTTTTAAGAATTTATAAGGTTAGTTAAGAGATATGTACAAATACATAGTTTATAAGATAAAGTTTTATCTGTAAGGGAACAGTCATTAATGTCTTGCTCATCACCTACTTAAAAAAACGTCAATGGGCGAAATGTTGGGCACATTTCCTTACACCTGTTACCCGTTCACCTAGACTGTTGTGGGTCAAATCCTGAGAGACAAGATTAACCTATGTTGCCCAAAATGCTCTGCATAACCAATGGCTTTCTATAACATGTGCCAGGGATGTCAACTAAGTATATCATGTACCTGGGTATAAATGAAGATCGCTATTACGATCATCTCCAAAATGCATATATAAGTGATTACTTCCATATTTAAATAAGCATTGCAAGGCTCACACTTACATCCACTCAAAATGGTACCAGGCATTACTTTCACAACTACAAAATTAGGCATTGATAGTTATCTGAGCTTTTTACTGGGCAGGCATCACAAAATGATGCTGGAAAGCATGGTAATATATGTCACTGTGGAATGCAAAAAAGCACATTTGAAACAAGTTCTATTATTTGTATACTTTCTCAGTATTAAGTTTATTTAGGTACAGGTACAATAGTACAGTTACACAAATTTAGTAACATGAGTAAATTACCTAGGATAACCCTTAAAAAGTCAAAGTGACTTATTTCCATTGGGATCCTTGTAATATTTTATTTAAAATCTAGCTGTATGATACAGTATAAATCAATCATGATCATAACCTTAAAACTTAAAACAGCTAAGTAACGCAACTGTGGGGAAAACAATTACAGTATAAAGAGGCACAATAGGAACAGTGAGCCAAGTTATTTACACGAACATTAAATAGAGAGGTCCAGGTAATCTACATATATGCTGCTATGTATAATTTATGCTTACAAATATTAACTAAACAAGAAATCACTCAAATTTTTCTGTAGCTTCAGTCATTAGGTACATTTTAGCTCTCCTCCTGAACTGGCTCGTGCTAGGACATATTCGAGCAATTTGTTCAACTCCTTTATTGCTGTACAATGCCTGACCACCTACTGTGTGTATTACAAAACTATGTTCACCTCCCCTAGTACTGTAGCTCAATTGCTAGCACACTCAGCTCACACTGAGGTCCAGAGTTAGAATCTCCTCTGGTATGGCCGAAAAACATTAGGGACGTGTTTCCATAGGACACTTGCTATCCCTGTTCACCCATTAGTGTAAAATGGATACCTGGGTGTCAGTTGACTGGTGTGGGTTGCATCCTGGGACAAAACTGACCTAATTTGCCCAAAATGCTCAGCATAACAAGCAGCTTTCTATAGAGTAGTATGTCATTGATATCAGCTAGGACTGTATACCTTGTACATGTACTTGTAGTATATAAAGATATTATTATATTATTATTATGGTGGTGTTGATTCCTAACCCTGACAAACTTCACAGGATAAAAAAAAAAAAAAAGTTACATCTCTCCATTTAAGATTTTAAAGTTTTTTTTAAGAATTTATAAGGTTAGTTAAGAGATATGTACAAATACATAGTTTATAAGATAAAGTTTTATCTGTAAGGGAACAGTCATTAATGTCTTGCTCATCACCTACTTAAAAAAACGTCAATACATAAATAAGTGAAAATTCAAAACCAAATCCACTTTACTGTTATTCCTTGCCTGAGAATTAAAATTTTGACCCCATGCACACACTTATACTTACATTAAATAAGTAAGAATATTGGCTGTGTCAGACAGGTCCATATGCAGCCCTGCCCTTCATACACCCATAACAATATACCAAGATCTTTTACCTTCTGTGGAGGTTCATCAATGACAGGTACGCTCTCAGAGCTCTCCTCCAGCTTCTTCACGGGCTCTGGCTTAACTTTGAGCCCCTGCTGGTGCTCTTTCTTCTCACAGTCTTCAAGTCGACGAGCAATTTCATCGGTAGTGGTAAACTTCTTCCCCTTCACCTTCTTCTTGTCCTTTTTGGCAAAAAAACTATCAAGATCAGACATGATGATATAGTTATGGAGGGTCGGGGAGCAGCAGGTCACTCAGGGAACAACAACTCCCACCAGTCAACGTAAAGACGACCAGATGGAAATAAGAAATCACATGGACCTAAACATCACCAGGAGTGAAGGTAATATGAAGGAAAACGATCGAGGGGCAAAATCAGGAATCGTTTCCGTCACTGCACTTGTTGTCTCACTAACACATTACGATCCTCCACCAGCAGCTAACAACACGATTTTGTTTCATTGTGATCCCATTTATCCTACGTTTTATTACTTTATATTTTCTAAGCAACAGAAAACGAGTTCTCATATTTGCCGGGTATCTAGAAATAGTGCTTATAAAATGTTACAATATTAATGTAATTATTATAATCTCGAATAAATTAAGCAATAAGTTATATATGTCAAAACAGGTTCGGTGATTAGGCAAAATTTTAACTCTATCTAATTTTTATATTTTGATAGGGAGGCGATAATAAATAGTGGAATTATGTCACATTGACTATTTAAGGTTATCCTAGGTTATGTACACACACTTTGTCACCATTTGATGTCTAGAACAAATGTGTTTATGGCAGATATTCTATAAATGCATAAAAGTCTGTAAATCCACATTTAGAGAGTCTGTATAGAAGTTATCCTGCCTGGTCTTGCACACTACCAGTTTATTTTTATTTATTTATTTATTTATTTATTTGAACATGATAGAGAAGTACAAGGAATACAATTTTTAAAATGCAGCATGCCAAAGCCCCTTGTATGCAGAGCATTATGGGCAGCTTAAAATTAACTTAAGATTAACTAAGCAATGATATATTCTGTGGTACAAAAATTATTGTAAAACAGATAACAATTTAGTACAAATGAGTATTACAAAGACAGGTCATATGGTCATTTACTGTGTTGTTGTGTAATCAGTAGAATGGAGTATTATGTTAGGTAATGAAGTTAAATAGTAACAAAGTTTGATTGAGTCACAGGATGATATTTATGAGATACAATAATGAGATACATATATGAGATACAATTTATGAGATACAATTACTCAGTATTTATTTAGTTGTGGGTGAGTAAGTGATTTTTGAGAAGAGACTTGAATTTATAAACAGTGTTTCTTTTATATTCACAGGTAATGAATTCCAGATTTTAGGGCCTTTTATGTGCATTGAGTTTTTGCATAGCGTGAGATGGACACGAGGAACATCAAAGATTGATCTGTGTCTTGTGTTATGGTTATATGTTCTGTTGAGGTTGGCAAGGAGATGTTTGAGGGGAGGGTTTATGTCAGAGTTAAGTGTTCTATGTATGTAGTAGGTGCAGTAATAAGTATGGATGTTTTGTATGGTGAGTAGGTTTAGAGTTTTGAATATTGGTGGAGTGTATTGTCTGTAGTGGGAATTTATCATCATTCTGACTGCAGCCTTTTGTTGGGTGATTAGTGGTCTGAGATGGTTTATTGTTGTTGAGCCCCATGCACAAATTCCATAGGTGGGATAGGGTAAATAAGTGAGTGATATAGCGCCAGGAGGGCTGACTGTGGAACATAGTACCGTATCTTCGATAGTATGCCTACGGTCTTGGAAATTTTTTTGGAAATTTGTTGTATATGTGTTTGAAATTTGAGTCTATTATCAAGGTGGATTCCTAGGAATTTTCCCTCTGTGAGTTTTGTGATAGGTGATCCATTTATCATTATATTAAGAAACACATCTGTAGCTCTGTTACCAAACTGAATGTAGTAGGTTTTGTCAATGTTTAGAGTAAGTTTGTTGGTCCTCATCCAGGTTGATATATCCTGTAATTCGGTATTTACAGAATTGGCTAGCATGACTGGGCTCGGGTGAGAGTAGACGTATGTAGTGTCATCTGCAAATAGTGTGGGTTTGAGTAGTTGTGATGCATTTTGTAGGTCATTTATGTATATGAGAAAGAGAAGAGGGCCTGGGACACTTCCCTGTGGGACACCAACTGTAATTGGCTGTGCGGAAGAGTTTGCCCCATTTGTGCACACATATTGGCTTCTGTTGCTGAGGTATGACTTTAGGTAGTTGAGGGAGTGCCCTCTTATACCATAGTGCGACAATTTTATGTGGTCATTCGTCTCTCGACCTCCGGGGAGAGAGGACGCACGCCTAGTAGCTACACCTGCCCTCTGGTGGTGACCTTTAGCAACTGGAAGGCAAAATGGCGTATCGAGTGAGTCAGCGGATCAACACTGTATTCAGCTGGTACGTGGCATGCTCAGTGGCGAAACAATGAATACATTGCTACCTGCCATCATCAGAGAAGTCTATGGTGTCCCCAACGATGAAGTATATGGTGTAGTTTTAAATGGGATGTCCAGAGTATTCCTGAAACTGAATCGTACTGGCTTCTACGACAAACTTGTTGACGAGTACCAGGAGAGGAAGATGACTGTGAACTCGACGGTGGACGTCGTCTTAAACGACGTGTCTAAGTACTATACGTGGGTGAAGGTGAGAAATATCCCTTTCGAGGCGACTGCGTATGGTATACAGGAGGTCTTCAAAAGTTATGGTAAAGTCCATTCAGCTACGATGGGAGTATGGAAAGATGGGCCATATGAGGGACGACCTGAGGGTTCTTATACCCTCAAAATGATGTTGGCTAGTGTACCTCTGTAATCTGTAAATACCTTTGTAACTTGTCATGATTGTGACCAGACTTACCTGGAGTTCATTACCTTTGTAAATTGTGAGTTCATTACCTTTGTAAATTGTGAGTTCATTACCTTTGCAAATTGTGAGTTCATTACCTCTGTAACTTGCTCAGCTATCAAAACTTTGGAGTCCAGTCCCTGGACCAATTATGTACCTCTGTAATCTTTTGACTACCGCCCACAGGATGGGTATGGGGTGCATAATAAACATATTAAACTAAAACTAGGCCTATACCATCCTACGTCAAGCTAGTGGGTTACAGGATGCAGGTCTTTGTGCACTATGCCGGCCAGAGAAGGACCTGTCGATTATGTAGCTCCTACAACCATATGGCAGCACAGTGTCCTAGGAGGCAGCCTACCAGGGCTCCTGGTACGTTGGCAGTGAAGCAGCAGCCTTGTGAGTTGATGCCCGAGTTGGGAGAGGAGGAAGCAGGGACGAGTGGTCGTTGGAGCGAAGAGGTTGATCGGGAAGTACCAGCGGTCGCTACCTGTGTTACACTCCCGGTAGGCTCAGGGGAGCAGACAGGACTGTCGGGGGCTCCATCAGGACGGAATGATGTGCCTCAGGAAGCTTACTGGAGAACGTGTTGAGAGGTTTTTTGGATGGGTCTGTGTGATGAAGCTGTGTGTAGTCTGTGGTCAGTCAAACAAACGGGCTTCCACTTGGGTAAATTGTCATTTTTGTGGAAATTGGTGTCACGCCCCTTGTGCAGATATCCAAGAACTAGCTACAAGCAGTGTTAAAACAGGGAAGTGTTTTTGGGTATGCCCAAATGAGATAAATCTGTGGACTAAAATCACAAGGGTATTAAAAGAGGACAGCATCAAAGCTGCTTTCATAGACAACCTCGAAGCTTTCTACAACAGATGGGAACATAAAAAGTCTGGGCTGAATGGTACTGCCCTTGATACTGGCCATGTAGTCAGAAACTGTAAGGCTGGAGATGAAGTCCTTGTAGTCAGTAAATGTGGGGCTGATAGTGCTGTCCTGGGAGACAGTAATGGTGAAGCGGGAGGTGCTGTCCTGGGAGACAGTAATGGTGAAGCTGGAGGTGCTGTCCTGGGAGACAGTAATGGTGAAGCTGAAGATGCTGTCCTGGGAGACAGTAATGGTGAAGCTGGAGATTTTGTCCAGGTAGTCGGGAATTATACGCAGGAAGGAATACATATAAATGACCTCATAGGGGACAGGAGCCATAGTAGGGAAACAAGTGTACTCAAAGATACAAAGATAAGATAAAACCAATATTGCAAACTAGAAATACCGCAGGAAATAGCAAACAAGAGGACTCCACTAGCAATAGTGAGGATATATTACCAAAAACAACTGGTGGGAGCTCCATTGTTGGTGCTAGGGAGGATAGAAGTAAGACAGGGAAACATGCACCAACAGGGAATACAGTCACAGAAACCCAAGGCAAACGGAAACCAAGCCTGTGCACATACTATGCACTTGGTATCTGCTGGCATGGGAAATCTGGAAAAACAGATGGGACGTGCAACTATGACCACCCTAGAAAATGCCATGCCCACATGACAACAGGAAAATGCAAACTCCCTTCCTGTAAGCTTTTTCACCCTGAACTGTGTACCTCTTCGGTACAGGAAAGACTGTGCTATAAATTAAATTGCCAGGCATACCATCTAAAGGGGACAAAAAGATACAAAACATCCAGGCCATGGGAAAACCTGGGTAGCCACAGCCACTCAAGAGGGAGAGGTTTTTTAGTGCCAGGAAGGAAAAAAAACTGGCAGGAAATGGCAGAAATCGTACACCAAATCCAGTCATTCCTGGAGTGGAACCACAGAGGTCAATATATCTGAAATGCGTAGGGAGACACTGGTCAGAGAAATAGCAAGCATCGAACTTAAGCTAAAAGAATCCTTTAGGAGTCAGGAATCGCGGGAAGAACTAAAAGCCATAAATGAAATCGAAAGAAACCCAAAGTATTTCTTCTCCTATGCCAAATCAAAATCGAGAACAACGTCCAGTATTGGGCCCCTACTTAAACAAGATGGGTCCTACACAGATGACAGCAAGGAAATGAGTGAGCTACTCAAGTCCCAATATGACTCAGTTTTTAGCAAGCCGCTAACCAGACTGACAGTCGAAGATCAAAATGAATTTTTTATGAGAGAGCCACAAAATTTGATTAACACAAGCCTATCCGATGTTATCCTGACGCCAAATGACTTCGAACAGGCGATAAATGACATGCCCATGCACTCTGCCCCAGGGCCAGACTCATGGAACTCTGTGTTCATCAAAAACTGCAAGAAGCCCCTATCACGAGCCTTTTCCATCCTATGGAGAGGGAGCATGGACACGGGGGTCGTCCCACAGTTACTAAAAACAACAGACATAGCCCCACTCCACAAAGGGGCAGTAAAGCAACAGCAAAGAACTACAGACCAATAGCACTAACATCCCATATCATAAAAATCTTTGAAAGGGTCCTAAGAAGCAAGATCACCACCCATCTAGAAACCCATCAGTTACACAACCCAGGGCAACATGGGTTTAGAACATGTCGCTCCTGTCTGTCTCAACTATTGGATCACTACGACAAGGTCCTAAATGCACTAGAAGACAAAAAGAATGCAGATGTAATATATACAGACTTTGCAAAAGCCTTTGACAAGTGTGACCATGGCATAATAACGCACAAAATGCTTGCTAAAGGAATAACAGGAAAAGTCGGTCGATGGATCTATAATTTCCTCACTAACAGAACACAGAGAGTAGTCGTTAACAGAGTAAAGTCCGAGGCAGCTACGGTGAAAAGCTCTGTTCCACAAGGCACAGTACTCGCTCCCATCTTGTTCCTCATCCTCATATCCGACATAGACAAGGATGTCAGCCACAGCACCGTGTCTTCCTTTGCAGATGACACCCGAATCTGCATGACAGTGTCTTCCATTGCAGACACTGCAAGGCTCCAGGCGGACATCAACCAAATCTTTCAGTGGGCTGCAGAAAACAATATGAAGTTCAACGATGAGAAATTTGAATTACTCAGATATGGTAAACATGAGGAAATTAAATCTTCATCAGAGTACAAAACAAATTCTGGCCACAAAATAGAGCGAAACACCAACGTCAAAGACCTGGGAGTGATCATGTCGGAGGATCTCACCTTCAAGGACCATAACATTGTATCAATCGCATCTGCTAGAAAAATGACAGGATGGATAATGAGAACCTTCAAAACTAGGGAGGCCAAGCCCATGATGACACTCTTCAGGTCACTTGTTCTATCTAGGCTGGAGTATTGCTGCACACTAACAGCACCTTTCAAGGCAGGTGAAATTGCCGACCTAGAAAATGTACAGAGAACTTTCACGGCACGCATAACGGAAATAAAACACCTCAATTACTGGGAGCGCTTGAGGTTCCTAAACCTGTATTCCCTGGAACGCAGGAGGGAGAGATACATGATTATATACACCTGGAAAATCCTAGAGGGACTAGTACCGAACTTGCACACGAAAATCACTCACTACGAAAGCAAAAGACTTGGCAGACGATGCACCATCCCCCCAATGAAAAGCAGGGGTGTCACTAGCACGTTAAGAGACCATACAATAAGTGTCAGGGGCCCGAGACTGTTCAACTGCCTCCCAGCATACATAAGGGGGATTACCAACAGACCCCTGGCAGTCTTCAAGCTGGCACTGGACAAGCACCTAAAGTCAGTTCCTGATCAGCCGGGCTGTGTCTCGTACGTTGGTTTGCGTGCAGCCAGCAGCAACAGCCTGGTTGATCAGGCTCTGATCCACCAGGAGGCCTGGTCACAGACCGGGCCGCGGGGGCGTTGACCCCCGGAACTCTCTCCAGGTAAACTCCAGGTAACAGTCGATGGCCTCCACCCCAAACCAACAGATACAGATACTAATGCCGAAAAAAATCCCCCCCCCCAGTACCAACAATACCACCAGTCCGATAACATTCTTCTTTGCAAATATACAGGGTCTAAAGCCAGCAACAAACAACAAAATACCTTTCATCCGTGGACTGCTTGCAGAGGCAAAGACAATGTTCGCGGCTTTCACTGAGACCCACATAAAAGATCACTTGGACAACGAAATATGGATCCCAGGTTACAACCTATACAGATGTGACAGAGTGAACAGGCAAAAGGGGTGGGGGGGTTGGCCTGTACATTGCAGGGTCACTTGTTTGCACAGAACTGCTTAATGCCTCAAATGATGAAGTGGAAGTTTTAGCAGTAAAGGTCGAGAACCAAAACCTACTCATTGTGGTAGTCTACAAGCCTCCGGATGCAACATCCCAGCAATTCCAGGAACAGCTGTTAAAAATTGACCACTGTCTGGAAAATCTTCCAGCTCCTGCACCCAACATCTTGCTCCTGGGGGATTTCAACTTAAGGCACCTAAAATGGAGGAATATAGCAAATAATATTGTTGCAGTAATAACACCAGGAGGCAGCTCTGATGAAAACTCACACTCACACGAGCTTTTAAATCTCTGCACAAAATTCAATTTAAACCAGCAAATAATAGAGCCTACTAGACTGGAGAATACACTAGACCTCATCTTCACTAACAATGATGATCTGATAAGAAATGTCACCATATCAAAAACAATATACTCAGATCACAACATAATTGAGGTTCAGACATGTATGCGTGGAGCCCCAGACCGACATAATGAGACTAGTCACGAGGGAGCATTCACCAAATTCAACTTCAATAACAAAAACACAAAGTGGGACCAAGTAAACCAAGTCCTAACCGATATAAGCTGGGAAGATATACTAAGCAACACAGACCCCAACTTATGCCTAGAACAGATTAACTCGGTGGCACTCGATGTATGCACAAGGCTTATTCCTCTAAGAAAAAGGAGGAGTAGATGTAAAATAGAAAGAGACAGGCGCTCCCTTTACAGGCGACGGAAAAGAATAACAGAGCGGCTAAAAGAGGTCAATATATCTGAAATGCGTAGGGAGACACTGGTCAGAGAAATAGCAAGCATCGAACTTAAGCTAAAAGAATCCTTTAGGAGTCAGGAATCACGGGAAGAACTAAAAGCCATAAATGAAATCGAAAGAAACCCAAAGTATTTCTTCTCCTATGCCAAATCAAAATCGAGAACAACGTCCAGTACTGGGCCCCTACTTAAACAAGATGCGTCCTACACAGATGGCAGCAAGGAAATGAGTGACCTACTCAAGTCCCAATATGACTCAGTTTTTAGCAAGCCACTAACCAGACTGAGAGTCGAAGATCAAAATGAATTTTTTACGAGAGAGCCACAAAATTTGATTAACACAAGCCTATCCGATGTTATCCTGACGCCAAATGACTTCCAACAGGCGATAAATGACATGCCCATGCACTCTGCCCCAGGGCCAGACTCATGGAACTCTGTGTTCATCAAGAACTGCAAGAAGCCCCTATCACGAGCCTTTTCCATCCTATGGAGAGGGAGCATGGACACGGGGGTCGTCCCACAGTTACTAAAAACAACAGACATAGCCCACTCCACAAAGGGGGCAGTAAAGCAACAGCAAAGAACTACAGACCAATAGCACTAACATCCCATACCATAAAAATCTTTGAAAGGGCCCTAAGAAGCAAGATCACCACCCATCTAGAAACCCATCAGTTACACAACCCAGGGCAACATGGGTTTAGAACATGTCGCTCTTGTCTGTCTCAACTATTGGATCACTACGACAAGGTCCTAAATGCACTAGAAGACAAAAAGAATGCAGATGTAATATATACAGACTTTGCAAAAGCCTTCGACAAGTGTGACCATGGCATAATAACGCACAAAATGCTTGCTAAAGGAATAACAGGAAAAGTCGGTCGATGGATCTATAATTTCCTCACTAACAGAACACAGAGAGTAGTCGTCAACAGAGTAAAGTCCGAGGCAGCTACGGTGAAAAGCTCTGTTCCACAAGGCACAGTACTCGCTCCCATCTTGTTCCTCATCCTCATATCCGACATAGACAAGGATGTCAGCCACAGCACCGTGTCTTCCTTTGCAGATGACACCCGAATCTGCATGACAGTGTCTTCCATTGCAGACACTGCAAGGCTCCAGGCGGACATCAACCAAATCTTTCAGTGGGCTGCAGAAAACAATATGAAGTTCAACGATGAGAAATTTGAATTACTCAGATATGGTAAACATGAGGAAATTAAATCTTCATCAGAGTACAAAACAAATTCTGGCCACAAAATAGAGCGAAACACCAACGTCAAAGACCTGGGAGTGATCATGTCGAAGGATCTCACCTTCAAGGACCATAACATTGTATCAATCGCATCTGCTAGAAAAATGACAGGATGGATAATGAGAACCTTCAAAACTAGGGAGGCCAAGCCCATGATGACACTTTTCAGGTCACTTGTTCTATCTAGGCTGGAGTATTGCTGCACACTAACAGCACCTTTCAAGTCAGGTGAAATTGTCGACCTAGAAAATGTACAGAGAACTTTCACGGCGTGCATAACGGAGATAAAACACCTCAATTACTGGGAGCGCTTGAGGTTCCTAAACCTGTATTCCCTGGAACGCAGGAGGGAGAGATACATGATTATATACACCTGGAAAATCCTAGAGGGACTAGTACCGAACTTGCACACGAAAATCACTCACTACGAAAGCAAAAGACTTGGCAGACGATGCACCATCCCCCCAATGAAAAGCAGGGGTGTCACTAGCACGTTAAGAGACCATACAATAAGTGTCAGGGGCCCGAGACTGTTCAACTGCCTCCCAGCACACATAAGGGGGATTACCAACAGACCCCTGGCAGTCTTCAAGCTGGCACTGGACAAGCACCTAAAGTCAGTTCCTGATCAGCCGGGCTGTGGCTCGTACGTTGGTTTGCGTGCAGCCAGCAGCAACAGCCTGGTTGATCAGGCTCTGATCCACCAGGAGGCCTGGTCACAGACCGGGCCGCGGGGGCGTTGACCCCCGGAACTCTCTCCAGGTAAACTCCAGGTAAGTGCTGCCGAGGCTGTGAGGGAGGAAAAGCAGTCTGTGGTACAAACATTGTGTGGAACTAGCTCAGAGCAAGTGGTGGAGGTGGAGGTCCATCAGGTGAATTTGTGAGATGAGGACATGTGTGTGGGTAGTGGATCTAGGAAAAGGCTGGCTGGCACGGTTGAGGCCAAGGAGGTGCTCATGCTGGGGCAGAGGCCGGGCAAAAAATCTTGGACAAAGGATGAAGAGTTGTTGGACCGAAAGGATCCAGTGGATCCTGATTTATGTAGTGAAAGGGTAAAAGGTGGTGTGGGAGCCAGGGGAAAGTCTGGTGAGGCGTCGGGTCGATGCACAGGTAAAGGTATGGTAGGCAAGCCACAGAGGCATAGAGGGAAGCCGCCGTTCTTATAACTTTCAAGTCTGAGATCAACACTGTGTGGTTGGTATGGTTCTTACGTAGATTCCAGGTGGACGTGTGTTTCTTGCAGGAACACAATCATAAGATTGGTAGTGAGTTGTTGTTGCATGGGTATAAGTTGTACATTAGTTGTGCTTGGCAGTTGAAAAGGGGGGGTGGCGATAGCGATAAAGGAGACCAGCCCCTTGCGTGTCACAGGTTGGGAGGAGGCAGGGGGAGGGTTGTGCGGGTAGATGGTGTATGGGGTGACTGAAGGGCAAGTTTCATAGGAGTGTATGTGCCGGCGTCGAGCAATACATGGGTAAAGGCGGATTTTGTGAGGGAAGACTTACTGTATCATCTGCGAGGATTGCCTGCCATCACGATTATTGGTGGGGATTGGAATTGTGTAATTCGGGGCCGGGATGTTGAACCGAGGGGGGCGGGTTGTGTATTAAGTGTTCTGAGGGATGCGTTAAGGGACGTGGGTGTCGTAGATGTTGTAGGGGGAGGAGGTTATATGGTGGAGCACACGTTTGTTTGCAGGGGGTATGCTGCAAGACTAGACAGGATTTACGTCATGCAGGGATTGGAGGTAGGGAGGGTGCAGACTTTTGATGTGGGTTTCTCAGACCATAGGGCAGTGATAGTGGATCTGTCGTGGGAGGGTGCCGTGCATATTTACCCCGGCTATTGGAAGTTGAATGTGCGGCTGCTCAGGGGGAAGGGGGGGAAGGGGGGAAACAGGTTTTGAGGAGTGGTGGAATGGGTTTTGGGGAGCTATGGATCGGGCTATGGAGCTTACTGAATGGTGGGAGTTGCAGGCAAAACCTGGGATTGCGAATTTTTATAGGGTCAAGGGTCATGAGGAAGCAAGATGAAGATATGGATTGCAGAATTATTTGGAGAGACAGTTGCAGGCATGTTACGGGAGGGGGGGTGAGGGGGAAGATATAGCACTCCTTCGAGGTAGGATTGAGGAGATTCATAATGAACGTTTTGACGCGGTATGTTTTTGTTCAGGGTTGGACGATGTGTTGTGGGGGGATAAACTGACTGGGTATGTATTGCATAAGTTTAGGGAATGTAGGAGAGTGATCACGTTATTGCAGTTAGTGACTAGTGCGGGGGTGAGGGATTACCCGGAAGGTGCGGTCCTCATCTCCACTGAGAGTATGAGCATTTATGCAGATGAATGGTTCAGGAGAAAATGGAGTGAGTGTGGGAGCCAGGGCACCTGGCAGGCATCTTTCAGTAGGGAGGTTCATAATGCTATAGGAAAAAAGGATAGGGTGGGGTTGGAGGCTGATATTAGTGAGGTTGAGGTGGTGGACACGGTCTTCAGCATGCGCACGGGTAAGGCGCCAGGGATTGATGGTTTGCCTATTGATTTTTATAGGGCTCATTGGGGGTGCATGAGGCATTGTTTTGTTGGGGTTTTGAACAATATGCTAGATGGTGCAGAGAATGGGTGAGTCACAATGTACAGGCATAGTAGTATTAGTACCAAAGAAGGAAGGGGTGCAGGCGCTGAGTGCCTTCCGGGCAATTTCCTTAATGTGAGCAGACTATAAAGTGTTCGCAAAGATTCTAAGGAATAGAATGAAGGCAGTTCTCGGATCGCTTTTACACGGCAGTCAGTTTGGGATTCCAGGGAGGAGTATGCGGGATGGACACATGCGCATAAGGGATTTCTTAGAGGGCTGTGGAGGGGGGGTTCTAGGGGTGGATTGGGAGAATGCATATGATTGTGTGGACAGGGTATTTTTGCGTGAGAGTTTGTGTGATTTGGGTTTTGGTGCCAAGGTGGTAGGGTGGGTGGATGCATTGTATGCGGGGGCGAAGATGCGTATGCAGGTGAACGGTAGGTTGGGTTCTGGGATTCGTATGGAGAGGGGTTTGCGGCAGGGTTCCCCACTTTCACAGCTATTATTTGCTTGTGTACAGAACCCATTTTATGAGCTTGTAGACCGAGAGTTGTGTGGGGAGGGGGCTGAGGGGAATGACGGGGGGGTTGTGGGTTACGTTGATGATACAACAATCTTACTTAGTGGAAAGGAGGATTTTTCAAGGGTGGGTAGAGTCATCGAGAAGTTTGGGGCCGTAACGGGAATGAGGGTAAACAAAAGCAAGTCGATGTTGTTAGAGGTGGGCACCTGGGTAGGTGGGAGATTGGGTCAGGGGTTTGGATGGAATGTCGTGGAATGGATTAAGATTTGTGGAATTTGGTACACAGCAGATAGGCGGTGGGTAGGCTACGTGGCCTTCGGGCCAGAGATGTTACGTTGCACCAAAGGGCTGTGATTGTGAATTCGTTGGTATACAGTAAGGTTTAGGGTGCGGTGGCAGTATATCCCTTGAGGAATTGTGATGTAACAGACATCCAGAGGAGGGCATTAAGGTATATATGTGGGGTTATGGGAGGGCGTGGTTGGGACGTGACATAGTAATGACTGGGGTGCGTAAGGGGAGATTGGGTTTGTTGGCATTGGGGCCCAGGGTGAGGGCAATATACATCAAGGTGAGATACCTCAGTGGGGGGGTCAGGGGGCAGCGTGTGGGGGAGGTGATGAGGGACTTTCGTTGTTGGTGGAGTGGGAGGGACCTGGAGGTGTGTGAGGATATGTTGAGGTATATGTTAAGGGTTCGAGATGTGCGTCGTTTGCGAATAGGGAGGCTGGTGGGAGTTGAGTATCGTTGGGAGACGCTGCAAGGGGTGGCTGTCTTCCCCACATATGATTGGAGGGTAATATGGGAGGAATTTCGAAAGCTAAGAATGCCTGCAAGGGTGAGAGAAGTGGTCTACAGATTCCTCATGGGAACATTGGCGTCAAAAGAGGTGTTGAGGCAGATGGGATATGTGAGTGATGCTTCATGTGCGCATTGTGGTGATGTGGAAAATGCCTTCCATGTAGTGTATTTTTGCCCTTTTTTGGAAAATGTAAGGGTGTGGTTGAGGGGTGTTTTTGGGTTATTGGGGGGAAGGGTGGGGGTTCTTAGGGCTTTACTTTTAGATGTGGAAGGAGTGTCTAGTGAGATAGCGAGGGCATTAAGGTATATAATGGTTGATTTTTTGTATGTTTCTTGGGGAATGAGGGAGGTGGGGGTAATGTCAGAATCAAGGCTTTAGCGGCGAGTTTTTATACCTGGAGTTTACCTGGAGAGAGTTTCGGGGGTCAACGCCCCTGCGGCCCGGTCTGTGACCAGGCCTCCTGGTGGATCAGCCCCTGATCAACCAGGCTGTTGCTGCTGGCTGCACGCAAACCAACGTACGAGCCACAGCCCGGCTGATCAGGAACTGACTTTAGGTGCTTGTCCAGTGCCAGCTTGAAGACTGCCAGGGGTCTGTTGGTAATCCCCCTTATGTGTGCTGGGAGGCAGTTGAACAGTCTCGGGCCCCTGACACTTATTGTATGGTCTCTTAACGTGCTAGTGACACCCCTGCTTTTCATTGGGGGGATGGTGCATCGTCTGCCAAGTCTTTTGCTTTCGTAGTGAGTGATTTTCGTGTGCAAGTTCGGTACTAGTCCCTCTAGGATTTTCCAGGTGTATATAATCATGTATCTCTCCCTCCTGCATTCCAGGGAATACAGGTTTAGAAACCTCAAGCACTCCCAGTAATTGAGGTGTTTTATCTCCGTTATGCGCGCCGTGAAAGTTCTCTGTACATTTTCTAGGTCGGCAATTTCACCTGCCTTGAAAGGTGCTGTTAGAGTGCAGCAATATTCCAGCCTATAGGTCGGTGGGTAGGAATAGGAGCCTATATGGGGGTCAGTGGGTTACTCTTTTTCTGGAGAGTTATCGGGGACTGACTGTGGCACGACTGCTACAGTTGGTGCAGGGGAAGGACAGCAAGGGGTTGGCTTCCGGAGGTGAGTGATGAGCAGGGCCGGATTACCGCATAGGCAAACTAGGCATTTGCCTAGGACCCCGCGCATTTGGGGGCCTCGTGGTCCAAGGGGTTAAGGGGCTCATCCAAGACTGCGCACATGGTGCAAGTGTAAAGGGGTCCCTACCTAAAAAGTTCAAGTGTTTGGAGAGTAAAATTGATTTTTAAAAATTAATCAAAACAAAAATAAATAATGAAATAAAAACTAAAAATAAATAAACCTAACCATAGATGGCAACACTCAACACGCCTTTGTTTACATCAGAACAGCTGTGTTTTCCCGCTAATGGGTGAGTATGGGAGATTCCTCTCCAATTTTCTGTAGTTTATATGATTTGATAGTCTTATGCATGATGCAATGATAACAATAATGGTCAGTGATTTATAAAGGGAATAATAGTGCTGTAGTGGTTATGCTGAATATAATAGGTACATGATGTCACTACTTTAATAGCCTAATCTAGTAATACTATGCTGTCTTGAGTTTATTCTCTTTAAAATGCATGATTTAACAAGATAGTTATAATGGCTGTTGGTAAATGGTTTTGGTTGTCTTGATGTACTTTCCCTATTAAATATAATCTAAATAGCCAGAATGTATTTAATTAGACCTTAAACAGGCTCACACCGACCCCCCCCCCCACCCCCAAGCTGGAAGGGGTCGCTTCCCTTACCCGTAACTCAAAGGGGCCCCGCCAATCTGAATAGCCTAGGGCCCGGAGACTTCTTAATCCGGCCCTGGTGATGAGTACTTGGAGATGAATGTAGTAAGGAAGGGCGGTGATGGTGGCTGCTCCAGTGGTGTATGTGAGATAACATGATGTAAGGCCTGTCTGTGTGAGGGCCTGTGTACTCACCTATTTGTACTCACCTATTTGTGGTTGCAGGGGTCGAGTCTTAGCTCCTGGCCCCGCCTCTTCACCGGTTGCTACTGGGCCCTCTCTCTCCCCGCTCCATGAGCTTTATCAAACCTCGTCTTAAAACTGTGTATGGTTCCTGCCTCCACTACGTCATTTTCTAGGCTATTCCACTGCCTTACAACTCTATGACTGAAGAAATACTTCCTAATATCTCTCTGACTCATTTGTGTCTTCAGCTTCCAATTGTGGCCTCTTGTTTCTGTGTCCCCTCCCTGGAACATCCTGTCTTTGTCCACCTTGTCTATTCCACGCAGTATTTTATATGTCGTTATCATGTCTCCCCTGACCCTCCTGTCCTCCAGTGTCGTCAGGCCGATTTCCCTTAATCTTTCTTCATAGGACATTCCCCTTAGCTCTGGAACTAACCTTGTCGCAAACCTTTGTACTTTCTCTAGTTTCTTGACGTGCTTTATCAAGTGCGGGTTCCAAACAGGTGCTGCATACTCCAGTATGGGCCTGACATACACGGTGTACAGTGTCTTGAACGATTCCTTACTAAGGTATCGGAATGCTGTTCTCAGGTTTGCCAGGCGCCCATATGCTGCAGCAGTTATCTGGGTGATGTGTGCTTCCGGAGACATGCTCGGTGTTATACTCACCCCAAGATCTTTTTCCTTGAGTGAGGTTTGCAGTCTTCGGCCACCTAGCCTATACTCGGTCTGTGGTCTTCTGTGCCCTTCCCCTATCTTCATGACTTTGCATTTGGCAGGATTAAATTCGAGAAGCCATTTGCTGGACCAGGTGTCCAGTCTGTCCAGGTCTCTTTGAAGTCCTGCCTGGTCCTCATCAGATTTAATTCTCCTCATTAACTTCACATCATCTGCAAACAGGGACACTTCTGAGTCTAACCCTTCCATCATGTGTGTGTGTGTGTGCGTGTGTGTTGTGTGTGTGTTGTGTTTACCTGGAGAGAGTTCCGGGGGTCAACGCCCCCGCGACTCGGTCTGTGACCAGGCATCCTAGTGGATCAGAGCCTGATCAACCAGGCTGTTACTGCTGGCTGCACGCAAACCAAAGACGTTTCTTGGCAAGACGTTCAGCTATGTTATAGAAGCCGTTGTTCTGGCTGAAGTTGTTGGATGTACAGATAAGTGTTGTCTTCTCTGGTGATAAGTCTAGCAATTCTGTAGTTGATTAAATGGTTGTGTGAATTTCGGTGTTGAACACAGGCATTCCTTGGATCGTCAGATCTGCCTGCGTACTGGTGTTCTGAAATACATGTTAGGAGGTCTCTGGATGCTTCGCCAACATATAATTTGCTGCAGTCATTACATGGGATTGTGTATACCCCTGGAGTTTACCTGGAGAGAGTTCCGGGGGTCAACGCCCCCGCGGCCCGGTCTGTGACCAGGCCTCCTGGTGGATCAGAGCCTGATCAACCAGGCTGTTACTGCTGGCTGCACGCAAACCAACGTACGAGCCACAGCCCGGCTGGTCAGGAACCGACTTTAGGTGCTTGTCCAGTGCCAGCTTGAAGACTGCCAGGGGTCTGTTGGTAATCCCCCTTATGTACGCTGGGAGGCAGTTGAACAGTCTCGGGCCCCTGACACTTATTGTATGGTCTCTTAACGTGCTAGTGACACCCCTGCTTTTCATTGGGGGGATGTTGCATCGTCTGCCAAGTCTTTTGCTTTCGTAGTGAGTGACTTTTGTGTGCAAGTTCGGTACTAGTCCCTCTAGGATTTTCCAGGTGTATATAATCATGTATCTCTCCCTCCTGCGTTCCAGGGAGTACAGGTTTAGGAACCTCAAGCGCTCCCAGTAATTTAGGTGTTTTATCTCCGTTATGCGTGCTGTGAAGGTTCTCTGTACATTTTCTAGGTCAGCAATTTCACGAGCCTTGAAAGGTGCTGTTAGTGTGCAGCAATATTCCAGCCTAGATAGAACAATTGACCTGAAAAGTGTCGTCATGGGCTTGGCATCCCTAGTTTTGAAGGTGTGTGTATTTTGTTGTGTGTGGTGTGTGTGTGTGTGTGTTTTTGCATGTGGTGTGTGTGTGTTGTGTGTCTGTGTGCGTGTCTGTGTGTGAGTCTGTGTGTGTGGGTGGGGTGTTCTGTTATTGAAATGGGGCTTCTGTGAGAGAGGTGGAGGTTCTTTGTAAAGATTTTCTTGCTTCTGAGGGTTCTGCCAAGGCGTCCTTTCGATACTTTTCACAGAGGGACCAAACTGAAGATATTTAGGAAATAATGAGCAAAGAATTTTTTGTGTGTAAAAGATGCGGGATTTTTGTTTTCGTTGCCCCAGAGACTAATGTTTTGATTCTTATTCTATTTTACTAGTGTAGTACGGGCGAGGTGCTGCGTGCACCAGGCTCATGTATTTCTTGTATTATGTCAACTTTGTCAATGTTAGATGTTCTGTGTAATAGGGGAGGCATTGTACATTGCCCTATGAAGTATTCCTTCCTGTTTGGAAGTTAATGAGGTAGGAACGTATATATACATACGTCGTGGAGATTCTGAAGAATCTCCACGACTATGGTGCTCTTCGCACCTACTCCTAGGTTGAGGGACTGATTACCTCATCTTCTGTACATAGTTCTACTGTCTTCAAGTTATGTCCTAGAATTTGTATTGATAAAGCCACTGGATGGCGAAACGTCTACAGTAAAGATACCCAGATGTTGCACATGTGTCGGAAACACTAGTCTCTGTAACTCTTGTAGGTTTTGTTACTGTTGGTAGCAACATGCAGTTACTCATAGTGTTTGTGAATTCAGTAACATGTGGGTCTTTGTCTTGCAGGAGATTTATATTGAAGTCATCTGAGAGTATTAAGTAATCTTTATTCATGCGTGTATAAGTTATCATACTTCCTAGGTTTTCACTAAAACGGCTAATGTTTTACTGTGCTACTCTGTAGATGTTTATCACTGTGAGAGGTTTTTGTAGGTATTTGGATTTGAATATAGCTATTATATATTCCCCATGTTCATCCCTTGTGCAAGTATTAGTGATACATTCTAGTTGGTCTGAGTAGAATATAGCTGTGCCACCCCCTTGTTGGTCTGGCCTACAGTTGTGTATGGCTGTGTAACCAGGAATGGCATAGACATCTGTAGTATCAGGCTTTAGCCAGGTTTCGGTGAGAGTAATGATGGATATACTGGCATGCAGGGAATTTAGTAATGTTATGAGGTCATCGTAATGTTTGCTTAAAGATCTGATATTGTAGTTAAAGACAGTTATGATGTTGTTGGCTCTGAGAAGTGCCTTTGATTGTTCTGCAGTGTAGTAATTACAGTTACTGTTTGATTCATTTAAGTCATTAGATAAGAGGTTGGTATCAGGATCAATGCTTGTAATCATAAGATGTATAGTGAATCTATAGTAAGAATTAAGTAAAAGACAAAATAAATATTCTAAAGCTATAAAATAGCACCTGAATTATTTTAACAAAAGTAAAAAATATGAGCTAAGGTAGTTCTATAAAGCTAAAATAAAGGAGACAATATAAAAGGGACTAAAATAATTTGTGGTGAACAAAGAAGTGGTAATCAAATAAATGAATATAATGGCAAAATAATGAGCTTATTACACTTTAGCACCTGAGAATAGCACCTTGATTATTTTAACAATTGTGAATATATGAACTAAGGTTGTTATATAAAGCTAAAATAAAAGAGAAAAAATATAAGGGACTTAATTAAGTAATGGTAAACAAAGTTAAAATGACAGATAGTCACTATATATATGATATAATATTGAATTGGGAGTAAGATCTGATTTGTTATATATAATAAGTTGAGCAATATATTGTACTATAAACAGTAAAAAAAATAATATGAGGTAGTTGGTACTTGTGGAAAATTGCATTTATCTGAATGTAACTAATTTTGTACATAACAGTAAATGATTACAAAGATAATTATTATTTATCAATGTTACATAGACAAGTAGGAATTTGGGACACCTAGGTCGCAAAAAATGTTCCCCTTCGATACCTACCACTGTCATAACCACAAGTTGCTCTGGACCTATTAATTAAATGAAATATACATACACCAGGAATACTGGTAAATATATAAATTTGTGGACTGTATATTAAAAAATGATTATATATAAACACAATTACATAACAGAAGGAAAATATATCTTAATATCACTCACCAATTTGACTGGATATTAAGTTGTATCATACTCAGAAAAACCTCACTAAATTTATGAAAACACTGGCCAGAATTATACACAAATCTAGAGGGCTTATCTGAGGTTCCTGGAGCTGTCTTGTCCAGTCGTCTGATATCTCAAGTTATGCAGGAATGCATGTCCAACAATTTCGCCTCCTATTTGAGAGGTGTCAGCCAAATTTCAACCTCTAGAGCACGAAAATTCTTTCCCATCACACCAACGTTGTACACAATTCAAAACCAAGATGGCTAGTCTCCTCTGCGCAGACGCAAGCTTTCCGTTTTCTATGACATAAATATTATTAAATACAGTATGGCCATCTATTTACATATAAATACTGAATTTCTGGAAAATATATACAGTATTTTCCACAGTACTAGTTAGCAAAAGATAGTTAAGGGCCTTGACCTGCCTTTCATTACTCACCGCATTATTATAGAGTGATGGCTCTCTTAAAGAAATTGGAGCACGCATCAATAATTGGGCCTCTACCCTTCAGACAGAACTGTTTGCCATACTCCTTGCACTGAAATGCATCAATGTATCAAAGATTGACAGTTTAATTGTAACTGATTCTCTGTCATCCATAAATGCTCTCAACTCATTAAGCATAAATTGTGGCATGCTTGTGTCAGAAGCCAGACACAGGTATGGTAGGATTGTGGACAGTGGAGTCAGAGTGCACATGCTGTGGATTCCATCTCACATTGGTCTTCAGATGCATGATAGAACTGATAAATTGGCTAAGCTGTATGCTTTCAAAGAGGGAGTAGATTACAATCTTGGCTTGTCAGGTAGTAGTTTGAGAACAATAATACGAAAGAACTTCAGCTGAATTTTATGGACTTAAGGCTCAGGGAGATTGACACCAGTGAGTCCATCTATCATCATTCTATCATGCAGGAGGAGCCACATGTCTATGGTGCATCCAACAAAATAAGCAGACTCTTGGATGTCACTACCGCCCGGCTCCGGTTGGGTTACAAGTATCTTTGGCAGGTTAAATCACCACCACCAGATGTAGACCAAACGAAATGTAAACTTTGCCAGATGGTTATTATTGTCCAACCCTGCGTCATTATGTACTGGAGTGCGATAAAATTAATGAATTTAGAAAACAACTCACTCAGAAGTGTTTTAAGAAATGGCTAAGTATTTTATCCACAGTGGTATATTACAGACCATTCTGGAGAAATACCCTGACTTTGCTAGCTGTAAATAAAGCATTACCACATATGTGCATGTGTGTGTGTGTGTGTGTGTGTGTGTGTGTGTGTGTGTGTGTGTGTTTGTGTGTATGTGTATGAGTGTGTGAGTGTGTGTGTGTGTGTGTGTGTGTGTGTGTTTTGTGTGTGTGTGTGTGGTGTGTGTGTGTGAGTATGAGTGTGTGTGTGTATGAGTGTGTGCGTGTGTGTGTATGAGTTTGTTGTTGTGGT
>NC_069401.1:83381690-83408623 GCF_026875155.1 Cherax quadricarinatus | reverse complement strand
TATTTTGCACCCCCCCCGCCTTTCTAGTTAGTCTCTTGTCCCCTTTATCCTTTCACCATCCACTACCCCGCTGTTATCCGTAACCTATTACTCATCCATCTCCCTTTTGCGACCTGATGCCCTCGCTTCCTTCCTGCCCTGCAGCGCTGTATAGTCCTTGTGGCTTAGCGCTTCTTTTTGATTATAATAATAATAATAATTCAACATGTGCCAGATCAACCAGGCTGTGATGGATATGTGGGGCAGCAGGCCTGCAGCAGCAACAGCCTGGTTGACCAGGCAAGCACCAGATGAGCCTGGCCCATGGCTGGGCTCAGGGAGTAGATGAACTCTCGAAACTCTTCAAAGGTATATCAAAGGTAGAAAAGGCATATGAAACCACTTGGAGGTATAACATTCTAGCACAAGCCCACTCCTTAGGCCTCTGCTTTATTGTCTGATAGACATTTTTGGGTTTGTCGCTTTCCTCAGACTGTACAAGCCGAAGGAGTTCCACAAGGTTGTGTCCTCAGTACTACTATTTTTCTCTTGGCTATAAATGACCTACCTTCCATTCTTCCTTCACATATTTGGTCATCACTTTGTGTTGATGACTTCACTATAGCTTACTTGGGCGCTGACTGTGGACTGGTAGCGGCCTCCATTCAGGTAGTGATAGACGGAGTCTCCCATTGGACCACTTCTCATGGCTTTAAATTTTCCAATACAAAAACCTAATTCATTACCTTCACTAGATGCCCGCTTATACTGGATACTCCCCTGTACTTACATGGTTCATGTATTCCGACATGCGATACAGTCAGGTTTCTGGGCCTGCTCTTTGACCGCCGGCTGACGTGGAAACCTCACATTTCTTCATTAAAGACAACTTGCCATGGTCGGCTAAACCTCCTTAAGGTTCTTGCACATCGTTCATGGGGAGCAGATCATCGCACACTCCTCCATTTGCATACCACCCTAGTCTTGTTTAAGATAGATTATGGTGACCAGATCTTTTCTGCGGCTTCTCCCGCAACTCAATCTAAGTTAGGTCCTATTCATCACCAAGGTCTCTGCCTGTGCATTGGTGCCTTTCGTTCATCCCCTGTTGAGAGCCTCTATACAGAGACGAATTTTCCATCCTTTTTTGATCGTGGTGATGCTCATTGCCTTCACTATTATGTTCAATTTCATGTCCTCTACAATTCTTCCATATATAGGATAGTCACTGATATTAGTAAACATCATTTGTTCATCACCCCTGTTTACTCTGTCCCTTTTCTCTCCACCTACATTCTCTCTTGTCTTCTCTTCAGTTACCACCTCTCTATGTTCATGTAGCCTCTCGCTTTTCCCTGCCCTCTTGGGAAGTTCCAGTGGTTTCCCGCTCTCTTTTTCTTGATCACTTCCACTCTCATTCTCATGCTATTGTAGTGTACACCGATGGTTCTAAGTCTTCTGATGGTGTCGGATTCGCAGCAGTGTGTCTGGACAGTGTCGTGGGAGGGTATTAACCTCGGCTAGCATTCTTATGGTTGAATTGTATGCCATTCTTGTAGCACTTATCCGTATTGCATCTATGCCTTTGTCAACATTTGTTGTCGTTTCAGACTCCCTTAGTGCTTTACAGGCTATATGGAAATTTTATATACCTCACCCCCTTTTTCTTCATATCCAACTTTGGTTACACTGTATCTCTAGCAAACACAGAGATATTGTTTTATGCTTGGTCCTTGGTCATGTTGACATACAAGGGAATGAACAGGCAGACACTGTTGCACGGTCAGCAGTACATGACCTCCCAGTTTCATATAAAGGTGTTCCATTCACAGTGTATTTTGCTGTAATTGCTACCCATTTTCACACTGTTGGCAACAATGTTGATCTGATCTGCTCCATAACAAACTTCATTCTGTTAAGCCGAGTATAGGTTTCTGGCCATCTTGTCATCGGTGTCGAGGCTGGAAGACTACTTTCTCCCATCTTCACATCGGCCGCACTCGTCTTACTCATGGGTATCTCATGGAGAGGCATCCTGTTCCTCTCTGAGAATTGTCAAGTTCCAGTATCTGTTAGCCACATTCTGTTGGACTGCCCACTCTGTCAATGAGCATGCAGAATTTACCTTCAATGTCGTCTCCACTCTGCTGCCCTTTCCTTGCCTTCCCTTCTTGGTGATGAACCCTCCTTTATTCCAGACTCTCTCATTGCCTTTTTGACAGTAGCTAATTTACTACACGAACTATGATGATGTCTCTGGCCCTCTTCTCAGCCCTTTCCACCTTAATCTCCAGCTACCCTCTACCCCTGCACTGTCCATTGACCTGCAACACTTCATAACCCAATAATCATCCCTTTCCCTCTTCCTACCCATTAACCCTGCATCCTTCCCTGCCCTGCTGCGCTGTATAACCCTTGTGGTTTAGCACTTCTTTCTGATTATTATAATAATCTGTAACAGATCTTCCATTCTATCAAATGAGACCAAAAAAATGATAATAGAACCATAAGAACCATACAAAACTGCACTGCAAAGTTGCTGTTTTACACCAAAAACACGGTTGCAGTTTTTTCTCGTGCCTGAGTGCTGCGGGGATTTTTTTTAAGGGGGCACACTTCAAAACCACCATTCTCCTTTCTGGGCCAAAAATTTTTACGTCACGATATTGAGTAAAGTGAGGCCATGGCTCATATTTGGGGGCCCAACAGTCTTCAATGCCGTGATAAAATGGGACACAATAAAAATAGTTTACACTGGATGTTTGTGAGGTCCCCAAACAGTAATCTGTATAGAAGTTTCCCAAAAAATAAAACATCTGCATTAAGAAGGGGGCACTTGGGAACCTATGTTTATAAAAAATGAAGTGCAGAAATAGATTGTAAACCCTTTTATTTTTTAAACCCAAATCATTTATTTTTGTGTGCTTTTTATGCACATTGGAGGTTTGTTTTTTTATAGATGGTAGTGCTGTATTCCCCTTGTGGTTTAGCGCTTCTTTTTTTTTTTGAATAAAAAATAATTAGAGGAAAGAACTGGTTAAAAACCCCTTTCTTGCTAGGTTAGTTACAGTACAATTTACCCATTTGTCTTTCCCAGTTTGTTTATATTTTGTGTTGTTTGTGGGGGGATTATGTTTGCTAGAAACTGAAAAGAACTGTAGTTTTATAAATAAAATTTTTTTAAAACTGAATTAATTTTTTTTCCACTTTATCCCTGAATTTTTGTAGGTTGGTAGACAGAATCAATAGGTTGCTGGTGTTTTTTTTTCTGTTCATAAACATGCTGGATAATGGGTTATTTCTTGCTACTTCTACTTACACTTAGGGGAACATTACACAGGCAGACTCATAATATAAGTGTTAGTCAAGGCATTATGCCGCCCCCCCCCCCACTAACACCCAAAACACAAACACATACAATGAAAGTTAAATATTTTGCATACCACTGAGGTTTTTTTACTTTTGGTTTCTGCATCCTTTATGTTAAAACATATTTCAGCCCTGTGGAAGTCTATACAAATTCTGGGGCTTTGGGTGTATTTTTTTCCATATCTGTAGAGCAGCCTCCAGCCGTGGGTGGGGAAAAAAACCTTGCCCAGTAAATTTGTTTTTCCCTATTAACCAAAGGTTCTCAATAGGGTTTAGATCTGGGAAATTGCTTGGCCAGTCATTAAAGAGCCTCACTTCACAGTCCTTAAGCCACTGAACCACAGATTTGGCAGCATGACATGGTGCACCATCCTCTATAAGAACCCAAGCCCCACACTTGTCAAATGCCTCATGTAAATTCACACAATAACTCCAGGTAATTATACTGGTTCATATACTGGTTTTTGGGAAGCAAAATGAGTTCACCAACACTCTGATCACTGAAACACCCCCAAACCATTAGTGAGTCTGGGTGTTTGGTGTACCCACAGGTGTAGCGTGGGTCTATCGGGTCACTACCTCTGGGCTGGTACACAAGTCCCCCATGGTTACATGTGGTGGTGAAGATTGCTTCATCACTGCAAAGTACTTCAGACTACTGTTGAGGATTCCAGTAAAGATATTTCTTTGCATAATCCAGCCTACATTTCTTCTGTGGCTTGGAGAGGATTGGTTTCTTAACCTGGCAGTGACTACTGTAGCCCAGTTCTGACACACGTCTGTTAACCCTTTGTTTCAATCGTATACATATGTCTTACAAGCCACCGTGTTTGACGTATTAATACGCATAAATTCTAGTGGCCTCAAATCAAGTGGGAGAAAGCTGGTAGGCCTACATGTGAGAGAATGGGTCTGCATGGTGGGTGTGCACCCTGTGAAAAAAAACGGGGACTCAGTGATGCGTTGTGGGAATGCCATCTTGGTAGTCCTTGTTCACCATGCCTCACGGTAAGAAGTACCTCACTCCTCGGCGGATTGGAGGTCTTTTGTTCCCAAAGTAACAGCTCTAACAGCGATGGAAGTGTCAGTGAAAGTAAATTTCATGGTTTTGGAGAGGGTGTGACCGAAAGCAGTGCCCAGGATAACGTAATTAGTGATGAAAATTCAGATGACCCACAACCTTCCACCTCTGGTCCTGGGCCATCTCATTCACGTTCACCTGTACCAGGACAAAAGAGGAAACTATTTCGTCATGTACAAAACTCAAATGTTAGCAGTGAAGGTGATAATGATAGTGATTTCCAAGCTATTGAAAGCAGTTCTAGTTGCGACAGTGAGGGTGAACATTCTCCAGTGAAGCGGCAGTATGTGCGATGCAGCATGCGTTATGGTAGTGTGTCATATGTTGTTCCAAGGGGAAGGAGTAAATCTCAGAGTACATCCCGTGGCCCTACATCAAGAACTGATAGTGAAGGTGACGATATTGTTACAATGGGGATGAATGGTGTGAGTGGGGCAACAGGTGGTGGTGCTGGTGGTGGCATGAGTCACGTGGCACCAGCAGTGGGCCACACTTCTACCCATGCTGCTAACTCAGCACAGCCACAACCACCCTCAACCAACCCCACACTCGCACAACATCCACAACCACAACCTGGAGATATCCAGTACCCGCCATCAGACCGCATCTGGGATTGGCAGTAAGGTGACAATTTTATTCCCAATCCCCATCACTTTGATTAAATACAAAATGGAATACAGCCATCATGTACACTTGGGAACAATGCCACTGAACTGGAATGCTTTCAATTCTTCGATGAACCCCTGATGGACATTATTGTCATGGAAAGCAATACATACTTTGAGAACACCATGGCAAGCAATTCTTTCACCAAGATCATGCCTACACCAGTGGAAGGACACAACTGTGGCAGAGATGTATCTGTTCTTTGCCACAATAATGCTTATGCCACATGTGTATAAGCACAGTGTCAACACGTACTGGTCGACAGACTGCCTGATTTCAACCCCAGCTTTCGGTGACATTGTACCAGTGAATACATTTGTGCTACTATTACGTATGCTACACTTCTCAGACAAAACAAGGCCTGACAGAAGTGACAGGTTATATAGGATCAGGAATGTGTTTATGTACCAGAAACAAAAGTGCTGTATGTATTTTTATCCCTTCAGGAAGCTTGTTATTGATGAGTCTGATTTTGTTCAAAGGCAGACGAGACACTCGTTTTATGTGTGAGGAGTGTAAAGCACCATTTTGCATACACCCATGTTTCAAAGAATTCCACAAGCTGCAGCAGTTCTAGGAAAGTGTCCAGTGATTATACATATGTATATATATTATAGAACAATGGTATTAAAATTTTTTATATTTATGTAAACAAGTTTTGTAAACAATATGATGATACTAGTGTTTTTGCTATAATTGTGTTTCATTCAACGATTGTATATATGAACACTGCACCATACTTTGGTCTCACAGGCCACATAAGTTATGTGAAAAAATAAAATAGTGAAAAAAACAAGAAACCTTCGAATGCAAGTAAATTAAAGTTTACCGGGTGAGCAGCATTCGCCGCTGTTGTCATACATGGCTCATTTTCTGCCAACTTTATGCCTCTATATCTCGGTAAGTTCTGATCGCAATTTTTTTTTTTTTGGAGGGAGGAAGGGCTTAAAACAATCAGAAAATTAATCTTAACATTTTGATAAGAAAAGCAATTTTTTTAATTTTTTTCGACACCAGGAGACATTTCAGGATTTGGGGTTGCGACAGTCAAAGGGTTAACAGGTCTTACAGACAATGCTGAGAGAAGATGGCTCTTTTCTTTTAATTCTCTAGCACTTATCTTAGGTGTACAACCTAACTGCTTCTTTAACACGGTTAAGGTATGGCCAGATGTCTTCTTCCAGGGGCCAGGCCGAGGTTTGGCAGATAGTAACACGACACTGCCACCAGCCTTGAAACGCTGCACCCAGGTCCACACTGAATGCTCACACACCAACATTCTCCACTATTTCTTTTGTCTGGTGCCCAGCTTTGTGAAATCTATGATTTGAGCTATAGTTTCAGGTGTTAGAATTCCTTTTATTCATAATCAAACATGTATAGCCCCAAAGCCAAAAGGAACACTGGACAAAAGATGGGGCAGATAAGAGACAAAAGTGCAACACTTCCTCTCACCACAGCAGCCATATGAGCACTGAGGAGTCACTGTGGAGTGTGGCAGCAGGCTAATGGCTGCTACCCGGCATAATGCACTGATGAAAAAAAAAAACCTGTATGGTAGGCCTTTGATTTTTGTCATGACATTATGATAGGGCGCTCACACGGCATAATGCCGTGACTAACACTGTACATACATCTAGGTTTTTCTTCTTTTTTTGTTAATCCCTTAAGTGTCCAAACGTAGATCTACGTTGTTACTGCTAGTGCTCCAAACGTAGATCAACGTTTTATTTTTTCCTGCCTCCAAATTTGGCATGATTGGCGTGAGATGCCTGGTCAGTATAGAATGGGTCTTAACACCTGGTGTATGCAGTATTAAAAAAATCTGGGACCACTCAGTACCTTGTGGGAGCACAGCTCAACTGAGTGCTAGCTAGAGCAGACAGCGTGGCAACCACCAGGGATTCACTGATATCATGTCGTATTAACACCCCTTTTAAGAGGAAAGTGATGCTGACCCTGAGTTTAGTGGCTTTGAGATGAATGTGGCCACAAGTGGCCGAGTAAATGTCAAAACCTCGATGATAACCTATGTGCAACATTTGTGCAGCATCCTGTCATTTCTGATACCACTGGTAGTGTCGTCCTGCCAGGATGTCCTATAACCTATGCCCAGAGTAAAGAGAAACAATTCGGGAACGTGTAATGTGAGTTTGGTAGGCCGGCTGGCTGCTGGGTGGGTGGGTGGCTGATTGACTTTGGCTCTGTCTATCCCTGTATCTATCCCTGTCTCTGTCCATCTCTCTCACAGGTACACATAAATACAGCTATTATTCATTGTGTAAATCCAGACAAAGTACTACACTGTGCCTGTAGATCTAATGCATAATAAGCATGACTGGCAAGTAATATGCATTTTCACTTGTTCAGGAATCAGATGTGATGACTCTACATCATTGTGTAATACCTGTTGGTTCATCAGCCGCTCCTCTTCAAGGGGGGCTCCTTGGCATAGTGAAGAGGCTATTGGTCTGAGGAATTAGACTTTTTGGTCTCCTTCCTCAGACCGAACCTAATTACACCCCAATTCCCCCTACCCTGTCCCATCCTCCACCATCCTCCCTTTTTCCCTTTTTCCCTTTTTCCCTTTTCTCCTCCTCCTCCTCCTCCTCCTCCTTCTCATCCTCCTCATCCTCCTCATCCTCCTCTTCCTCCTCTTCCTCCTCCTCCTCCTGCTCCTCCTCCTGTTCCTCCTCCTGTTCCTCCTCCTCCTCCTCCCTATCCCACCCCTCCTCATCCTGCCTATCCCTCTCCTATTCCCTTCCTCTTTTCTGTCTTTGGGATTCTTCCCACAGGCAAACTAGTTCCTAGACAGGGGGAAGGGTACCATGGTCCATCCCATTCCATTGAGATTCTTGGTGGTGATGTAGTTTGCCATGGAATCTGAATCTCCTGGGGATGTCCCGATCCCTCTCCGGTCTCCCGGGGGGATGGCTTTGGGTGTCTTTCGGGTGAAGGGTGTATCTCTGGAGGCTGCCTTTCAGATTTCAAGGGTGGGGGCCAAAGGAAGTATGCTTTGTGGTGGGTATCCGGCCGCCCTCTCTTTTGTCCACAGAGGTAGCTCGGCTGATGTTTAGCTGCTATCCCAGATTGCTGGTTTACTGGCATGAAGGGTAGGGTGTAGTATGGGTTCTGTGCTGCATCTGCACTACTTGTTGTGCTGCGGTCCTCTTGGACATGGAGAGGATTTATGGCCCTTTCATTCCTCCTAGGAGCTAATCCTCCCGGTTCCCCCCTTTTTTTCTTTTTTATTTTATCTTCTTTTTTTTTCTTGAAAACAAAAAGAAAGAAGTAACCTAATCATGGTGGACCCACTCCATGAACTTGCTACCCCTGGGCCCCTTACTGATACCGCACCCTGTTTTGGCTGTGCCTCGTTTTTTGATCACTCTTTGGACACTTCTAATGCCCCTGTACCTCTTGCTGGTGCTGTTTCATCACCCGCTTCAGGTACCAGGGTTTCAACTGACTCTGCTCTCTCTGCTCTCCTTTGGCTATGCTTCTGGCCTCTCCCTCTGTGAAAATTTGTCTGGACTGCCTCCAAGTGAGTCACCTACCCTGGCAAGCTCTGTTGACACCGAGCTCTGAGGTCAGTACCTCAGCCTCACAAGTGGCTTGTACGACAGATTTTCATAAATGACTGATGTTGCAAGAAATCTCACCTGCATGCATGTTTAAAGGACTAACCTACTTGGTTTAGCAGCATATATCCGGATCTTCAACCTCCCTAAGCTTAGCCCCTTTGGACTTCTCCTCAGAAACCACGTGCAACCGGGAACCTTAATTCCTGCAATATTCAATCGATATTAGTGACCTGCCTGCACCTCAGAAATTCCTATATCCAAGAGGGTGTGTATCCCCTAGTATAACTATGCAGGAATGGACACTAGCTTCTAAGTAGACAAGAGACACTGGTACGTACTGGGCATGCACTGCAAGCTGCACAAAGGCCCACAGTTCAACTCACTCACAATTTTCCCCAGACACTGGCCAGAAATCTAAGATAAAGTGGAGGTCTTGTCTTACTGTATGGGCCTGACGGAGGAGGTCATCTACGGTACATCGAGGTGCCTCTACCAGATTTCCCCAGGTCTCATATGTGAAGACACGTGGGGGGCGCTGTCTGCTGATCACGGCATGTGTTGTCCCGATGATGTCTGGTCTAAGAAGAGAGAGCTAGCGTCTTTGAGACCCGCGCCTTGTCATTCAAACTTGGGCTGCCAGTTCTCCCTAACTAACTTAACCTAGTGTTTGCCTACATTATCGACCTATTACTACCTATGTTAAGATCTTAGGTCTACATTATTATTATCTACAGTTGCCTTAATAATCCTAATATTAGTGTACTAACAGTAAACTACCTACTTCTTCCCTGAAGGGTAAATCTATAAATCAAGAAGTACCTACCATCCACCCATGCCAACTCGGGAGAGAATGTTTGTGTTGGGTGTAAGGGCCCTCGAACGGTGTGTTTTTCCCCGTTGGGACTTCTCGGACCGGATAAGTTCCAACACCCTCTTTGGTGCATCAATTTTCGAATAGCCAGCCCATCCCACGTCGGACCAACTCTGGTCCCACTCCTAAATGCCCACGACAATTGCCTGATGGTACTTCTTCACCACCTTCTCTTTCTACTCAGAAAAGACTGACACGTCATGCACTCCCTTTCCAGGCTCAGTTTCGAAATGCACAATGGACTAAATTCTTAATAACCAACTTCCTCTACTGCTTATCTTTCCGACCATAGTATTGGCAAGGCGCTCCTATGCCATGTTGGTAGAAATATATCCTTTCACACTCTCAAGAGCAGTGCACACATCATCACTGTCCAGAATGCTACCCAAGCTCATGATCTTTCTCTTCTTTCACATATCGATACTATTCCTGTCACTATCAAAAACATCATTCACTCAATTCTTTTAGTGGTACTGTCATTCTAGCCCATAACATTGTCCAACAGAATTTCCAGGCATGTACCAGTGACATTCTCGAACAACTGTAACTCCAAGATCTCCCAATCCTCAAAGTAGACACTTATGTCCTTCCTGGCCCCAGGCAGAGACGATATTCCTGCAGTGTAGCTCGACTAACTTTCGACAGCCGTTAACTCCCAGCCTCTGTTTATATAGCAGGACATCGTTTACAAGTTCAAAAGGTAATCCCTACACTGAAACAATGTAGAAATTGCTGGCAATTTGGTCACCCAGTAAAATATTGCAGGCCTATAGCCGAATGCCCAGTCTGTGATGCCGATGACCATTCCAGTATGTCTTGTAGTCGACTTAACTCTTGTCTTAATTGTCATGAGGCCCACCCTTCTTACTCTTGCCATTGCCAAGTCTACTTAAATGAGCGAGAAATCCGTTGCTTCAAAGAGGCAGGTTTCCCTTATGCTATGGCAGTTTCTCATCTACACCTCCTAGGAAGACTACCCCATATTTCTTATTCTTGTGTTTCTAAACATCCCCCCACCTCTTGGGTCCCATCTTCTACAGCCTCCTCTGTGATTATCCCTTCTATAGTCACTCCTGTCTCTAATTCATTTGCTGTCCTGGAGGGAAAATCTTTGTATCATTGATATCAAGATAAAGTTGATCCAAGTAAATGGAGGTGTTGATCCAAGTAAATGGAGGTGTTGATCCAAGGAGATGGAGGGTAAAGTCATCTTTTTCTTTGTATTATTGAAAAAAAATCGAAATTTTGAGGAAAGAGGGATTAAATCTTGATCCGAGGAGGTGAATCAGGGATTTTGGGATGGGGGTGGAAGTGGGAGGTGTGGGTGATAGAGAGATGTTGATCCAATGAGGTGGAGACTACAAGAAAATGGAATTTTTGGGGGGAGATGGAGAGGGTGATCTTGATCCAAAGAGATTGAGCAGGAATATTTGGACATAGAGGATGATGGTGTGGGGGAGGGTGATCTTGATCTAAGGAGATGGAGAATACAAGAAAATGGAAATTTGGGGAGGGAGATGGAGAGGGAGGTCTTGATCCAAGGAAGTGGACAGGGTAGTGACGTCATCGTTAGTTATCACGTGACATCAGTTACGTGTTTCAACCTGCATCATTTAAGAGAAAGTACCATACGGGAGGGGGAGATCATAGGGAGGACCTCAAAACTTGATCCAAGGAGTTGAGACTACAAGAAAATGCAAATTTTTTTTGGGGGGGGGAATGGAGAGGGAAGGTTTTGATTCAAGGAAGTGGAGCAGGAGTATTTGGGCATAGAGAGTATGGGAGATGAAAGTGGGTGGCGGGAGGTGGGGGAAGAGGAGATGGAGGGTAAATCTTGATCCAAGGAGATGGGGAGCATAAGAAAATGAAATTCAAAGAAAATTAGAAAAAAATCGGAAAAAATGTGGGGAGCGGGGGTGATCCTGGCAGTGCTGTAGAAGGCGCTGCAGGAGCCTCATGGGACATCACAGGGCTGGGCGAAGGCGTAAGCTGGGGCATGCTCGAGAAAAAAATCGAGGGGTGGGAGCAATCCGGGCAATGCTACAGAAGGCGCTGCAAGGGCAGCACCGGTCAGTGCAGGCGTGGGTGGGCATGGGCATGGGTGGGCCTGGGCACAAATGGGCATGGGCATGGGTGGGCACAGGCACAGGTGGGAGCAGGCATGGGTGGGGAGGGCATGGGTGGGCACAGACAGGCGCACAGGTGAGCGCGCCCATCCACCTAAGGAGTGGGATTGGACCAAAATGTTATACCTCCAAGGTGTGGCATATGCCTTCTCAAGGTCCAAAAATATGGCAATAACTGAGTGGTTATTTGCAAAGACATTACGAACATATTTATCCAAGCATAGTAAGGGGTCAATGGTAGAATTGCCCTTAAGAAAGTCATATTGACTAGTGGAGAAACTGTTGTGTTTCTAAATACCACATTAAACTTTGATTTGCCAGATGTTCCATCACTTTGCAAACTGCACTGGTAAGAGCAATGGGATGATAGTGGGAGGCATCATGTCCCGTAGTACCCGGTTTGCAGAATGGGAGAACAAGAGCAGATTTCCACTGCTGAGGAAGAATTCCTTGTGACCAAATAAGATTGAAGAGTTGTCAGAGGACTGCAAGGGCTGACTGATGCAAATGTTGTAACATCTGAATATGAATATCATCAGGCCCAGCCGCCGATGATCGGCAAGCCGAGAGTGTCGCCTCCGGTTCCTGAAGTGTAAAAGACACATTATAAGAGTCTTCTTTGAGAGAAGAAAAGTCTAAGGGCATTAACTCTCTGGCAGACTTTGAGGAAAGAAACGAGGAGCATAGATGTAGCCCCCTGAGAAATATGGACCAGATGATTACCAGTTTCAATGGCAACATCGAGAAGTTTGCTATATCACCACCGGCAACCTGCAGAACAGGAGCTGGGTCAGGAGAGTATTTACCACTCAGTTTCTCTACTTTTTTGCAGACTGCACTCGTAGAGCAAGCAGAGGTGATGGTGGAAACATAATCTCGCCAGCAAGTGCGTTTAGTGTCACAGATGACACAGCGAGCGACCACACTCTTCTGCTTAAAATCAATAAGTCTCTCAGTGGTTCTATTGTACTGGTACCTGCCCCATGCAGCACATTTCAAATGTACTGCACGAGCACAAGCAGGAGACCACCAAGGCATGAACTTCTGAGAATGCCTGCCCGAGGTTTGGAGTATAGAATGAGAAGCTGCAGTTAAAACTGAGGACGAGAAGAGGTGTAAAAGCTAATCAATGGAGGATGAAGAAGGAACCTCATTAAGTGCATTTAGTTGCAAGTAAAGGTCTAAATTTGCTTGATCAATTTCCAGCATGGACAACAAAGAGGTGGTGAATATGAAGGAGAAGTAATAATGATTGGAAAATGATCACTGTCACGTAAGTCCGGGAGAACAGATCAGGTGAACTCTAGTGCAGTGGTGGAAGAGCAGACTGAGTGGGAGTGCCTGTATTTAAAAGATGGAGGGGTGAGAAGTGAGAAAAGCCTCCAATTGAATACCACGAAAATCAGTGAGACCCCCCAGGGGAAATGATGGGCATTAAAATCTCCAAGTAACAGAAATGGTGGCAGTAAGGATGAAACAAGAAAGGCAACATCCGGGATAGATAATGCCTGAGAAGGAGAGAGATGCAAAGAACAGATTGTATACCACTTATGCAAGTGGATATGGGCTGCACTGTAATGCAGCGAAGTATGAACAAATAACTGATGGTACGGAATATCAGTGCAAAGAAGAAGGGCACTTTCATTAAAGGTCCCATCAGAAAAAGGATCCCAAGAATACAATAAATTATAGCCTGAGATGGGATAGATAACAGTGGAGTTTAATTTTGGTTCTTGTAAGTAAACACCAACAGGGGAAAAACAGGAGAGCAACATCTGAAGCTCACCCCGATTACCCGATATATATTCTGAGATAGCTTCAAGTGTTTTGGAATTCAAAGACATTGTATGGGAGGCAATATTGGAGATGGAAGGAGGAGGGCAAGTAAAGACTGGAACAGTAATGGACTGTACTAAAGTAGGAGGAGACAAAAGGGTGCAGGAACTGGAGAAGAAGTGTGGGAGGGGACTGAAGAGGCAGAAACCTGGGAGGGGGCAGAAGAGGAAGAAACTTGGGAGTGGACAGGGGAGGAAGGCAGAGTACGAGGAGGAGGGTGAACCTCCACACTTGTAACAGAGCCAGTGAGAGGGGAAGAACCAGGTACAGAGACAGATAAGGTAAAATGTGGAGGTAGAAGAAGGGAAGGAGGGGTTAAAGGAAATTTGAGTAATGGGGATTTTTTGGACTTCTGAGAAGTAGAGTAGTGATTGGGAGGAGGTGTCATATGAGGTTTTGTGAGTGAGAACAGACTTAGGTGTTGAGGTAAGGATTTCTGAGTCCAGGACACCAAAAGAATTAGAGACAAGAGTGACTATAGAAGGGGTAATCACAGAGGAGGCTGTAGAAGATGGGACCCCAGTGGTGGGGGGGGACATTTAGAAACACAAGAATAAGAAATATGGGGTAGTCTTCCTTGGAGGCGTAGATGAGAAACTGCAATAGCATAAGGGAAACCTGCCTCTTTGAAGCAACGGATTTCTCGCTCATTTAAGTAGACTTGGCAATGGCAAGAGTAAGAAGGGTGGGCCTCATGAAAATTAAGATAAGAGGTAAGTCGACTACAAGACATATTAGAATGGTCATCGGCACCACAGACTAGGTATTCGGCTATAGGACTGCAATATTATGCTGGGTGGCCAAATCGCCAGCAATTTCTACACTGTTTCAGTGTAGGGATTACCTTTTGAACTTGTAAACGATGTCCTGCTATATAAACAGAGGCTGGGAGTTAACGGCTGTCGAAAGTTAATCGAGCTACACTGCAGGAGTATCGTCTCTGCCTGGGGCAGGAAGGACATAAGTGTCTACTCTGAGGATTGGTAGATCTTGAAGTTACAGTTGTTTGAGAATGTCACTGGTACATGCCTGGAAATTCTGTTGGACAATGTTATGGGTTAGAATGACAGTACCACTAAAAGAATTGAGTGAATGATGTTTTTGATAGTGACAGGAATAGTATGGATATGTGAAAGAAGAGAAAGATCATGAGCTTGGGTAGCATTCTGGACAGTGATGATGTGTGCACTGCTCTTGAGAGTGTGAAAGGATATATTTCTACCAACATGGCATAGGAGCACCTTGCCAATCTATGGTCAGAAAGATAAGCAGTAGAGGAAGTCGGTCATTAAGAATTTAGTCCATTGTGCATTTCGAAACTGAGCCTGGAAAGGGAGTGCATGACTTGTCGGTCTTTTCTGAGTAGAACGAGAAGGCAGTGAAGAAGTATCATCAGGCAATTGTCGTATGTATTTAGGAGTGGGACCAGAGTTGGTCCGACGTGGGATGGGCTGGCTATTCGAAAATTGCTGCACCAAAGAGGGAGAGGCCGGAAGCATAGCCAAAGGAGAGCAGAGTCAATCGAAACCCTGGTACCTGAAGCGGGTGATGAAACAGCACCAGCAAGAGGTACAGGGGCATTAGAAGTGTCCAAAGAGTGGTCAAAAAATGAGACACGGCCAAAACAGGGTGCGGTATCAGTAAGAGGCCCAGGGGTAGCAAGTTCATGGAGTGGGTTCGCCATGATTAGGTTACTTCTTTCTTTTTGTTTTCAAAAAAAAAAGAAGAAGAAAAAAGGAAAAAGAAAAAAAGGGGGGAACCGGGAGGAATAGCTCCTAGGAGGAATGAAAGGGCCATAAATTCCCCTCCACGTCCAAGAGGACCACAGCACAAGTAGTTCGGATGCAGCACAGAACCCATACCACACCCTACCCTTCATGCCAGTAAGCCAGCAATCTGGAATAGCAACTAAACATCCGCTGAGCTACCTCTGTGAACAAAAGAGAGGGCGGCCGGATACCCACCACAAAGCATACTTCCTTTGGCCCCCACCCTTGAAATCTGAAAGGCAGCCTCCAGAGATACACCCTTCACCTGAAAGACACCCAAAGCCATCCCCCCGGGAGACCGAAGAGGGATCGGGACATCCCCAGGTGATTCAGATTCCATGGCAAACTACATCACCACCAAGAACCTCAATGGAGTGGGATGGACCATGGTACCCTTCCCCCTCTCTAGGAACTAGATTGCCTGTGGGAAGAATCCCAAAGACGGAAAAGAGGAAGGGAATAGGGGAGGGATAGGCAGGAGGAGGAGAAGGGGTGGGATAGGGAGGAGGAGGAGGAGGAGGAAAGGGAAAAAGGGAGGATGGTGGAGGGACAGGGTAGGGGGAATTGGCGTGTAATTAGGTTCGGTCTGAGGAAGGAGACCAAAAAGTCTAATTCCTCAGACCAATAGCCTCTTCACCATGCCAAGGAGCCCCCCTTGAAGAGGAGTGGCTGATGAACCAACAGGTATTACACAATGATGTAGAGTCATCACATCTGATTCCTGAACAAGTGAAAATGCATATTACTTGCCAGTCATGCTTATTATGCATTAGATCTACAAGCACAGTGTAGTACTTTGTCTGGATTTTTTGTGTTGTCCTGGGTAATTTACTCAATGAATAATAGCTGTATTTATGTGTACCTGTGAGAGAGATAGACAGAGACAGGGATAGATACAGGGATAGACAGAGCCAAAGTCAATCAGCCACCCACCCACCCAGCAGCCAGCCGGCCTACCAAACTCACATTACACGTTCCGAATTGTTTCTCTTTACTCAGGGCATAGGTTATAGGACATCCTGGCAGGACGACACTACCAGTGGTATCAGAAATGACAGGATGCTGCACAAAGTTGCACATAGGTTTCACGAGGTTTGACATTTACTCGCCACTTGTGGCCACATTCATCTCAAAGCCACTAAACTCAGGGTCAGCATCACTTTCCTCTTAAAAGGGGTTGTTAATACGACATGATACAGTGAACCCCTGGTGGTTGCCACGCTGTCTGCTCTAGCTAGCACTCAGTTGAGCTGGTGCTCCCACAAGGTACTGAGTGGCCCCAGATTTTTTAATACTGCATACCCCAGGTTTTTAAGACCCATTCTATACTGACCAGGCATCTCACGCCAATCATGCCAAATTTGGAGGCAGGAAAAAATAAAACTTTGATCTACGTTTTGGAGCACTAGCAGTAACAACGTAGATCAAACGTTTGGACATTTAAGGGATTAACAAAAAAAGAAGAAAAACCTAGATGTATGTACATGTTAGTCACGGCATTATGCCGTGTGAGCGCCCTATATAATGTCATGACAAAAATCAAAGGCCTACCACACAGGTTTTTTTTTCATCATGCATTATGCCGGGTAGGAGCCATTAGCCTGCTGCCACACTCCGCAGTGACTCCTCAGTGTTCATATGGCTGCTGTGGTGAGAGGAAGTGTTGCACTTTTTGTCTCTTATCTCCCCCTCATACTCTCTCTTGCATCGATCTATCAGTCTGCTCTTCCTCCACTGCACTAGACTTCACCTGGTCTGTTTTTTCCCAGACTTACATGACAGCGATCTTTTTCCCGATCATTCTTACTTCTCCTTCCTATTCACCACCTTTCCGTAGCCCTCGATGGCAATTTGATCGGGCAAATTGGGATCTTTACTGACACCTCACTGCTTTTAAAGTGAGGTTCCTTCTTCATCCTCCATCGAGAGCTCCTACACATCTTCTCGACGTCAGTTTATACCACAGCTTCTCATTCTATACCCCAAACCTCAGGCAGGCATTCTCAGAAGTGCGTGCCTTGGTGGTCTCCTGCTTGTGCTCGTGCAGTACGTGTGAAACGTGCTGCATGGGGCAGGTACCGGTACAATAGAACCGTGAGAGACTTCTTAAATTTTAAGCAGAAGCGTGCGATCGCTCGCCGTGTCATCCATGAAGCTAAACGCACTTTTTGGCGAGACTATGTTTCCACCATCACCTCTGTTTCTTCTATGAGTGAGTCTGGAAAAAAGTGGGGAAATTGAGTGGTAAATACTCTCCTGACCCAGCTCCTGTTCTACGGGTCGCTGGTTTTGGGATGTAGCAAACCCTCTCGACGTTGCCATTGAACTTGGCACAATCTGGTCCGTATTTCCGAGGGCTTCATCTATGCCCCCTTTTCTTTCCTCAAAGTCTGCCAGAGAGTTAGTACCCTTGGACTTTTTTTCCCTATCAGAGAAGAACAGTATGTCCCTTTTTTACACTTCAAGAACTGGAGGCAACACTCTCAGCTTGTCGATCATCGGCTGCTGGGCCTGACGAATTCATATTCGTATGTTACAACATTTACATCGGTCAGCCCTTGTAGTCCTCTTACACCTCTTAAATCTTTTTTGGGGCACAAGGAGTTCTTCCCCAGCTGTGAAATCTGCCATTGTTCTCCCTTTCCGCAAACCTGGTACTACAGGACATGATGCCTCCCACTATCGCCCATCGCTCTTACTATGCAGTTTGCAAGTGATGGAACGTCTCGTAAATCGAAGTTTAATGTGGTATTTAGAGACACACAACAGTCTCTCCGCTAATCAATATGGCTTTCGTAAGGGTCGTTCTACCATAGACCCTTACTACGTTTGGGATACGTAGGGTTGTAATGCCTTGCGAAAAAATCACTCAGTTATTGCCATATTTTTGACCTTGAAAAGGCATATGACACAATTTGGGGAGGTATAATATTTTGGCCCAGGCCCATTCCTTAGGCCTCGAGGCAATCTACCATCCTTCCATAAGAACTTTTTAACTGACAACATTTCTGTGTTCGAGTCAATAATGTTCTTTCCCCGGACTTCGTCCAAGCTAAAGGTGTCCCTCAGGGAGTGTTCTAAGTACAAACACTTTTTCTCCTTGCTATAAATGATTTGGCCTCTGTTCTTCCACCAAATATTTGGTCATCACTTCTATGTTGATGACTTCGCTATTGCTTGTGCAGGCGCTGACTGTCATCTTATTGCAGTTTTCTCTCAGCATGCGGTCGACCGTGTTTCCACTTGGGCCACCACGCATGGGCTTAAATTTTCAAGTACCAAAACTCACCAAATTACTTTCACTAGATGCTCTGTTATCTCCGATCATCCTTTGTATCTCTATGGCTCCCGTATCCCCGAACATGATACAGTCGGGTTTCTAGGCCTTCTCTTTGACTGTCGGTTATCCTGGAAAGCTCACATAACCTCTCTGAAGGCAACTTGTCACAGCCGGCTAAACCTTCTTAAAACCCTTGCTCATCTTTCCTGGGGAGCTGATCGTCGAACTCTGCTTCTCCTACATTCAGCCCTCGTTTTATCAAAACTCGATTATGGTGACCAGATTTATTCCACGGCCTCTCCTGCTACTCTCTCTAGCCTTAACTCTACCATCACCAAGGATTACGTTTGTGCCTTGGTGCTTTTTGCTCTTCCCCTGTTGAGAGCCTATACAGAAGCGAATGTTCCATCCTTTTCTGATCACCGTGATTCCCATTGCCTTCGCTACTATGTACGCTCTCACGATCTACACAATCCTTCCCCTTTATAGAATGGGCACCGATATTAGAGACATTCTTTATTCGTTCGCCGCCCCTGTTTGCTCCATCCTTTTCTCTTTACCTACATTTTACTCTTGTCTTCCTTCACTTACCACCTTTATATGTTTCATGTAGCATTCACTTTTCTCTACCCCCCTGGGAAGTTCCAGCTGTTCAGGTCTGTTCTTTCTCACTCCCTTGCCGAAAGCTCAACTGCCTACGGTGGCTTCCCGCTCTCTTTTTCTTGATCACTTCCATCCCATTTCATGCCACCGCTGTGTACACAGATGGCTCTAAGTCTTCAGAGGCGTCGGATTCGGGAGCAGTGTTTCTGGACAGCGTCGTGCGGGGACATTTACTATCTTCAGCTAGCATTTTTACTGCTGAACTGTATGCCATTCTTGCAGCACTTATTCGTATCGCATCTATGCCTGTGTCATCATTTGTAGTAGTCTCAGACTCCCTTATGCTCTACAGGCTATAAGGAAAATTTGATCCATCTCATCCCTAGTTTTCCGTTTTTCAACTTTGGCTACGCCGTATCTCTACCAAACATAAAAATATTGTTTTTTTTTGGGTCCTGGTCATGTCGACGTACAGGGCAATGAAAGGCAGACCTGCTGCGCGGTCAGCAGTACATGACCTACCAATTTCCTATCGAGGTGTTCCATTTCTGGACTATTTTGCTGCAATAGCTACCCACCTTCGCACCGTGGCAACAACGTTGGTCAACTCTGCTCGGTAACAAAACTTCATTCTATTAAACCGAGCATAGGTTACTGGCCGTCTTCTTGTCATCAGTGCCGAGGTTGGGAGACCACTCTCTCCCGCCTTCGCATTGGTCCCCAAATCGTCTTACTCATGGGTATCCTGGAGAGGCACCCTGTTCTCTCTGTGAGCAGTGTCAAGTTTCCCGTATCGATTAGCCACATTCTTTAACTGCCCCCTCTATCAACGAGCACGCAGAATTTACCTCCAACGTCGTCTTCGTTCTACTACTCTCTCTTTACCTTCCCTTCTTGCTGATGGACCCTCCTTTAATCCTGACTCTCTCATTGACTTCTTGACAATGACTGATTTACTCCACAAACTCTGATGATACTTTTCACACTCCCCTCAGCCCTTTCTTGTTCAGTCTCTTGCTGCCCTTTACCCTTTCACCAACCACTGCCCCGCTGTTATCTGTAACCTATTACTCATCCATCTCCCTTTTGCCACCTGATGCCCTCGCTTCCTTCCTGCCCTGCAGCGCTGTATAGTCCTTGTGGCTTAGCGCTTCTTTTTGATTATAATAATAATCCAGCCAGTTCTGGCTTGAGTGGCTGTTCTCATAGTAGGTCTTACTACGATTTCATCTTCCGGCATCACTTGGTCTGCGTTATCTTCCATATCACTCGTGTCACTTTCCCTCAGATTTTCATTTATGTTTGATTGAACACCTAATTCCAAGGGAATCAATTTATTAATTGTGCGTTAACTTTCCTGGCCACGACACAACACTTTGACATTCCTGACAACACCTTGTGCATCTGGGTACAATGTCAATACTTTGCCCAGAGGCCACAATATTCGATGTTGTTCAGTGTCATTTAACACAATGTCACCTGGTTGAATGGTCTGTCGATTTACTGCCTCTGTCGCACCATAAAAGTGTTCACGTAGTGTAAGAAGATATTCCTTATGCCACACATTAGACCAATGATCAATTACTTTATTTAACATTTTAAATTTATTACACAACACTGCCGCATCATTGTAATCTTCATCACTTTCTTCCGGATTATCTCTATAGACAGGGGCAGCTTCCAATTTCCTTCCACATATTAGGTGAGAAGGTGTTAATACATCTGCATCAGGTGTATCACTCATGTACGAGAGAGGCCTATTATTTATAGGATTTTCTGCCTCCACTAACACTGCATGGAATTCTTTCAAATTAATTCTCTTCCAGTGTAGTACTTTGTGGAGACACCTCTTCACTGTGCCTATCAGTCTTTCGTACAGACCCCCTGCCAAGGGGCTCTAGAAGTAATAAATTTCCAGGTACACCCTTGCTGGGTTAACAGAGATTGAACATCTCTACAAAATTTGTGGCATCCGAAATCATCAACCTCGGACAGGATCTCCTAGCTGTAAATTTTCGAAGAGCTGTATAAACTGTTCTACAGACAAGTCCTGTGCCACTTCTAAATGAACTGCCCTAGTAGCAGTACAGGTGAACAAACAAACATACACTTTCAGTGGAACATCATTTGATGTACCTGTTAAAATTATTGGACCACTATAGTCTACACCTGTTACATCAAATGGTTTCACTAATTGTACACGCTCCTTTGGCAATGGTGGAGGACCTGGGTACATATAGGATCTGGCATCCACACGGCGACATATTACACAAGATTTAATCACCCTTTTTACACTTTGCTGTCCTTGTGGAATCCAGAAAGTTTCCCTAATACAATTTAAGGTATCTTGTACCCCACCATGCATTACATTTTTATGGGCATTTAGCACAATTAAATTTGTTAGATGATGAGTTTTGGGCAGCAAGATAGGGTGTTTAGCATAATCACCCAATTCAGCATTTTGTAACCTACCTCTGCACCTAATTACATTGTTATCTAAATACAGCCCCAATTTCTCTATTATGGAACCTTTCACAATTTTTCTTTCCATCATCAATTTAATCTCATTTCCATAGATTTCCTCCTGTACCCTCTTTATCCAATATTCAAGAGGATATGAAAACTTAAATGAAATATTCATCTTGTATAGAAATTTAAACACCAACTTAGTTATATTGATTAGTTTGGGTAAAGAAGAATACCTATTTATATCAATGGCTAAGGGAGGACAAACTATTGGAGCGGTGGTCACAGTAATTTCAACAGGAACAATATACGCCTTTTGTACAGGTCAATTAGCTTTATTTACCAACCAGCTCGGTCCTTTAAACCATGATACAGCATTTACAAATTAAGCATAAGGTAAACCTCGAGACAAGAAATCAGCCGGATTCTCCTCACCAGGTATATGATTAAATGTTAACATATGCTGACCCAAACTATTATACTTCTCTTGCATCTGATTAATTTCAGTGACTCTGTTTTGTATGTACACAATTTTACTGTTTCCATTACGAATCCATTGTAAGGATACCTCATTATCAGACCAAATTACAGTGTCGCTAATATCTCCTGTAACCCCTCAGGGAAGGTTCGTTGATGTTGGTGAGGGGCTCTTGATTTAGGGAATTGGATCTGTGCTCCAGTTCCCCGAATTAAGCCTGAATGCCTTCCACATCCCTTCCAGGCGCTGTATAATCCTACGGGTTTAGCGCTTCCCCTTGATTATAATAATATCTCCTGTAACTATTTCTTATATAATTAGCTAATTTGACACCTACATAGATGGCTGTTAATTCCAACTGAGGTAACGTACATGATTTAATTGGAGACACTTTAGCCTTAGACATAATAAGAGAGATAACACTATTACATTGAAGGTAAGCAACTGCTCCATATGCCAATTTTGAAGCATCACAAAAAATGTGGAGTACATTTTTCCCATCTGGATTGGCCACCTAGTATGGGAACTCCAACATTGGAATTTTCTCATAATCACCAATTAATTCATCCCACCTGTTAATGAATTCCTCGGGTAGAATTTCATCCCAAGCACATTTAAGTTTCCATGCTTCCTGAATTAATAATTTCCCTCTTATAGTAAGGGGTGACACTAAACCTAGTGGATCAAAACATTTGGAAACTTCAGCAAGCAAAACTCTCTTAGTTAATTTATTGGGCATACTGTAATTATTAGGTTTTAACATTAACAAATCTCTCTAAGTATCCCAAGTTAATCCCAATACATTACTACATTTTGGCACTTCATCTCCAGGGTAATCTTTACTTATTTTGTCCTTTAATTTGGACGAATTACTATTCCATTCTCTCAGAGGCATATTTGCACTTTGCATTATTTCATTAGCCTCTCCATAAGCCATTAACAGTTCCTCTTCAGTTGACGTCACACCCAGGAAATTGTCCACATAAAATTGTTTGCTCATTACTCAATGGACTTTCCATACATTTAAGGTGTGCATTTATCGTCGCTTGAAGTAGGAACAGACTGGATGTAGCACCAAATAATGTGCTCCTAAAGCGAAAGGTTTTCAGAGGGCTAAGTGGGTCTCTAGGATTCTCAGGCCATAAGAAGCGGGTACAATCCCAGTCAGCCTCTTGTAAACCCACTCTTAGGAAAGCTTTACTTATGTCAGCCGTAAAGGCATAGTGCTTCACTCTGAAATTTAATAAGATATCTCCTAATTTTTCCGTCAACGACGGACCTGTCATCAAACAGACTCCTTGTGGCTTAGCGCTTCTTTTTGATTATAATAACAATAATAATGTCATCAAACAGTCATTTAAACTAGGTACATTTTTGTTACTCCTGGCACTACAATTAAACACAATCCTCAAAGGAGTGGTCTTAGAATCCTTCTTCACTCTGTGATGGGGCAAATAGTGACCATAAATTTTGGCTTCCTCAGGAGGTCCCTCTTCTATAAATTTATTAATTATCTACTCAGCAATTATATCATTATAGGCAGTTAACAATTCTGGTGTCTTACTCAGTTCGCGGAGCTGAGCCTTTAACTGTCCATATGCCATTCTGTAATTAGTGGGCAATTCTGGATGGTTGTCTCCATGGAAGTCGCACCCAGTATTGTCCAGATTCAAATTTTACATCTCTGAGGTATTGCTCCTGAGTAAGGTTTAGCGCTTCCCCTTGATTATAATAATAATGCTCCTGAGTAAAAGAATCGAATGGACTTTCTTCATTTACATTTATTCCAATGCTGTCTAATTCCCACAATTTATGCACTGGCTCAACACCATCCTCTATGGAAGAATTATACTGGGGTACGATTTCATGAGTAAGACACACAGTTATGGTATTTGTAGTTTCCTCTAGTCATGAATTATAATTACGAGGAATCCTACCATACATTACATGGCCTCCTGCAGTCTTCAAAAGGGTGTCACCACATTTCTTTACCATACCCTTTACAAAGGAGGCATAATAGTCACTACCTATCAAAATATTTATTGGGCCTACAGAATCATCACTTACACCAGAAGGTGCTAAATTTACGTTATGTGAGAATCTTTCTGTAGCTTTACTAAGCCCTACTGTAGATATTTTCTCTGGAAGTCTTTCTACAATTATTGCATTAACACGTTTTTTCTCATTGCCCAACCTGACGGTTACATAAACTGTGTCATACAATTGAGACCTTTTATTCGAGAGAAAACCAGATAATTTTAAAGTTGTAGGATCTCCCATCTGTACTTTCATACCATCAAGACATTTGCGTTTTATGAAAGTACACTGGGATCCCTGGTCCAATAATGCATTTACATTTTTTGATTTATACCTTTTATCATCAATTTTTACCTGTGACACAGAGATTAGATTAGATTTTGCCACCGAAGTGGCTAGTTTATTGTGCACCCCATATCCATCCAGTGGACGGTAGCGCGAGAGCATGTGGATACACAAAAGGCCTAGGAACTAGGCCCCAAAGGGTTAATAGGAATACATATGGATTTATATCTACATATCTATAGTTCATTTATCTGTTACAAGCAAATTTAGGAAATTTGCTTAGTATATCTGGTATCTTATTTTCATTAATAAGATATCTTGACATGTCACATAGGTTATTATACTGTCTCTGTATTCCTCAATAAGTGGACAATTAAGCACATAGTGTTCAAGAGAGTGACCATATGCCTGATCACATAATTTACATTTAGTTTGATCATCATCTGTGTGTCTCCCAAACTGCCAGAAGTACTTGTAACCAAGCCTAAGCCTGGCCACTACAACATCAGTCAGTCTGTTCACATTGCAAGTTGCTCCATAAACATACTTATCTACGTTCATGTTATCATAGTGGGTTATAGATCTACCTGTGACACAGGTAAGGCTACTTCAGCAAAACCATCATTATTAACATTAGCAGCAATTTTTACATTAGCTACTGTTGTCAGGATTGTCAACATTATCATTATCAACATTGTCATGTGTTAGCTCAAATCACCGACCAGTATGGTTTAAATATAGTGACCCACTGATCAGATCAGATCGACTGGTCCGAACCCTTGACTGGTCCGAACCCTGGACTGGTCCGAACCCTTGACTGGTCCGAACCCTTGACTAGTTTCAAACGGTTTCGTTGGACAATAAAGCAGACTGTAAACAGATGGGGTTGTAGGCGCCCTTATAAACACAAACATTAAATATATACCAGGAACGTGCACGGTAAGCTGTCCAATATACAAAAACAGAAACAGAAATACAAATAGCTAGAGCTTCATTTAAGGAGGTTATTAATAGAATATTCATGAGGTTGCTAGTATAATTGTAGTAAATCAACCATTCAAATCATTATGAAGCTGTGTGTAGTCTGTGGTCAGTCAAACAAATGGGCTTCCACATGCATAAATTGTCATTTTTGTGGAAATTGGTGTCATGCGAATTGTGCAGATATCCAAGAACTAGCTACAAGCAGTATTAAAACAGGGAAGTGTTTTTGGGTATGCCCAAATGAGATAAATCTGTGGACTAAAATCACAAGGGTATTAAAAGAGGTCAACATCAAAGCTGCTTTCATAGAAAACCTGGAAGCTTTCTACAACAGATGGGAACATAAAAAGTCTGGGCTGAATGGTACTGCCCTTGATACTGGCCATGTAGTCAGAAACTGTAAGGCTGGAGATGATGTCCTGGTAGTCAGTAAATGTGGGGCTGATAGTGCTGTCCTGGGAGACAGTAATGGTGAAGCTGGAGGTGCTGTCCTGAGAGACAGTAATGGTGAAGCTGGAGATGCTGTCCTGGGAGACAGTAATGGTGAAGCTCGAGATTTTGTCCAGGCAGTCGGGAATTATACGCAGGAAAGAATACATATAAATGACCTCATAGGGGACAGGAGCCATAGTAGGGAAACAAGTGTAGTCAAAGATAAGATAAAACCAATATTGCAAACTAGAAATACCGCAGGAAATAGCAAACAAGAGGACTCCACTAGCAATAGTGAGGATATATTACCAAAAACAACTGGTGGGAGCTCCATTGTTGGTGCTAGGGAGGATAGAAGTAAGACAGGGAAACATGCACCAACAGGGAATACAGTCAAAGAAACCCAAGGCAAACGGAAACCAAGCCTGTGCACATACTATGCACTCGGTATCTGCTGGCATGGGAAATCTGGAAAAACAGACGGGACGTGCAACTATGACCACCCCTAGAAAATGCCATGCCCATATGACAACAGGAAAAATGCAAACTCCCTTCCTGTAAGCTTTTTCACCCTGAACTGTGTACCTCTTCAGTACAGGAAAGACTGTGCTATAACTTAAATTGCCAGGCATACCATCTAAAGGGGACAAAAAGATACAAAACATCCAGGCCATGGGAAAACCTGGGTTAGCCACAGCCACTCAAGAGGGAGAGGTTTTTAGTGCCAGGAAGAAAAAAACTGGCAGGAAATGGCAGAAATCGTACACCAAATCCAGTCATTCCTGGAGTGGAACACAGTCGATGGCCTCCACTCCAAACCAACAGATACAGATACTAATGCCAGAAAAAAAATCCCCCCCCCCAGTACCAACAATACAACCAGTCCGATAACATTCTTCTTGGCAAATATACAGGGTCTAAAGCCAGCAACAAACAACAAAATACCTTTCATCCGTGGACTGCTTGCAGAGGCAAAGGCAATGTTCGCGGCTTTCACTGAGACCCACATAAAGGATCACTTGGAAACGAAATATGGATCCCCGGTTACAACTATACAGATGTGACAGGTGAAAAGGCAAAGGGGGGG
>NC_069401.1:83345841-83381190 GCF_026875155.1 Cherax quadricarinatus | reverse complement strand
AAAATCGATATTGTGACCTCCTGCACCTAGAATTCCTATATCCAAGAGGTGTGATCCCCTAGTATAACTATGCAGGAATGGACACTAGCTTCTAAGTAGACAAGAGACACTGGTACGTACTGGGCATGCACTGCAAGCTGCACAAAGGCCCACAGTTCAACTCACTCACAATTTTCCCCAGACACTGGCCAGAAATCTAAGATAAAGTGGAGGTCTTGTCTTACTGTATGGGCCTGACGGAGGAGGTCATCTACGGTACATCGAGGTGCCTCTACCAGATTTCCCCAGGTCTCATATGTGAAGACACGTGGGGGGCGCTGTCTGCTGATCACGGCATGTGTTGTCCCGATGATGTCTGGTCTAAGAAGAGAGAGCTAGCGTCTTTGAGACCCGCCCCTTGTCATTCAAAACTTGGGCTGCCAGTTCCCCCTAACTAACTTAACCTAGTGTTTGCCTACATTATCGACCTATTACTACCTATGTTAAGATCTTAGGTCTACATTATTATTATCTACAGTTGCCTTAATAATCCTAATATTAGTGTACTAACAGTAAACTACCTACTTCTTCCCTGAAGGGTAAATCTATAAATCAAGAAGTACCTACCATCCACCCATGCCAACTCGGGAGAGAATGTTTGTGTGGGTGTAAGGGCCCTCGAACGGTGTGTTTTTCCCCGTTGGGACTTCTCGGACCGGATAAGTTCCAACACCCTCTTTGGTGCATCAATTTTCGAATAGCCAGCCCATCCACGTCGGACCAACTCTGGTCCCACTCCTAAATGCCCACGACAATTGCTGATGGTACTTCTTCACCACCTTCTCTTTCTACTCAGAAAAGACTGACACGTCATGCACTCCCTTTCCAGGCTCAGTTTCGAAATGCACAATGGACTAAATTCTTAATAACCAACTTCCTCTACTGCTTATCTTTCCGACCATAGTATTGGCAAGGCGCTCCTATGCCATGTTGGTAGAAATATATCCTTTCACACTCTCAAGAGCAGTGCACACATCATCACTGTCCAGAATGCTACCCAAGCTCATGATCTTTCTCTTCTTTCACATATCGATACTATTCCTGTCACTATCAAAAACATCATTCACTCAATTCTTTTAGTGGTACTGTCATTCTAGCCCATAACATTGTCCAACAGAATTCCAGGCATGTACCAGTGACATTCTCGAACAACTGTAACTCCAAGATCTCCCAATCCTCAAAGTAGACACTTATGTCCTTCCTGGCCCCAGGCAGAGACGATATTCCTGCAGTGTAGCTCGACTAACTTTCGACAAACCGTTAACTCCCAGCCTCTGTTTATATAGCAGGACATCGTTTACAAGTTCAAAAGGTAATCCCCTACACTGAAACAATGTAGAAATTGCTGGCAATTTGGTCACCCAGTAAAATATTGCAGGCCTATAGCCGAATGCCCAGTCTGTGATGCCGATGACCATTCCAGTATGTCTTGTAGTCGACTTAACTCTTGTCTTAATTGTCATGAGGCCCCCCTTCTTACTCTTGCCATTGCCAATCTACTTAAATGAGCGAGAAATCCGTTGCTTCAAGAGGCAGGTTTCCCTTATGCTATGGCAGTTTCTCATCTACACCTCCTAGGAACTACCCCATATTTCTTATTCTTGTGTTCTAAACATCCCCCCACCTCTTGGGTCCCATCTTCTACAGCCTCCTCTGTGATTATCCCTTCTATAGTCACTCCTGTCTCTAATTCATTTGCTGTCCTGGAGGGAAAAATCTTTGTATCATGATATCAAGATAAAGTTGATCCAAGTAAATGGAGGTGTTGATCCAAGTAAATGGAGGTGTTGATCCAAGGAGATGGAGGGTAAGTCATCTTTTTCTTTGTATTATTGAAAAAAAATCGAAATTTTGAGGAAAGAGGGATTAAATCTTGATCCGAGGAGGTGAATCAGGGATTTTGGGATGGGGGTGGAAGTGGGAGGTGTGGGTGATAGAGAGTGTTGATCCAATGAGGTGGAGACTACAAGAAAATGGAATTTTTGGGGGAGATGGAGAGGGTGATCTTGATCCAAAGAGATTGAGCAGGAATATTTGGAATAGAGGATGATGGTGTGGGGGAGGGTGATCTTGATCTAAGGAGATGGAGAATACAAGAAAATGGAAATTTGGGGAGGGAGATGAGAGGGAGGTCTTGATCCAAGGAAGTGGACAGGGTTAGTGACGTCATCGTTAGTTATCACGTGACATCAGTTACGTGTTTCAACCTGCATCATTTAAGAGAAAGTACCATACGGGAGGGGGAGATCATAGGGAGGACCTCAAAACTTGATCCAAGGAGTTGGAGACTACAAGAAAATGCAAATTTTTTTTGGGGGGGGGAATGGAGAGGGAGGTTTTGATTCAAGGAAGTGGAGCAGGAGTATTTGGGCATAGAGAGTATGGGAGATGAAAGTGGGTGGCGGGAGGTGGGGGAAGAGGAGATGGAGGGTAAATCTTGATCCAAGGAGATGGGGAGCATAAGAAAATGAAATTCAAAGAAAATTAGAAAAAAATCGGAAAAAATGTGGGGAGCGGGGGTGATCCTGGCAGTGCTGTAGAAGGCGCTGCAGGAGCCTCATGGGACATCACAGGGCTGGGCGAAGGCGTAAGCTGGGGCATGCTCGAGAAAAAAATCGAGGGGTGGGAGCAATCCGGGCAATGCTACAGAAGGCGCTGCAAGGGCAGCACCGGTCAGTGCAGGCGTGGGTGGGCATGGGCATGGGTGGGCCTGGGCACAAATGGGCATGGGCATGGGTGGGCACAGGCACAGGTGGGAGCAGGCATGGGTGGGGAGGGCATGGGTGGGCACAGACAGGCGCACAGGTGAGCGCGCCCATCCACCTAAGGAGTGGGATTGGACCAAAATGTTATACCTCCAAGGTGTGGCATATGCCTCTCAAGGTCCAAAATATGCAATAACTGAGTGGTTATTTGCAAAGACATTACGAACATATTTATCCAAGCATAGTAAGGGTCAATGGTAGAATTGCCCTTAAGAAAGTCATATTGATAGTGGAGAAAACTGTTGTGTTTCTAAATACCACATTAAACTTGATTTGCCAGATGTTCCATCACTTTGCAAACTGCACTGGTAAGAGCAATGGGATGATAGTGGGAGGCATCATGTCCCGTAGTACCCGGTTTGCAGAATGGGAGAAACAAGAGCAGATTTCCACTGCTGAGGAAGAATTCCTTGTGACCAAATAAGATTGAAGAGTTGTCAGAGGACTGCAAGGGCTGACTGATGCAAATGTTGTAACATCTGAATATGAATATCATCAGGCCCAGCCGCCGATGATCGGCAAGCCGAGAGTGTCGCCTCCGGTTCCTGAAGTGTAAAAGACACATTATAAAGTCTTCTTTGAGAGAAGAAAAGTCTAAGGGCATTAATCTCTGGCAGACTTTGAGGAAAGAAACGAGGAGCATAGATGTAGCCCCCTGAGAAATATGGACCAGATGATTACCAGTTTCAATGGCAACATCGAGAAGTTTGCTATATCACCACCGGCAAACCTGCAGAACAGGAGCTGGGTCAGGAGAGTATTTACCACTCAGTTTCTCTACTTTTTTGCAGACTGCACTCGTAGAGCAAGCAGAGGTGATGGTGGAAACATAATCTCGCCAGCAAGTGCGTTTAGTGTCACAGATGACACAGCGAGCGACCACACTCTTCTGCTTAAAATCAATAAGTCTCTCAGTGGTTCTATTGTACTGGTACCTGCCCCATGCAGCACATTTCAAATGTACTGCACGAGCACAAGCAGGAGACCACCAAGGCATGAACTTCTGAGAATGCCTGCCCGAGGTTTGGAGTATAGAATGAGAAGCTGCAGTTAAACTGAGGACGAGAAGAGGTGTAAAAGCTAATCAATGGAGGATGAAGAAGGAACCTCATTAAGTGCATTTAGTTGCAAGTAAAGGTCTAAATTTGCTTGATCAATTTCCAGCATGGACAACAAAGAGGTGGTGAATATGAAGGAGAAGTAATAATGATTGGAAAATGATCACTGTCCCCGTAAGTCCGGGAGAACAGATCAGGTGAACTCTAGTGCAGTGGTGGAAGAGCAGACTGAGTGGGAGTGCCTGTATTTAAAAGATGGAGGGGTGGAGAAGTGAGAAAAGCCTCCAATTGAATACCACGAAAATCAGTGAGACCCCCCAGGGGAAATGATGGGCATTAAAATCTCCAAGTAACAGAAATGGTGGCAGTAAGGATGAAACAAGAAAGGCAACATCCGGGATAGATAATGCCTGAGAAGGAGAGAGATGCAAAGAACAGATTGTATACCACTTATGCAAGTGGATATGGGCTGCACTGTAATGCAGCGAAGTATGAACAAATAACTGATGGTACGGAATATCATTTGCAAAGAAGAAGGGCACTTTCATTAAAGGTCCCATCAGAAAAAGGATCCCAAGAATACAATAAATTATAGCCTGAGATGGGATAGATAACAGTGGAGTTTAATTTTGGTTCTTGTAAGTAAACACCAACAGGGGAAAAACAGGAGAGCAACATCTGAAGCTCACCCCGATTACCCGATATATATTCTGAGATAGCTTCAAGTGTTTTGGAATTCAAAGACATTGTATGGGAGGCAATATTGGAGATGGAAGGAGGAGGGCAAGTAAAGACTGGAACAGTAATGGACTGTACTAAAGTAGGAGGAGACAAAAGGGTGCAGGGAACTGGAGAAGAAGTGTGGGAGGGGACTGAAGAGGCAGAAACCTGGGAGGGGGCAGAAGAGGAAGAAACTTGGGAGTGGACAGGGGAGGAAGGCAGAGTACGAGGAGGAGGGTGAACCTCCACACTTGTAACAGAGCCAGTAAAGAGGGGAAGAACCAGGTACAGAGACAGATAAGGTAAAATGTGGAGGTAGAAGAAGGGAAGGAGGGGTTAAAGGAAATTTGAGTAATGGGGATTTTTTGGACTTTGAGAAGTAGAGTAGTGATTGGGAGGAGGTGTCATATGAGGTTTTGTGAGTGAGAACAGACTTAGGTGTTGAGGTAAGGATTTCTGAGTCCAGGACACCAAAAGAATTAGAGACAAGAGTGACTATAGAAGGGTAATCACAGAGGAGGCTGTAGAAGATGGGACCCCAGTGGTGGGGGGGGACATTTAGAAAAAACAAGAATAAGAAATATGGGGTAGTCTTCCTTGGAGGCGTAGATGAGAAACTGCAATAGCATAAGGGAAACCTGCCTCTTTGAAGCAACGGATTTCTCGCTCATTTAAGTAGACTTGGCAATGGCAAGAGTAAGAAGGGTGGGCCTCATGAAAATTAAGATAAGAGGTAAGTCGACTACAAGACATATTAGAATGGTCATCGGCACCACAGACTAGGTATTCGGCTATAGGACTGCAATATTATGCTGGGTGGCCAAATCGCCAGCAATTTCTACACTGTTTCAGTGTAGGGATTACCTTTTGAACTTGTAAACGATGTCTGCTATATAAACAGAGGCTGGGAGTTAACGGCTGTCGAAAGTTAATCGAGCTACACTGCAGGAGTATCGTCTCTGCCTGGGGCCAGGAAGGACATAAGTGTCTACTCTGAGGATTGGTAGATCTTGAAGTTACAGTTGTTTGAGAATGTCACTGGTACATGCCTGGAAATTCTGTTGGACAATGTTATGGGTTAGAATGACAGTACCACTAAAAGAATTGAGTGAATGATGTTTTTGATAGTGACAGGAATAGTATGGATATGTGAAAGAAGAGAAAGATCATGAGCTTGGGTAGCATTCTGGACAGTGATGATGTGTGCACTGCTCTTGAGAGTGTGAAAGGATATATTTCTACCAACATGGCATAGGAGCACCTTGCCAATCTATGGTCAGAAAGATAAGCAGTAGAGGAAGTCGGTCATTAAGAATTTAGTCCATTGTGCATTTCGAAACTGAGCCTGGAAAGGGAGTGCATGACTTGTCGGTCTTTTCTGAGTAGAACGAGAAGGCAGTGAAGAAGTATCATCAGGCAATTGTCGTATGTATTTAGGAGTGGGACCAGAGTTGGTCCGACGTGGGATGGGCTGGCTATTCGAAAATTGCTGCACCAAAGAGGGAGAGGCCGGAAGCATAGCCAAAGGAGAGCAGAGTCAATCGAAACCCTGGTACCTGAAGCGGGTGATGAAACAGCACCAGCAAGAGGTACAGGGGCATTAGAAGTGTCCAAAGAGTGGTCAAAAAATGAGACACGGCCAAAACAGGGTGCGGTATCAGTAAGAGGCCCAGGGGTAGCAAGTTCATGGAGTGGGTTCGCCATGATTAGGTTACTTCTTTCTTTTTGTTTTCAAAAAAAAAGAAGAAGAAAAAAGGAAAAAGAAAAAAAGGGGGGAACCGGGAGGAATAGCTCCTAGGAGGAATGAAAGGGCCATAAATTCCCCTCCACGTCCAAGAGGACCACAGCACAAGTAGTTCGGATGCAGCACAGAACCCATACCACACCCTACCCTTCATGCCAGTAAGCCAGCAATCTGGAATAGCAACTAAACATCGCTGAGCTACCTCTGTGAACAAAAGAGAGGGCGGCCGGATACCCACCACAAAGCATACTTCCTTTGGCCCCCACCCTTGAAATCTGAAAGGCAGCCTCCAGAGATACACCCTTCACCTGAAAGACACCCAAAGCCATCCCCCCGGGAGACCGAAGAGGGATCGGGACATCCCAGGTGATTCAGATTCCATGGCAAACTACATCACCACCAAGAACCTCAATGGAGTGGGATGGACCATGGTACCCTTCCCCCTCTCTAGGAACTAGATTGCCTGTGGGAAGAATCCCAAAGACGGAAAAGAGGAAGGGAATAGGGGAGGGATAGGCAGGAGGAGGAGAAGGGGTGGGATAGGGAGGAGGAGGAGGAGGAGGAAAGGGAAAAAGGGAGGATGGTGGAGGGACAGGGTAGGGGAATTGGCGTGTAATTAGGTTCGGTCTGAGGAAGGAGACCAAAAAGTCTAATTCCTCAGACCAATAGCCTCTTCACCATGCCAAGGAGCCCCCCTTGAAGAGGAGTGGCTGATGAACCAACAGGTATTACACAATGATGTAGAGTCATCACATCTGATTCCTGAACAAGTGAAAATGCATATTACTTGCCAGTCATGCTTATTATGCATTAGATCTACAAGCACAGTGTAGTACTTTGTCTGGATTTTTTGTGTTGTCCTGGGTAATTTACTCAATGAATAATAGCTGTATTTATGTGTACCTGTGAGAGAGATAGACAGAGACAGGGATAGATACAGGGATAGACAGAGCCAAAGTCAATCAGCCACCCACCCACCCAGCAGCCAGCCGGCCTACCAAACTCACATTACACGTTCCCGAATTGTTTCTCTTTACTCAGGGCATAGGTTATAGGACATCCTGGCAGGACGACACTACCAGTGGTATCAGAAATGACAGGATGCTGCACAAATGTTGCACATAGGTTATCATCGAGGTTTTGACATTTACTCGGCCACTTGTGGCCACATTCATCTCAAAGCCACTAAACTCAGGGTCAGCATCACTTTCCTCTTAAAAGGGGTGTTAATACGACATGATATCAGTGAATCCCTGGTGGTTGCCACGCTGTCTGCTCTAGCTAGCACTCAGTTGAGCTGGTGCTCCCACAAGGTACTGAGTGGTCCCAGATTTTTTTAATACTGCATACACCAGGTGTTAAGACCCATTCTATACTGACCAGGCATCTCACGCCAATCATGCCAAATTTGGAGGCAGGAAAAAATAAAACGTTGATCTACGTTTGGAGCACTAGCAGTAACAACGTAGATCTACGTTTGGACACTTAAGGGATTAACAAAAAAAGAAGAAAAACCTAGATGTATGTACAGTGTTAGTCACGGCATTATGCCGTGTGAGCGCCCTATCATAATGTCATGACAAAAATCAAAGGCCTACCACACAGGTTTTTTTTTCATCAGTGCATTATGCCGGGTAGGAGCCATTAGCCTGCTGCCACACTCCGCAGTGACTCCTCAGTGTTCATATGGCTGCTGTGGTGAGAGGAAGTGTTGCACTTTTGTCTCTTATCTGCCCCTCATACTCTCTCTTGCATCGATCTATCAGTCTGCTCTTCCTCCACTGCACTAGACTTCACCTGGTCTGTTCTTCCAGACTTACATGACAGCGATCATTTTCCGATCATTCTTACTTCTCCTTCCTATTCACCACCTTTCCGTAGCCCTCGATGGCAATTTGATCGGGCAAATTGGGATCTTTACTGACACCTCACTGCTTTTAGTGAGGTTCCTTCTTCATCCTCCATCGATGAGCTCCTACACATCTTCTCGACGTCAGTTTATACCCCAGCTTCTCATTCTATACCCCAAAAACCCCAGGAGGCATTCTCAGAAGTGCGTGCCTTGGTGGTCTCCTGCTTGTGCTCGTGCAGATTCGTGTGAAACGTGCCCGCATGGGGAGGTACCGGTACAATAGAACCCCTGAGAGACTTCTTGATTTTAAGCAGAAGCGTGCGATCGTCGCCGTGTCTCCATGAAGCTAAACGCACTTGTTGGCCCAGACTATGTTTCCACCATCACCTCTGCTTCTTCTATGATGCAGTTGGAAAAAAGTGGGGAAAATTTTGAGTGGTAAAACTTCCTGACCAGCCCTGTTCTACGGTCGCTGGGTTTTTGGAGAAACCCCTCGACGTTGCCATTGAACGGGCCACATTGGTCCGTATTTCCCGGGGTTCATTGCCCCTCGTTTTTTTCCTCAAAGTCTGGAGGTTGCCCTTGGACTTTTCTTCTTCAGAGAAGAAGTATGTGCCTTTTCATTCATGAACTGGAGGCAACACTCTCAGCTTGTCGCATCGGCGGGGCCCTGACGACTTTCTATTCGTATGTTACAACTTTACTGGGGTCACCCCTTTGTAGTCCTTTTACACCCTTCAATCTTTTTTGGACAAGGGTTCTTCCCGGTGGAAATTGCTTTTTTTCCCCCTTTCCCGAAAACCTGGTAAAACGGGACATACCCTCCACTATCGCCCCATCGCCTTATTGCATTTTGAAAAGTGAGGGAACGTCTCGTTTCAAAATTTTAATGTGGTATTTAGAGACACAAACAGTCTCTCCGCAAATAAATTTGGCTTTTAAAGGGGCGTTCTCCCATAGACCCCTTCTCGTTTGGATACGTATGTTGTAATGCCTTTGCGAAAATACTATTATTGCCTATTTTTTGACCTTGAGAAGGCATATGACAAAAATTTGGAGGATAAAATTTTGGGCCGGGCCCATTCCTTAGGCCCCGAGGCAATTACCATCCTTCCAAAAAAAACTTTTTCGACAGCATTTCTGTGTTCGAGTCAATAATGTTTTTTCCCCCGGCTTCGTCCAAGCTAAAGGTGTCCCCCAGGATGTGTTTAAGACAAATTTTTTCCCCTTTGCTATAAATGATTTGGCCTCTGTTCTTCCACCCCAATTTTTGGTCATCACTCTATGTTGATGACTTGTTTTGCTTGTGCGGGTCTGTATCTTATTGGTTTCTCTCCAGCATGGGGTCGCCCGTGTTTCCACTTGGGCCACCCGCATGGGCTTAAATTTTAATCCCCAAAACCACCAAATTACTTTCCTAGATGCTCTGTTATTCCGTCATCCTTTGTTTCTAGGCTCCTACCCCCCGAAATGATACAGTGGGGTTTTCTAGGCCCTTTCTTTGACTGTGGGTTTATCCTGGAAACTCACAAAACCCTCTTAAAAGGCAACTTGTCCAGCCGGCTAAACCTTTTAAAACCCCCTTGCTCATCTTTCCTGGGGAGTGATCGTCGAACTCTGTTTCTCTAATCAGCCCCCGTTTTATCAAAAATCGATTATGGTGACCGTTTTTCCCCGGCCTTCCCGCTATTCTCTACTTAAATCTATCCCTCACCAGGATTCGTTTTTGCCTTGGTCTTTTCGCTCTTCCCCGTTAGAGCCTCTTTTTCGAAGCGAAGTTCCTCCTTGTTTATCACCGTGATTTCCCCTTGCCTTCGCACTATGTACGTCTCACGATCTACACTCCTTCCTTTATTGAATGGTCACCCATTTTTAGTAACATTTTTATTCGTTCGCCCCCCCCTGTTTGCTCCTCCCTTTTTCTTCCCTACATTTCCTCTTGTTTCCCCTTTATTACCACCTTTATATGTTTATGTAGATCTCCTTTTCTCTACCCCCCCGGGAAGTTCCAGCTGTTCAGGTCTGTTCTTTCTCATCCCTTGCTCGAAAAAACTCAAATTCCTACGGTGGGGGTTCCCGCTCTCTTTTTCTTGATCACTTCCCTCCCCTTTCCGCCACCGCTGTGTACACAATGGCTCTAAAATTTCAGATGGCGTCGGTTCGCACAGTGTTTCTGGACAGCGTGTGCGGGACATTTACTATCTTCAGCTAGCATTTTTAATGCTGAACTGTAGCCATTCTTTTCAGCATTATTCGTATCGCATCTATGCCCGTGTCTATTTGTAGTAGTCTCAGACTCCCCTTGTGCTCTACAGGGTAAGGAAAATTTGATCCATCTCATCCCCTAGTTCTCCGTATTCAAAATTTTGGGTAGCCGTATCTCTCCCAAAATAAAAAATATTGTTTTTTGTGGGTCCCGGGTCATGCGACGTACAGGGCAATAAAGGCAACACTGCTGCGGGTCAGCAGTACATGACCTACCAATTTCTATGAGGTGTCCCTTTCTGGATATTTTGCTGAATACTACCCACCTTCGCACCCGTTGGCAACAACGTTGGTCAACTCTGCTCGGTAACAAACTTCTTCATTAAAAACCCAGCATAGGTTACTGGCCCCTCTTCTTGTCATCAGGCCCAGGTTGGAGACCACTCTTCCCGCCTTTGCATTGGTTTCCACTCGTCTTCTCATGGGTACTCAGGAGGCACCCCCTTTTTCTCTGTGAGCAGTGTCAAGTTCCAGTATCGATTTGCCACATTTGTTTTGCTGCCCCCCTCTATCAAGGCACGCAGAATTTTCCCCAACGTCGTCTTTGTTCTACTACTTTTTCTTTACCTTCCCCCCTTGCGATGGACCCCCTTTAATCCTGACTCTCTCTTGCTTTTGACAATGACTGATTTACTCCAAAATCTGATATACTTTTTCCCCCCTCCCCCCGCCCCTTTTTTGTTCAGTTTTTGCTGCCCTTTACCCTTCACCAAACCCCCCTGCCCCCCGGGTTTTCGTAACCCTTTTCTCTCCTCTCCCTTTTGCCCCCTGATGCCCTCGTTCCTTCCCGCCCTGCAGCGCTGTAAGTCCCCTTTTGGGCTTTCGCTTTTTTTGATTATAAAAATAATTCCCGCCGTTTGGCTTTAGTGGCTGTTCTCATGTAGGTCTTACTCGAATTTTATTTCCGGCATCATTGGTTGCGTTATCTTCCATATCACTCGTGTCACTTTCCCTCAATTTTCATTTATGTTTGATTGAAACCCAATCCAAGGGGGTAATTTTTTAAATTTTGCGTTTAAATTTTCCCGGCCACGACCCCAAAACTTTGACTTCCTGACAAAAAACCCCCTTGTGCATTTTGGGTAAAGTCAATACTTTGCCCAGAGGCCACAATATTCGATGTTGTTCAGTGTCATTTAACACAATGTCACCTGGTTGAATGGTCTGTCGATTTACTGCCTCTGTCGCACCATAAAAGTGTTCACGTAGTGTAAGAAGATATTCCTTATGCCACACATTAGACCAATGATCAATTACTTTATTTAACATTTTAAATTTATTACACAACACTGCCGCATCATTGTAATCTTCATCACTTTCTTCCGGATTATCTCTATAGACAGGGGCAGCTTCCAATTTCCTTCCACATATTAGGTGAGAAGGTGTTAATACATCTGCATCAGGTGTATCACTCATGTACGAGAGAGGCCTATTATTTATAGGATTTTCTGCCTCCACTAACACTGCATGGAATTCTTTGAAATTAATTCTCTTCCAGTGTAGTACTTTGTGGAGACAACCTCTTCACTGTGCCTATCATGTCTTTCGTACAGACCCCCTGCCAAGGGGCTCTAGAAGTAATAAATTTCCAGGTACACCCTTGTGGGTTAACAGAGATGAACATCTCTACAAAATTTGTGGCATCCGAAATCATCAACCTGGGGACAGGATCTCCTAGCTGTAAATTTCGAAGAGCTGTATAAACTGTTCTACAGACAAGTCCTGTGCCACTTCTAAATGAACTGCCCTAGTAGCAGTACAGGTGAACAAACAAACATACACTTTCAGTGGAACATCATTTGATGTACCTGTTAAAATTATTGGACCACTATAGTCTACACCTGTTACATCAAATGGTTTCACTAATTGTACACGTCCTTTGGCAATGGTGGAGGACCTGGGTACATATAGGATTGGCATCCACACGGCGACATATTACACAAGATTTAATCACCCTTTTTACACTTTGCTGTCCTTGTGGAATCCAGAAAGTTTCCCTAATACAATTTAAGGTATCTTGTACCCCACCATGCATTACATTTTTATGGGCATTTAGCACAATTAAATTTGTTAGATGATGAGTTTTGGGCAGCAAGATAGGGTGTTTAGCATAATCACCCAATTCAGCATTTTGTAACCTACCTCTGCACCTAATTACATTGTTATCTAAATACAGCCCCAATTTCTCTATTATGGAACCTTTCACAATTTTTCTTTCCATCATCAATTTAATCTCATTTCCATAGATTTCCTCCTGTACCCTCTTTATCCAATATTCAAGAGGATATGAAAACTTAAATGAAATATTCATCTTGTATAGAAATTTAAACACCAACTTAGTTATATTGATTAGTTTGGGTAAAGAAGAATACCTATTTATATCAATGGCTAAGGGAGGACAAACTATTGGAGCGGTGGTCACAGTAATTTCAACAGGAACAATATACGCCTTTTGTACAGGTCAATTAGCTTTATTTACCAACCAGCTCGGTCCTTTAAACCATGATACAGCATTTACAAATTAAGCATAAGGTAAACCTCGAGACAAGAAATCAGCCGGATTCTCCTCACCAGGTATATGATTAAATGTTAACATATGCTGACCCAAACTATTATACTTCTCTTGCATCTGATTAATTTCAGTGACTCTGTTTTGTATGTACACAATTTTACTGTTTCCATTACGAAATCCATTGTAAGGATACCTCATTATCAGACCAAATTACAGTGTCGCTAATATCTCCTGTAACCCCTCAGGGAAGGTTCGTTGATGTTGGTGAGGGGCTCTTGATTTAGGGAATTGGATCTGTGCTCCAGTTCCCCGAATAAGCCTGAATGCCTTCCACATCCCTTCCAGGCGCTGTATAATCCTACGGGTTTAGCGCTTCCCCTTGATTATAATAATATCTCCTGTAACTATTTCTTATATAATTAGCTAATTTGACACCTACATAGATGGCTGTTAATTCCAACTGAGGTAACGTACATGATTTAATTGGAGACACTTTAGCCTTAGACATAATAAGAGAGATAACTATATTACATTGAAGGTAAGCAACTGCTCCATATGCCAATTTTGAAGCATCACAAAAATGTGGAGTACATTTTTCCCATCTGGATTGGCCACCTGTAGTATGGGAACTCCAACATTGGAATTTTCTCATAATCACCAATTAATTCATCCCCCTGTTAATGAATTCCTCGGGTAGAATTTCATCCCAAGCACATTTAAGTTTCCATGCTTCCTGAATTAATAATTTCCCTCTTATAGTAAGGGGTGACACTAAACCTAGTGGATCAAAACATTTGGAAACTTCAGCAAGCAAACTCTCTTAGTAATTTATTGGGCAATACTGTAATTATTAGGTTTTAACATTAACAAATCTCTCTAAGTATCCCAAGTTAATCCCAATACATTACTACATTTTGGCACTTCATCTCCAGGGTAATCTTTACTTATTTTGTCCTTTAATTTGGACGAATTACTATTCCATTCTCTCAGAGGCATATTTGCACTTTGCATTATTTCATTAGCCTCTCCATAAGCCATTAACAGTTCCTCTTCAGTTGACGTCACACCCAGGAAATTGTCCACATAAAATTGTTTGCTCATTACTCAATGGACTTTCCATACATTTAAGGTGTGCATTTATCGTCGCTTGAAGTAGGAACAGACTGGATGTAGCACCAAATAATGTGCTCCTAAAGCGAAAGGTTTTCAGAGGGCATAGTGGGTCTCTAGGATTCTCAGGCCATAAGAAGCGGGTACAATCCCAGTCAGCCTCTTGTAAACCCACTCTTAGGAAAGCTTTACTTATGTCAGCCGTAAAGGCATAGTGCTTCACTCTGAAATTTAATAAGATATCTCCTAATTTTTCCGTCAACGACGGACCTGTCATCAAACAGACTCCTGTGGCTTAGCGCTTCTTTTTGATTATAATAACATAATTAATGTCATCAAACAGTCATTTAAACTAGGTACATTTTTGTTACTCCTGGCACTACAATTAAACACAATCCTCAAAGGAGTGGTCTTAGAATCCTTCTTCACTCTGTGATGTGGCAAATAGTGACCATAAATTTTGGCTTCCTCAGGAGGTCCCTCTTCTATAAATTTATTAATTATCTACTCAGCAATTATATCATTATAGGCAGTTAACAATTCTGGTGTCTTACTCAGTTCGCGGAGCTGAGCCTTTAACTGTCCATATGCCATTCTGTAATTAGTGGGCAATTCTGGATTGGTTGTCTCCATGGAAGTCGCACCCAGTATTGTCAGATTCAAAATTTTTACATCTCTGAAGGGGAAAAGTGTTGCATTTTGTCTTTTAAAATCTGCCCCTCTACTCTCCTTTGCATCGATCTATCAGTCTGCTTTTTCCTCCACTGCACTAGACTTCCCCTGGTCGTTTTCCAGATTACATGAAAAGCATCTTTTTCCAAATCTTTCTTACTTTTTCCTTCCTATTCAAAAACCATTCCGTAGCCCTCGTTGGCAATTTTTTTTGGGGGCAAATTGGGATTTTTACTGACACCTAAAATGCTTTTAGTGAGGTTCCTTCTTCATCCTCCATCGATGAGTTTCCTACACATCTTTCAAACCGTAAAGTTTATCCCCCACAGCTTTTCATTCTTTTCCCCCAAAAAACCTCAGGCAGGCATTCTCAAAAGTGCTTTTCCCTTTGGTGGTCTCCGCTTGTGCTCGTGAAATACGTGTGAAACGGGGCTGCTTTGGGGAAGGTTTCCCCCTTACAATAAAACCCGCTAGGATTCTTGATTTTAAGCAGAAGCGTCGTCGCGCCCCGCCGTGTCATCCATGAAGCTAAAACGCACTTTTTGGGCGAGACAAATGTTTCCACCTTTTCACCTCTGCTTCTTCTATGATTGAAAGTCTGGAAAAAAAGTGGGGAAAATTTGAGTGGTAAATACTCTCCTGCCCAAAGCCCCTGTTCTAGGGGTCGCCTGGGTTGAGTAGCAAACCCTCTCGACTTTTGCCTTTGGGAATTTGGCACAAAATCGGGTTTCCGGGTATTTCCCCGGGGGGCTTTCTATTTGCCCAAAACCCGTTTTTTTCCTCAAAGTCTGCCGAGGTTAGTACCCTTGGACTTTTCCCCTTCTTTTCAGAGAAAAACCCGTATGTGCCTTTTACATTCAAGAATGGGGGCCCCAAAAACACTCTCAGCTTGTCGACCATCGGTTTTGCGGGCCTGACGACTTCATATTCGTATGTTAAAAACATTTACATGGGGTCACCCCTTTGTAGTCCTTCTTACACCTTTTTAAAACTTTTTTGGGGCCCAAAAGGGGAGTTTTTCCCCCGCGTGGAAATCTCCCAATTGTTCCCCCCTTTCCGCAAACCGGGTTACAACAGACATATGCCCCCCACTACGCCCCATCGCCTTATTTGGTGCAGTTTGCAAAGTGAGGGGAACGTCTCTTTAAATCGAATTTTAATGGGGGTATTTAGAGACCCCACAACAGTCTCACCCCCGCTAATAAAATATGGTTTTTCGTAAGGGTGTTCTACCATAGCCCCTTTTACAAAACGCTTGGTTTAGTTTGTTCGAATCCCTTTGCGTAAATCACTCATTTATTGCCATTTTTTTTGCCCTTTTGAAAAGGCTTTGGGACAAAAATTGGGGTTTTAAAATTTTGGCCCAAGGCCCCTTTTCCTTAGGCCCCGGGCAAATCTCCCAAACCCCTTAAAAAAGAATTTTTTAAACTAAACAAAACTTTTCCTGTTTTTCGAGTAATAATGTTCTTTTTTTAACCCAGGGGACTTCGCCCAAAGCTAAAGGTGCCCCCCGGGGGATGTGTTTTTAAGGTACAACATTTTTTTCTCCTTGCTATAAATGATTTGGCCTCTTTTTCTTCCCCCCAAATATTTGGTATCACCCCTATGTTGATGATTTCCCGAAAATTGCTTGTGCAGGCGTTTACTGTCCATCTTATTGCAGTTTTTTTTCCCACCAGCGCTTTCGACCGTGTTTCCACTTGGGCCACCCCCCCTTTTGGGCTTAAATTTTCAAGAAACCAAAAACTCACCAAATTACTTTCCTAGATGCTCTGTTATTCCGATCATCCTTTGAAATTTTAAAAGGCCCCCGATCCCCCCCCGAACATGATAAAAGTCGGGTTTCAAAGGGCCTTCTCTTTGACTGTCGGTTTTCCTGGAAAGTTTCCAAAACCCTCTCTAAAAGGCCCAATTTGGTCACACCCGGCCTAAACCTTTTTAAAAACCCCTTGTCACCCTTTGGGGGGGAAAGCTGATCGTCGAACTCTGTTTCCCTAAAAATTTCAGCCTCGTTTTAAAATAAAAAACCCCGATTATGGGGACCGATTTTTCCAGGGCCCCTTTTCCTGCTACTCTCTCAAACCCTTAAACTCTATCCTTTCCCCAAAAGGATTACGTTTTTTGGCCTTGGTGCTTTTCGCTTTTCCCCCTGTTAGAGCCTTTTATACAAAAGGGGAAGTTCCTTTCCTTGCTGATCACCGTAAATTCCCATTCCCTTTCGCTACTATTTTCGCTCTCACGATCTACACAACCCTTTTCCTTTTTTAAAAGAATGGCCCACCGTTATTAGTAACATTCTTTATTCGTTCGCCGCCCCTGTTTGCTCCCCCCTTTTTCTCTTCCCTACATTCCTCTTTTTCTTCCCTTCACTTACCCCCTTTTATGAAAATGTAGCATCCCCTTTTTTCTTTTTAACCCCCCGGGGAAGTTCCAGCTTTTTCAGGTTGTTCTTTCTCACTCCCTTGCTCGAAAAATAAAATTCCCTCGGGGGGGCTTCCCGCTTTTCTTTTTCTTGACCCATTTTCCCGTCCCATTCCATGCCCCCGCTGTTTAAACAATGGCTCAAAGGGTCTTCAGATGGCGTCGGTTCGAGCAGGGGTTTTCTGGCAGCGTCGTGGGGGGCCCTTTTTTCAAACTTCAGCTAGCTTTTTTTAACTCTGAACGGGTAGCCATTTTTGGCACATTATTGGGTATCGCATTTTGGGCCTGTGTCCCATTTGTAGTAGTTCAGACTCCCTTATTTGCTCAAACGGGCAAAGGGAAAATTTTTGATCCTCTCACCCCCAGTTCTCCGTTTTTCAACTTTGGTACCCCCTTTATCTCTACAAACAAAAGAAAATTGTTTTTTGTTGGGTTCCCGGGTTTCATGTCGCGTACGGGGCCCCAATAACAGGCAAAAATGCTGCGCGGTCGCATAATGCCCCCTACCCCAATTTTCCCTATCGAGGTTTTTTCCATTTCTGGACTATTTTGCTGCAATACTACCCCCCTTCGCACCCCCGTTGGAAACCCAAAACGTTGGTCAACTCCTGCCCCGGAAAACAAACTTCATTCAAATTTAAAAGAGCATGGGGTTTACGGGCCCGTTTTTTGTACAGGCCGAGGTTGGGAGACCACTCTCCCCCGCCTTGCTTTGGGTTTCCACTGTCTTACTAATGGGTACCCTAAATGGAGGGCCCCCCTGTTCCCCTCTGTGAGCAGTGTCAATTTCCCCAGTACCCGTTTAGCCACATTTTTTAAAGACTGCCCTCTCAAATCAACAAAAGCACGCAGAATTTCCCCAAACGTCGCCCTTCCCGTTCTACTACTCTCTCTTTTTAACCCCCCCCTTTTCTTGCCGTGGACCCCCCTTTTTAACCCTGACTCTCCCCTTGACTTCTTGACAATGACTGATTTACTCCACAAACTTGTTTAAAATTTTCCCCCTCCCCTAAAGCCCTTTTTTTGTTCGGGCCCTCTTGCTCCCCTTTTAAAAACCCTTTCACCAAAACCCAACTGCCCCGCTGTTATCTTTTAACCTATTACTCACCCAATCCCCCTTTTTGCCACCTGAGGGCCCTCGTTTTTTCCCTTTGCCCTGCAGCGCTGTATAGCCCCTTGGGTTTACGCTTCTTTTTGATTATAATAATAAATCCACCCAAGTTCTGGTTTGAGGGGGCTTTTTCTCTTTAGTAGGTCTTTCTACAAATTTCATCTTCCGGCATCACTTGGTCTGCGTTATTTTTTCCCATTCCTTTCGTGTCACTTTCCCTCAATTTTCATTTATTTTTTGTTTTGAAAAAAAATTTAAAGGGGAATCAATTTTTTTAAAATTGTGCGTTAACTTTCCGGGCCACGCCACAACATTTGGGACTTCCCTGACCCCCTCCCTTGTGCTTTCGGGGTTAAAATTTGTAAATTTCTTTGCCCAAAAGGCCACAATATTCAAATTTTGGGTTAGGGGTTTTTAAACACAATGTCACCGGGTTTTGAATGGCCCTGCGATTTACTCCCCTCGGTCGCCCCAAAAAAGTTTTCACTTTAGGGGTAAAAAAAGATTTTCCCCTTTAAATGCCCCCCTTAAAACCAATGACCCAAATTACTTTTTTTTAAAATTTTTAAAAAATTTAAATTTACACAACACTGCCGCATATTGTAATCTTAAATTCATTTCTTCCGGATTTTTCTTAAAAGCCCGGGGGCATTCCCAAATTTTCCTTCCAAAATATTAGGTGAGAAGGTTTTAAATACATCTGCATCAGGTTTTTATCACTCATGTACGAGAGGGGGGCCCTATTATTTATGGAATTTTCTCCCTCCACTAACACCCCAGGAATTCTTTGAAATTAATTCTCTTTCCAGGTATACTTTGTGGAGCCCAACTCTTCCCCTGTCCTATCATTTCTTTCGTACAGACCCCCTTCCCAAAGGGGGGCTTTTTTAGAATTAAAAATTTTCCGGGTTCCCACCCTTGCGGGTTTTAAACAAAAATTGAACTCTCTAAAAAATTTGTGGCATCCGAAACCCACAACCTGGGGGCCCCGGGAAATCTCCTAGCGTAAATTTTCGAAGAGCTGTTAAAAACCCTTTTCTACAGACAAGCCATTTGCCATTTTCAAAATAAAACTCCCCCCTAGTACCCAGTACGGGTTTAAAAACCAAACAAACTTTACACTTTCAGGGGAAAAATCATTTGATGTACCCTTTTAAAAATTATTGGCCATATAGTCTAAAAACTTTTTAAAAAAAGGGTTTTTCACTAATTGTACACCTCCTTTGGCAATGGTGGAGGCCCTGGGCCCAAAATGGGAAATTTTCCCTCCACAGGGCGACTTTTTACACAAGTTTTAAATCCCCCTTTTTACACTTTTGCTGCCCTTTTGGTGGAACCCAGAAAGTTTTCCCTAATAAAATTTTTAAAGGGTATTTTGGGTTACCCCACCATGCATTACATTTTTAGGGGCTTTTAAAGGCAAAATTTTAAAATTTGTTGATGATGATTTTGGGCGCAAGATAGGGTTTTTTGCATAATCACCCAATTCAGCATTTTTTTAACCCTTCCCCCCTAGCACCTAATTAAAATTGTTTTTCTAAATAAAACCCCCAATTTCTCTATTAGGGAAACCCTTTTCCCACAATTTTTCTTTCCATAAACCCTTTAATCTCTTTTCCAAAGATTTCCTCCCTGTACCCTTTTTTCCAAAATATTCAAGAGGATTTTGAAAACTTAAATAAATATCATTTTGTATAAAAAATTTAAAAAAACACCAATTTTGGGGTTATTTTTTTTTTGTTTGGGGTAAAGAAGAATACCTATTTATATAAATTGGCTAAGGGAGGAAAAAAACTTTGGAGCGGTGGTCACAGTAATTTCAACAGGAAAAATTTAAGTTTTTGGGTTACAGGTAAAATTAGTTTTAAATTTTACCAACCGCCCCGGTCCTTTAAAACCCAAATGAAAACAGCATTTAAAATTAAGCATAAGGTAAACCCGAGAAAAAGAAATCAGCCGGTTTTCCCCTCCTCCCCAGTATATGATTAAATTTTAACATTGCTGAAAAAAAATTTATTATACTTCTTTTTTGCATCTGTTAATTTCATGACTCTGTTTTGTTTGTACACAAATTTTTACTGTTTCCATTAGGGAAACCATTGAAAAGGATACCTCATTTTTCGGGCCCAAAAATTTACAGTGTGTTTAATATCCCTGTAAACCCCTAAGGGAAAGGGTTCGTTTGATGTTGGTGGGGGGGCTCTTGATTTGGGGAATTTGGGAAATTCTGGCTCCAGTTCCCCGAATAAAGCCCTGAAGCCTTCCCCCCATCCCTTCCAGGGGGCTGTATAATCCTAGGGGTTTTTAGCGCTTCCCCTTGATTATAATAATATCCCTGTAACTTTTTCTTATAAAAATTAGCTAATTTGACCCCTACATAGATGGCGGTTAATTCCAACTGAGGTAACGTTACATGATTTAATTGGAGACATTTTACCCTTTTAAGACTTTAATAAGAGAAAAACCCACTTTTTAACATTGAAGGTAAGCAAACTCCCCCCCAAATTTTCCAATTTTAAAGCATACAAAAAAGGGGAGTACTTTTTTCCCCTTCTGGATTGGGCCACCTTTTATGGGAACCCCAAACTTTGGGAAATTTTTTACCCCTCTTTAACCCCAAAAAAATTTCACCCCCCACCTGTTAAAAAAATTTCCCCGGGGGTAAAAATTTCTTTCCCAACACATTTAATTTTCCCATCCCTTCCCCTAAAATTAAAAAAATTTTCCCTCTTATAGAAAGGGGGTTTACACAAAACCCTAGTGGATCAAAACTTTTGGAAACTTCGGGCAAGAAAAACTCTCTTGTTAATTTATTGGGCATAACTGAATTATTGGGTTTTTTAAAACATTAACAAATCCCCTCTAAAAACCCCAAGTTAATCCCAATACTTTAAACAAAATTTTGGGCCCACTTAAATCCCAGGGAAAATCTTTTTTAAATTTTGTCCTTTTTAATTTGGACAATTTCCCATTCCATTCTCCCCCAAGGGGCCCAATTTGGGCACTTTTTTTTAATTTCATTAGCCTCTCCATAAGCCCTTTAAACCCCAGTTCCTCTTCATTTGGGACGTAAACCCCCGGGAAATTTTTCCACATAAAATTGTTTGCTCTTTTACTCAAGGGGGACTTTCCATACATTTAAGGTGTGATTTTACGTCCCCTTGAAGTGGGGAAAAAACTGGTTGGAGTAAAACCAAAAATAATGTGCTCCTAAAGCGAAAGGTTTTCGAGGGTAAAGGGTCTCTAGGTTTTCCCTCGGGCCCATAAGAAGGGGTTTACAATCCCATTCAGCCTCTTTGAAAACCCCCACTTTTGGGAAAGGCTTTACTTAGTCACCCTTTTAAAGGCATGGGGCTTATCTGAAATTTATAAGATTTCTCCTAATTTTTTCCGTAAACGACGGACCTGTCATAAACAGACTCCTTGGGGCCCTTAGCGCTTCTTTTTTTGTTTTTAATAACAAAAATTTAATGTCTTTCAAACAGCCCATTTAAACTAGGTACATTTTTTTTAAACCCCTTTTTGGGCACTAAAATTTTAAAACACAATCCCCCAAAGGGTGGCTTAGAATCCTTCTTCACTCTGTGATGGGGAAAAATTTTAGTGCCCAAAAAATTTTTTTGGTTTTTCCAGGGGGGTCCCCCCCTTCTAAAAATTTTTATTAATTATCTACTCGGGAAATTTTTAATCTTTATAGGCATTTAAAAACAATTCGGGTTTCTTACCAGTTCGCGGAGCGAGCCTTTAACTGTCCAAAATCCCATTCGGGTAATTAGTGGGCAATTTGGATGGTTGTTCCAGGGAAACGCACCCAGAAATTTCCAGATTAAAAATTTTACATCTCTGAGGTATTGCTCCTGAGTAAGGTTTAACCCGTTTCCCCCTTTGTTTTATAATAAAAAAGCTCCTGATTTAAAAGTTTTCGAAGGGACTTTTTTCATTTACATTTTTTTCCCAATGTGTCTAAATTCCCAAAATTTTATGCACTGGCTCAACACCACCCCTCTATGGAAAAATTTAAATTTGGGGAAAGATTTAATGAGAAAAGACCCACAGTTATGGTATTTTTTTATTTTCCCCTTAGTCAGGGAATTTATAATTAGAGGAATCCTACCTTTACATTAAAATGGCCTCCTGCAGTTTTTTTTTCAAAAGGGTGTCAACATTTTTTTCCAAAACCCCTTTTACAAAGGAGGCAAAAATGTCACTACCAAACCAAAATATTTTTTGGGGCCTCCCAGAATCATCATTTTACACCAGAAGGTGCAAAAATTTACGTTATGTGAGTTCTTTCTGTAGCTTTCCCTAGCCCTACTGTAGATTTTTTCCCTTTTTTGGAAGTCTTTTACAATTATTTTTTTAAAAACACGTTTTTTCTCATTGCCCAACCACGGTTACAAAATTTGGGGTTAAAACAATTGAACCTTTTTTTCCCGGAGAAACCAAAAGAAAATTTTTTAAAGTTGTAGGATCCCCCAAACCCTGTACTTTTACCATCAAGACATTTGCGTTTTATGAAAGTACACTGGACCCCCTGGTCCAAAAATTGCTTTAAACATTTTTTGATTTATCCTTTTTATAAATCAATTTTTCCCGGGAACACAGAGTTTTAGATTAGATTTTGCCCCCGAATTGGCTAGTTTTTTTTGTGCACCCATATTTTACCGGGTGGACGGTAGGCGGGGAGGGGAATGTGGAAAACCACAAAAGGCCTAGGAACGGCCCCCAAAGGTTTAATGGGAATACATTGGATTTTTTATTTCCAAAATCTATATTTTCATTATCTTTTTTTACAAGAAAAATTTGGGGAAATTTTTCCCTTATATATCGGGTTTATCTTATTTTCATTAATAAGATATCTTGACATGTCAATAGGTTATTACGTCTCTGTATTCCTCAATAAGTGGACAATTAAGAATTTAGTTTTTTAAGATGTGCCCATATCCCGGGATCACTTTTTTTAAAAATTTAGTTTGATAAACCCTCTGTGTGTCTCCCAAACTGCCAGAAGTACTTGTAACCAACCCTAAGCCTGGCCACTACAAAATCATCAGTCTGTTCCATTTGCAATTTGCCCCCATAAACATACTTATCAAACTTAATGTTATCTAGTGGGTTATAGATTACCTGTGACACGGAAAAGGGCTACTTCAGCAAAACCATCTTTTTAACATTACAGCAATTTTTAAATTAAGCTACTTTGGGTCGGGTTTGGGAAAATTTAATCATTATCAACATTGTCATGTGTTAGCTCAAATAAACCGACCAGAATGGTTTAAATATAGTAAACCCCACTGATCAAAATCAGTTTGGGATTGGCCCCAAAACCCCCTTGCCCTGGCCCCAAAACCCGGGAAAGGGGGTCCAACCCCCTTGCCCGGGTTTCCAAACCCCTTTGACCTATTTTAAAAGGGTTTTTCGTTGGACAATTAAAAGCAGACTGAAAACAGAGGGGGTTTGGGTAGGCCCCCTTTAAATAAACACAAAACTTTAAAAAATATACCAGGAACGTGCCCCGGTAACCCTGTCCAATAACAAAAACAGAAACAAAAAATACAAATAGCTAAAAGTTTTCTTTTTTAAGGAGGTTATTAATAGAATTATTAAATGAGGTTGCTAGTATAATTGAGTAAATCAACCATTCAAATCATTATGAAGCTTTGTGTAGTCTGTGGCGGGCCCAAACAAAGGGTTTTCCACATGCAAAAATTGTTTTTTTTGGGAAAATTTTGGGGGTTCTTTTGCAAATTGTGCAGATACCCAAGAACTTGCTAAAAAGCATTTATTAAAACGGGGAAAAGTGTTTTTGGGATTCCCCAAAATGGGAAAAATTTCTGGGGGATTTAAAAAAAAAACAAGGGTATTAAAAGGGGGTAAACCCATCAAAGCTGTTTTTCTTTAAAAACCGGGAAAGCTTTTCTCCAACAGAGGGGGAACTTAAAAAGTCGGTGCTGAAGGGAAACTGCCCTTGAAAACGGGCCCAAATGAAGCCCAAAAAATGAAAGGGTGGAGATGATGTCCTGGTAGTCAGAAAATGTGGGGTGATAGTGCTGTCCTGGGAGACGTAATGGGAAGCTGGAGGTGCTGCCCTTGAAGACAGAATTTGGGGGAAGGGCTGGAGATGCTGCCCTTTGGGAGACAGTAATGGGGGAAGCCGAGTTTTTTGTCCGGCAGTCGGGAATTATACCAGGAAAAAAATACATAAAAATGCCCTCATAGGGGACAGGACCCAAATAGTGGGGAAAAAAGTGTATCAAAGATAAAAAAAACCAATATTGCAAACTAAAAATACCGCAAAAAATAGCAAAAAAGAGGATTTCCACTGAAAAATAAAGGTTTTATTTTTCCCCAAAAACAACTGGTGGGGGGGCTCCCATTTTTGGTGCTAGGGAGGATGAATTTAAGGGCCCGGGAAACCATGCCCCCAACAGGGAATCCCAGTAAAAGGGGAAACCCAAGGCAAACGGAAACCCCCAAAGCCTGTGCCCATACTATGCATTTCGGTATCTGCTGGCATGGGAAATCGGGAAAAAAAACAGAGGGGGACGTGAAACCCTATGACCCCCCCTAGAAAATGCCCTGCCCATATGACAAAAGGGAAAAAGCAAACTCCCCCTTTTCCCGTAAGCTTTTTCACCCTTTAAAATGTTTTACCCCTTTTGTACAGGAAAAAACTGTGTATAAAAATTAAATTGCCAAAGGCCCTACCATCCCAAAGGGGAAAAAAAGAACAAAACATCCCCCGGCCATGGGAAAACCTGGGTTCCACAGCCAATTTAAGAAAGGGGGGGTTTTTTAGTGCCGGAAAGGAAAAAAACTGGCAGGAAAAGGCAGAAATCGTTTCCCAAATCCGTCATTCCTGGTGGGAACCACAGTCATGGCCCCCCTTTCCCCTCCCAAAAAACAGATACGTTTTCTAATGCCAGAAAAAAAAACCCCCCCCCCAGTCCCCAAAAATAAAAACCAGTCCGATAACATTTCTTTTTTGGGCAAATATTTCGGGTCTAAAGCCAGCAACAAAAAAACAAAATACCTTTCAAAACCGTGGACGGGGTTGCAGAGGCAAAGGCAATGTTTTGCGGCTTTCACTGAGACCCACAAAAAAGGGTCACTTTGGGCAACCCAAAAATGGATCCCGGTTACAACCTATAAGTGTGACAGAAAGGGAAAAGGCAAAGGGGGGGGGGGGGTTTCCCGTACATTTTGCAAAAGTCACTTGGGTTTTCCCAGAACTGCCCCAAATGCCCCCAAATGATGTTTTCCCCGGGTTTTTCCTGGAGAGAGTTCCGGGGTCAAAGCCCCCCCGGGGCCCCGGGCTGGACCAGGCCCCCGGTGGGAAAAGCCTGTTTAACCAGGTGGGTTTCTGCTGGCTGCACGCAAACCCAACCCTACGAAACCACAGCCCCGGGTGATCCGGAATGACTTTAGGTTTCTTGTTTCCCGGCCAGCTTGAAGACTTTCCAGGGGTCTTTTGGTTTTAAACCCCCCTTTTGTGTGCTGGGAGCAGTTTTAACAGTCCCCTTGGGCCCCTGCACTTATTGTATGGTCTCTTAAACGTGCTAGTACCAAACCCCTTGCTTTTTCATTTGGGGGGATGGTGCTTTTTCTTTCCAAGTTTTTTTGCTTTCGAGTTGGGGGGATTTTTCGTGTGCAAGTTTCCCTACTAGGGCCCCTATAAAGGGTTTTCCGGTGTAATAATTTATGTATCTCTCCCTCCGCTTCCAGGGAATACAGGGGTTTTAGGAACCTCAAAACCCAAAACTCCCAATAATTGGGGGTGTTTTTTCTCCGTTAAAAGCGCGCCGGAAAATTCTCTGTACTTTTCTAGGGCGGCAATTTCCCCCTGCCCTTTAAAGGGGGGGGTTGGGGGGAAATTTTGCGCCAAAAATTTTTAGCCTAGATTTGAAAAAAGTGACCTGAAAGTGTCCCCATGGGCTTGGCCCCCCCTAGTTTTTGAAGGTTTTTTCATTATCCATCCTGGGCATTTTTTTAGGGAGATGCGATTGATACAATGTTATGGGGCCCTTGAAAGGGGAGATCCTTCCCACATGATCACTCCCAGGTCCTTTTTTAAAAGTTGGTGTTTCGCTCATTTTGTGGCCAAATTTGTTTTTTTAAATCTGATGAAGAAAAAAAATTTCCTCATGTTTAAAACCTATCTAGTAATTGGGAAAATTTTTCATCGTTTAAACCCTTTAAAATTGTTTTCTGCGCCCACTGAAAAATTTGGTTGATGTCTGCCTGGAGTTTGCATGTTCTGCAATGGAAGGGAAAATGTCAAGCAGATTCGGGGGTCCCTCTGCAAAGGAAAAACCCCGGGGCTGTGGCTGACAAAAAACCCCTTTTCTATGTCGGGTATAAAGGATGGGAACAAATGGGGCGAGTACGTGCCTTGTGGAACAGACTTTTTTACCGTAGCTGCCCCGGATTACTTGTGAGACTACCTCTGTGTTGTTAGTGAGGAAATTAAAAGACCCTCGAAACCCACTTTTCCTGTTATTCCTTTCACCCCGCATTTTGTGCGTATTACGCCATGGTCCCCACTTGTTTAAGGGTTTTGCAAAAGGGGCTGGGAAAATATTTCTTTTGCATTCTTTTTTTTTTTTAGTGCATTAGGACCCCGGGGTGTGGGCCAAAAGTTAGACAGGAAAAGGAGCGACCCCGTTCTAAACCCCCTGTTTTCCCTGGGTTGTGTAAAAATGAGGGTTTTTTGAGCGTGGTGATCTTGCTTCTTAGGACCCTTTCAAAGATTTTTAGAATGGGATGTTAGTGCTATTGGTCTGTTTTCTTTGCTGTTGCTTTAATGCCCCCTTTGGGAGTGGGGCTATGTCTGTTGTTTTTTTTGTAAATGTGGGGGCGAACCCCCCTGTCCATGCTCCCTCTCCATAGGGTGGAAAAAGGCTCGTGTTTTGGGGCTTCTTGCAGTTCTTGATGAACACAGAGTTCCTGGTTGGCCCTGGGGGCAGAGTGCATGGGGGGAGGGGGTTTTTCGCCTGTTTTGAAGTCATTTTGGCCCTCAGGGGGAAAATGGAATTTTGGGGTTGTTGGGGTTTAAAAACAAAATTTTTTGGCTCTCTCATAAAAAAAATTTATTTTGTCTTCGACTTCTTTTTGGTTTGCCCGGGTTTCCCCAAAAACTGATTTTTTTGGGACTTTAGTAGCCACTTTTCCTTTTTTTTTTTTGTCTCTGTTTTAGGGCCCCTTTGTTTAAGTAGGGGGGCCCCAATTTCGGACGTTGTTCTCGATTTTTGGGTTTGGCAAGGGGGAAAAAATACTTTTGGGGTTTTTTTTCGATTTTTTTTATGGCTTTTAAATTTTTTTTTTCCCGCGATTCCCGACTCCTAAAGGGTTCTTTTAGCTTAAGTTTCCCTTTCTTTTCTAGTTCCTGACCAGGGTTTCCCCCGCATTTCAGATAATTGACCTCTTTTAGCCGCTCTGTTATTTTTTCCGTCGCCTGGGAAAGGGGCGCCTTTTTCTCTTTCTGTTTTACATCTACTCACTCCTTTTTCCCTTGAGGAATAAGCCCTTTTGCCCTACATCGAGTGACCCCAGGGTTTAAACTTTCTGGCATAAAATTGGGGTCTGTGTTGTTAGTATATCTTCCCCGCTTAACGGGTTTGGGCTTGGTTTATTGGTCCCACTTTATGTTTTTGTTATTGGGGAAAAATTGAAAAATTTGGGGAATGCTCCCTCTTGGGCTAATCTCCTTTATGTCGGTTTTGGGGCCCGCGCAAACATGATGAACCTCAAATTTTGTTGTGATCTGAGTTTATTGGTTTTTTATATGGTGTATTTTCTTATCAGATCATCCCCCTTGTTAGTGAATGAGGGGCTAGTGTATTCTCCAGTCATAGGGCCCCTATTAAATTTTCTGGTTTTTAAAATTTAATTTTGTGCAAAAGATTTTTTTAAAACTCGGTGAGTGTGAGTTTTCACAGAGCTGCCTCCTTTGGTGTTTTTCTGCAAAAAATATTAATTTTTCTATAATTTTCCCCCTTTTTGTGCCCTTTAAATTTTAAATCCCTCAGGAGCAAGATTTTTTGGGTGCAGGAGCTGGAAAGGTTTTCCCAAAAGTGGGTTTAATTTTTAAAAGCTTTTTCCTGGAATTGCTGGGGGTTGCATCCGGAGGGGTTGTAGACTAACACAAAGACTAGGGTTTTGGTTCCTGACCTTTATGCTAAAAAATTCCACACATATTTGAGGCATTTAGCAGTTTTGTGCAAAAAAAGTGAAATCTGCAAATGTACAGGCAACCCCCCCCCCTTTGCCTGTTTACTCTGTCACCCTCTGTAAGGTTGTAACCTGGGATTCCCCTATTTCGTTGTCCAAGTGATCCCTTTTTGTGGGGCCCATTTAAAGCCGCGAACTTGCCTTTGCCTCTGCAAGCAAATCCCCCGGATGAAAAAGGTTTTGGGTTTTTTGTTTTGGGGGTTTGACCCCCGTTTTATTTGCAGAGAAGAATGTTTTTCGGACTGGTGGTTTTTTTATGGTTTTCTGGGGGGGGGGGTTTTTTTTTTCCGGGGAATAGTATTTTTGGGATCTGTTGGTTTTGGAGGGGGAGGCCATCGAAATGTGGTTTACACCCCCCAGGAAAAGAAATGGATTTGGGGTACGAAATTTTTTTTTCCATTTCCTGCCAGTTTTTTTTTCCTTTCCCGGCCCCTAAAAAAACCCTTCCCTCTTTAGTGGGGTGTGGCTAAACCCCGGTTTTCCCATGGCCTGGATGTTTTGTATCTTTTTGTTTCCCCCTTTTTGATGGTATGCCTGGCAATTTAAGTTATACACTTTTTTCCTTGGGACTGAAGAGGTACACAGTTCAGGGGGAAAAAAACTTACAGGAAAAGGGGGGGGGGGGGTGTTTGCATTTTCCTGTTTTCATAGGGGGATGGCCCTTTCCTAGGGTGGAAATTTTTGCAGTAAAGGCGAGAACCCAAAAACCTTTGTATTGTGGTAGTCCACAAGCCTCCAGATCAAATCCCCGCAATTCCAGGAAAAAAGCTTTTTAAAAAATTGAAACCCCTGTCTGGAAAACCCTTTCCAAACCCCTGCACCCAAAAATCTTGCTCCTGGGGGATTTTAACTTAAGGCAAACCAAAAAAGGAGGAATATAGCCCAAAAAATATTGTTTTCAGTAATAAAACCCGGAGGCAGCTCTGATTTAAAACCCCACACCCCACGCGAGCCTTTTTAAAATTTTGCACAAAAATTTAATTTAAACCAGCAAATAAAAGAGCCTACTAGGGCTGGGGAAAAAAAACTAAAAACCTTAAAACTTCACTAACAATGATGATCTGGGTAAGAAAAGTCACCAATCAAAAACAATTTACTCAGATCACAAAAATCAAAATTTAGGTTTCCCGTCATGTATGCGCGGGGCCCCCCCAAACCCACATAATGAATTTATCAAAGGGAAACATTCTCCCAAATTCAACTTCAATAAAAAAAAACCCTAAAGTGGGACCAAAATTAAAAACCAAAGTAAAACCCATATAAACTGGGAAAAATTACTTAAGCAACACAGACCCCAACTTTTGCCAAAAAAAGATTTTAAACTCGGTGGCACTCGATTAGCACAAGGTTATTCGTCCCAAAAAAAAGGGAAGGGGGTAATGTAAAAAAGAAAGAGCAGGCGCTCCCTTTAAAAGGCGGGTGGGGAAAAGGGAAAAACAAATGGCCAAAAGAGGTCAATATAACTGAAATGCGTTTGGGAATACCTGGAAGAAAAAAATAGCCAAACAACGAACCTTTAAACTAAAAGAATCCTTTAGGGGTCAAGGGAAACGCGGGGAAAAACTAAAAGCCATAAATGAAATCGAAAGAAACCCAAAATTTTTCTTCTCCTATGCCAAATCAAAATCGAGAAAAACGTCCAGTTTGGGCCCCCACTGAAACAAGAAAGGGCCCCACACAGATGACAGCAAGGAAATGAGTGAGCTATCAAGTTTTTAATATGAAATCAGTTTTTTGGGAAAACCGCCTTTAAAACCAAATGAGGAGCCCTGATCAAAATGAATTTTTTTTGAGGGGAGCCAAAAATTTTATTAAAAAAAAGCCTATCCGTGTTTTTCCTGACGGCCCAAAAGACTTCGAACAGGCAAAAAATGAAAATTTCCCCTGCACTCCCCCCCAGGGCCAGATCATGGAAAATCTGTTTTCAAAACAAGAACTGCAAGAACCCCCCATCACGACCTTTTCCAAACCTATAAAAGGGTCGGAAACATGGACCCTGGGGGCCCCTTTCCCAAAAATTACTAAAAAAAAGACATAGCCCCTCCCAAAAAGGGGGCAGTAAAGCACCCGCAAAAAAACTTTCAACCAATAGGCCCCTAACATCCCCTAACATAAAAATCTTTTAAAGGGGCCTAAAAACAAGACTTTACCCCCCCCATCTAGAAACCCCTCAGTTACACAAAACCCCGGGGAACATGGGTTTAAAAAGGTCGTTCCTGTCTTTCCCTTTTCCAAAATTGGATCACCTAAAGAACCCAAAGGCCTAATGCACTAGAAGACAAAAAGAATGCAGATGTAATTTTAAAACGGCTTTTGGGGGAAAACCTTTTCGGCAAGGGTCGTGGGGGGGGGGGAACCAAAAAGGGGTTTAAAAAGCGCACCCAAATTTGGGGCCCAAAGGAAAAAACAGGAAAAGTCGGTCGTTGGGGTTATAATTTCCCCCACTAACAAACACAGAGAGTAGTCCCTAACAAGTAAAAACCCCAGGCAAACTACGGTTGAAAAGCTCCCGTTTCCACAAGGCACAGTACTCGCTCCCTTTTTGTTCCCCCTTTTTCCAAATCCACAAAACAAGGATGTCAGCCCCCGCCCCCGTGTCCCTTTTCAAAATGCCCCCCCGAATCTGCATGACAGTTCCACATTTGGGAGAAACTGCAAAGCTCCAGGGGTATAAAACAAAACTTTCAGTGGGCTGCAAAAAAACAATATGAAGGGTTTAAAATGGGGAAAATTTTAATTAAAACCCGAAAATGGTAAAAAAAGAGGAAAAAAAATTAAAATCTTAAATTTCAGAGTACAAAACCCCCAAAATTTTGGCCACAAAAAAAGAGCGAAACAAAAACCCAACCGTCAAAAAAAACCTAGTTTGGGATCATGTCGGAGGGGTCTCACCTTCCCAAAGGGCCATAAATTGTAAAAATCCCCATCTGCTAGAAAAAAGGGCAGGATGGATAATGGAAACCTTCAAAAAATAGGGGGGCCAAGCTCATGATGGGCCTCTTTAGGTCACTTGGGTTTTTATCTAGGGTGGAAAAAATTTTCGCACCAAAAAAACACACCCTTTTCAAGGCAAAAGGGGAAATTGCCCACCCAAAAATGTCGGGGAAATTTCACGGGCGGATTTAATGGAGATAAAAAAAACACCTCCAATTATTGGGAACCCCGGCTTGAGGGGTTCCCCCAAAAAAAATTGTTTTCCCCCCCCGGGAAAGCCCGGGGAAGGGGGATACATGATTATATAAAAACCCCGGGAAAAACCTAGAGGGCCCATACCCAACTTGCACACGAAAACACTCACTACGAAAAACAAAAGACTTGGCAGGCGATGCACCAACCCCCCAATGGGAAAAACAGGGGTGTCACTAGCACGGTTTTTTTTAAGAGACCATACAATTTAAATTTTCCCGGGGCCCCCAAACTGTTTTTAAAACTGCCTCCCAGCACACATAAGGGGGTTTTCCCAAAGGAAACCCCCGGCACCCTTTAAGCTGGCACTGGACAAGCACCTAAAATCATTCCCCGATCAGCCGGGGGGTTGGCTTTTTACGTTTGGGTTTGAAGCAGCCACAGCAACAGCCTGGTTTTATCAGGTCTATCCACCAGGAGGCCTTTGGGCACGGGCCGGGCCGCGGGGGGTTTTACCCCCGGAAATCTCTCCAGGTTAAACTCCAGGGTTTAAAATCCCCGACCCTTACACATGGGCATATGGTGTCTTTTCCCTTTTTGGAATTGATAACAGTTGTTTTTAAATTTTGCCCTGACAATCCTTTACATTGTGTTTCCTAAAAAACCCTGAGCACTGTTCCCCCAATCTTTCAATTTCAAATTCCCCCTGAATTGCATGCCCTTGCAATTCTTAGAAAAATGATTTTCCCCCTTTCAGATGAGACAATTTTTCTCCTTTCTTTGACTGGGTTTTTTATTAAATGGGCTCTCTTTGGGGGGGTACTTATTTCTTCCCTTTCCTTTTGGGAGAATCTTTTTTTTCTGATTCCTGCTCCTTATAAACCCCCTATGAACTCCTTTTAGGAAATGAAATTTTTATTTTTTAAAAAGGATTAATTTTTTCCCCTTTTTGGGAAAATTGGGCAGATACCTCAAGTTATTATGTGTTGGGGTCTTCCCAAAAAGAGTTGGTTGGCCTGGTCTGCCCAATGCACAAAAACAATTTTCCTTGTAGACCTAGTCTTAATTTTTCCCCCAGGCCAAAATTTAAAACTTTGGATATTTTTTTGGAAAAGCCTTCAAAATGTTTTTAAAAGTTTAAAATTTTTTCTGTTTTCATGTCACTCAATAAAAACCCGTCTGGGAAACCTTCAGATTTTTATTTATTACTTAAAATTTTGAGAGTGCTCTCCAAATTTAACTCTAAACTGCTGTAAACCTTTGTAAGTGTGATTGGGGATTTTTTAAAAATTTAAAAATGATATTCACTTTTAAACCAAACCCATTTGTTCCCATATTAAACCCTAAGTGACCTTCGCAATCAACTGCTTCCTTGTAAGAGTCATTTTCATTGGGGGGGAAAGGCTTGTTGAGTAAAGTGGCATCCCATTACCTGTCCTTTGAGGGGAAAATAATTTAGTTCACAGGCTAGGTCCAAATCCTGTCATGCACAGCTGCTTTAAAAATTGACCCCAAAAATTTCCCCCCAATTTTAAACCCGGTTAAATACAGGGGAAAAAATTTGTTTTTTTGGGGGAGTTTTTTGGCAAAGACTTTATTTTTTTGGGAGGGAGACTGATTAACTGCCTGGTTTAACCCCATTTTAATTTATTCAACCGACTTTTATAAGAAAATCTTTTCCCCCAATTCATAATACTGATTATTATGAATCCCCCCCTTTAGTCCCCCTTTTACACAGTTTACTAACAAATCTCCTTCATATTTATTGTAATTTTAATTTGGTTTTAATCATATCATTCCCTAAAGCATCTAAATACAATTTTAAAAATAAAATTATTCAAGTTTTTTTGATTCATTATTTTCCCAACTTTAAATTTTATGCCTTTTTTTACCCTGCCTTTTTCTAGCTTGGGGGTGATCTTTTTTTTTTGTTTTTTATTCCATATTTTGTCTTCTTTTTAAATTTAAATTTTCCCCAATTTCAGCCTGATGCAATGTATTAAATTTTAACCCAAACAATAACACTGATTACAATTTCAACACTGATAAACTAAAAAATTTGGAATTTAAATTTCCCAGCACTTGAGCTTGGGAAATTTTTTGATAAAATAAATTTTAAATGTACTTTAATCAAACTTGGGTCATCAAAAAATTAAAAATAAAAAATTAATAAAAACCCTTTCCAAAAAATTTGGCATAGCAAAATTATTATACACATTAATAAATTTGCAAAACCCCGGCTTATCAAATTTCTCCCTACCCCTGATATAAATCTTGGCCAAAATTGGCTTAAACAAATTAATATTATACCAAAATTTAAAACCTTGCCCGGGAAATTTGGGATAAACAAAATTAATAATTTTAAACAAAATAAATTTTTATTCCCCAAATTGGGCTTATCAAAATTAAAACTACATGATGTAAATTTGGCCAGAAATTTTCTTATCAATTAGTATTAAAACAAATGAAATAAAAAAAACCCCGACTTGAGCCCTTTGCTTATCAAAATTAAAAATTTTTAATTATTATAAAACCACTACACTTAAATAAAATTTTTGAACTTAACATCCCACCTCCTTTCTGTCATTTCCATTAATTATTAAGTAATTTAAATAATTAATGACTTCACTAATTTTCCTTTCCCGTTCAAGAAGGACCAAAGGGGGGAAATTAAATGTGGAAAATTGCATTTAAATTGGATGTATAATTATATACAAAACAGTAAATGAAAAAATATAACTATTTTTTTATCAATTAACAAGGGAGGAATTTGGGGGCACTTAGGGAGCAAAAAAAAAGCCCCCCTTCGATACCCACTGATATCCCCACAAGTTGCTCCCCGGACCTTTTAATTAAATTAAATATAAACCCTACACCAGGAAAACTGGTTAAAATTTATAAATTTTGGGACTGTAATTAAAAATAAATGGTTATTTAAAAAACACAATTTAAATAACAAAAGGGGAAAAAATATCCTTTTTATTTCTCACCAATTTGACTGGGAGTATAAAAGTGTATCATACTCAGGAAAAAACCCCCTTCTAACTAAATCCCATTTAAAAAAATCTGGCCAGAAATTTAAAACAAAACTAGAGAGCTAATTGAGGTTCCTGGAGAGGGCTTGTCCATTTGTCTGATACTCAAGTTATGCAGGAAGCTTAAACCAAACCAAATTTTGCCAAACCCATTTGGGGAGGTGTCAGCACAATTTTTTTGCCTTAGAGCACGAAAAATTCTTCCCCAATTTGCCAACGTTTTTTTCAAAATTCAAAACCAAAATGGCGGAATTTTCGTTGCCCCGACAGGCTTTCCGTTTTCTATGACACGAATATTATTAAATACGTATGGCCATCTATTTTCATAAAATCTTTAATTTTTGGAAAATATATACGTATTTTCCACAAAGTGGGAAAGAGGGTTTGGGTTTTTTTTTGGGTTTTAAAGTTTTAAAATCTGGAGAATGAGGAGCAGTTTTTGGGGGATGAGCTGTTTAAATTTTAGTTAATTGGGGTAATGTGTTAAAAGTTTGATTGATTTAGAGATGTCAAAAAAGTTTTAATTTTAGGATTCAAAAAGTATTTTGGAAGTGTTCCAACGAGTCTTGGAAATGTTTCCTTTTGTAATTTTGGGAAAAGGGTTTTAGTGTTTTTTTTGGAAATGTTTAAGGGGGGTTTTTTTTGAGTATTCAAAAAGATTTATGAGAGTGTTTTGATTGGGGTTTCCC
>NC_069401.1:83309304-83345341 GCF_026875155.1 Cherax quadricarinatus | reverse complement strand
ATCTTGGTATCTTCAAGTTTTATTCCCGTGTATACAACAATATCCAATACCAGGCCACTGTCACAGTCACAGAGTACAAACAGTTTTATGCCATTGTGTTTCCTCTTGCTCAGTATATACTGCTTGAATGACATCCTCCCTTTGAACAAAGTCAAAGACTCGTTAATTACAAGATTCTTGAATGGATAAAAGTACATGCTGAACTTTTGTTTGAGATTCATGAAAACATTTCTAATCTTGTATAACCTGTCACTTCTGTCAGGCCTCCTTTTGTCAGAGAAGTGCAACATACGTAACAGTAAGATAAACCTGTTCACTGGGATGATTTCACTGAAGACCGGGGTAGAAATTAGCCGATCAGTGGACCAGTATGCTTTTATATTATGCTTATAGACATGAGGCATAAGCATTATTGTTGCAAAAAGCAAATACATTTCTGCAACAGTCGTCTCTTTCCACTGGTGTAGTCTCGACTGTGGTGATTTGATCGTATTTGCAATGGTGTACTCAAAATACTTGTTACTTTCCCTGATAATAGTTTCCATCAGTGGCTCGTCAAAGAATAGTTCTAAGAATTCCAGTTCATTTGCAGTGTTTCCAAGGGGACAAGTTGGTAGAATTCCACTTCGAGAGTCATCAAAGTGGTGGGGCTTGGGAACAAAATTGGGATTTTGCTGCCAATCCCAGATACGGTTTGTTGGTGGATACTGGACATCATAGGCTGGTTGTGCACGTAGTTGTGGTTGTGGTGGGCTGGTGGCTGATGCTCCGCTTTGTCCTTGAACTGTGGAGTAAGTAGCATGGGTCCCAGCCTGGACTGGTGAGCCATGCATGGCCATGGCACTACCATCACCACTACCACCATCTACTGATGCCTGTGGTCTATCCATGCCAAGTGTAGCCACATCATCCTCACTATCACTATCTATACCTGTAGTAGGGCCACGGGATGTACTCCGGGATGTACTCCATCCCCTGGGCACGGCATAGAGTACACGAGCGCATGCGGCGGTGTACATACCGATGCTTCACTGGTGAATATGTTTTCTCACTATCACTACTCGAATGATCGTCAAGAGCAATAAAATCACAATCCACGTCACTATCATCATCATTACTGAAGTCAGAGGCCTGGCCACGCGAAAATAATAGTTTTCTCTTGCACTGAGGTACAACCGACCGTGACTGACGAGTGCCCACACCAGAGGTAGAAGGTTGAGGATCGTCAGGGTTTTCTGCACTATTATCGATATCCTGGTCATTCCTTTCGGTCACTAACTGATCAGAGCCAAAGAATTAGTCTTCATTTCCACTTCCATCGCTGTCAGGACTATTAGATAGGAACAGTTTAGAGTCCCAATTTTCCTTGGAGTGAGAGCTGACTTGCGACGAGGCATGGTGAACAAGGGTAACTGAGCCGGCGTTCCCACAATGCTATGCGGGTGCCTAGATTTTTTGTTTATGGCACACACCCACCACGCAGACCCGTTCTCTCACATGTATGCCTATGAGCGTTTTCGCTCTAAATTTGATGGTGCTAGAATTTTGGCATAGATCTACGGTTTGGACACTCAACGTGAAGCCGTAGATCTATGTGACGGACCCTGAAAGGGTTAAGCAAACACTATGATGACCTCTTGGCAGTCCTTGAGGCACTAAAGACACCCTTCTCCTGCATTATTCTTCGTGAGACCCGGCTTAAGCAGGGCACAATAGATATCTACCCTCTACCAGGATACACAGCAATCCACAACTGCAGACCATACCAAGTTGGGGGTGGTATTGCAATCTATTACTCTAACCGACTATCTTGTATTAGCACCACTTGCTTTAGTGATGAATATGTTGAATACATTTTTGCTAATTTTACCGTAAAAAACCCCAAGACACCTATAAGAATCGGTGCCATTGACCAGATACCCCACAGAAACATCCCAAATTTCAGTGAGAAATTAAAGGCACTAATGACAAACAGACAAATGAACAAGCACCACCTTCTCTTAGCTGGAGACTTCAATATCGACCTTGGCCTACTAGATGATTAGCCTGTAACTGATTTCATCAACAATATGAACAACACACTTCTCATACCAACAATAACTAAACCAACCAGGCTCACTGAGACAAGTGCAACCATAATAGACCACATATGGACCAATATACTAACCCCCCTTAACCCTTTGACTGTTGCAGGCCCCTTTCTGAAACTGTCATTCTATGTTGATAAATTTTTGAAAAAAAAAATTATTTTTTCTTATGAAATGATAGAGAATCTTTTCCCGATGGTAATGACACCAAAAGTTCGAAATTTGGTCGAAAACTCACGGAATTACGCTCCCACAAAGTTAGCGGTCTCGGCGACACATATGTATCGGTGATTTCGCCGACTTTGAGCCCTGTTTTTAGCCAATTCTGTTGTTCCAGTTGACCACACTCATAGCTATTTTTTTCGAACTCCATTTTATCTATCAGTTGAATACAAGAAACCGCCCATTTACCGATTTGAACTACCCAATACAGTGGACCCCCGCATAGCGATTTTAATCCGTGCAAGAGGGCTCATTGTTATGCGAAATGATCGGTATGCGAATGAATTTTCCCCATAAGAAATAATGGAAATCAAATTAATCCATGCAAGACACCCAAAAGTATGAAAAAAAAAAATTTACCACATGAAATGTTAATTTTAATACACACAAAACTGAAAAAGGCATGCACAATTACATGACAATTCCCTTGATTGAAGATCTGGTGATGATTGAAGGGAATGGAGGAGGGATGAGGTGTTAGTGTTTAGAAGGGGAATCCCCTTCCCTTAGCACTTGAGGCAGTAAGTCTTTTTCTGGGGTTACTTTCCCTTGTATTTTCATGCCACTAGGACAAGCTTCAGTGTAACTGGACTTCTGTCGCAAACATTATCTGTCATAGATACCCTTGTACCTCTCGTTCCTTTATGACTTTCTAAAGTGGTTCACAACATTGTCAGTGTACAGGTTCCAACACGGCTTGCAGTAGCTGTGTCAGGGAGATTTATCAAAAAAGGTTTGCACTTCAATCAACTTTGCACCACTATTTCCTTTATCATACGAGTAGGCAATGCTTCAATTTCTCTCTCCCTCTCCGAAGCAGTTTCTTCAAGGTCTTGCCCTCTTGCTGTTCAAGTGATCTAGCAGCTCATCTTGCGTTAGTTCTTCACCTGTCTCCACACCAACGCTTCCACATCCTCCCCACTAACCTCCAACCAAGGACTTTCCCATGCCCAACATGGATTCCTCAACTGGGCATAGGATTCTCAGGGTTAGCTTCAAACCTTCAAAATCCCTTTTGTCTTACACATCTAGCCACAGTTTTTTCCAGCAGAGCTCAATGCTCCTCTTAGTCACTTCCTCCAAGCCTTTACCTATAATTGTTTACACCAATTGAGGATGGTAAAATGATCTTTCCAAAACTCTCTTAGAGTCAGTTGAATTTCTGAGGTCCACTACAAAGCACCTTTCAAAATAGCTTTTGTGTTCAGTTTCTTGAAGTTGGAAATACCTGCTGGTCCATGGATCAAGTGTACAGGAGCGGAGCTGGTAATAGGAGGCAAAAACTTCACCTTATGAAGCTCTTGTCCCTAGAAAGTCGCTTGCCAAGTCTGAAGATGACCAGGAGCATTGTCTCATACCAGGGAGGCAACTTGAGGTCTAATTTCTTTTCAATTATTGTAATTTTTCACATTGGGGGCAAAATGCATGGTGTAAACCAGTCATAGGAAATGTCCTAGTGACATGCCTTACTGTTTTGCCCTCCACAGCACACACAAGTAGCCTTGAGGACATTGATTTTTCCTGAACAGCTGGGGGAGTTTTCAAGTGATACACAAATAAAGCTTCACTTTGCAATCACCACTTAGATTGCACACTATCAACAGAGTAAGCTGTCTTTCTAGATTATGTCTGGGAGTGCCTTTTCCCCCCTCCTGAGGAATGTAGGTCCTGCTTGGCATTTTCTTCAAAACAGGCCTGTTTCGTGTAATTAAACACTTGTTCAGGTTTCAGTCCTTCACTGTCTATGTACTCCTTGAATCCTGCAAACATGTTTTTCAGCACTTGGTGGTCCGAACTGGCAGCTCACCAGCTTATCACCTATGAATGCCACTACGCTTATTAAATCCTCTCAAACCAACCTTTGATGGCCTTAAATTCACTCACATCACCATAGTTGGGCATTTTTTTAATTAAATCGTCATGAACTTCTAGCTTTTCACATATGATCGCTTGATAGATGCGTCTCCTGCTATCTGTTTCTCGTTATCCACAACAATACCAGTCTCTCAACATCTTCTATTTCACTTGCGATCCTCGTTTCGAAAACAGTTGCACCTTTTTGCAAGAACAGTTCCTTGATTGCCGGAATTTCTTCCCGCAATAGTAGCGATGGTTGATTGGGGTTTATTATACACCTGGACGGCTCCGCGATCAAATCCACTTTCATACTTAGCCAATGATCTCTATCTCTTTCCATAGTAATTCTCACCCATTTTTGCTGTAGGGTTGCACTTAGAAGCTTTCTTGGGGCCATGGTGACTTATTTTTCAGGTGCAATCACTACAAAGGCTGTGTTAATATGAAATGTTCAGTTGTGTGTTGTTTGGAAGTGCCGGGGAGGTGGCTGGCTTGCTTGTAAACACTGGCACCCAGGGACAAGTGAGGCGCGCTCAGGCCAAAGTGAGCGCGTTTATGGTATGGAACGAAATAGCGGGTTGAGTTTTTTGAAGTGCTAGTTGAGCAACCAAATTTTTGCTTTAAAAGAATCGCTAGTCATATTTAACGTTAATCGATACCAACGCTTGTTCGCGGAGGTCCACTGTTATTTTGAAATGGACGACTTTCACGGATGGGACGATTATTGATGGGGACCACTGTATTAGAACGCACTGTGCCACAAAACATCGTCTCGTTCCTCACTAGAATCACTGAGTAAAGGCTTGTGTACCAGTTATCATGTATATAATGTATGCCCCTTACCAAGTAAGGTGCCATCATGCTTTCTCACTACGGATACCTGAGATACCAATATCATCTTGGGATCTTTCAATGTTTTTACTTCCCGGGTATACAACAATATCAATACCAGGCCACGGTCACAGCACAGGAGTACCAAAAAGTTTTATGCCATTAGTGTTTCTATTGCTCAGTATTATGCTTGAATGAATCCCTCCCTTTGAACAAAGTCAACGACTCGTTAATTACAAGATTCTGGAATGGATAAAATTTACATGCTGAACTTTTGTTGAGAATCATGAAAAACATTTCTTAATTGTTTACTAGTAACTTATGTCAGGCCTCCTTTTGTCGAGAAGTGCAACATACGTAACAGTAAATAAACTGTTCACTGGGATGATTCTCACTGAAAGACCGGGGTAGAAATTTTAGCCGATCAGTGGACCAGTTGCTTTTATATTTTGCTTTATAGACATGAGGCATAAGCATTATTGTTGCAAAAAGCAATACATTTCTGCAACAGACGTTCTTTCCACTGGTGTAGTCTGACTGTGGTGATTTGATCGTATTTGCAATGGTGTACTCAAAAATACTTGTTGATTTCCTGATAATAGTTTCCATCAGTGGTCGTTCAAAGAAATGTTCTAAGAATTCCAGTTCATTGCAGTGTTCCAAAGGCGGACAAGTTGGTAGAATTCCACTTCGAGGAGTAATCAAAGTGGTGGGAGCCTTGGGGACAAAATTGGGATTTGCTGCCAATCCAAGTTACGGTGTGTCGGTGGATACGGGCATCATAGGCTGGTTGTGGAGTAGTTGTGGTTGTGTGGTGGGCTGGTGGGCTGATGCTCCGCTTTGTCCTTGAACTGTGGAGTAAGTAGCATGGGTCCCAGCCTGGACTGTGGCCATGCATGGCCAGGGCACTACCATCACCATCCACCATCTCCTGATGCCTTGTGGTCTATCCATGCCAAGGTGTAGCCACACATCCTCCACTATCACTATCTATACCTGTGTAGGGCCACGGATGTACGCCGGGATGGACTCCATCACTGGGACGGCATAGAGTACACGAGCGCATGCGGGCGGTGTACATTCCGATGCTTACTGGTGAGTAGGGTTTTCTCACTATCACTACTCGAATTGATCGTTCAGAGCAATAAAATCACAATCCACGTCACTATCATCATCATTACTGAAGTCAGAGGGCCTGGCCGCGGAAATAATGTTTTCTTTGCACTGAGGAAACCGACCGTGACAGGCGAGTGCCACACATGAGGTAGAAGGTTGAGGATGTCAGGGTTTTCTGCACTATTATCGATATCCTGGTCATTCCTTTGGTCACTAACTGATCAGAGCCAAAGAATTAGGTTTCATTCTCTTCCCATCGCTGTAAGGACTTATTAGATAGGACAGTTTAGAGTCCCAATTTTCCTTGGAGTGGAGCGACTTGCGACGAGGCATGGTGGACAAGGGTAACTGAGCGGCGTTCCCACAATGCTATGGGGTTGCCTAGATTTTTGTTTATGGCACACACCCACGCAGACCCAGTTCTTACATGTATGCTATGAGCGGTTTTCGACTTAAATTTGTTGGTGCTGAATTTTGGCATAGATCTAAGGTTTGGGGACACTCACTTGAAGCGTAGTTAGTCTATGTGACGGACCCTGAAAGGGTTAAGCCAAACTACTAAGAGGACCTCTTGGCAGTCCTATGAGGCACTTAAAGACACCATTCTCCTGAATTATTTTCGTGAGACCCGGCTTAAGCAGGGCACAATCGTTATCTACCCTCTTCCAAGGATACACAGCAATCCACAACTGCAGGAACTACCAAGTTGGGGGTGGTATTGCATTCTATTCTCTAACCGATATCTTGTATTTCGCACACTAGCTTTAGTTTATGAATATGTTGACTACATTTTTGCTTAATTTTACCGTAATAAAAAAACCCCAAAGACACTATAGAAATCGGTAGCCATTGACCAGATACCCCACAGAAACATCCCCCAAATTTCAGTGAGAAATTAAAGGGCACTAATGAAAACAGACAAATGAACAAGCACACTTCTCTTAGCTGGAGTTCATATCGACTTGGCATACTAGATGATTAGCTGTAAACTGAATTTCATCACCATATGAACAACACACTTTCATACAACAATAAACTAAACCACCAGGTCACTGAGACAAGTGCAACCTAATAGACACAATATGGACCAAAATACAAACCCCTTAACCCTTTGACTGTTGCAGGGCCCCTTTCTGAAACTGTCATTCTATGTGATAAATTTTTGAAAAAAAAAAATTATCTTTTCTTATGAAATGATAGAGAATCTTTTTCCCGATGGTAATTACACCAAAAGTTCGAAATTTGTCGAAAAACTCACGAATTACGCTCCCACAATGTTAGCGGTTCTCGGCGACACATTGTTCGGTGATTTCGCCGACTTGAGCTCCTGTTTTTAGCCAATTCTGTTGTTACAGTTGACCACACTCATAGCTATTTTTTTCGAAACTCCATTTTATCTACAGTTGAATACAAGAAAACGCCCATTTACCGATTTGAACTACCCAATACAGTAGGACCCGCATAGCGATTTATCCGTGCAAGAGGGCTCATTGTTATGAGAAATGATCGGTATGCTCGAATGAATTTTCCCATAAGAAATAATGGAAATCCAAATTAATCCATGCAACGACACCCAAAAGTATGAAAAAAAAAAATTTACCACATAAATGTTAATTTTAATACACACAAAGCTGAAAAGGCATGCCACAATTACATGACACTTACTTTATTGAAAGTATGGTGATGATGATGGGATGGGAGGAGGAGAGAGAAAGTGTTAGTGTTTAGAAGGGAATTCCCCTTCCATTAAGACTTGAGGTGGCGAGTTCCTTTCTGGGGTAACTTTCTTCTCTTCTTTTAATGCCATAGGTGCAGCGTCAGCGCCATGGACTTCATTTCGCACTACATATCTGTCCATAGTGGCCTGTACTCTCGTTCCTTTATGACTTCCCTAAAGTGTTTCACAACATAGTCAGTGTAATATTCACAGCACGGCTTGTGCAATGCTGTGTGGGGTTGATTTTCATCCATGAAGGTTTGCACGTCAAGCCACTTTGCACGATTTCTTAATCTTTGTTAGAAGGCAACTTCTCAATTTCTCTATCCTCCTCTGAACCAGTTTCTAGGTCTGGCTCTTTGCTGTTGAAGTTGATTCTATCAGCCCTCATCAGAGGTTAAGTTCCTTCATTGTCCTCCTTCCACCAACTCTTCCACATCCTCCCCACTAACCTCCAACCAAGGACTTTCCCAATGCACAATGGATTCCTCAACTGGCATATTCCTCTCAGGGTTAGCCTCCAACCCTTCATAATCCCTTTTGTCTACACATTCTGGACACAGTTTCTTCCAAGCAGAGTTCAAGGTCTTCTTAGTCACTCCCTCCCAAGCCTTACCTATAAGGTTTTACACAATGAGGTTATTAAAAGTGATCTCTCCAAACTCTCTTAGAGTCAGTTGAGTTTCTGACCGTCACTTACAAAGCACCTTTCAAGCAGAGCTTTTGTGTACTGTTTTTTGAAGTTTGCACTACATGCTGGTCCATGGGCTGCAGGAGAGGAGATCGGTATTAGGAGGCAAAACGTCACCTTAATGATTTCATGTACCATAAAAGTCGCTTGCACGTCTGTAGGATGACAGGGGCATTGGTTTCTGACACAGAGGCACTTAAGTTCTAATTTATGTTCAGTTAGGTAATCTTTCATTTTGGGCAAATTGCATGGTGTAACCAGTCATAGAAAAGTCCTTAGTGGCCATGCTTACTGTTTGCCCTCCACAAGCACACACAAATTCTCCTTGGAGGACATTCTTTGCTTGAACGGTTCTGGGTGTTTAAGAGTGATACACATAATAAAGGGCTTAACTTTGCAATCACCAGTAGCATTGGAACACATCAACAAAGTAAGCTGTCTTTCATGGCTTATGTCCGGGAGAGCCTTTTCCTTGAGGTAATGTAGGTCCTGCTTGGCCAATTTCTTCCAAAACAGGCCTGGTTCACACAATAAACACTGGTTCAGGTTTAGTCTTCAGCCTCTATGTATTCTTGAATTCATGCCCATATTTTTCAGCCGCTTTTGTGGTCGAACTGCAGGCCTCACCATGCCTTAATACACTATGTATGCCACTAGCTCTTCAATCTCTCAAACCAAACTTTGCTGGCCTTAATTCACTCACATCAGCACTAGTTGCAGGCATTTTTTTTAATTAAATCCTCGTTGTGAACATCTAGCCTTTTCGCTTATGACTCGGCTTGAGGAGAACGCTATCTCCTGCTAGTGTTTTTCATTTATCCACACCAATTAGAGTCTCTCAAAATCTTCCCTCACTTGCGATCTTTGGTCAAAACACAGTTTAAACCTTTTTCGCAAGAACAGCTTCCTTGAAGCTTTTCTGGTGCCACAATAGTAGCGATGTTGATTGGGGTTTCTTGTAAACCTGGCCAGGTCGGCGATAGCATCCACTTTCATACTTATCATTGATCTCTCTCTTTCATCTTATTGTAATTCTCTCCCTTATTGCTGTAGGGTTGGCACTAGACGCTTTCTTGGGGCCATGGTCACTTATTTTCCAGGGAAATCACCAAAAACCAATGTAATATTACGAAATGTTCGATTGTATGCTTGTATGTTACGCGGAGGCTCTGGCTGGTAAACAATGGCACGGGCAGCACATGTGAGGCTGGCTGAGGGCGCCACATTGGACGCGTCTCGGAACGAACAGCGGGGTGAGCGGGTTTTTTTGAGCGGTTATGCGAGGCAAAATTTTGCGATTATTAAAGCGAAGCGAGGTATGCGGATAAACATTATGTGATGCCAACGGTTATGCGGGGGTCCCACTGTTAACGTGGTCAGAATTGGCAATCTTGGCCAATTTCAGTAAATCAAAACAGATGCCAGTTTCAAAATAGGGACCAGAAAAACAAGGTAGACAAGATTTATTGGCACTAAAATAATTATCCTCTGTTCATTATCACATCACTAGGCCTGTTTATTAGTATTGCTTTCAATTTTTGATTTTTTTTATTCATGCAAAAAAAATATTAATTTATGTTATGCCGATACTTGTTATTGTAAAAATGGTATAAATACTATCGGTGGGGTAGTGAAAGAATATTAGACTCCCAGGTTGCCGTGTATTTGGACGTTGTGGTGTGATTTTCTTACTCTGAACATGTAAAAATCGAACATTTGCTTCTTTGAGCCAGTTTTCAAGGTACGTTTTTTATCTTTGTGAAAGTAATGAAAATCATCTCTATTTCTGTTTTATGTTTTCCATTTTATACTCCTAATGCCAAGAAACACGAATACAATGATAGATACTATACGAAAAAGACAACCTCGAAGTAGGCATTTTAATCCAAAAAAACGTTTCATTTTTTTATCTCATTACGCACTGTGTGCGCAGGATTTTTTTTGTGGTGCACACTGACCACACAGACCCACTCTCTCACATGTGGGCCTACCAGCTTTCTCCCGCTTGATTTGAAGCCGCTAGAATTGCTGAGTATATAGACGTCAGAAACAGTGAGCGTGGTAAGGACTATTTATGTGGCGTATACAGTCAAAGGGTTAAATCAGGGATAATCACAGACAGCACTACAGACCACTAACCAGCGTTCCTCTTAACAAACATTAGTAAACCACCACTGGAATTCAACAAAGTTTCATTTAGACTCCATGACGAGGCCTCAATAAGGAAGTTCACAGCAGACGTAGAGACTGTTGACTGGTCTACAGAATTCTCCAAGCCCAATGGTATTTCGATGGTCGGAAATTTTTCTTAACAAAATTACTAACTATACAAAAAAAACAATGTCCTATTAAATGGCTCGGTTGCCAATGGGCAAACCAGAGGAATTCTGAAATCCATTGACTACGAAAACCCAATATGAAAAGGCAATAATAGACAGGGCTTAATACACCAAGATATTCTTAAATTACTTAAGTCATCAGTTTCCAAGTAATAAGAAAGCAAACTTACTACTCCAGCAGATTCCACCAGGACACAAGAGGAAGATATAAAAACGGTGTGGGGAAAACATCTCCCAGGTTATGGGGGATCCACAACTGAAAAAACCAAGATATTGTCCTAACTAACCTAATGAAACACCACTGATCCCATGATACAACTAACAAGATAAACGACTTCTTCTCCAACCAATAGGATCTAATCTAGCCAGTGAAATGGCACGTACAAGCCATGCCGGAGACTACCCTAGATGGGAATTATCAAATTCCTTCTATTTTGTACAACTGAGCCCACCGAAGTCACCGAGATTATAAGGTGACTTAAAAATAATCAGGGAATCTGTCTCATGTCCCACCCATTATTGTACAATGCGATCGGCCATGTCCTTCACTATTGCTATTACAAATTACTTTTTTACAAGTCACTAGAAACTAGCACTTTCCCGAGAGATACTACCTCAAGCAGCAAGGGTTACACCAATAAATAAGGGTGGTGACCCTACAGATGTAAACAAACTATAGTCCAATATAAACTTTACCATTGCTATCAAAAATCTTCGAGAAACTCGTGCACAGGAGTCTTTATTCATGCTATAATGGCACAATACATATCAGCCTGCCAATTTGGATTCGGAAAAACTTAAAAGCATTAATGATGCAATTGTAAAAAATGCTAGATCTGCTTTACACAGCATTGGAAAAAAAAGGAATATCAGTCTCGAATCAATTTTATTGACCTAAGAATCAGCTTTTGACACTGTCGGACCCACGGCATCCTACTCCACAAACTTGACATTATGGTCGAAGAGGCCAGCGCTTGACTATTTCAAATCCTCCCGTATAATAGGTTCTCAGTATGTCAACATTAAATTATAAAGGGACACAGCATTATCAACTCGGCCAATTGATACTGGAGTTCGGAGGGAAGTGTCCTTGGTTCCCCTGCTCTTCGCTCATATACATCAGTCATCATCCGAACGTATCCCAACGCTGAAACCCATTCTCTTTGCTGACGACATGACTTATTTTGTTGGGTCATCTTCACCCTAATCTTGCACCCTCAAATTATTGTATAACGAGGAGCTACTCAAAATATCGACTTGGATGACGGCCAATAAATTTATACTTAACACTGACAAAACCTACTGTATTATGTTTGGTAGCAGAGCAAGTGTTGCGCAACTTAGCATTAAGATCGACAACCAACTCTAATTGCAGAACATAATGAGGGCCATTCCTAGGCATATACTCACAAAACCTGATTTCAGCACCTATATCCAACACACAACAAAAAAAGTATCCGAAACAGTTGGGATCCTCTCCAAGATACGATACTTCATTCTGCAAAATGCCCTTCTCACACTATACCATTCACTCATTTATCCATACCTCACCTATGCTATTTGTGCTTGGGTATCAACTGCAGCAACACACCTAAAGCCAATAATAACCCAACAAAAAGCTGCAGTAAGAATAATCACTAAATTCCATCCCTGGCAACACCTTCCCCCTATTCTTCATAGATCTAAACTTATTCCCTGTTCAAAACTTCCACACTTATTTCTGTGCAATCTACATCTACAGGCCGTTAAATTCCAATATTAACCTTGACCTAAAACGCTTTCTTGATAGTTGTGACAGGACCCACAGGCATAACACCAGACACAAACATCTCTACGACATTCCCCATGTCCGACTAAACCTTTACAAAAATTCATTGTATGTCAGAGGCCCTAAAATCTGGAACACCCTACCTGAAAACTCTAGAACTGCAGACACATTCATCACCTTCAAAACTACAGTTAGATACACCCCGTCAACTAACTACATAAAAGCCACCTGGTGGCTCACACTTACATTTTCACTCACCCATTTGACTATAAGCACAGAAATACGAATCTTAATCTTAAAATAATGATTCCTAACTGGTCATAAGTTTGCCTGTGATACTCCAATATAGAAACTATATATTGTGCCAAAACAAAAGCATTCACATTGCTAAACTCACTAACTAGTATTTAATCACTTAGTATTTAGTCAACGTACTCCATAATTTGTAATAATTTAGGGTTAAGAATTGATCTAAGTTTGCCTGAAATGCCTAGCCATGCTAGGTGTCCTAGTGGCCCCCTCTGTAATTAGTATTTTGTAATAAAGTTGGTAGAATTACCGACAATATGTAAAGTAAAAGGACACAAGTGCAACTAATGTGACATTTTATTGTGGCAACGTTTCGCTCTCCAGGAGCTTTATCAAGCCATTAATATTTTATTACATGTAAACCACACAATAACCAAAATCTGTATACCCCGCATTGAATTGATTGATTGATTCATGGTGGCCGAAGGAGGTGTACTTTGTGGTGGGTGTCCGGCCGCCCTCTCTTTTGTCCACCAAGGTGGCTTGGCAGATGTGAGGTTGCTATCTCGGATTGCTGGCCTATTGGCATGAAGGGTAGGGTATGGCATGGGTTCCATGCTGCATCTGCACTACTTGCGTTGCTCTTGGGCACGGAGGGGGATTTACAACCCCCCCTTTTTTTTCCTACTAGGAGCTATTCCTCCATGCTCCCCCCCCTTTTTTTTTCTATAAAACAAAAGAAAGAAGTAACATAACCATTGAGTCCCAAATCCACGAACCTGCTGCCCCTGCACCCCTTATTGATACTGCACCCTATTCCAACCCTGCCTCGTTATTTGACCACTTGTCTTTGATTATGCTTTCGGCTTCTCCCTCAATGCTATGACAATTTTCAAATTGCCCGCCCATCCCACGTCGGACCAACTCCTGTCTCACACCTTAACACTTCTTCACTTCCTTCTCATTCTACTTAGAAAAGACCAGCACGTTACACACTCCCTTTACATGCTATGTTTCAAAATACGTGTTGGACTAAGTTTTTTACTCTTCAACCGACTTCCTCTACTACTTACCTTTCTGACCATAGTATTGGCAAGGCACTCCTACACCATGTTGGTAGAGATATATGTATATCCTTTAATGTTCTCAAGAGCAGTACACGCATCTTAACTGTCCAGGATGCTAGCCAAGCTCACGACCTTTCTCTCCTTACAACTATCAATACTATTCCTATATCTATTGAAAAACATCATTCCCTCAATTCTTGTAGTGGTACTGACATTCTGCCCCATACCATTGTCCATCAGAATTTCCAGAGATGATGACATTCTGGAACAGCTTTAACTCCAAGACCTCCCAATCCTCAAAGTACACTTATGTCCTCCCTGCCCACAGGTGGAGACGATACCCTTGCAATGTAGCTCGTTTAACTTTTGACTGCTGTTAGCTTCCATCCTCTGTATATGTTGCAGGACACCATTTACAAGTTCAAAAGGCGATCCCTACACCACAACAGTGTAGAAATTGCTGGTGTTTTGGTCATCCAACAAAATATTGCAGGTCCATGGCCGAATGCCGAGTCTGTGGTGCCGATGACCATACCAACACATCTTGTAGTCTATCTCCTTCTTGCCTTAATTGTCATGAGGCTCATCCATCTTACTCTCACCATTGCCAAGTTTACTTGAATGAGCATGAAATCTGTTGTCTCAAAGAGGCAGAAGGCCTCCCATATGTTATGGCAGTCTCTCATCTATGCCTCCAAGGGAGACTTCCCCGTATTTCTTATTCTCGAGTTACTAAATGTCCCCCCTCCTCTGGGGTCCCAACTCCTGCAGCCTCTTCTGTGGTCACCCCTTCCTCAGTCACCCTTGTCTCTAATTCTTTTGCTGTCCTGGACTCAGAGGTCCCTACCTTGGCACCTCATTTTGTTCTCACCTTTTCCTCTTCTCACTCACAAGTTTGTGTCTACAAGACCTCATACAACACCTACTCCCTATCACCCCTCTCCTTCTCTGAAGTCCGCAACATCCCCATTGTTAACCCTTTCACGAAAGGGTCCGTCCCGTAGATCTATGGCTTCACGTTGAGTGTCCAAACAGTAGATCTACACCAAAATACTATCGCCGTCAAATTTAGCGCGAAAGCGCTCATAGGCCTACATGTGAGAGAATGGGTCTGCATGGTGGGTGTGCGCCATAAACAAAAAATCTAGGCGCCCGCATAGCATTGTGGGAACGCCGGCTCAGTTACCCTTGTTCACCATGCCTCGTCGCAAGTCAGCTCTCACTCCACGGAAAATTGGGACTCTCCTCTTCCTATCTGATAGTTCTGACAGTGATGGAAGTGGAAATGAAGACGAATTCTATGGCTTTGATCAGTTAGTGACTGAAAGGAATGACCAGGATATCGATAATAGTGCAGAAAACCCTGACGATCCTCAACCTTCTACCTCTGGTGTGCGCACTCGTCAGCCATGGTCAGTGGTACCTCAACGCAAGAGAAAACTAATATTTTCACGTGGCCAGGCCTCTGACTTCAGTAATGATGATGATAGTGACGTGGATTGTGATTTTATTGCGCTTGACGATCATTCGAGTAGTGATAGTGAGGAATCATGTTCACCAGTGAAGCGTCGGTATGTACGCCGCCGCATGCGCTCGGGTAGTATACACTATGCTGTGCCCAGGGGACGGAGTACATCCCGGAGTACATCCCGTGGCCCTACACCAGGTTTAGATAGTGATAGTGAGGATGATGTGGCTACACTTGGCATGGATAGACCCCAGGCATCAGCAGATGGTGGTAGTGGTGATGGTAGTGGCACTGCCATGTGTGACTCACCAGTCCAGGCTGGGACCCATGCTGCTGACTCCTCAGTTCAAGGACAAAGTGGAACGTCAGCCACCAGCCCACCACAACCACAACCACCCGCACAACCAGCCTATGATGTCCAGTATCCACCAGCAAACCGTATCTGGGATTGGCAGCAAAATCCCAATTTTGCTCCCAAGCCCCACCACTTTGATGACTCTGAAAGTGGAATTCTACCTACTTGTCCCCTTGGAACCACGGCCAGTGAACTGGAATTCTTTGAATTATTGTTTGACCAGCCATTGATGGAAACTATTGTCAGGGAAAGTAGTAAGTATTTTGAGTACACCATGGCAAATATGATCATATCACCACAGTCAAGACTACACCGGTGGAAAGAGGCGACTGTTGCAGAAATGTATTTGCTTTTTGCAACTATAATGCTTATGCCTCATGTCTATAAGCATAATATAAAAGCATACTGGTCCACAGATCGGCTAATTTCTACCAACCCCGTGTCTTCAGTGAAATCATCCCAGTGAACAGGTTTATCTTACTGTTACGTATGTTGCACTTCTCTGACAAAACCAGGCTTGACAGAAGTGACAGATTATACAAGATTAGAAATGTTTTTATGTATCTCAAACAAAAGTTCAGCATATACTGTTATCCATTCAAGAATCTTGTAATTGACGAGTCTTTGATTTTGTTCAAAGGTAGACTGTCATTCAAGCAGTACATACCGAGCAAGAGGAAACGCTTTGGTATAAAACTGTTTGTACTCTGTGACTGTGACAGTGGCCTGGTTTTGGATATTGTTGTATACACGGAAGTAAAACATTGAAAGATACCAAGATGTTATTGGGTATCTCAGGTGACGTAGTGAGAAACATGATGGCACCTTATCTTGGTAAGGGGCATACATTATATACCGATAACTGGTACACAAGCCCTTTATTCGGTGATTTCTTGTGAGTGAACAAGACAGATGTGTGTGGCACAGTGCGTTCTAATCGTAAACATATGCCCAGGCTCAACGCAGGTGCTCGTGGTGATGACGTGCAGGTGTTTACTGCCAGTGACATCATGGCATTACGGTGGCATGACAAACGAGATGTCACATTGTTGACAACCATTCACTGTAATGAAATGCAAGACAGTGGCAAAGTTGATTGAGTGACTAATGAACGTATTCGAAAACCAGTGACAGTGATTGATTATACACAAAACATGCGCTTGGTTGACAAATGTGACATGCGGATTAGTTTTGTTGACTGTGTTCGTAAGAGTTACAAGTGGTACATGAAACTTTTCTTCCATCTCATGGACATTTCAATGCTCAATGCATATAATATGTACCAAATAAAGACTGGCAACAGACCACCGTATGGTGAATTTTGTTTGTCTGTTGTCAGACAACTCATAATGAAGTACCAGGTAAGAACACCTGCTATACAACAAAGTCCTCGAATTCCTCAGGATATACCCAAGCGTCTGAGGAGGGAAGGTGATCATTTCATAATACAGCTTCCTTCAACTCAAAGAAATTTGCTCAGAAGAGATGCATCGTCTGTGCACAAACAAAACGACGGCAACAAAGACTCAGACACTCGGTTTATGTGTGAGGAATGTAAGGTGCCTCTGTGTATGGTACCTTGTTTCAAGGAGTTCCACAAGCTCCAGCAGTTCTAAAACCATGTCCAGTGATTCTAAATATGTAAATATATGATAGAACATTAGTATTATACAAGATTTGTGCATGTTTATTGTAATAAACAACAGTGGTAAACAATAATATGATAATAACTTTAGTGCAGTTATTGTGTTCGATACAGTGAGTTTATATATATACATTATATACAGTATTGGTCTCTCAGGCCCCAAATGTTAGTAGGAAAAGAAAAAAATTGGAAAAGAAAAGAAAAAACTACAAAAACTGCTAAATAAAGTAATGCGCGTATGTGTAATTCGTCGATGTTGCCGCCACCACATCATTTTGGACAAACTTCTCGGCACTGTATCTCGGTAAGTACTGATTAGAATTTTTTTTTTGTCTTATTACCTTCACAAAAATATGCTCTTTAATTCTGTAAGATTTTTTTTTTTTTTTCTTTTTTTTCTTTTCAAAATTTCATGGACACTGGAGCACCACTTCAGATTTTGGCCTTGGACCCTGAAGGGGTTAAAATCTCCTTGAACACCACCTTCCCTTCTGCAACCTGCACATTTTTCCTTCGCAGTCTCTGTACCCGGTTCTTCACCTCTAACTGGTTCTCTTACGAGTGTGGAAGTTCATTCTCCTCCTTGTAAAGTACCTTCTTCCTGTGTCCCATCCCAAGCTTCTTCTCTAGTTCCCTCTACCCTTTCGTCCTCCTCTACTTTGGTACAGTCCATCGCCACCCCAATGTTTACTCACCCTCTTCCTTCCATCTCCAGTATTGTACCACTTAAAACGTCCTTGTGCTCTGAAACACTTGAAGCTATCTCAGAATATATTGAGGAAACTGGACTGTTGATGGACACCGATCCACCTTTTTTTTCCTGCTCTTCACTCTTCTCCATCTGCATAACCCCATTCTTCGCAGTGTCCCAATCCTTCGCTGTTTAAAAGTTTTCCACTACCTCCACATGTGGACTTTTCTAACCCTACTAGTCCATAGATACCTCTGCCCTCAGATTTCTTGTATCTTTCTCTTCACAAATCATGGCTTATCTACAGTGGAATATCTGTGGCCTTAGAGGTAACTGGGGTGAGCTTCAGGTGTTGCCCTGGGCTGTGTAATTGATGGGTATCTAGGTGGTTGGCTATCTTGCCTCTTAGAACCCTCTCAAATATTTTTATGATTTGCGATGTGAGAGCTATCAGTCTGTAGTTCTTTGCAACTGCTTTACTGCCACCTTTGTGGAGTTGGACTATGTCTGCTGTTTTTAGTGTGTGGGGGATGACCCTGTGTCCATGCTCCCTCTCCATAAAATGCTGAAGGCACACAATAGGGGCTTCTTGCAGTTCTTGATGAACACGGAGTTCCACGAGTCTGGGCATGGGCATGTCATTAATTGCCTCTTCAAAGTCTTGTGGAGTTAGAATAATATCCGAGATTTTTGAGATGATCAGATTTTGGGTTTCGTTCATAGAAAACACATTTGGATTGTCGACACTTAGTGGGCAGTGGCTCACTGAACACTGAGTCATATTGGGACTTTAGTATCTCACTCTTTTCTTGGCTATCATCTGTGTATGTCCCATCCTGCCTAAGCAGGGGCCCAATACTGGATGCTGTTTTTCCCTTAGATTTGGCATAAGAGAAGAAGTACTTGGGTTTTTTCAATTTCCTTTACGGCTTTTAGTTGGCTAAGTGAGGAGAGGCTGTACAGGATAGTCGATGCCGTCAGAAGACTTGAAACCATTGTGTGCATAGTATAAAAAAAATCAGGAGCCAGTGGTGCATTGTGGTAATGCCATTTCAGTAGTCCTCATTCAGCATGCCTAGCGGTAAGAAATATCTGACTCCCCGGCAAATCTGGGACTCTTCTCTTCCCAAGTGATAGCTCTAACACAGATGGAAATGTCAGTGAAGATGAATTTTATGGTTTTGAGGAGTTTGTGACTGAAAGCAATACCCAGGATACCAGAAGGAAGGAAGGAAGGAAGGATGAGATGAAAGGAAGGAAGAAAGGAAAGAAGGAAGGAAGGAAGGTAGGAAGAAAGATAGGAAGGAAGGAAAAAGTCAGACAGTGACTTATTTTCATGTGGATGGTGGGGTGGGGAAGAAGGCACAGGACCCCATGGGTGTTGAGAGGCAGTAAGGGTAGTGAGTGATGATATAATTTGTCATTTTGACAGCAGCCACACCCTGGCTCAGCATATTTACAAGTCCACCCACTCACCCACAACAACCAGCTTTCAGAAGCTGATAGCAGTTCTATGAAAGTGTCCAGTGACTATATTTGTGTATATACATGTACAGCAGGGCCCCGCTTTACGGCGTTTCACTTTATGGCATTCCGCTAATACGGTCATTTCAAATTATGACCAAAACTCGCTATATGGTTCCCCCCACCTGACTTTCTAATACGGTCACCGCGCCCCACTCTGTTTGTTTACATTCTTTGTGAGCTCAGTAAGCACTAAGTCTCTCCATTTTGTCTGGAAACTCCAAAATTTCAAATGTTTTTAAAAGTTATTTCATATTTTATATATACTCTGATAATTATATTTTGTATACCTGTATTTTAAATAAACTTACATACTGTGCTGGCATGCAGGTACACATTAAAATCAGTAAGAGTGTCTTATGTCTCCAGACGTCATATTAGTAATGATAGTAATAATCATCGTGTCTCATTTAAATGTCGTATATTACGTTAAATACACATTTTCTTTAAAATCCATCTATGATATTTTTTAAAAATTATATAATAAACACGATACATAACATAAAAGGATGATAAATACACTCCACAATAGAAAAAACATAAAAAATGAGGTGTGGTTTGGGAGACGACTTGCACAAGTGAAGCCAATATTAGAAATGATAATAATAATAATGATCACCGAGTCTCATTAAATGTTTTTATATTACGTTAATATACACATTTTCATTAATCCATCCATGATATTTTTTTCAAAATTAAAATAATAAACACGATACATAACATAAAAAGATGATAAAACACCCCACAATAGAATAAATAAACATAAATATGAGATGGGTAGCCAAGATAACTTGTACAAGTGATGCCAAGAATAACATTTTCTCTAATCTAAAAATAAAGAGAAAATGTGTTACTGGGGGTAACTGTAGAAAATTATTCCTTTCGTATGTATGTAAGTAAGTTTATTCAGGTATACACAAATACAGTTACATAGATTATCATACATAACAACATATGTATAGAGAACCTAGAATAACCCAAAAAAGTCAGAGTGACTTATTTCATTGCCTTCACTCAGGGGCATCATTCTTCTCAAAATGATGTTACATGAGAATGGGAGTGTTCTTCTTTATTTATTCTACCGTATCAATGTAGAGACAACCTGTACACAATGTAACTTGTACACAAACCAGACGTGTGCACTTTGTTTACAAAACTTACCTTCGCCTGGTTTGTTTACTAACTCTGCGCCTGTACTCTCTCATGCACTCATTCTTTCTCTCTCTCATTTATTCGTTTTATCTCATTTACTTACTCCTGACCCTACATTAAGACTACAAATATTTTAAGGTAAGTAATGAGTGAACTGTATATACATTTTATCACTCTGGATGCTTAAATGTAATAGAATATTATGTGTAGGTGGGTTGGCCTGGTATGGTAGCCCGGCTGACTACCATACATACCACACTTGATTTTTTACAATAAATACTACTCATCTCACCCTATATTTTAAGGTAAGTAATGAGTGAACTGTATATACATTTTATCGCTCTGGGATGCTTAAATATCATAGAATTGTATGTGTGGGTGGGGTGGCCTGGTATGGTAGCCTGGCTGACTACCATACATACCACACTTGATTTCTTACAATAAATACTACTTGTCTCACCCTAGATTAAGACTATAAATATTTTAAGGTAAGTAATGAGTGCACTGTGTGTATTGTACTTTTTTATTGTTTTTTGATGCCTGGTTCTATTGCTAACTTAATATATGTTAGTGTAAACTTGTTATCTAGTGTTTGTATGCATTTGTAAGTGAAAAAAAGGGTGTTCCACTTTACGGCGGTTTCCGCATGCATTTGTAAGTGGAAAAAAAGGGTGTTCCACTTTACGGCGGTAGCCTGGAACCTAACCAGCTGTATAAGTGGGGCCCTACTGTATACGTATTATAGATCAATAGTAATAAACAATTTTTTGTTTTGTTGGTTTGTGTAAACAAGTTTTGTAAACAGTATAATGATAATGCTTGTGCAGTTTGTGTTGCATACGACGAGTGTATATATATGTACATTGCACCTTACTTTGGTCTCACAGGCCACATAAGTTATGTGGAAAAAAAATATTGGAAAATACAAGAAACCTTTGAATGGGAGTAAATATAAGTGTACCCGGTGAGCGGCATTTCCGTTGTTTCCATACAGGCTCTTTTTTCGGGCAACTTTACGCCATAAATCTCAGAAAGTACTGATTAAAGAAAAAAATTTTGGGCTTAAAACCAGAAAATTAAAACCCTTAAACGGTCCAAACTACATATAGCCCTCTACGTAGCACCCCAAACATATCTTACGTTTCATTTGCCCTTCAATCAACATTAGACGTGGGCCGAGTTGCCTAACTGAGAAAGGGGTTTGCGCACCATGGCGCCATCGAAAAAAATTGGGGATGCCTGGTACCCTGCTCTTTTTTCCAAAAAAAATTTTTTTTTTTTTTCTTTCCAAAAATTCAGGGCGCTGCAGGGTGAACGTAATAATTTTGGACCTTTTAAAGGGTTTAATCCAACTTTTTGGGAAATTTTTTTTTTTTTTTTCAAAATTTTTTTGCAACCCGAGAGATTTCAAAATTGGGGGTTGCAAAAGAAAAGGTTAAATAAGTCTGTTGAGTTAAGACAAATATTTTTGACTTGGCATAAATATTAACCCTTTTCGGGGTGGTTGAGGGGCCCCGCCCCTTTTAAACCCCTTTCATTTTTTGGGGCCATACTTACGGCTTACGGCCAGGGTCCTTGATGTACTAGTACTCATAAATTCAGCCCTTAAAATAAAGTAAAGTGGTGGGCCTACAATTGAAAGAAGGGCTATGTGGTCAGTTGGCAGTATAAAAAAAACCTGCAGCCACGTGCATTGGGGCTGGTTTTTTTTGCTTGAGTTTGCCGTGCAGCCTGACCAGAGATTAATCGTAAAAACTTTACACGTCTTCACTATACACAAAATGTCCTGTATAACAAAAACAACGAAAATTACTTACACATATATAAATTCATGTTAATATTATTTAAAGCTTTCACTTATTTTAAAAATTTCCTTTAAATAACGTAATCTATAAAAACAACTTTAACACAATTTTGCCCTTTTAAATTTCTGTCTATAAACTTTAAAAACACTATTGTATATATACACCAGACAAAAAACATCACTGGGTGTTGTCTTAATCACAATTTCTCAAGATTTGGGGCAGTTGAGGAGGGGGCAGGGTCCATCCCCCGTCTTCTTTTTTGGGGAGCACCCATCCCTTTTTTTTGGGGAACCTGGGGGAGCGCCCGTTTTTTTGGCTGCCCATTCCCTTATTGGGGCCCGGAGGGAAATATTTAACTGATTTTATATTGTAAAAAACTAGTTTTCAGCTTTTTTTTGAAGGACCTTTTTTCAAGGGTTTTTTGTACACTGTATACAACATATTTTGGGCCCAGTGTGTCTTTATCCGTTTTGAGCACGACCAAAACTGTTTAAGATTTGCCTTACCCCTGGTATATTTTTAAATAAAAAAATAATTTAAAACTTAGCTATAAATACAGCAAATCGCTACACAGCCCCCCTGCAGACGAGGGCTGAAAACTTTCGAAACCATCTCAACTGGCTGTCAAAGATATAATTTGTAAGACGTGAACCCCCGCTTAACGATCACCCCCCCCAATGCGACCAATTTGTAATGTATTTTATGTAAGTGCATTTGTACGGTATTTTGGGGGCTGAAAAGGAAATAATCACTTAACAATAATTTCCTTTTGGAACAAATTTTGGGAGTACTTGGCACCCAACCTACTTCTGGGAAAGAAAAAATATCGTTTAAACCGGGGGTCCACTGTAAAAAATTTCCCCCCAGGGGGGGTTATTCAGCATATTTCATTCGATGATGGGGACGAATACCCATTGTTTGACCAAAAATCCAACACCTTACTGCCGACTAAGGTTGATTACAAACCCTTTCACCAAAAACTGCGCAGCCCCCATCACAAGAAATTCGTAACATACCTTGCTCTTGTAGCGTGAGCTATGGTGTTCTCAACACCTTCGACAGGTATCGGTGACTTGATAGAAGCTGAAGTGTCCTTGGATGTCCAGTCTCCATTGTCTAGGAAACGCACACTGGTACACTATGTTCCACAAGATTTGTCTTTATTGTTCACAATGTATCACAAGAGAAGCTGATCACACTTCTCTTATGTTTATTGTGTTTGAGACACTTTGTTCACACTAACGCACAGATCAGTGTTCTTTGCTAGTTATCCTGGCGTCAGTGTCACTCTCCCTAGAGTCAAAGATAGTCTGGCCATGCCACACCGCCCCAAGCCATCACTGCCCTAATACACAAAAAAAAACGCTGACCTAGTACCTTGCATCCTTGTCACCTCGATGAAGCAAAGCAGAATGTTTGTTTCTTGCTGTCTTAAGCATAGACAACAATGTGCACTATCTTTACTATGGTAATAAAGTGGGAGCAGGATTTTCCTTAATTGTCCTGCTAAGTAAGAGATGTACTGTCTCTTATAAAAATACACTTTGCAACACCGCTGCAAGGAGCAGAGGTCACTTGACTACGTGGCATAGCATCTGTGATCAATTACTCACTCTAGCAGTAAACAAGACGCTCGCCCCTTCTGAGAGGGCTTGGCCCCTCAGGGCTGAAAGGGCTGAAGGGGCTGAAAGGGCTGAAGGGGGCTGATACCCCCCTCCTGGAGAAAATTTCTCCACACTTGTGAAAGAATATTACTCACCAGTTGACGTGTATTGGACACTTGGCATGATTTGTTTACTTTTGAACTTTGACAAAAATTGAAGATTTCTGCTACTTTGAGGTCAATTTCAAGGTACATTTCACTGTGAAACCAATCAAAATCATCCCGTTTCTGTAATATGTCTTTCATTCTATAAAATGAGACCAGGAAAACTAGAATACAGTGGACCCTCGCATACCGTTGGCATCACATAACATTAAATCCGCATACCGATACATTTTATCACTAAAATTTTGCCTCGCATACAGCTAAAAAACTCGCTCAACGCTATTCGTCCGAGACCCTTCTAATGTGCGGCCTGAGCCAGCTTCACATGTTCCGCCGGTGGCATTGTTTACAAGCCAGCCTCCGCGGTAACATCCAAGCATACAATCGGAACATTTCGTATTATTACAGAGTTTTTGGTGATTTCATCTGCAAAATAAGTGACCATGGGCCCCAAGAAAGCCTCTAGTGCTAACCCAGTGGAAAAAGGGTGAGAAATACTATCATACCACAGTCAGCTGCTGCTGCTGCACCATGGTCAGCTGTTGCTTGACCAGTCAGCTGTTGCGATCAGTCGCTGCTGTGCACTCGATCAGCTGTTGCTGACCTCAGCTGTTGCTGTTCAGTCAGCTCTGCTGCACCACGTCAGCTGTTGCTGGACCAGTCAGGTGTTGCTGGATCAGTCAGCTGCTGCTGCACCACGATCAGCTGTTGCTGGACCAGTCAGCTGTTGCTGGATCAGTTAGCTGCTGCTGCACCACGATCAGCTGTGCTGATCAGTCGCTGCTGCTGCACCACGATCAGCTGTTGTGGACATCGCTGCTGCTGCAACACGATCAGCTGTTGCTGGACCAGTCAGCTGTTGCTGGATCAGTCAGCTGCTGTTGCACCACAATCAGCTGTTGTTGGACCAGTCAGCTGTTGCTGGATCAGTCAGCTGCTGCTGCACCACAATCAGCTGTTGCTGGACCAGTCAGCTGTTGCTGGATCAGTCAGCTGCTGCTGCACCACGATCAGCTGTTGCTGGATCAGTCAGCTGCTGCACCACAATCAGCTGTTGCTGGACCTCAGCTGTTGCTGGATCATGCTGGCTGCTGCACCACGATCAGCTGTTGCTGGATCAGTCAGCTGTTGCTGGATCAGTCAGCTGTTGCTGGATCAGTCAGCTGTTGCTGGATCAGTCAGCTGTTGCTGGATCAGTCAGCTGTTGCTGGACCAGTCAGCTGTTGCTGGACCAGTCAGCTGTTCTGACCAGCAGTGTTGCTGGATCAGTCAACTGTTGCTGGACCATCGGTTGCTGGATCATCAGCTGTTGCTGGATCAGTCAGCTGTTGCTGGACCAGTCAGCTGTTGCTGGACCAGTCAGCTGTTGCTGGACCAGTCACTGTTCTGGACCAGTCATGTTGCTGGATCAGTCAGCTGTTGCTGGACCAGTCAGCTGTTGCTGGACCAGTCAGCTGTTGCTGTACCAGTCAGCTGTTGCTGGACCAGTCAGCTGTTGCTGGACCAGTCAGCTGTTGCTGGACCAGTCAGCTGTTGCTGGACCAGTCAGCTGTTGCTGGATCAGTCAGCTGTTGCTGGATCAGTCAGCTGTTGCGGATCAGTCAGCTGTTGATGGACCAGTCAGCTGTTGCTGGACCAGTCAGCTGTTGCTGGACCAGTCACTGTTGCTGTCAGTCAGTGCTGCTGCACCACGGTCAGCTGCTGTTGCACCATCAGCTGCTGTTGCACCATCAGCTGTTTCTGAACATGACTCGTCCCGAACCTGTCCGTCCAGACCTGAGCGCCTGCCTTGCCGTCATTGTTTACAAGCCTGGGTGGCCGGTTGCATGCATACATTCGATACATTTTGTATTATTCCAATATTTATAGTGCTTGTAACTGCTAAATAAGCCACCATGGGCCCAAAGAAAGCTTCTAGTGCCAACCCTGTGGTAAAAAGGGTGATAAATACTATCGTACCACAGTCAGCTGCTGCTGCTGCACCACGGTCAGCTGATAAATTGGACCAGTCAGCTGTTGCTGCACCACAGCTGCTGCTGCACCACAGCTGCAGCTGCACCATGGTCAGCCGTTGCTGCACCCAGCTGCTGCTGCACCATGGTCAGCTGCACCACAGCTGTTGTTGTTGCTGCACCACCGTCAGCTGTATTGCTCGAAGATGTGGAGAGAGTGTTGTTGGTGTGGCTTAACGTGAAACAATTACCGAGAAACAATTAACCCCAGAGGGTTTGCCACCCAGGATAACCCAAGAAAGTCAGTGCATCATCGAGGACTCTAACTTATTTCCATTGGGGTCCTTAATCTTGTCTCCCAGGATGCAACCCACACCAGTCGACTAACACCCAGGTGAACAGGAAAAAATGCCTGGAACTAGTGCTCATATTGGTGAATTTAAAGCCAGCAAAGGTTGGTTTGAGAGATTTAAGAATCGTAGTGGCATACACAGTGTGATAAGGCATGTTCTGGAAGAAAATGCCAAACAGGACCTACAGTACTCAGGAGGAAAAGGCACTTCCAGGACACAGTGTCTCATCAGTCATTGCTGCATCTTCAATAAAGGTAAGTGTCATTTATTCTTCATTTAGTAGAGTAGTACATGCACAATATATACTGTGCATGTACTACTCTACTATTGTGCATGTATCCTTCTCTTTGTGTGTAGGAAAACGTATATTTCATGTGGTAAAAATTTTTTTTCATGCTTTTGGGTGTCTTGCACGGATTAATTTGATTTCCATTATTTCTTATGGGGAAAATTCATTCGCATAACAATAATTTTGCATAACAAAGAGCTCTCATGAACGGATTAATATTGTTATGCGGGGGTCCATTGTACAACCATAAATACCATACGAAAATACAGTGCAAAGTCGCTGTTTTAAACCAAAAACATGATCAAAGTTTTTTTTTTTCTCATGCACTGTGTGCTGCAGGATTTTTTTTTTTACACTGCACACACTGACTACATAGTCCCATTCTTTCATATGTAGGCCTACCAGCTTTCTCTTGCTAGATTTGAAGACGCTAGAATTTAGACATACTTGTACATCAATAACCCTGGTGCGTAAGCCGTAATAGTACGTCAAAAACCCTGAAAGGGTTAAGAATTTATGAATAATGAGAGGCTTTATCCCAGATGGTTGAACACCAGAATACACAACACAATAGCCTCACGTTGCCTTGATTTTCTTCCCTGTCAAGGAAGATAGATGGAATGATCACATTACCTCTAGCCTGCTCTGTGGCCCAGTGATGCCTCTGAGTAAGAATGAATGAATGCACAGAGGAATCTGCTCGACTGTGCTCTTGATAAAAGAGCCATCTTTTGGCCACAATAGGAATGAAGTTAGCTAGTCTGGTCACATACTACAGTGTCACATGACCAGTTACAATGGAGATGCAGAAGCTTGATATGCAAAATATGCTGTAATTTTAACCTCATTATTTTAGCACAAGTATACAATAGTTATTAATACAATCTCACATGAACCATATGTGAAAATAGATAAAATGAATAATGAAGAAAATAGTGAATATAATAGAAAGGATGAGTGTAACTTTAGTATCATTTATTGTGAATTTCCCTCCTGTCAACAGTCTGATCATGAAAAATTTTAAAGAATGCTCACGGCTACTTACTTGGAAGGTGTTGTGGAACAGTACCAGCAGCTTGCAGAATACAGCAGACAATGTTGAGCAAGTACATATTTAGCTTCCTGTCTGAGTACTGTATGTTAACCTTCCTGGTCACATGACAAGTACATGACAGTTGCATGATATTCACAATGTGTATAGGTTTGTAATACACTTGTATAACATACCATTATGTCACTTCTCAGTCATGTTGCAGTCATGACTAGAAACGAGAACGATATGAGCATCCTATGTACAACAATGATGTTACTATGTACTAATAATAATGATAGTAATAAATAGTGTTATATATTTATCAATCTCCATGAGGAAGTGGAAAAGAATTCTTCCTCCATTAGCTATGCGTGTCATAAGAGGTGACTAAAATGCCGGGAGCAAGAGGCTAATAACCCCTTCTGTATAAATTACTAAATGTAAAAAGAAAAACTTTTGTTATTTAAATGGTCACTGTGCCTCAGTGGGATATAGCTGGTGTGTTAAAAAAATATATTGATATTTGTGTCCATATGATACCATGCACAAAACAAAAATGATTATATATATTATTAGAAGTGTATATAAATTTATATACTTTCACAGGTTAATATTGATGTTGGTCATTTTGAAAACGTTGCCCAGGAAGAAAAAAAAGAAGTCGATTTCTTTGATTATCATGTCAACAATGCTGCTCCTGCCTCTCCAGACATTATTAGTGCTCAGCAAGAGTTTCTTTCTGCTAAGGTACTGAAGCTTCATGTTAAATTAGTACATTGTTTTGCTATGCCAGTAGCTTTTCCAGAGGTATTGTATCTATCTGATAGTCACAGTAGTAATTGCATTTAAAAAAAAAAATCATAATTTGTGTTGTAAATAGGAGCACCATTTGTATTTGTTCTAACAAACTGCTGATGGACAGCAGTGGACATGGTGCAGCTAAGTTAACTTGCATATTACACTAGTGTTATAGTTATATTCTCTGTAATCAAGTAAAAGAGAATGCTGTATATTAAACTGTCTTGTATCCTCAGAGTACTGCTGTTAGTAATGGGACAAATGAGTCACCAGATGAGCATCAGGCTGCTCCAAATGTTGATGCTGCTCTCAACATGTCTGCCACTGAGGCACAGAAACTTGCCAACGAGCCTAGAAAGTCAACTATAGGTCAGCGGAGACCTGCTAATAAAGTGAGTGTCACCCGTTATTTTAGTACTCCAGTATCAAGGTGATGCACATTGTCTCTTGCATTACAGTACTTTATTCTCTATTAATTGGGTGTCTGATAACCTTATGAGGATTTTATTAATCCTTTTGTTATTTTTAACAAAAGACGAGAGAATAATCAAGGATACTCAGTGATTTTCTTAACCTTTATAGTCCTCACATTCACTAGTATTGAGATTCAATTTTGCACTTTGAAACCATGTAATCTAACAGACCAATTTCATTGGCATTGTTAAGGATAAGTTGCTAGAAATCAGTCTGCATTATTTTTAAAATATCTCGCATTTTCTTTAATTATTTCATTTAGTACAGTATATATAGTAGCTCTCCAGCCTAAGATGTTCTACACTTATAATATTGGCACTTTGGAACCAGTTAATGTCTATAGAATGCTGATCTGCAGTTGCAGTCATTGTGGATATCCAAACAAAAATAATTTTCAGTTAATTTTTCTTGGCTATTTTTCAACAGATGCATTCATACTTTGCTTAAGTTCATTTTTTGATCTTATCCTTAACCCCTTCAGGGTCCAAGGTCAAAATCTGAAGTGGTGCTCCAGTGTCCAAGAAATTTTGAAAAAAAAAAAAAAAAAAAAAATTCTTACAGAATTAGAGTATATTTTTGTGAAGGTAATAAGACAAAAAAAAAAAATTCTGATCAGTACTTACCGAGACACAGTGCTGAGAAGTTGACCCAAAATGACGTGGTGGCGGCAACATCAACGATTTCCACATACGCGCCTTACATCATTTAACATTGTTTGTAGTTTTTTCTTTTCTAATTTTTTTCTTTTCCTACTAACATTCGGGGCCTGAGAGACCAATACTGTATATAATGTATACAGTGGAGCCCCGGTATTCGATATTAATCCGTTCCTGAGAGCTCATCGAATACCGAAAATATCGAAAAGCGAATAAATTTTCCCCATAAGAAATAATGGAAATCAAATTAATCTGTGCAAGACACCCAAAAGTATGAAAAAAAAAAATTTTACCACATGAAATATTAATTTTAATACACACAAACTGAAGAAGGCATGCACAGTTACATGACACTTACCTTTATTGAAGATCTGGTGTTACGGTTCGAATCTTAATCTTTAGCCAGTTAGTGCACTCCGTAACAACACACTTCATAGAATGAGAGGATATGGTTCCAAACTTAGAAATGTTAGGCACAAATAATTGTTACTCAATCTTTTCTAGTTTCCTTTTATTTAAAAGTTTAAATACTTTAGATATTCATAAATATCTATTAAATATCACTTTGTCAGAAATTTTCCTTCACACAAGAAAACTCTTAAATAGAATGTACATCATAGACCCCCTCTGGAGACTGTCAGTATGGTCACTACACTTGATAATGATCAGAGGGATATTACTGCTTCCTCAATAGTAACATTACTTGTGTGCAAGTACATATATTGAGAATTAACACTTTCACTGAGTAACTCCCTGGCATAAGGAATATATCACAAAGTTCTAAGCTTGACACTGGTCGTCACATCGTAACCTGAAGGTAACAGTATATAATTGTCCGCAGACTTCACTTCACAATAAACCACCAGCTGGTTCAGGAGTTTCTATAACACAATTCTCTATCCAAGTGAGAATAAGGCGGAGTACTAGGAGGGTAGCTTAGTCAATGCACACTGAGTCGGCAGAGAGAGTGAACCGGCCATAGACAGTAAATCCCTTCATGACATCAACTCGTCAAAAGGGGGAGAGGGTAGAGCGATGCGAACTACCCACCAATGGACATACCTTGTTATAAACCTTAGCCAGGTGTACCTACCTAACACATTACTCAAGATATATATTTTCATATAGTCGGACTTGAGTCCTGGAAATGGGAAGTACAATGCCTGCACTTTAAAGGAGGGGTTTGGGATATTGGCAGTTTGGAGGGATATGTTGTGTATCTTTATATGTGTATGCTTCTAGACTGTTGTATTCTGAGCACCTCTGCAAAAACAGTGATAATGTGCGGAAAAGAGGCAGGAAAAGAGGGACTATAAATGTATTAATTCAAGGATTATGTGGAGTAAAATAAAGATTGGATGTGAAAAGTGGGTTATAATAACGTGTATGCACCTGGAGAAGAGAGAAGTGTAGAGGAGAGAGAGAGATTTTGGGAAATGTTGAGTGAATGCGTGGGGAGTTTTGAATCAAGTGTGAGAGTAATGGTGGTTGGGGATTTCAATGCTTAAGTGGGTAAAAATGTTATGGAGGGAGTAGTAGGTAAATTTGGGTGCCAGGGGTAAATGTAAATGGGGAGCCTTTAATTGAGCTATGTGTAGAAAGAAATTTGGTAATAAGTAATGCATATTTTATGAAAAAGAGGATAAATAAATATACAAGGTATGATGTAGCACGTAATGAAAGTAGTTTATTAGATTATGTATTGGTGGATAAAAGGTGATGGGTAGGCTCCAGGATGTACATGTTTATAGAGGGGCAACTGATATATCGGATTATTATTTAGTTGTAGCTACAGTTAGAGTAAGAGGTAGATGGGAAAAGAGGAAGGTGGCAACAACAAGTAAGAGGGAGGTGAAAGTGTATAAAACTAAGGGAGGAGGAAGTTCGGGTGAGATATAAGCGACTATTGGCAGAAAGGTGGGCTAGTGCAAAGATGAGTAGTGGGGGGTTGAAGAGGGTTGGAATAGTTTTAAAAATGCAGTATTAGAATGTGGGGCAGAAGTTTGTGGTTATAGGAGGGTGGGGCAGGAGGAAAGAGGAGTGATTGGTGGAATGATGAAGTAAAGGGTGTGATAAAAGAGAAAAAGGTAGCTTATGAGAGGTTTTTACAAAGCAGAAGTGTTATAAGAAGAGCAGAGTATATGGAGAGTAAAAGAAAGGTAAAGAGAGTGGTGAGAGAGTGCAGAAGGAGAGCAAATGATAGAGTGGAGAGGCACTGTCAAGAAATTTTAATGAAAATAAGAAAAATTTTGGAGTGAGTAAACAAGTTAAGAAAGCCTAGGGAAAATATGGATTTGTCAGTTAAAAACAGAGTAGGGGAGTTAGTAGATGGGGAGATGGAGGTATTAGGTAGATGGCGGAGAATATTTTGAGGAACTTTTAAATGTTAAGGAAGAAACAGAGGCAGTAATTTCATGCACTGGTCAGGGAGTATACCATCTTTTAGGAGTGAAGAAGAGCAGAATGTAAGTGTGGGGGAGGTACGTGAGGCATTACGTAAAATGAAAGGGTGGTAAAGCAGCTGAACTGATGGGATCATGACAGAAATGTTAAAAGCAGGGGGGGATATAGTGTTGGAGTGGTTGGTACTTTTGTTAATAAATGTATGAAAGAGGGAAGGTACCTAGGGATTGGCGGAGAGCATTATAGTCCCTTTATATAAAGGGAAAGGGGACAAAAGAGACTGTAAAAATTATAGAGGAATAAGCTTATTGAGTATACCAGGAAAAGTGTACGGTAGGGTTATAATTGAAAGAATTAGAGGTAAGACAGAATGTAGGATTGCGGATGAGCAAGGAGGTTTCAGAGTGGGTAGGGATGTGTAGATCAAGTGTTTACATTGAAGCATATATGTGAACAGTATTTAGATAAAGGTAGGAAGTTTTTATTGCATTTATGGATTTAGAAAAGGCATATGATAGAGTGGATAGAGGAGCAATGTGGCAGATGTTGCAAGTATATGGATTAGGTGGTAAGATATTAAATGCTGTAAAGAGTTTTTATGAGGATAGTGAGGCTCAGTTTAGGGAGTGTAGAAGAGAGGGAGACTACTCCCCGGTAAAAGTGGGTCTTAGACAGGGATGTGTAATGTCACCATGGTTGTTTAATATATTTATAGATGGGGTTGAAAAGGGAAGTAAATGCTAGGGTGTTGGGAGGGGTGGGATTAAATTTTGGGGAATCAAATTCAAAATGGGAATTGACACAGTTACTTTTTGCTGATGAACTGTGCTTATGGGAGTTTCTAAAGAAAAAAATTTCAAAGGTTAGTGGGTGAGTTTGGGAATGTGTGTAAAGGTAAAAGTTGAAAGTGAACAAAAGAAAAGAGTAAGGTGATGAGGGTGTCAAATGATTTAGATAAAGAAAAATTGGGTATCAAATTGGGGAGAGGAGTATGGAAGAAAATGAATGTTTTCAGATACTTGGGAGTTGACGTGTCAGCGGATGGATTTATGAAGATGAGGTTAATCATAGAATTGATGAGGGAAAAAAGGGAGTGGTGCGTTGAGGTATATGTGGAGTCAAAAAACGTATCTATGGAGGCAAAGAGGGAAAAGTATAAAGTATAGTAGTACCAACACTCCTATATGGGTGTGAAGCTTGGGTGGTAAATCAGCTGCGAGGGAACGGTTGGAGGCAGTGGAGATGTCCTGTTTAAGGGCAATGTTTTGGGAGGTAGTAGGTTGGTAGACAGCAACCGCCCCCGGAGGTACTACCGTCCTGCCAAGGAGTGTAAAACGAAAAGCCTGTAATTGTTTACATGATGGTAGGATTGCTGGTGTCCTTTTTTCTGTCTCATGAACATGCAAGATTTCAGGTACGTCTTGCTACTTCTAACTTACACTTAGGTCACACTACACATACATGTAACAAGCACATATATACACACCCTCTGGGTTTTTCTTCTATTTTCTTTCTAGTTCTTATTCTTGTTTATTTCCTCTTATCTCCATGGGGAAGTGGAACAGAATTCTTCCTCCGTAAGCCATGCGTGTTGTAAGAAGCGACTAAAATGCCGGGAGCAAGGGGCTAGTAACCTCTTCTCCTGTACATATTACTAAATGTAAAAGGAGAAACTTTCATTTTTCCTTTTGGGCCACCCCGCCTTGGTGGGATACAGCCGGTGTGTTGAAAGAAGAAAGTGTGGTGTAAATATTATGCAGAAAATTCGGAGTGTGGAAATTAGGAAAAGGTGTGGAGTTAATAAAAGTATTAGTCAGAGGGCAGAAGAGGGGTTGTTTAGGTGGTTTGGTCATTTAGAGAGAATGGATCAAAGTGGAATGACATGGAAAGTATATAAATCTATCGGGGAAGGAAGGTGGGGTAGGGATCGTCCTCGAAAAGGTTGGAGAGAGGGGGTAAAGGAGGTTTTGTGGGCAAGGGGCTTGGACTTCCAGCAAGCTGTGCGTGAGCGTGTTAGATAGGAGTGAATGGAGACGAATGGTACTTGGGACCTGACGATCTGTTAGAGTGTGAGCAGGGTAATATTTAGTGAAGGGATTCAGGGAAACCGGTTATTTTCATATAGTCGGACTTGAGTCCTGGAAATGGGAAGTACAATGCCTGCACTTTAAAGGAGGGGTTTGGGATATTGGCAGTTTGGAGGGATATGTTGTGTGTCTTTATATGTGTATGCTTCTGGACTGTTGTATTCTGAGCACCTCTGCAAAAACAGTGATAATGTGCGAGTGTGGTGAAAGTGTTGAATGATGATGAAAGTATTTTCCCTTTTGGGATTTTTTTTCTTTTTTTTTTGGGTCACCCTGCCTCGGTGGGAGACGGCCGACTTGTTGGAAAAAAAAAAAAAATAAAATATATACATCACACCTGGGTATATTAATAAATCAGATATTATAAACTAGTGGAATCTTTAATTTAGCTAATATTAAAGACACCCCGAGTATAATATTAAGTGGATAATACATATAAATTAATCTCATTATGACCTTGGTCATAACATCTGGTGATTGATGGGATGGGAGGAGGGGAGAGTGTGGATGGTGTTAGTGCTTAGAAGGGGAATCCCCTTCCATTAGGACTTGAGGTAGCAAGTCCTTTTCCGGGGTTACTTCCCTTCTTCTTTTAATGCCACTAGGACCAGCTTGAGAGTCGCTGGACCTCTGTCGCACAACAAATCTGTCCATAGAGCTCTGTACCTCCCGTTCCTTTACGATTTGTCTAAAATGGGCCACAACATTGTCATTGTAATAGTCACCAGCATGGCTTGCAATAGCTGTGTTAGGGTGATTTTCATCCATAAAGGTTTGCAGTTCAACCCACTGTGCACACATTTCCTTAATTTTTGAAGTAGGCCAATTTGGGTTCCCAACTGGCATAGGCTTTTCAGGGTTAGCCCCAAACCCTTCAAAATCTTTCTTAATTTCTATACTAATTTTTCACCCTTTTTACCACAGGGTTGGCACTAGAAGCTTTCTTGGGGCCAATGGTGACTTATTTTGCAGAAACAAGCACCAAACACAGTGATAATATGGATAATATGGAATGTACCAAATGTATTCTTAGATGCGCGCGCACTGGCTGGCTTGTAAACACTGGCGCACACAGGGCAATTCAGGCCACACATGGACACGTCTCGTACGAATCGTATCGAATACCGGGTTTTCAATTGGATACCGAGGCAAAATTTTTGCATTAAAATGCATTGAATACCGGATTTATCGAATACCGATGCCATCGATTACCAGGGGTCCACTGTGTATATAAACTCACTGTATTGTACACAATAGCCACACTAAAGTTATTATCATATTATTGTTTACCACTTTTGTTTATTACAATTAACATGCACAAATCTTGTATAATACTAACGTTCTATCATATATTTACGTATTTACAATCACTGGACATGGTTTTAGAACTGCTGGAGCTTGCAGAACTCCTTGAAACAAGGCACCATGCACAGAGGTACCTTACATTCCTCACACATAAACCGAGTGTCTTTGCATCTTTGTTGCCGTCATTTTGTTTGTGCACAGATGATGCATCTCTTCTGAGCATTTTTCTTCTGAGTTGAAGGAAGCTGTATTATGAAATGATCACCTTTCCTCCTCAACGCTTGGTTATCCGGAGGGGTTCGAGACCTTGTTGTTAGCAGGGGTTTTCCCTTTCC
>NC_069401.1:83196786-83308804 GCF_026875155.1 Cherax quadricarinatus | reverse complement strand
TCCCCTTTTAAACTTTTGGGGCCAATGGGACTTATTTGCAGAAACAAGCACCAACACAGTTGAAATATGGATAAAGGAATGTACCAAATGTATTCTTAGATGCGCGCGACTGCTGGCTGTAAACCACTGGCCACACAGGGCAAATTCAGTGCCCACATGACCCTTTCTCGTACAATCGTAACAAATACCGGGTTTTCCAAATTGAACCGAGGCAAATTTTGCATAAAAGAAATGAAACCGGATTTATCGAAATACCGATGCTCGATTTACCAGGGGCCCACTGTGTATATAAACTCACTGTATTGTACAAAATATCCACACTAAGTTATTATCTATTATTTTTACCACTTTTGTTTTTTAAACAATCATGCACAAATCTTGATATTACTAACGTCTATCAATATTTACGTATTACAATCACGGGACAGGGTTTTTAGAACTGCGGAGCTTGCAGAACTCCTTGAAACAAGGCACCATGCACAGAGGTACCTTACATTCCTCACACATAAACCGAGTGTCTTTGCATCTTTGTTGCCGTCATTTTGTTTGTGCACAATGATGCATCTCTTCTGAGCATTTTTCCCCTTTCTGAGTTGAAGGAAGCTGTATTATGAAATGATCCCCCTTTTCCTCCCCCCAAACGCTTGGTATATTCCGGAGGAGTTCGAGGACCTTGTTGTATAGCAGGTGTTCTTACCTGGTACTTCATTATGAGTTGTCTGACAACAGACAGACAAAATTCTCCATATGGTGGTCTGTTGCCAGTCTTCATTTAGTACATATTATATGCATTGAGCATTGAAATGTCCATGAGACGGAAGAAAAGTTTCATGCACCACTTGTAACTTTTACGAACACAATCAACAAAGCCAATCTGCATGTCACATTTGTCAACCAAGCACATGTTTTGTGTATAATCAATCACTGCATGGTTTTCGAATACGTTCATTAGTCACTCGATCAACTTTGCCACTGTCTTGCATTTCGTTACGGTGAATGGTTGTCAACAATGTGACATCTTGTTTGTCATGCCACCGTAATGCCATTATGTCATTGGCAGTTAACACCTGCACGTCATCACCACGAGCACCTGCGTTGAGCCTGGGCATATGTTTACGATTAGAACGCACTGTGCCACATACATCTGTCTTGTTCACTCGCAAGAAATCACTGATTAACCCTTTGACTGTTTCCGACGTATAAATACGTCTTACGAGCCAATGTTTCTGATGTATTTATACGCACAAATTCTAGCGGCTTCAAATCAAGCGCCAAAGGCCTGGTAGGCCTACACGAGAGAGAATGGGTCTCAGTGGTCGGTGTGCACCCTGTAGTGTTTCATATGTTGTTCCAAGGGGAAGGAGAAACTCTGGGAGCACATCCCGTGGCCCTACACCACAACCTGATAGTAAAGATGACGATATTGTAACGATGGGTATGAATGGTGGCAATGAGGTAGGAGGCAGTGGTGGTGATAGTGAGGGTGGCACAGCCCATGTGGCACCATCAGCGGGCCAAATTTGGACAAATTTGGAACAATTCTTTGTATTAAGATCCCAGGATGCTGCATTGTCTGACAGATGTGATAAATGCTGCTGACACAGCACAACAACCAGCCTCACCCTACCCCACACTCCCACAACCTGCACCACCACAACCTGCACAACCACAACCTGCACAACCACAACCTGCACAACCACAACCTGCACAACCACAACCACGGTACAATTTCCAGACCCCACCAGCAGACCGCATCTGGGATTGGCAGGACGGTGACGAGTTTGTTCCCAGTCCCCATGACTTTGATGAAACACAAAGTGGAATAAAGCCATCTTGTCCACTTGGGAACAATGCCAGTGAACTGGACTGCTTTGAGTTGTTCTTCGATGAACCCCTGATGGACATCATTGTCAGGGAAACAAACACATACTGTGATTACACCATGGCAAATACAATTCTCTCACCAAAATCACGGCTACACAAGTGGAAGGAGACAACTGTGGCAGAGATGTACCTGTTTTTTGCCACAATAAGCATTATGCCACATGTGGCATAATGCTTATGCCACATGTGGATAAGCACACTGTCACCACATACTGGGCAACAGAATGCCTGATTTCAACTCCATGTTTTAGTGACATTATAGGTGTCAATCGTTTCCTGATACTGTTACGTATGTTACAATTTTCAGACAAAACCAGGCCTGACAGAAGTGACAGGTTATATAAGATCAGAAATGTGTTTATGTACCTGAAACAAAAGTGATGCATGTATTTTTATCCCTTCTGGAAGCTTGTTATTGATGAGTCCTTGATTTTATTCAAAGGAAGACTCATTCAAGCAATATATACCAAGCAAGAGGAAACGCTTTGGTATAAAGCTATTTGTACTGTGTGATTGCAGAAGTGGGTCTATTTTTTGGATATAATTGTGTACACTGGCAGTAATACTTTGAGAGATCCATGAATTTATTGGGTATTTGGTGATGTGGTTCGAACAATGATGGAACCATTTTCTTGGTAAGGGGCATATTTTATTTACTGTTTAACTGGTACACAAGCCTCTTACTCGTGTTTTTCTTGCGAGTGAACTTGACAGACATGTGTGGCTCGGGCGCTGGTAATCTTTAAACATCTCCCAAAGGGGTTCAACGCTGGCACTCGCAGAGGTGGGGTGCAAGCCTTTTGCTGCCAATGACATCATGGCATTTCGTTGGCATGACAAACGTGATGTCACATTGTTGACATCAGTTCACCAGAAAACGAAAGGGGACCAGTGGCAGGGAAACAGAGACCAATGAACCCATTCTACAGCCTGCAGCTGTCAGGGACTACAACTCAATATGCGCTTAGTGGACAAATGTGACATGCGGATTGGGTTTGCAGACTGTGTACGCAAGAGTTATAAGTGGTATAAAAAAACTTTTTTTCCATCTTGGGTTTATATCTCTATGCTAAATGCTTATAACATATACAAGTGAAGACCAACAAAACACCAAAATATGGTGAATTTTGCCTGTCAGTAATCAGACAAATAATTGCAAAGTACAAGAGCAACTCCTGCAATAGGACCAGCGCCCACAGACGTCATCTCGTTTGAGGCCTGGTGATCACTACCCCATACAACTGCCCCCTCCTACTACTGCCAAGAAAAATGCTCAGAAGAGGTGTTATGTATGTCACATACCACAAAAATGCCCACAAACACGCAGAGGACATCGTTTTATGGGGGTGAGGAGTGTGAAGTGCCCTTCTTTCATATACCATGTTTCAAAGAGTTCCACAAGCCTGCAGCAGTTCTAGGAACGTGTTTAGTGACTGTTCATATGTATTTTATATTATGGAACAATAGTAATAAACATTGTTTTGTATTGTTTGTGTAAACAAAATGTATACACAAAAATAATGGATAAAGTTTGTTCTGTTATTGTGTTGTAAACAATGAGTGTTATTTGAACAATGGACCTTACATTGGTCTCACAGGCCACAAAGTTACCCGGAACAGAAAAATATTGAAAAATGCAAGAAACCTTTGAATTAGAGTAAATAAAAGAATACCAGGTGGGCGGCGGTCGCCGCTGTTGCCATACGCACGTCACTTTCTGCAAACTTTGCGGCTCTATATCTCGGTAAGTACTGATGGCAAAATAATTTTTTTAGGCTTAAAACACTTCTAAAAATATTCCTAACATTTTCATAAGAAAAAAATTTTTTTTTTTGAATATTTGGCGACATAGAATGACCGTTTCAGAGAGGGGCCTGAAACAGTCAAAGGGTTAAAGGGCTTGTGTACCAGTTATCGGTATACAATGTATGCCCCTTACCAAGATAAGGTGCCATCATGCTTCTCACTACGTCACCTGAGATACCCAATAACATCTTGGTATCTTTCAATGTTTTACTTCCCGTGTATACAACAATATCCAATACCAGGCCACTGTCACAGTCAGAGTACAAACAGTTTTATACCAAAGCGTTTCCTCTTGCTCGGTATATACTGCTTGAATGACATCCTACCTTTGAACAAAATCAAAGACTCATCAATTACAAGATTCTTGAATGGATGAAAGTACATGTTGAACTTTTGTTTGAGATACATAAAAACATGTCTAATCTTGTATAACCTGTCACTTCTGTCAGGCCTGGTTTTGTCAGAGAAGTGCAACATACATAACTGTAAGATAAACCTGTTCACTGGGATGATTTCACTGAAGACCGGGGTAGAAATTAGCGATCTGTGGACCAGTATGCTTTTATATTATGCTTATAGACATGAGGCATAAGCATTATTGTTGCAAAAAGCAAATACATTTCTGCAACAGTCGTCTCTTTCCACCTGTGTAGTCTTGACTGTGGTGATATGATTGTATTTGCCATGGTGTACTCAAAATATTTGTTACTTTCCCTGACAATAATTTCCATGAAGGGCTGGTCAAAGAATATTTAAAAAAATTCCAGTACATTGGCCCTGGTTCCAAGGGGACAAGTAGGTAGAATTCCACTTTCAGAGTCATCAAAGTGGTGGGGCTTGGGAACAAAATTGGGATTTTGCTGCCAATCACAGATAGGGTTTGCTGGTGGATACTGGACATCATAGGTTGATTGTGTGGGTAGTTGTGGTTGTGGTGGGCTGGTGACTGACACTCTGCTTTGTCCTTAAACTGCGGAGTCAGCAGCGTGGGTTCTAGCTTGGGCTGGTGAGTCACGCATGGCCGTGGCACTACCATCACCACTACCACCATCTACTGATGCCTGTGGGCTATCCATGCCAAGTGTAGCCACATCATCCTCACTTTTACTGTCTATTCCTGGTGTAGGGCCACGTGATGTACTCCGGGATGTACTCCGTCCCCTGGGCACGGCATAGTGTATACTACCCGAGCGCATGCGGCGGCATACATACAGATGCTTCACTGGTGAATATGTTTCCTCACTATCACTACTCGAATGATCGTTAAGAGCAATAAAATCACAATCTACGTCACTATCATCATCATTACTGAAGTCAGAGGCCTGGCCATGCGAAAATAATAGTTTTCTCTTGCGTTGAGGTACAACTGACTGTGACTGATGAGTGCCCACACCAGAGGTAGAAGGTTGAGGACTGTCAGAGTTTTCTGCACTATTAATGATATCCTGGTCATTCCTTTATTTTATTTTTTATTTTTTATTTAGAAATTTTAGCATACATACAGAGGTACAAAAAAAATACAGGTAAGAGCAGCATGCCAAAGCCACTTATATGCATAGCATTACGGGCTGGCTTAAAATTAACTTAAGATTAGCTAAGCAATGATGAAATCAGTGATAAGACATTATTGTAAACAGATAACTATAAAGCACAAATGAGTATTACAAAGACAGGTCATATGGTTGCATGCATTGCTGTTCATTCAGTAGAATGGAGTATTCTGTTAGGTAGTGTATTTTAAAAAATAACAAAGTTAGATTGGGTCCTAGGTTTAACATTTATGTGATATTATTATGAGTAACATTTTGGATATACAATTTATAAGGTTCAGTTATTCAGTATTTATTTGGTTTTGAGTGAGTACGTGAACTTTGAGAAGAGACTTGAATTTATAAACAGGTAGTGTTTCTTTTATATTTACAGGTAATGAATTCCAGATTTTAGGGCCTCTTATGTGCATTGAGTTTTTGCATAGCGTGAGATGGACACGAGGAACATCAAAGAGTGATCTGTGCCTCTTGTGTTATGGTCATGTGTTCTGTTGAGGTTGGCAAGGAGATGTTTGAGGGGAGGGTTAATATCAGAGTTAAGTGTTCTATGTATGTAATAGGTGCAATAATAAGTATGGATGTTTTGTATGGTGAGTAGGTTGAGTGTTTTGAATATTGGTGGAGTGTGTTGCCTGTAGTGAGAATTTGTTATTCTAACTGCAGCCTTTTGTTGGGTAATTAGTGGTCTGAGATGGTTAATTGTTGTTGGTTAACTGATCAAAGCCAAAGAATTCGTCGTCATTTCCACTTCCATCAGTGTCAGAACTATCAGATAGGAAGAGGAGAGTCACAATTTTCCTTGAAGTGAGAGCTGCCTTGCGACGAGGCATGGTGAACAAGGGTAACTGAGCCGGCGTTCCCACAATGCTATGCGGACGCCTATACTTTTTGTTTATGGCACACACCCACCACGCAGACCCGTTCTCTCACATGTAGGCTTATGAGCATTTTCATGCTAAATTTGATGGCGCTAGAATTTTGGCGTAGATCTACAGTTTGGACACTGAACGTGAAGCCGTAGATCTACGGGACGGACCCTGAAAGGGTTAAGGTAAACCTGGCATATAATACAAATATCCAATACGCATTGCATTCATGTGAATGTATAAATACTTGGGTATACATGTATGTATATGCATAATTGTCTGAGTTTTGCCCTAAATATCTAGATAGTTCTTACTCCTGTTGTGTTTTCTTTCAATTCCATGGGGAAGCAGGCTAGAACTGTTCCTCAGTAAGCAGCAGGTATTGTAGAAAGCGACTGAAATGTCAGAGGGAAGGGGCTGGTATAGATAAGAAAGAAATGATTCTTGATGTTTTGAAAGGAAATAAGCTGGATGTCCTAGCACTAAACCAAAGCTAAAAGGAGTGGGAGAATTGCATTGACTCAAGGCATAAATAGGGTCCATCTGAGAGAACTAGAGCTGTAGGAGAAGTAGTGATATTAACTTACCTGTAAAAAGCAGGGAGGAGGGTTATGGGTGATTAAATTAAAGAATTATGTGGATCAGAGTAAATTGGTATGCAAGATATGGGTTATAATAAAGTTACCTTCCCTATACTTACATATATGGTAGGTGAGAGTAGTGTATAGAAGTGAGAGGGAAATTTTGGGAGGCACTAAATGAATGTTTAAGAGTTTTGAACCAAGATGGAGAGACACTTGTAGAGGACACAGTAGGTAGGTTTGGATTGCCATAGATAAATAAAAATGGGGCCCCAAATTGAATAATGTATGGAAAAGAGGTTTCATAAAATGGTAATATATATTTTGTGAACATAGGTAAGTTAATTTAAGATGTGATGTGCAGTGACTGTAGCTTGGTGGATAAAATATTGATGGCTAGACTTCTGGATGTGCATGTTATTTAGTGGTAGCTACAGTAGGAGTAAAAGGCAGACTTAATACAAGGAGAATGGCTTTGGTGAGCTAAGAGGGCAGTGAAAATGAACAAACCAAAGGTGGCCGTTAGTGGGATATACAGTGGACCCCCGGTATTCGATGGCATCGGTATTCGATAAAACCAGTATTCGATGCATTATATCGCAAAAAAATTTCCTCGGTATTCAATTGAAAATCCGGTATTCGATACGATTCGTATGAGACCTGTCCACATGTGGTCTGAACTGCCCCTTGTGTGCCAGTGTTTACAAGCTAGCCAGTGTGTGCGCATCTAAGGATACATTCGGTACATTCCATATTATCCATATTATCACTGTATTTGGTGCTTGTTTCTGCAAAATAAGTCACCATGGGCCCCAAGAAAGCTTCTAGTGCCAACCCTGTGGTAAAAAGGGTGAGAATTAGTATGGAAATTAAGAAAGATTTTGAAGGGGTTTGGGGAAAAACCCTGAAAAGCCTTAACCAGTTGTGGAATACATTGTGCCTACTCAAAAATTAAAAAATTTGTGTGACGGGGGTTTTGAAGTGCAAACCTTTATGGATGAAAAACCCAAACCCGGGCTATTTACAATGAAAATGTTGTGGCCCAATTAGACAAATCGTAAAGGAAAGGGGAGGTACAGAGCTCTAGGACGATTTGTTGTGCAACAGAGGTCCAGTGACTCTCAACGGGTCTTAGTGGCTTTAAAAAAAGGGGAAGTCCCCTGGAAAAGGACTTGCTACCTCAATCCTAAGGAAGGGGATTCCCCTTCTAAAACATAACACCTCTCCCCTCCCCCCCACCCCTCAATCACACCAGATCCTCATTAAAGGTAAGTGTCAATTATTTTATTGTTATTGTAATTATTCTATTGCATTAAACTTAATATTTCATGTAGTAAAATTTTTTTTTTCATACTTTTGGGTGTCTTGCACGGATTAATTTGATTTTCTTTGTTTCTTATGAGGAAAATTGATTCGGTTTTCGATATTATCGGTATTCGATGAGCTCTCAGGAACGGATTAATATCGAATACCTGGGGTCCACTGTATAAGCATCTGTTAGTAGAAAGGTGGGGTAGAGAGAGTACAGGCAGTGAGGAGGTCAAAAAGGTATCAAGTGGATTTAAGAATTCAGTGCTTGAGTGTGCAGCAGGAGTTTGTGGTTATAAGAGTGTGAGGTGTGGATTAGAAGTAGAATAATTGGTGGAATGATGTAAAGAGGTAGTAAGGTAGGAAAAATTACTGTATGAGAAGCTTTTTACAATCTAAAAATAATACGCAGAAAAAGCAAGGTAAAATCTGTGGTAAGAGAGAAATAAGAAAGCCAGCGAGTAAATGGGTGAGTCTTTATCAGCAAATTGTGTTAAAAAATATATTTTTGCAAAGAGATTAATAAGTTGAAAAAGCCTAGGTACCAAATGGATCTCCCAGTTCAGAATGAATGAGAGATGTTTGATGGAGAGGCACTGAAAAGATGGAGAGAATACTGTTTTTTGAATTACATGGCAACAGGTAGACTTGAGTCCTGGAAATGGGAAGTACAATGCCTGCACTTTAAAGGAGGGGTTTGGGATATTGGCAGTTTGGAGGGATATGTTGTGTGTCTTTATATGTGTATGCTTCTGGACTGTTGTATTCTGAGCACCTCTGCAAAAACAGTGATAATGTGCGAGTGTGGTGAAAGTGTTGAATGATGATGAAAGTATTTTCTTTTTGGGGATTTTCTTTCTTTTTTTTTTTGGGTCACCCTGCCTCGGTGGGAAACGGCCGACTTGTTGAAAAAAAAAAAAAAAAAAAAAAAAGGTAGACGAAAGGGGTCAAAGCAGCTGGGCAAGATTGGTTTATAACTTAGGTTTTTAAAGCAGGTGAGGGTTATAGTTTTGGAGCAGTTGGTGTATTTGTTCAATACATGCATGAAAAAAAGTAAGGTACTCAAAGATTGGGGAGAGCAAAATGCACATAAAAGAAATGAAGGTACCTAAGGATTGGGATGAGAAAAAGGGTAAGAGCGCTATACAGATCTTAATACATAGGATATCATCTACAACTCTATTGCTGATATTTGGTCCAACTCTTGGTTAGGATCTACTTCCACCATTGGGTCCTGCCTTCCTAGTTTTGATATACAGGTCTTATCCTCTTGCATCTGCTGTAAATTTATCAAGGCTAAAGGAATGAACACCTATCAAGACTGAGAGGCATTAACTCCTCAAAATAAAATCTCCACATCTTCTGCCGTCTCCAGTAGTGATTCTCTGTATTGAGTTGAGAAAGCGACTTCTTGGTGAAATGTCTCATCAGTAAAAATAACCAAGTGTTGCATGTGTGCCCTGTTCATCAATCTTTTGGTATTGTATACCATTAATGTGATGGAGTGTGAGCAGGGTAGCATTTTGTGAAGGTATTCAGGGAAACTGCTTATCCGGAATTCAGGTGAAGGAGAGGTGAGGATATTTGCAGTTTGGAGGGGCAACTTAACTGTGGTATTTACATGCTTCTGGCAAGACAATGATAGTGAATGATGGTTAAAGTGTTTCTTTTTATAGTCGCCCTACCGTGGTGGGAGACAAGCAGTGTGTTACAATAAAAAATTTACCTCAGCCATCTCCCACCAAGGCAGTGACCAAAAAGATTAAATTCGTTCACCATTGTTCATTCAGTTGCTGTCTTGTCAGAAGTGTCCTCAGAAAATTTAAAACTTATCACATGAGGCCTCGACTTATAAATGAAAATATTACATGAAGAAAAAAATTTGGCAACTAATTAAAGATCCCTCATCAGGAATATAAAATTAGATAAGGAATATTTAGCCCAGGATTGCATCTTAGATTATAATACAGTGGACCCTCGGTTATTGGCCGTAATCCATTCCACAAGGTTGGTCTGAAACCGAAATGGCCGAAAACTGAAATAATATTTCCTATAAGAATTAATGTAAATCAAATGATTTAGATAAAGAAAAATTGGATATCAAATTGGGGAGGAGTATGGAAGAAGTGAATGTTTTCAGATACTTGGGAGTTGACGTGTCGGCGGATGGATTTATGAAGGATGAGGTTAATCATAGAATTGATGAGGGAAAAAACGTGAGTGGTGCGTTGAGGTATATGTGGAGTCAAAAAATGTTATCTATGGAGGCAAAGAAGGGAATGTATGAAAGTACTATAGTAGTACCAACACTCTTATATGGGTGTGAAGCTTGGGTGGTAAATGCAGCAGCGAGGAGATGGTTGGAGGCAGTGGAGATGTCCTGTTTAAGGGCAATGTGTGGTGTAAATATTATGCAGAAAATTCGGAGTGTGGAAATTAGGAAAAGGTGTGGAGTTAATAAAAGTATTAGTCAGAGGGAAGAAGAGGGGTTGTTGAGGTGGTTTGGTCATTTAGAGAGAATGGATCAAAGTAGAATGACATGGAAAGCATATAAATCTATAGGGGAAGGAAGGCGGGGTAGGGGTCGTCCTCGAAAGGGTTGGAGAGAGGGGGTAAAGGAGGTTTTGTGGGCAAGGGGCTTGGACTTCCAGCAAGCATGCATGAGCGTGTTAGATTGGAGTGAATGGAGACAAATGGTACTTGGGACCTGACGATCTGTTGGAGTGTGAGCAGCATAATGTTTAGTGAAGGGATTCAGGGAAACCGGTTATTTTCATATAGTCAGACTTGAGTCCTGGAAATGGGAAGTACAATGCCTGCACTTTAAAGGAGGGGTTTGGGATATTGGCAGTTTGGAGGGATATGTTGTGTATCTTTATACGTATATGCTTCTAAACTGTTGTATTCTGAGCACCTCTGCAAAAACAGTGATAATGTGTGAGTGTGGTGAAAGTGTTGAATGATGATGAAAGTATTTTCTTTTTGGGGATTTTCTTTCTTTTTTGGGTCACCCTGCCTTGGTGGGAGACGGCCGACTTGTTGAAAAAAAAAAAAAATAATTCTTGTAGTAGTAGGTTGGTAGACAGCAACCACCCAGGGAGGTAGTACCGTTTTGCCAAGCGAGTGTAAAACGAAAGTCTGTAATTGTTTTACGTGATGGTAGGATTGCTGGTGTCTTTTGTCTGTCTCATAAATATGCAAGATTATAGGTACGTCTTGCTACTTCTACTTACACTTAGGTCACACTACACATACATGTACATGTTTATTTATACACACTCATCTGAGTTTAATTTAATTTTATCTTAGTTCTTGTTCTAATTACTTTTCCTTTTATATCCATGGGGAAGTGGAATAAGAATCTTTCCTCAGTAAGCCATGTGTGTTGGTAAAAGTCAACTAAAATGCCGGCTAGTAACCCCTTTTCCTGTAAAAATTACTAAAAAGAATAAGAAGAAAATTGTCGAAGTGGGAAGTTTGAATGTGTGTGGATGTTGTGCAAATGATAAGAAAGAGATGATTGTGGATGTTATGAATGAGAAGAAGCTGGATATCCTGGCTTTAACCCCTTGACTCTCACAACCCCCAATCCTGAGATGTCTCCTGGTGTTGCAAAATTTAAAAAAAAAAAAAAAAAATTCTTATGAAATGATAGAGAATCTTTTCCCAATTGTAATGACACCAAAAAAAATTGAAATTTGATGGAAAACTGACGGAATTATGATCTCGCGAAGTTAGCGACCTTGGCAATATTAACCCTTTCAGGGTCCAAGGCCCAAATCTGGAGTCACGCACCAGTGTCCAAGAATTTTCAAAAAAAAAATTTGTTATTTTTTCTTATGAAATCGTAGAGAATCTTTTTGTGAAGGTAATAAAACAAAAAGTACGAAATTTGGTGGAAAATTGACGAAATTATGCTCTCGTGAATTTTGATGTGTCAGCGATATTTACGAATCGGCGATTTTGCCGACTTTGACTCCCATTTTATTCCAATCAACCAAATTCTTAGCTATTTCACTAGTATTACTTCTATTCTATCGATTGAGCACAAGAAATCGCCAAGTCAACTGGTGGTGGCCTGGTGGTTAACGCTCTCGCTTCACACGGCGAGGGCCTGGGTTCGATTCCCAGCCAGAGTAGAAACATTGGGCGTGTTTCTTTCCACCTGTTGTCTATGTTCCCCATCAGTAAAATGGGTACCTGGGTGTTAGTCGACTGGTGTGGGTCGCATCCTGGGACACTGACCTAATTTGCCCGAGATGCTCAGCATAACAAGTGGCTTTCTATGTAGTAGTATGTCAATGTTGTCAGCTAGGACTGTATACCATGTACATGTTTTTTTTTTTTTTTTTTTTTTTCAACAAGTCGGCCGTCTCCCACCGATTATTTATTTATTAAAATAAAGTGATCGGAAATTGTTAATTTGGCCAATTTAACACAAAGTTCAAAATATTCCAATTTCAAAATAGGGTCCAGAATGAACAATGTAGGCATTCCTGGCACTAAACTAACATTTCCTCTGTTCATTAGTTATGTTTTGAGGCTTTACAAATAAATTCCATTTTGATATTTTATTCACTAAATGAATTTTTATTCACACCAAAAAATAGAAGATTTACTGTTATGCAATACTGTAATAATTGTATAAATATCATCACCATATTTGTGAATGTATATTAGACCCACCAGCTGGCGTGTATTAGACGTGTGAGGTCGTTTGTTTACTCTTGAATATCGGCAAAATTTTAACATTTCTGCTACTTTGAGCTCAGTTTCAAGCCATTTCCAGTGCTAAAACCAATCAAAATCATCTCTATTTCTGTAATATGTCTTCCATTCTATCAAATGAGACCAAGAAATCGCAAATACAACTATAAAAAACATACGGAAAAAACACTGCAAAGTTGCTGTTTTAATCGAAAAATCATGATTTCATTTTTTTTTCTCTCATTATACACAGTGTGCTGCAGGATCTGTTTTATGTGGTGCACACATACCACATAGATGTATTCTCTCATATGTAGGCCCAAATGTACCACTCACAGTTTATCAGAGTGAGCTGAGCTCATGGCGTAGATCTACGGTTTGGACCCTGAACGTAAAGCCGTAGATCTACGGGACGGACCCTGAAAGGGTTAAAATCGGCGATTTCGCCCACTTTGAGCCCTATTATCGATTAATTCCGTTGTTCCAGTCGACGAAACTCATAGCTGTTTCTTTAGAACTCCATTTTTTCTATCGATTGAGTACAAGAAACTGCCCATTTACCTATTTCAACTACCCAATAATGTGGTCAGAAATTTGCAATTTGGCCAATTTCACAAAAATTAAAAAATATGACAATTTCAAAATAAGATCCAGAATGAACAATGCAGACATTCCTGGCTCTAAAATAACATATTCTTTGTTCATCAGTCATGTCTCCAGGCCTCTCTGATATTACTCTTCCTTTCTATTTTGAATTTTTATTCAAACAAAAAATAGAAGACTTACTATTATGCAGACTACTGCAATACTGTAATAATTGTATAAATAACATCAACCCATTCATGACTGCATATTAGAATGGCTAGTTGGGCATTTATTGGACAATGACATCATTTGTTTACTTTTGAACATTGGCAAAAATCAAACAGTTCCCCTACTTTGAGCTCCATTTCCAGGTTCTTTTTATAGTAAAATCAATCAAAATCACCTCTGTTTCTATAATATGTTTTCCATTCTATCAAATGAGACCAAGAAAACGAGAATACAACCATAAATACTATACAAAAATAGACCACAAAGTCGGCATTTTAATTAAAAAAAAAACGGTTTGAGTTTTTTCTCATTATGCACTGCGTGCTCCAGGATTTTTTTTATATGGTGCACACTGACCACACAGACCCATTCTCTCACATGTGGGCCTACCAGCTTTCTCCTGCTTGATATGAAGCCGCTAGAATTTATGAGTATGTATATATACGTCAAACACGGTACCTCGTAAGACATATATATACGGCCGCGACAGTCAAAGGGTTAAGTGAAACAAAGCTGAAGGGGGTGGGTGAGTTTCAGTGGAGAGGAATAAGTGGGATTAGGTCAGGGGTTTCTATTAGAGTTAGAGCTAAAGAAGGAGTAGCAATAATATTGAAGGATAAGCTATGGCAGGATAAGAGGGACTATAAATGTATTAATTCAAGGATTATGTGGAGTAAAATAAAGTTTGGATGTGAGAAGTGGGTTATAGTAAGCATTTATGCACCTGGGGAAGAGAGAGGTATAGAGAGAGATATTTTGGGAAATGTTGAGTAATTGCGTGGGGAGTTTTGAACCAAGTGTGAGAGTACTTGTGGTTGGGGATTTTAATGCTAAAGTGGGAAAAAATGTTGTGGAGGGAGTAGTAGGTAAATTTGGGGTGCCAGGGGTAAATGAAAATGGGGAACCTATAATTGAGCTATGTGTAGAAAGAGGTTTGGTAATAAGTAATACATATTTTATGAAAAAGAGGATAAATAAATATGCAAGGTATGATGTAGCACGTAATGAAAGTAGTTTGTTAGATTTTTTTTTTTTATTATTAGCACACTGGCCGATTCCCACCAAGGCAGGGTGGCCCGAAAAAGAAAAACTTTCACCGTCATTCACTCCATCACTGTCTTGCCAGAAGGGTGCTTTACACTACAGTTTTTAAACTGCAACATTAACACCCCTCCTTCAGAGTGCAGGCACTGTACTTCCCATCTTCAGGACTCAAGTCCGGCCTGCCGGTTTCCCTGAATCCCTTCATAAATGTTACTTTGCTCACACTCCAACAGCACGTCAAGTATTAAAAACCATTTGTCTCCATTCACTCCTATCAAACACGCTCAAGCATGCCTGCTGGAAGTCCAAGCCCCTCGCACACAAAACCTCCTTTATCCCCTCCTTCCAACCTTTCCTACGCTGACCCCTACCCCGCCTTCCTTCCGCTACAGACTGATACACTCTTGAAGTCATTCTGTTTCGCTCCATTCTCTCTACATATCTGAACCACCTCAACAACCCTTCCTCAGCCCTCTGGACAACAGTTTGGGCAATCCCGCACCTCCTCCTAACTTCCAAATTACGAATTCTCTGCATTATATTCACACCATACATTGCCCTCAGACATGACATCTCCAGTGCCTCCAGCCTTCTCCTCGCTGCAACATTCATCACCCATGCTTCACACCCATATAAGAGCGTTGGTAAAATTATACTCATACATTCCCCTCTTTGCCTCCAAGGACAAAGTTCTTTGTCTCCACAGACTCCTAAGTGCACTGCTCACCCTTTTCCCCTCATCAGTTCTGTGATTCACCTCATCTTTCATAGACCCATCCGCTGACACGTGCAATCCCAAATATCTGAATACATTCACTTCCTCCATACTCTCTCCCTCCAATCTGATATCCAATCTTTCATCACTTAATCTTTTTATCCTCATAGCCTTACTCTTTCCTGTATTCACTTTTAATTTTCTTCTTTTACATACCCTACCATATTCATCCACCAACCTCTGCAACTTCTCTTCAGAATCTCCCAAGAGCACAGTGTCGTCAGCAAAGAGCAACTGTGACAACTCTCACTTTGTGTGATTCTTCATTTTTTAACTCCACGCCTCTTGCCAAGACCCTCGCATTTACTTCTCTTACAACCCCATCTATAAATATATTAAACAACCACGGTGAAATCACACATCCTTGTTTAAGGCCTACTTTTACTGGGAAATAATCTCCCTCTTTCCTTCATACTCTAACTTGAGCCTCACTATCTTCATAAAAACTCTTCACTGCTTTCAGTAACCTACCTCCTATACCATGCACTTCCAACATCTGCCACATTGCCCCCACATCCACCATGTCATACGCCTTTTCCAAATCCATAAATGCCACAAAAACCTCTCTAGCCTTATCTAAATACTGTTCACTTATATGTTTCACTGTAAACACCTGGTCCACACACCCCCCTACCTTTCCTAAATCCTCCTTGTTCATCTGCTATCCTATTCTCCGTCTTACTCTTAATTCTTTCAATAATAACTCTACCATACACTTTACCAGGTATACTCAACAAACTTCTCCCTCTATAATTTTTGCACTCTCTTTTGTCCCCTTTGCCTTTATACAAAGGAACTATGCATGCTCTCTGCCAATCCCTAGGTGGATAAAAGGTTGATGGGTAGGCTCCAGGATGTACATGTTTATAGAGGGGCAACTGATATATCAGATCATTATCTAGTTGTAGCTACAGTTAGAGTAAGAGGTAGATGGGATAAGAGGAAAATGGCAACAACAAGTAAGAGGGAGGTGAAAGTGTATAAACTAAGGGAGGAGGAAGTTCGGGTGAAATATTTATTTATTTATTTCCAATTTGTGCACACATACAGAGGTACAAAAAAATACAGATAAGAGCAGTATGCCAAAGCCACTTATACTATGCATAGCATTACGGGCTGGCTTAAAATTAACTTAAGATTAACTAAGCAATGATTATTATTATTATTATAATCAAAAAGAAGCGCTAAGCCACAAGGACTATACAGCGCTGCTACTAAGCAATGATGAAATCAGTGATAAAACATTAATGTAAACAGATAACTATAAAGCACAAGTGAGTATTACAAAGACAGGTCATATGGTTGCATTCAGTTAGGTAGTGATTCTGTTAGGTAGTGTATTTAAAAAATAATAAAGTTAGATTGGGTTTTAGGTTTAACATTTAAGTGATATAATTGTGAGAAACATTTAAGATATACAATTTATAATGTTCAGTTATTCAGTATTTATTTGGTTTTGGGTGATAAGTAATTTTTGAGAAGAGATTTAATTTTTATAAACGGGTTGTTTTTCCCCTTTTATATTTACATTTAATAAATTTCCAGTTTTGGGGCCCTTTTTTATGGCTTTGGAGTTTTTGCATAGTGTGAAAGGCCCAGGGGGAAACAAAAAAGGGAGTAAAATCTGTGCCTGTTTTTAGGGTCTGTTTCTGTTGGGGTTTTGGCAAGGAGATTTTTTGAGGGGGGGGTTTTAATATCAGAGTTAAGTGTTCTATGTATGTAATAGGTGCAGTAATAAGTAGGGGATTGTTTTGTATGGTGGGGGTAGGTTAGTGTTTTTGGATATTGGTGGAGTGTGCTGCCTGTAGTGAAAATTTTTGTTACCCTTCTAACTGCAGCCTTTTTTTGGGGTTAATTAGTGGTCTCAGATGGTTAATTGTTGTTGGGGGCCCCTTTGCCCCAAATTCCATAGGTGGATAGGGGAAAATAAGAGAGTGATATGGGGCCCAGGGGGGCTGACTGGGGAAAACTTTAGTACCGTACTTCGTAGAATGTACATTTTGGGAAAATTTTTCTTAAAAATTTTTGATGTTATGTGTATGAAATTTGAGTCTATTATAAAGGGTTGGATTCCTAAAAATTTTCCCTCTTTTAGTTTTGTGAAGGTTTTTTCCATTTATAAATTATTTTAAAGAGGGACATCTGTAGTTTCTGTTACCAACTGAATGAAGTAGGTTTTGTAATGTTTAGTGTAATTTTGTTAGCCCCTCATCCGGGTTGATATTTTTTTAAATTCGGTTTTACAGTTTTGGCTACGTGACGGGGTTTGGGGTGAGAGAAGACGTTTTGTAGGGGTCATCTGCAAATAGTGGGGGTTTTGAGTAATTGCAAAAGCATTTGGAAGGCATTTATGTTAGGGAAAGAAAAGAGGGCCAAGGAAAACTTCCCTGTGGGACACCAATGTAATTGGTTTGTGCAGAAAGATTTTTGCCCCATTTCGTACACATATTGGCTTTTGTTGTGAGGTAAGATTTTGGGGTTTGTTGAGGGGAGTGCCCTCTTATACCATAGTGTGCCCAATTTTTTATTGGAGCAAGTCAGGGTTAAAATTGTATAAAAAGCTTTAGTAAGTAAATAAATTTTTCCCAGTGGGACTTCTTTTTTCTCTTTTGGGCATTTGTAAAATTTTGTTCTAGCTTTGTGTAAAATAGCATCTTTTGTATTTTTATTAGGCCTGAACCCAAAATTTTGGCAGGGGTTGATATTTTTTTGGGAGAAAAGGTAGGAAAAGATTCTTTTAAATGAATTAATTTTTTTTCGAAATTTTTGAGAGAGGGGGGTAAGTTGGATTTTGGCCTATATTTAAATTCAACCCCTTGTTTGGTCTCCTCCTTTGGGGATCGGGGTGCCCCTTTGGGCAATTTTGAGTACTGTAGGAAGGGGAGGTTTAAGGGATTTGTTAAAGAGTGTTGCAATGATTGGTGATAGCATTTGTGAAAATTTTTTTTTATATAAGGGGGGAAGGGATTTAAATTTTCCTGCCTTGGGTTTTTAGTGCGTTGATAATTAAAAGGGGGACTTCGTATGGGTTTGGGCGGAGCTAGGAAAAGTGTGTTCGGGGTTTTGTTGCCCGGGGAGGTATCAATTTGGGGGGGGTATCCTTTAGCTTGGGGTTTTTTTGGCAAGGTTTTGGGCCCATAGTGGGGGAAAAAATCATTGAGTCCCGTTTCTGTTTTTTTTTGGTGGGAGGGTTTGGGGGTTTATCTGTTTTTGTAATTTTAAATTTTGCTATTTCGTGGGTATTTTTTTTTTTTCCAAATTTTGATTTGGGTTTTTTCCCGGTCTTTTTTTAATCCCTCGTAAGTTTTGGGTAAACTGTTCTCCAATACCCAAATTTTTTTTCCCTTTTATTTAGGCTGGTTAGGATTGACAAGTAACGTTTTGTTTTGGTTTTCTGGTTTGTGACCCATTTGTACTGTTTTTTCATATTGGTGTTTTGTTTTTAAGGATTTGAGAATGCGGGGGTTAGGCCCGGGACTGTTCAGTCTCTTTGCTGTATCTGTTTAGTTTTTTTAGGGCAAAGGGGGTTTTTTTAGAGGGATTGGGTTTTTTTTTGAAAATTATTAATTCATTTTGTTTTAATATCTGTAAGGTTTCTAGCTCAGTGTGCCAAAACAATGTTTGGGTATTGCGTTGTGAATTAAATTTAAAGGCGCCTCAATTTTGAAGGGCTGAAGGTGACTTTAGTAGTTTCTTTTGGGGGGTTTAAACCCAAGAGTTGTTATGAGGGGAAAATAGGGTAGTGGTCTTTTGGTATTTCTGTAATTTAGCCTGATTTTTTTAAAGGGGGGTATGGTGTTGGTCCCGATGTGGGGCAAGTAGGGAAAAAACTAGGGCTCTGTAACCTTGTGGTTTTTTTTACTGTTGGTAGTAACATTTCGTTACTATGTGTTTTGTGAATTCAAACGTGGGGGGGGGTCCTGGCCCTTTCAGGAGTTTAAATTTAAGGGCACCTGAGGGTAGTAAGTGATCTTTGTTCAAAAAGTGCATCAAATTTTTCATACCTTTCCCAAGATTTTGACTAAATTTGGGTAATGTTTGACTGTGGAACTGTAGATTTTTTTATCAATTTTTAAAGGTTTTTTTAGGTACTTTGATTTGAATTTTGCTATTAAAATATTTCCCCCTGTTCATTTCCCTTTTGCAAGTAAATTTGTGATACATTCTAGTTTGGTCTGAGTAGTTAAAATTTTGGCCTTTTGCCCCCCCCCTTGTTTATTGGCCTACAGTGGGGATGGGGTGTAACCAGGAATGGCCCTAGACATCTGTACATCAGGCTTTTGCCAGGTTTCAGTTTGTGTAATGATGGGCATATTGGCATGTAAGGAATTTTTGTTTAAAGCTATGAGGGCTCGTAATGCTTGCTTAAAGATCTGATATTGTAGTTAAATAAGTTATGTTGTTGTTGGCCCTGAGAATGCTTTGATTGTTCTGCGTGTAAATAATTACAGTTACTGTTTTTTTTTATTTAATCATTAAATAAGAGGTTTTGGGATCCCCGGTTTAATGCCCTTTTAATCTAAATTTTTAGTGAGTCTATAGTTTGAATTAAGTATAAAAAAAAGTAAAAAATTCTTTTAAACTTAAAAAAAAGCAACCCGGATTATTTAAAAAAAATTAAAAAAATGAGCTAAGGGGCTAATACAAATAAAGTGTTGGGCCCAAAAAGTGGAGCTTGGGAATAGAAAGTAGGTAGTTCTATAAAAGGGGGGAAAAAATTTTTTTAAAATTAAAATTATAGTATAAAATTTTTTAATATAAAAGGGATTAAATATAGGTTGTGGTGACCAATAAAAATGGGGAATCAAAAAAAAGAGCTTTGGGTTTTAATGGCAAAAAATTTTGAAAATTAAATTTTACTTTTGGGAAACCCAAAATAGCACCTTGATTATTTTAAAAAAATTGTGAATATAAAATAGGATGTTATATAAAGCTAAAAATTTAAAGGAAAAAACATATAAGGGACAAAATTAAGTAATGGTAAACCCAAAATTAAAAGGGCAGATGGTAGGGAAATTTAATATAAAAAATTAAATATAAAAAAAACAATTTGAAATGGTACTTGCAAATTTCACTTGAGTCTGGTATAGGTTGTTGAAAAAGATCAAGATTATCCTAGATTTAAAAATTTACAAAAAAAAATTCCCCAATTAAAATACCAAAAAAATAAATAGTAAAAAATAAAAAATGGTAAGTCTTGATTTTAATATGATAGTAAGGGGGGTAGACAAAGGGACACAGGGACAAGGGATAATTAAAGGTTGGGGGTTTAAAAATAAAAAAATTGAAAAATTTTGGGTACAAAATGTTATGAGAATATAAAATAATGTTTTAAAAGTACAAAATTAAAAAATTAATGGTAGTAAAAAATGGGTTTTTAAAAAATTTTAGTAAGTAATAAAAGATTTACAAAAAAAATGAAAAAGTTAAAAGTTTTTTTCAATTTAAAATTGCTAATTTGGGAGTTATTTCTTTAGGTTATATGGCAGTACAAGGTAATTAAGGTAATTTTAGGGGTAGTAAAAAGGGTATTAAAAAAGGTTAAAAGGGAATTAGACAAATAAGGTTTTAAATGTCCAAAAATTTTTAAGAGTAAATTGAAATTTTTTGTAAAAAATGATATTTATTTTAAATTTTTGTAAGTAATATCAATTAATAGTAATTTTAAAAAAAAAAAAGGGGGTTGTTAAAATTTTTACAGAAAAAAGTATCAATTCAGTAATGTTTAAGCGAACAATAGTAAATAACAAAATCACATAAGGTGACCTATGCTTACTAGTAAAATCACAAAATGAGGTAGTTGATTATTTAATTACTAAGAGATTGTACAATAAATTTGAACAATAATGGAGCAAAACGTACACTACACAAACGTAGGTTTTTTAGTTGGACATTGTTTAGTTATTCTCTGTAAGATTGGTATCCCTGAGAAATCGTGATAGATCATTCTCGTTCGTGATTGTGTACAGTTGACCTACATTTGTTTTCCTAACTAGAATTTTCCCATCCCGTGTGAAGCATTGGTGTATTTGTGTCGTTATTCTCTCGCTTAATTTTCTGACTCTATACAGGAGTTTTGACTTTTTTTGGTAAGACACTCGTTTATATATACCTCTTTCTTTACTTTAATAGATGCAATAATTAAGTTTTTTTTCTGTCATGTGAGTGGAATCTAAGCATAACACTTTTTCAAACCATGGGTTTCCTAGTAACCTGGCTTCTTTTTTTTCTGACTCTGGTACAATAACACTTTTTTGGTCCTTTATGATCTGCAGAGTAATTTCTTTACTGTTTGTTTGGGTTTTCATACACTGGGAAAAAGTGGACTGTTAACTATTACTGCGCCCGATAGTTTATCTTGTTCAGTTTTATCTTCTTGGAGAGCAAAGTAGTCACTGAACTGGTTATCTAAGTTGTTCTTCCTTTTCTTTTACTGCTTCTTCAACCTTTGTATTAAGAGATATTATTTGTTGGGGATGGCTATCTATGACTGTCTGGATGGTCCTTGTCACAGTTAGTCGTTCCGGTGTTGAAAATTTGTTCAAGACTGAGGATTTTGTTCTCGAGTTGTGTCAAACCTGGTGTCTTTTTTTGCTAGCGTCTCTCGAAGATTCATATTTTCAATAACTAAGTTGGAGATGCATGACTTTAGGGTATCTGGATCGTGGTCATACCTGAGAGACTACTTGGTAGGTTGAATCCGGGGAAGAGAGGGGAGGATGGGCTGGTGGCAGCCATGTTTGTTGTTATTGTTGTGGTGTGGCCTTGAGTGGTGGTGAGTGGGGTGGTTGCTGGGCCGGTGTCCTCCTGACTTACACTTGTTGAATAGTTGATTTTCGGTGTTTTCTTGCTGGGCCCTTTGGGGCTGTTTCCTCTTAGATTGCGCCCCATAATACTACAGGAATTGTTGTAGTTAAGAAGAAGTTGTAGTATACAAAAACTTAGGGTTACGTTGTTCGGCTGGGAGCGGGGTGTTGCTTAAAGGTTAGTTTGAGTCTTCCTTTGATCTCTATTTTTCGATTTGTAGTTTCACTGTTGGTAATCTTTGGTCATTCTGGGTGCTACGTTGGGGAGTGCGTTTTGCTTGTAACTAGGTATCATAGGAGCATTGGTAGCTCTGGTAGTTGGAGAAACGTACGGAGCTTGGAAGTCGCTGCTGCCGCTGCCTGGTGGCAGAAAGGTGGGTTGGTGCAGGTATGAGTAGTGGGGGGGGGGGTTGAAGAAGGTTGGAATAGTTTTAAAAATGCAGTATTAGAATGTGGGGCAGAAGTTTGTGGTTATAGGAGGGTGGGTGCTGGAGGAAAGAGGAGTGATTGGTTGGAATGAAAGAAGTAAAGGGTGTGATAAAAGAAAAAGGTAGCTTATGAGAGGTACTTCACAAAGCAGAAGTGTTATAAGAAGAGTAGAGTATATGGAGAGTAGAAGAAAGGTGAAGAGAGTGGTGGGAGAGTGCAAAAGGAGAGTGGATGATAGAGTGGGAGAGGTACTGTCAAGGAATTTTAATGAAAATAAGAAAAAATTTTGGAGTGAGTTAAACAAGTTAAGAAAGCCTAGAGAACAAATGGATTTATCAGTTAAAAACAGAGAAAGGGGGTTAGTAGATGGGGAGATGGAGGTTTTGGGTAGAGGGCGAGAATATTTTAAGGAACTTTTAAATGTCGACGAAGAAAGGGAGGCTTTAATTTTATGCACTGGCCAGGGAGGTATTTCATCTTTTAGGAGTGAAGAAGACCAGTATGCGAGTGTGGGGGAGGTGCGTGAGGCATTACATAGAATGAAAGGGGGTAAAGCAGCTGGAACTGACGGGATCATGACAGAAATGTTAAAAGCAGGGGGGACATAGTGTTGGAGTTTTTGGTATTTTTGTTTAACAAATGTGTGAAAGAGGGGAAGGTACCTAGGGATTGGTGGAGTGTGTGTATAGTCCCTTTATATAAAGGGAAAGGGGACAAAAGAGATTGTAAAAATTATAGAGGAATAAGTTTACTGAGTATACCAGGAAAAGTGTACGGTAGGGTTATTATTGAAAGAATTGGAGGCAAGACAGAATGTAGAATTGCGGATGAGTAAGGATTTTTTAGAGTGGGTAGGGGATGTGTAGATCAAGTATTTACATTGAAGCATATATGTGAACAGTATTTAGATAAAGGTAGGGAAGTTTTTATTGCATTTATGGATTTAGAAAAGGCATGTGGTAGATTGGATAGAGGAGCAATGTGGCAGATGTTGCAAGTGTATGGAATAGGTGGTAAGTTATTAAATGCTGGTAAAAAGTTTTTATGAGGATAGTGAGGCTCAGGTTAGGGTGTGTAGAAGAGAGGGGGGACTACTTCCCAGTAAAGTAGGTCTTAGACAGGATGTTTAATGTCACCATGGTTGTTTAATATATTTATAGATGGGGTTGTAAAAGAAGTAAATGCTTGGGTGTTCGGGAGAGGGGTGGGATTAAATTATGGGGAACCAGATACAAAATGGGAAGTGACCAGTAACTTTTTGCTGATGATACTGTGCTTATTGGAGATTCTAAAGAAAAATTGCAAAGGTTAGTGGACGAAATTGGGAATGTGTGTAAAGGTAGAAAGTTGAAAGTGAACATAGAAAAGAGTAAGGTGATGAGAGTATTAAATGGTTTAGATAAAAGAAATTGGATATCAAATTGGGAGGAGGAATATGAAGATAGTGAAACTCTTTTCCAGATTATTTTGAGTTGACGATCATCGGATGCTTTATAAGGATGAGGTTAACCATAGAATTGATAAAGGATAAAAGGTATTTGCTATAATGTTTGAGTATATTTGGAACAAAAAATGTTATCTATGGAGGCAAAGAAGGGAATGTATGAAAGTATAGTAGTACCAACACTCTTATATGGGTGTGAAGTTTGGGTTGTAAATGCTGCAGCGAGGAGGCAGTTGAAGGCAGTGGAGATGTCCTGTCTAAGAACAATGTGTGGTGTAAATATTATGCAGGAAATTCGGAGTATGGAAATTAGGAGAAGGTGTGGAGTTAATGAAAGTATTAGTCAGAGGGCTGAAGAGGGTTTGTTTAGGTGGTTTGGTCATTTAGAGAGAATGGATGAAAGTAGAATGACATGGAGAGCGTATAAATCTGTAGGGGAAGGAAGGCGGGGTAGGGGACATCTTCAAAAAGGTTGGAGGGAGGGGGTAAAGGAGGTGTTGTGGGTGAGGGGTTTGGACTTCCAGCAAGCGTGCCTGAGCGTGTTAGATTGGAATGAATGGAGACAAATGGTATTTGGGACCTGACGATCTGTTGGAGTGTGAGCAGGGTAATATTTAGTGAAGGGATTCAGGGAAACCGGTTATTTTATATAACCGGACTTGAGTCCTGGAAATGGGAAGTACAATGCCTGCACTCTGAAGGAGGGGTTTGGGATATTGACAGTTTGGAGAGATATATTGTGTATTTTTATACGTACAGTGGACCCTCGACCAACGATGGCATCGATTAATGGTAAATCCGACTAGTACTACATTTTATCGTAAAATTTTTGCCTCGACTAGCGCTAAAAAACCTGACCAACGCTATTCGTTCTGTTCGAGACGCGTCCACTTTGGCCTGAGCGCGCCTCACTTGTCCCATGGGTGCCAGTGTTTACAAGCCAGCCAGCCAAACATACAATTGTAACATTTCATATTATCACAGTCTTTGTAGTGATTGCACCTGCAAAATAAGTCACCATGGGCCCCAAGAAAGCTTCTAGTGCCAACCCTACAGCAAAAAGGGTGAGAGTTACTATGGAGATGAAGAATGAGATCATTGCTAAGTATGAAACTGGGGATGCGTGTCTCCGAGCTGGTCAGGTTGTATAGTAAACCCCAATCAGCCATCGCTACTATTGCGGGCAGAAAACAGGCAATCAAGGAAGTTGTTCTTGCCAGAGGTGCAACTATGTTTTCGAAACTGAGATCACAAGTGATAGAAGATGTTGAGAGACTCTTATTGGTGTGGATAAATGAAAAACAGATAGCAGGAGATAGCATCTCTCAAGCGATTATATGTGAAAAGGCTAGGAAGTTGCATGACGATTTAATTAAAAAAATGCCAGCAACTAGTGGTGATGTGAGTGAATTTAAGGCCAGCAAAGGTTGGTTTGAGAGATTTAAGAAGCGTAGGGGCATTCATAGTGTGATAAGGCATGGTGAGGCTGCCAGTTCGGACCACAAAGCAGCTGAAAAATGTGCATGAATTCAAGGAGTACATAGACAGTGAAGGACTGAAACCTGAACAAGTGTTTAATTGTGACGAAACAGGCCTGTTTTGGAAGAAAATGCCAAGTAGGACCTACATTACTCAGGAGGAAAAGGCACTCCCGGGACATAAGCCTATGAAAGACAGGCTTACTCTGTTGATGTGTGCCAATGCTAGTGGTGATTGCAAAGTTAAGCCTTTATTGGTGTATCACTCTGAAACTCCCAGAGTGTTCAGGAAAAACAATGTCCTCAAGGCTAATTTGTGTGTGCTGTGGAGGGCAAACAGTAAGGCATGGGTCACTAGGGACTTTTTCTATGGCTTGTTACACCATGCATTTGCCTCCACTGAAAAAAAACCAATTTGAAAAAAAATTAGAATTAATGCCCCTGGATTAGCAATGCTCCGGTCACCTTTGACTTGGCAGAGGACTTTCTGGGGAATGAGCTTCATTAAAGTGAATTTTTTTCCCTCCAATCCCACTCCTCCCCTGCAGCCCGGGCCCAATTCTTTTCCCAAATTCAAGAAACTGTACACAAAAGTATGTTTAAAAGGTGCTTTGTGTGCCCTCAAAAAACTCAACTGACTCTAAGAGATTTTTGGGGAAAAAGATCATTTTACCATCCCAATTGTGTAAACATTTGGGTAATCTTAGGGGAGTGTAAGAGGCCTTGAACTTGTTTGGGAAAAAAAACTGTGGCCAAATGTGTAGACAAAATGGATTTTAAAGGGTTTGAGGTAACCCTGAGAACCCATGCCAGTTGGGGAAATCACTGTGGCATTGGGGAATCTTGGGGTTCGGGGTTAGTGGGGGATGGGGAAAGGGTTTGGGGGAGGAGGCAATGAAGAAAAACCATGATGAGCTGCTAGATATCATCACAGCATGGGCCCCACACTGAGGAAACTGCTTCGGAGGAGGGGGGAAGAAATTGAAGAATTTGCCTATTCTAAGATTAAGGAAATCTTTGCAATGTGGTTTAAAAGTGCAAACCTTTATGGATGAAAATCACCCCTGACACAGCTATTGCAACCTTTTGGCAACCTGAACACTGAAAATGTTGTGAAACCTTAGAAATGTATAAAGGAAGGGAGGTACAGGCCTTATGGACAGATAGTTGTGCGACAGAATCCATGACTCTGAAGCGGGGCCTAGTGCTTTAAAAGAGCAAGGGAAGAAACCGGGGGAAAAGACTTGCTACCTAAGCCCTAAGGAAGGGGATTCCCCTTTTAAAACTAAATGATCAAACCCCCCCCTCCCCCCATCCCATCATCATACCCGTTTTTCAATAAAGGTAGGTCATGTAAAATGTGCATGTCTTCTTCAATTTTTTGGTTTAAAATTAATATTTCATGTGGTAAATTTTTTTTTTTCGAAACTTTTGGATGCCTTGCACGGATTAATTTGATTTCCATTATTTCTTATGGGGAAAATTAACTCGACTAAGAAATTTTGATAACGATGGCCTAGGAAAAGGATTAATATCGTGGTCGGGGGCCCGCTGATAACTTTAAACTGTTTTTTTCTGGGCACCTCTGCAAAAACAGTGATTATGAGTGAGATGAAAGCGTTAAATGATGGTGAAAGTATTTTCTTTTTGGGGATTTTCTTTCTTTTTGGGGATTTTCTTCTTTTTTGGGCACCCGCCTCGGTGGGGGACGGGCCCCATTTTTGAAAAAAAAAAAAAATTTAATTTTAAAAAAAGTTGCAAGGGTTAGTGGACAAGTTTGGGAGGGGGGGGTAAAGGTAGGAAAAATTTTAAAATGAAAATAAAAAGATAAGGTGGGGGGATCAAATGATTTGGGGTGAAGAAAAATTGGATATCACTTTCGGGGAGGGGGTATGGAAAAGTGAAAGTTTTCAGATATTTTAGATTGACTGTCAGCAGGAGTTTATGAAGGATGAGGTTATCCTGGAATTGAGAAGGAAAAAGGACAAGGGGGCGTTGAGGTTAAAGTGGAACAAAAAAGTTATCTATGGGGCAAAGAAGGGGAAAGTATAAAGTATAGTGGGACCAAATCTCTTATATGGGTTGAAATTTGGGTTGTAAATCTGCCGGGGGAGGTGGGGGAGGCAGTGGAGATTCCTGTCAAAGAACTCTCCCTGGGTGTAAATATTATCGGTGTGGGGTGAAAATTATCAAAATTCGGAATGTGAAATTAGGAAAAGGTGTGGATTTTAAAAAAAGTATTAGTCAGAGGGCAAGGGGGGTTGTCGAGGGTTTGGTCATTTGGGAGAAAAGGGGTCAAAGAGAATGACTTTGAAGGGTATAAATCTCTGGGGGAAGGGAAGGGGGGGGTGGTTCGTCCTTTGAAAGGTTGGAGGAGGGGCAAAAGGGGAGGGTTGTGGCGAGGGGTTTGGGATTTTCCAGTAAGCATGCGTGAGCGTGTTGGGAGTGAATTGGGACAAATTTTTTTTGGGCCCCTGACGAGTTTTTGATGTGAGGGGGGTAATTTTAGTGAAGGGTTTCAGGGACAAGGGTTTTTTTTAAATAGCCGCTTAGCATGGCCCCCCGCATAGCGCCCTTTAATCATGAAGGGGGCTATTGTTATGCAAAGTTGGGTATGCGAATGAATTTTCCCCCATAAGAAATAATGGAAAATAAAATTAATCCGTCAAGACACCGAAAAGTATAAAAAAAAAATTTACACAAAAATACTTTTTCCACACAAAGAGAAGGAAAATGCAAATGAGAGTGTAAACATGCACGTTATTTGTGCAGTACTACCTACTAAATAAAGAATAAATGCATTTACCTTTTTAAAGAGCAGCAATGACTATGAGACACTGTGCCCTGCAAGTGCCTTTCCTCCTGAGTACTTTGGTCCTTTTTTGGCATTTTTCCAGAACATGCCTTATCACACTGGTATCCCAAACCGTTTCTTAACCCTTTGACTGTTTCCGACTAAAAAACGTTTTACGAGCCATGTTCGACGTATTTATCCACAAATTCTAGGCTTCAAATCGACCCAAAGGCCTGGAGGCCTACATGGGAGAGAATGGGTTCGGGTGGGTGGGCACCCTGTGAAAAAATCGGGGACCTAGCGGTGCTTTGGGGGAACGCCATTTGTCATCCATTTTCACCATGCCTTTTGGGAAAGAATTTCCTCATCCTCGCGGTTTGGGGTCTTTTTTCTAAATGATAGCTCTAAAAGCGATGAAGGCAGTGACAGTGAATTAAAGGGGTTTTCAATTTTGAGGTTCCCGAAAAAAGTGCCCAGGAAACGAAAAGTGACGAAAACCCAGTGCCCAAAACCCTTTGACTCGGGTGCTGTCCGGGCTTGTTCACTTCACTTTCGCCTGTACCAGGAAAAAGAGGAAACTATTGGTCGTGTACCACCCTGATGATAGCAGGTTTGTAAATGTGAAGGATTTAAAGGGTCTTTAAAGCGTTCTGTGAAGTGGAGTGAATATTCCCCGTAAACGCGTATGTACGCTAGACGGTCTGGTATGTTTTCATATGTTTTTCCAAGGGGGGGAAGGGAAACTTGGGGAGCCATCCCGTCCCCCAACACAGACCTGATAGTGAAATGACGATTTGTAACGATGGGTTTGAATATGACAGTGAGGAGGAGGCAGTGGGGGTGTAGGGGGTGGCACGGCCCATGTGGCCCCATCACCGGGCCACGCATAGCCCCCCGGCGACTCACAAAACAACCAGCCTCACCCACCCCACACTGCCAAACCTGCACCACCACAACCTGCACAGCCAAAACCCACGGACAATACCGCCCCCCACCCAGACCACACTGGGATTCCCGGACGGTGACGAGTTTTTTTCCCAGTCCCCATGATTTGAAAAAAAAAAAAAAAACCAAAGGGGAATAAGCCATCTTGCCCATTTGGGAAAAATGCCAGTGAACGGACTGCTTTGATTTTTTTTTCGAGAACCCGATGGACATCATTGTCAGGGAAACAAATACATACTGTGTTTAACCCCATGGCAAATACAATTCTCTCACCAAAACACGGCTACCAAGTGGAAGGAGACAACTGTGGCAGAGATGTACCTTTTTTTTCCAAAATAACTTATGCCACATGTGTATAAGCACACGTCACCACATACTGGGCAACAATCGCCTGATTTTAACTCCAGTTTTAGTGACATTATAGGGGTCAATCGTTTCCTGATACTGTTTTTTTTGTTCCTTTTCAGACAAACCAGGCCTGACAGAAGCGACAGGTTATATAAATAAGAAATGTGTTTATGTCCTGAAACAAAAGTGCTGCATGTTTTTTTATCCTTCAGAACTTGTTATTGATGATCCCTTTATTTTTTTTCAAAAGGGAAACCTTCCCCTTCAAACAAAATATACCAGCAAGAGGGAAAAAAGCTTTGGATAAAGCTATTTGTATGTGTGATTGCAGAATGGTCTTGTTTAGATTTATTGGTACACTGGCAGTAATACTTTGAGAGATCCCTGAATTTTGGGGGACTCTGGTATGTGGTTCAACAATGATGGAACCCTATCTTGGTAAGGGCATATTTTTTTACTGATAACTGTAACAAGCCCCCTTTCCATGATTTTTTTGCGGTGAACTTGACGACGTGTGGGCACAGTGCGTGGTAATCGCAAAAATCCAAGGTTCGACGTGGCACTCGAAGGTGAGGTGCAAGCCTTTGTGCCAAGACTCAGGCATTTCGGTGGCATGACAATGTGATGTCACATTGTTACATCATTCACACAAACAAATGGGGACCCAGTGGGAGGACAACAGAGAGACCAATGAACCTATTTAAAGCCCGCAGCGTATGGCTACAACCTCAATAGCCTTTGGGACAAATGTGACATGCAGATTGGGTTTGAGACTGTGTATGCAAATTTATAAATGGTATATCAAATTTTTTTTTTCCTTTTGATTACCATGCTAAATGCTTATAAAATACAATTTAAGACCCCCAAACACCAAAATATGGGAATTTTTGCCCGTCAGTAATCAACAAAAATTTCAAAGTAAAAGAGCAACTCCTGCAATAGACCACGCCCCCAACGTCATCTCGTATGAGGCCTGGGATCCATAACCCCCATACAACTGCCCCCTACTATGCCCAAAAAAAAAATGCTCGAAGAGGTGTTATGTATGATCTCCACAAACCGCGGGGCCTCGTTTTATGTGTGGGAGTGTGAAGGCCCCTCTGCAAACCCTGTTTTAAAAATTCCCAAGCTGCAGGGAGTTCTAGGAAAGTGGTTGTGACGTACATAGTATAATATTATGGGAAAAATAGTAATAAACATTGTTTTTTATTGTTTTTTTGTGTAAAAAAGTGTATACCAAACAATAGTGATAAATTTGTTCTGTTATTGTGTTGTAAACATGAGGTATTTTTGAACAAGCACCTTTCATTGGGCTCACAGGCCCCCATAAGTTACCGGAAAAAAAAATATTTAAAAAAAGCAAGAACCTTTGAATTAGGTAAATAAAAGAATACCGGGGGGCGGCAGTCGCCGCTGTTTCCGGACGCACGCAATTTCTGCAAACTTTTCGGGTTATATCCGGGAAGTACTGATGGCAAAAATTTTTTTTGGGTTAAAACACTAGTAAAAAAAATTCCCAAATTTTTATAAGAAAAAATAATTTTTTTTTTTTCGAATATTTGGCGACATAGAATGACAGTTTCAGAGAGGGGCCCCGAAAAAAGTCAAAGGGGTTTTTTTAAAACTTCCCCAAACCAACCTTTGCTGGCTTTAAATTTCCCCAATATGAAACATAGTTTTCCAAACATTTTTTCCCCGTTCCCCCCGGTGTTTTGTCGCTGGGGTGGGTTTCATCCGGAAAAACAAAATTTAAAGGGCCCCCAAAGGAAAAAAGTTTTGACATTTCATGACACTGAATTTTTTTGGGTTTTTCCTGGGGGGCAAATCCTCTGGGGTTTTAAATTTTTTCCCTTTGGGATTCCAAAAAAGCCACACCCCAACAACGGTGCTACAAAACACAGCAGCAGCTGACGGTGGGACAGCACAACAGACGATGCAAAACAGCAACAGACGATGCAAAAGCAGCAGCGACGATTGCTACACAGTCAGCAGACGATGCTACAGCACAACAACGATGCTACCCGCAGCAGCAACGATTTCTTAAAAAGCAGCAACAGACATGCTACAACAGCCCGCAGAAAGATTTCTACCAAACACAGCAACGATGCACAGCAGCAACCCGACACTAAAAGCAGGCAACAGACGATGCTACAGCAGCAGGAAAACGATGCTACAGCACAGCAAAAGATGCTACAGGGAGCAGGCAGACTATGCTACAAACAGCAGCAGAAGATCTACAAACAAACAGCAGACCCATGCTCAGCACGGCAAAAGATGCAACCCCAGCAGCAGCTGACGGTGGTACCAAAAAGCAGCAGCAGCTGACAAGGTGCAGCAGCACAGACGATCACACAGCAACAGAAAAGATGCTACAAACAGCAGCAGACAATGCACCAGCAGCAGAAAGAAAGCTACAGCAGCAGCAGACATGCTACAGCAGCACAGCACTGACGGGGTACAACAGCCCGCACAGTGACAGTGCAGCAAACAGCTGACAGTGCACGCAAACGCAGTGCGCAGCAGGACGTGCACAGCAGCAGACCGGGTCACAGAAACAAAAGACGAGCTACAGCAGCCCGCAGACGATCTACGCAGCAGCAAAGATGCTACAGCAGCAGCGACGATGCTACAGCAGCAGCAGCAGCTGACGGTGGTACAACAGTAGCAGCAGCTGACAGTGCAGCAGCAGCTTACAGTGCAGCAGCAGCTGACAGTGCAGCAGCAGCTGACAGTGCAGCAGCAGCTGACAGTGGTACAGCAGCAGCAGCAGCTGTACCACCAATAGTAGCGATGGTTGATTGGGGTTTATTATACAACCTGGCCAGCTCGGAGACACGCACTCCACTTTCATACTTATCAATGATCTTTTTCTTCATCTCTATAGTAATTCTCACCCTTATTGCTGTAGGGTTGGCACTAGAAGCTTTCTTGGGGCCCATGGTCACTTATTTTCCAGAGAAAAATCACCAAAAACACTGTAATAATACGAAATGTTCCGATTGTATGCTTGGATGTTACCGCGGAGGCTGGCTGGTAAACAATGCCACCGGCGGAACATGTGAGCGTGGCTCAGGCCGCACATTGGACGCGTCTCGGACGAAGGGCGGTGAGCGGGTTTTTGGGCGGTATGCGAGGCAAAATTTTTGCGAAAAAAGCGAGCGGTATGCGGATTGTACAGTATGCGATGCATCCGGTATGCGGGGGTCCACTGTACTGGAAATGGGAAGTACAGTTCCTGCACTTTAAAGGAGGGGTTTGGGATATTGGCAGTTTGGAGGGATATATTATATATATTTATATATGCTTCTAAACTGTTGTATCTGGGTGCCTCTGCCAAAACAGTGATTATGTTCATATGAGTGAAATGAAAGTGTTGAATGATGATGAAAGTATTTTCTTTTTGGGGATTTTCTTTCTTTTTGGATCACCCTGCCTCGCTGGGAGATGGCTGACTTGTTGAAAAAAAAAAAAATCCATTCCAGACACCCAAAAATATTAACAAAAAATACATTTGCTGAAGATTAATTATAGCTTTCCATACACAAAACAATGAGAGCTAAATAAAATAAATACATGAACAGTTAAATCACTGTTATGTACCTTTATTGAAAACTCTTGTTGACTTATGAAAGATCAATCAATCAATCAATTTTATTTCTTTGCAAGTAGTACATTGAGATTATATGTTTACAATAATGTGCTGCAGTGTAGAGAGAGCCTCTGTCATGCCTAGGCATTATGGACAGACTTAATTTAATGGCTTACTGACTACTTAATACTAAAGAAATTTATCATCATTTAAGTTGTACAATAGTTTCAATAGTAAATATTTAAATTATAATATGGGAATATATCATTGTGATTTGCTAAAAGTAGTTTACAGTATGAGAAGGCTACAATTGGGTGTAGGGCAATACTGATTTGGGTACATATTTATACTATTGGCAGTTTGGAGGGATATGTTGTGTATCTTTATACGTATATGCTTCTAAACTGTTGTATTCTGAGCACCTCTGCAAAAGCAGTGATAATGTGTGAGTGTGGTGAAAGTGTTGAATGATGATGAAAGCATTTTCTTTTTGGGGATTTTCTTTCTTTTTTGGGTCACCCTGCCTCGGTGGGAGACGGCCGACTTGTTGAAAAAAAAAAAAATGTAGTATTAGTGTATGAACTTGGGTTAGAGTCTAGTCTTGAAGTTTTAACCCTTTCAGGGTCCAAGGCCCAAATCTGGAGTCACGCACCAGTGTCCAAGAATTTTCAAAAAAAAAAATTGTTATTTTTTCTTATGAAATCGTAGAGAATCTTTTTGTGAAGGTAATAAAACAAAAAGTACGAAATTTGGTGGAAAATTGACGAAATTATGCTCTCGCGAATTTTGATGTGTCAGCAATATTTACGAATCGGCGATTTTGCCGACTTTGACTCCCATTTTAGGCCAATTACATTATTCCAATCAACCAAATTCTTAGCTATTTCACTAGTATTACTTCTATTCTATCGATTGAGCACAAGAAATCGCCAAGTCAACTGTTTCAACTACAAAATAAAGTGATCGGAAATTGTTAATTTGGCCAATTAACACAAAGTTCAAAATATTCCAATTTCAAAATAGGGTCCAGAATGAACAATGTAGGCATTCCTGGCACTAAACTACATTTCCTCTGTTCATTAGTTATGTTTTGAGGCTTTACAAATAAATTCCATTTTGATTTTTTAATTCACATAATGAATTTTTTATTCACACCAAAAAAATAGAAGATTTACTGTTATGCAATACTGTAATAATTGTATAAATATCATCACCATATTTGTGAATGTATATTAGACCCACCAGCTGACGTGTATTAGACGTGTGAGGTCGTTTGTTTACTCTTGAATATCGGCAAAAATTTAACATTTCCGCTACTTTGAGCTCAGTTTCAAGCCATTTCCAGTGCTAAAACCAATCAAAATCATCTCTGTTTCTGTAATATGTCTTCCATTCTATCAAATGAAACCAAGAAATCGCAAATACAACTATAAAAAACATACGAAAAAACACTGCAAAGTTGCTGTTTGAATCGAAAAATTATGATTTCAGTTTTTTCTCTCATTATACACAGTGTGCTGCAGGATCTGTTTTATGTGGTGCACACATACCACATAGATGTATTCTCTCATATCTAGGCCCAAATGTACCACTCACAGTTTATCAGAGTGAGCTGAGCTCATGGCATAGATCTACGGTTTGGACACTCACCGTAAAGCCGTAGATCTACGGGACGGACCCTGAAAGGGTTAAGATTGAGGTAACTGGGAGATTTTTTGGTAAAGTTAAATATTGAGTATTGAGTATTTAGTCTAGGGTGATTAAATGGCTTTTGAGAAGAGTCTTAAATTGATTTTCAGACCAGGTTACTTTAGTATTTTCTGGAAATGAATTCCAATTTTGGGGCCCTTTATGTGCATAGAGTTTTTACACAGTGTGATATGGACATGAGGTATATCAAAAAGAGATCTGTGTCTTGTGTTATGGTCATGTGTCCTGTTAAGGTTGGTGAGGAGAAGTTTGAATGGAGGGTTTATGTTTGAGTGTAGTGTTCTATGTATGTAGTAGGCACATGAATAAGTATGGATGTTCTTTATGATGAGCAGATTTAGACTTTTGAATATTGGTGGAGTATGCTGTCAGGAGTAGGAATTTATCGTCATTCTGACTGCAGCCTTTTGCTGGGTTATTAGTGGTCTTAGATGATTTAATGTTGTTGATCCCCATGCACAAATTTCATATATGAGACAAGGGTAGATGAGTGAATGATACAGTGCAAGGACACCTGATTGTGGAACATAGTATCGTATCTTTGATAATATGCCTACTGTCTTAGAGATTTTCTTAGAAATTTATTGTATAGGTGTCAGAAATTTGAGGCTACTGTCAAGGTGGAGTCCTAGGAATTTTCCCTCTGTGAGTCTTGTGATGGGTGATCCGTTTAGCGTTATGTTAGTGGAACATTTGCAGCTCTGGTTCCAAACTGAATGAAATAGGTTTTGTCAGTATTTAGGGTAAGTTTATTAGTCATCATTCAGGTAGATATTTTCTGCAATTCCGCATTGACATTGTTGGCGAGTATGACTGGGTTTGGTTGAAAGAAAACGTAAGTAGTGTAATCTGCAAACAATATGGGTTTGAGTGGCTGTGATGCATTCGGTAGGTCATTGATGTAGATGAGAAAGGATTGGTCCAAGAACACTTCCTTGTGAGACATCTACTGTGAGTGGTTGAGTGGATGAGTTTGCACCATTTGTGTACACATATTGGCTTCTGTTACTAAGGTATAACTTTAGGTAGTTGAGGGAGTGCCCTCTTATACCATAGTGTATTAATTTAATGTGCAGCAATTCATGGTCGACTGTATGAAAAGCTTTACGTAAACCAATAGAGATCCTACAGGAGGAAAAGCATTGCAACTCGATGAAAAGGGCCTTTGGGTAAATGCCTATATTTTAAACGATGGAAGAAAGGGTAGGGTGTGTTGGGAAACAAGCGGGTTTTGCAACACTAGGTTGGGAAAAACAGTAATTTATAAAAGGCATTCAGCATAAATTTAAAAAATAAAGACAATAGAACGGGTCAGAAACAAAGGGGACAGAAAGGGGGCACAAGGGACTAGCCCCCTTAAAGGGTTTACTATACAAATAGCGGGAGTGTTAGAAAAAATAGATGAGCAAGATTAATTGCAAGTGCGGGAAAACATAGATTTTTTCTAAAAAAGAGACCTGCTAAATCTAAAGATGAGAGATCCCCCTCAATGTCACATACAGGCTAAAATTATTCCACACTGACAGGGTAAACGGGAAAAGGGGTGGAGTAGCGATGTATTCAGAGCTTTTTAAATTTGTTGTTTAGACAAATATTAAATTAAAGCGTCAGCCACTGAATCTTTTTTGGTTACGCTTCCCCCGAGGGCCGAAAAAAACAAATTTTTTGGGTGTGATTTACAGGCCCCAAATCTTGATAGGAGTGCAGTAAACTTTTATGGGACAAAATTCGAAGGCATCTACACACGAAATGTTGTGCAATGGGAATTTTAACTATAGACAGAGACGGGGCAATTTGACAAAGGGGAAATTTAGAGCGGGGGACTTTCTTGATACGATCCAGGGTTTTTTTTTAAAACAGTTTTTGACAGAGCCAAATAGGGGAAATAACCCCCTTACTTGGTTTTTGCCAGTAGGGAAACCTAATTTAAAAACTTGAGGTTAAGAAAAACTTGGGAGGGACACAAAACACTCAGTTTTTTAAAATACATGGAATTCCCCCCAATAAGGCAATCAAGTCCCGTCCCAAAATTTCCTGGCTGATTTCATAGGACGAAAAATTACTTTGGTGGGCTGAACTGGAATGACCCACAAGGGCAGTAGGTGGTGAGGTTGCCGAATATGCTTTCCAGGGGATAGTTTTAGCTGCTCAGCAAAATTTCCAAAAAGGGGGAAATTTAAACAAAAATGACCTAAATGGATGAACAAAAGATTAAAATACGATTGGCAAAAGAGAGGGATATATAGGCAAATCAAAAAAAGGAGAGGGGGAATTAAGAAATATATAATTTGTTAAAAAAGAGAAAAAAAAAAGGGAATTTGAAAACAAAAAAAGATTATAGTTAAAAGTTGCAAGAGAATCGAAGACAACCCAAAAAGGTTCTTTCGGTATACAAAGTAAGATCAGGACAAAATGCCCCCTCAAAAATTTCCCGGGTTTAGCTCACTGCAGTGATAAGGGAAAAGTTGAATTTTTAACACAACTTCCTCCAGTTTTTACACAGGGGGGAAACCCCGATATTCCGTAAGACAAATTATTAGAACAGACGGGATAATAAACTGTGCACTATTTGGTCACAAGTGAATGGTCCTTAGGAAATAGATAAATTAAAACCCAACAAATCCCCAGGCCCTGAAACTGTATGCAAGGGTTCTAAAGGAAGTAAAGAGGAGCTTAACACCTTGGCAAATCTTTCAACATATCACTACAAACTGGCTGGTGCCGAAAGGGGAAAATGGCAATGTGATACCTTTTTTCAAACAGGTGACAGGCCCCTTAGCTTCGAACTATAGACCAATAACCCAAAACCCCCATAGGGGAAAATTTAGGGAATCAATAATTGCCGAGGCAGTTCACCCCCTTAAAAAGATAAATTAATCAACAATCTCAGCATGGTTTTACAAAGGGGGCTTCCGCCAAAACGAATTTATTAACCTTTTTCACTAAGGTATTTGAGGGGTAGATCAGGGTAATGAAATATATTGTGTAAGGACTTCAGAAAGGTTTTTGACAGGTCCCACATCAGAGACTTTTGAGGAAATTAAAGCACAGGGAATAGGAAGAAATTTTTTCCGGGAAAGGGGCAGGGGTTGACAAATAGGCAAAAGGATTTTTTGCATAAAGGGGGAAAATCAAGGGGGGAAGCGCACAGCGGTGTTCCCGGGGGGTCAGTGGTGGGCCCCCGCTGAAACAATCTACAAAACGACATAGATAGGGCATAAAGAGCGACATCGAAGTTTCCCGAGACACCAAAATAGGCCGTGAATCATTCGGGAAGGACATTGGGCACTCCGGGAAATTTTGAATAGACTGATGCGTGGTCGGGAAGTTGCAGATGCATTTTAAAATAACAAATGCAAAGTTCAAATGTTGGCAGGGCAATAAACCCTGCCACTATAAACTAATAATGTAGATCTTAAATTACGGGTTTCGAAAAAGATTTTTAGTTCGGTTACATAATCTGAAACCCAAAACAGCAGTGCATAAGTGTCCAATAAAGCAATAGAATCCTTGGGTTCATATCAAGAAGCATAAATAAAAAGGAGTCCTCATTTTCTTCACCTTACACCCTTTGGGTTTGGCCTCATTTAGATTAGCCGCACATTTTGGTCACCTTTAATTTCAAATGGGTATAAATTTTTTGGAAAATGTACAAAGGAGGTGACAAAGAAGTCCCATGTTTTAGAAACCTTCCTAGAGGAAACTAAGGGGCCCCGAAAATGCACCCTAGAAAAACGAGAAATTTGGGGGGATATGATTGAGGTGTATAAGTGGAAGACAGGGAAAAAATAAAGGGATGTAAAAATGTCTAAAATACACCCAGACAGACCGCAGCAATGGTTTTTAATTGGAAAAATTCAGATTCAGGAAGGGTATAGGGAAAATCTGGGTTTGGTAATAGAGTTGGGATGAGTGGAACAAACTCCCAATACCGTTATAAGGCCAGAACGTTGTGGCTTTAAAAATAGGTGGGTAAATACATGAGTAATGTGGGTGGGGGGAGTTTGACCTATAGCTTGTGCAACAGTCGGTTGCCGTGTTTTTCCTCCCTTAATCAAAAAGTGACCTGACCTGTCAGGTTTTGGGCATTCTTTAACCCCGGGAGGAGACTTGGCCCCTGCCCGCAGGGCCATAGGCCTTCTGCATGTTCCTTCGTTTTAGTTCTTATGTTCTTTTGTTCTCGAGAACGTTTTTTATTAATTTTGCATGTTATAATCAATTTGTGCTTTTTTATTCCCAATTCGAACTGAAGGGGGTTAGTAAAGGTTGAGATGAGGTAGGAATAGATCGCATTAATTAATTTTTTAAAAATTTTTTGAGAGCAGTGGGGAATTAAAAAATTGTCATATTATTCAATTGCTTGATCACCTCCTTGTGGATTTGGGGGACCTTCACATTTTTAGGATTGCGGGGAAGGTGAAGGATTTATTGGGTTTGTTTTTAAAAAGGTTTCACCAGTGTACTTGTATATCAAATTAATTTTCCTCATTAAATTAATTTAAAAGCCATTACTGTAATTCCCTTCCTGGGCTTTGGGGGAGACGAAAAAAAACACTTGAATATGACACATTTTAACTATACGGGTTTTTTAATGTCAAAATTCATTTATATGACATAAACAACAAATTTGCACAGAAACAATAAATACCTAAATGAATAAATAGGGCCCTAATATTGGGAGAGGATCGCAGAAGCAAACTGCCATTTCTTTCCCCAAATTTTACTATAGTATCTTCCCCCCGTTCTTACTGAAAGAGAAAAAAAATATTTTTGAGGTTTTAAATGAAGTAGTCACTAGGACCCATGGTTAAAAAAAAGAAAAATTGGCCAATGATGTAAAAAATGCAAACAAGCCGAAACTTCTCCACAACGAGAAAAAGTTTACGCTTACCAGCTGGTCAGCTAACAGAAACAATCTGAATTAAAATTACATACATATTATCCATTATATTTTATTTTATTAATTTTGGGAACTGAAGCCTTTTGTTTGTATTATTATTATAATTTTTTTTTTTTAACAAATCGGCCGTCTCCCACCGAGGCAGGGTGACCCAAAAAAGAAAGAAAATCCCAAAAGAAAATACTTTCATCATAAATTCAACACTTTCACCACACCCCACACATTATCACTGTTTTTGCAGAGTGCTCAGAATACAACAGTTAGAAGCATATACGTATAAAGATACACAACTATCCCTCCAAACTGCCAATATCCCAAACCCCCTCTTTTAAAGTGCAGGCTTTGTACTTCCCATTTCCAGGACTCAAGTCCGACTAAAATGAAAATAACCGGTTTCCCTGAATCCCTTCCCTAAATTTTACCCGCTCACACTCCAACAGATCGTCGGTCCCAAAGTACCATTCGTCTCCATTCACTCCTATCTAACACGCTCACGCACGCTTGCTGGAAGTCCAAGCCCCTTGCCCACAAAACCTCCTTTTACCCCCTCTTTCCAACCCTTCAAGGATGACCCTACCCCGCCTTCCTTCCCCTATAGATTTATATGCTTTCCATGTCATTCTACTTTGATCCATTCTCTCTAAAGGGACCAAACCACCTCAACAACCCCTCTTCTTCCCTCTGACTAATACTTTATTAACTCCACACCTTTTCCTAATTTCCCACACTCCGAATTTTCTGCATAATATTTACCCCACACATTGCCCTTAAACAGGGCATCTCCACTGCCTCCAACCGTCTCCTCGCGCGCATTTACCACGCAAGCTTTACACCCATATAAGATGTTGGTAACTACTATACTTCATACATTCCCTTCTTTGCCTCCAAGATAACGTTTTTTTGACTCCACATATACCTCAACGCACCACTCAACCTTTTTTTCCCTCATCAATTCTATGATTGACCCATCCTTCATAAATCCATCCACCGACATGTCAACCCCCAAGTATCTGAAAACATTCTCCTCTTCCATACCCTCCTTCCCAATTTGATATCCAATTTTTCTTTATCAAATCATTTGATACCCTCATCACCTTACTCCTTTTCTATGTTCACTTTCAACTTTCTACCTCAAAACACATTCCCAAACTCACCACTAACCCCTTTGCAATTTTTCTTTAGAATCTCCCATAAGCACAGTATCAAACAGCAAAAAGTAACCGTGTCAATTCCCATTTTGAATTTTATTCCCCAAATTAATCCCCCCCCCCTCCCGAACACCCTAGCATTTACTTCCTTTACAACCCCATCTATAAATATATTAAAACAAACATGGTGACATACCACCCTGCTAAGACCCTACTTTACTGGGAAGTATCCCCCTCTCTTCACACACTCTAGACCTGAGCCTCCCCTATCCTCAAAAAACTCATTACAGCATTTAATAACCCTTTCCACCTATTTCCCTATACTTGCAACAAACGCCACATTGCTCCTCTATCCACTCTATCATAGCCTTTCTAAATCCCCTAATTGCAATAAAAACTTTCCAACCTTTATCCCAAATACTGTTCACATAATGCTCAATGTAAACAACTATCTACACATCCCCCCTACCCACTCTAAAACCTCCTTGCTCATCCCAATCCACATCTGTCTTACCTCTAATCTTTCATAAACCCCTACCGTACACTATTCTGGGATACTCATTAACTTATTTCTCTCTATAATTTTTACAGTCTCTTTTGTCCCCTTTCCCTTATATAAAGGGACTATACATGCTCTCCGCCAATCCCTAGGTACCTTCCCCCCCTTCATACATTTATTAAACAAAAGTACCAACCACTCCAACTCTATATCCCCCCCTGCTTTTAACATTTCTGTCATGATCCCATCAGTTCCAGCTGCTTTACCCCCTTTCATTCTACGTAATGCCTCACGTACCTCCCCCACACTTACATTCTGCTCTTCTTTACTCCTAAAAGATGGTATACCTCCCTGACCAGTGCATGAAATTACTGCCTCTCTTTCTTCCTTAACATTTAAAAGTTCCTCAAAATATTCTTCCCATTTACCTAATACCTCCATCTCCCCATTAAAATTTCTTGACAGTGCCTCTCCCACTCTATCATCTGCTCTCCTTTTGCACTCTCTCACCACTCTCTTACCTTTCTTTTACTCTCTATATACTCTGCTCTTCTTATAACACTTCTGCTTTGTAAAAACCTCTCATAAGCTACCTTTTCCTCTTTTATCACACCATTTACTTCATCATTCCACCAATCACTCCTCTTTCCTCCTGCCCCCACCCTCCTATAACCACAAACTTCTGCCCCACATTCTAATACTGCATTTTTAAACTATTCCAACCCTCTTCAACGCCCCCCCCCCCCCACTACTCATAACCTGCACCAGCCCACTTTTCTGCCAATAGTCGCTTATACTCACCCGAACTTCCTCCTCCCTTAGTTTATACACTTTCACCTCCCTCTTACTTGTTGTTGCCACCTTCCTCTTTTCCCATCTACCTCTTACTCTAACTGTAGCTACAACTAAATAATGATCCGATATATCAGTTGCCCCTCTATAAAAATGTACATCCTGGAGCCTACCCATCAACCTTTTATCCACCAATACATAATCTAATAAACTACTTTCATTACATGCTACATTCATACCTTGTATATTTATTTATCCTTTTTTCATAAAATATGTATTACTTATTACCAAATCTCTTTCTACACATAGCTCAATTAAAGGCTCCCCATTTACATTTACCCTTGGCATTCCAAATTTACCTACTACTCTCTCCATAACATTTTTACCCACTTTAGCATTGAAATCCCCAACCACCATTACTCTCACACTTGATTCAAAACTCCCCACGCATTCACTCAACATTTCCCAAAATCTCTCTCTCTCCTCTACACTTCTCTCTTCTCCAGGTGCATACACGTTATTATAACCCACTTTTCACATCCAATCTTTATTTTACTCCACATAATCCTTGAATTAATACATTTATAGTCCCTCTTTTCCTGCCATAGTTTATCCTTCAATATTATTGCTACTCCTTCTTTAGCTCTAACTCTATTTGAAACCCCTGACCTAATCCCATTTATTCCTCTCCATTGAAACTCTCCCACCCCCTTCAGCTTTGTTTCACTTAAAGCCAGGACATCCAGCTTCTTCTCATTCGTAACATCCACAATCATCTCTTTCTTATCATTTGCACAACATCCACGCACATTCAGACTTCCCACTTTGACAGTTTTCTTCTTACTCTTTTTTTAGTAATCTTTACAGGAAAAGGGGTTACTAGCCCATTGTTCCCGGCATTTTAATTGACTTTTACAACACGCATGGCTTACGGAGGAAAGATTCTTATTCTACTTCCCCATGGATATAAAAGGAAAAGTTATAAGACCAAGAACTATTAAGATAAAATCACACTCAGATGAGTGTGTATAAATAAATGTGTACATGTATGTGTAGTGTGACCTAAGTGTAAGTAGAAGTAGCAAGACATACCTGTAATCTTGCATATTTATGAGACAGACAAAAAACATCAGCAATCCTACCATCATGTAAAACAATCACAGGCTTTCGTTTTACACTCACTTGGCAGGACGGTAGCACCTCCCTGGGTGGTTGCTGTCTACCAACCTACTACCTAATATTTTTTATTTTTTTTTTATTTTTTTTATTTTGATTATAATTATTATTATTATTAATTTATGGAACTGAAGCTCTATGATTATTATAATAATACAGTAGACCACCATTGAAGAATTGTGGCACAATTTTATGTAACATGTCATATAATTAATTTACATGGTTCAGTTTGTGGGAAGGAAAAAAAAAGTTCTTTTGCTCAAGCGGCCACCTTGTTGTGGAGTAGCCGGGGAGCCCTCCCCTACCACTCCCCCCCCGCCACCATCCCAGTGTTCGTAATTCATACGTGTCCAGTAGAGTCTCTGCTACAAGGCAGCTGTGTTTGTGAATTGTGTTATGATATTTTAATTACTATATCTTGTATCTGCCAGGTAATCATAACACCCAGTAGCCATACTAGTGTTGTTAAAAGTGGCACGAAGAGGTATAAGCACTTTAGTCTTAGAATTAACAAAGATATTAGACAAGAGATAACCTGTAGCCGTAACTTAAGTGTTACTTTGTACACAGAAAAAGAGGTAAACATGAGTTTGTGTGACTGACTTACTGAATGACTGACTGACTGACTGACTTACTGAATGATTTGACTGACTGACTTATTGAATGGCTTGACTGTAATAATAATATTATTATTATTATAATTATTGTTAATTTAGGGAACTGAAGATCTATTATTATTATTATTATTATTATTGTTATTATTTTTTTTTTTTTTATTATCACACTGGCCGATTCCCACCAAGGCAGGGTGCCCAAAAAGAAAAATTCACCATCATTCACTTCATCACTGTCTTGCCAGAAGGGTGCTTTACACTACAGTTTTTAAACTGCAACATTAACACCCCTCCTTCAGAGTGCAGGCACTGTACTTGCCATCTCCAGGACTCAAGTCCGGCCTGCCGGTTTCCCTGAACCCCTTCATAAATGTTACTTTGCTCACACTATAACAGCACGTCAAGTATTAAAAAACATTTGTCTCCATTCACTCCTATCAAACACGCTCACGCATGCCTGCTGGAAGTCCAAGCCCCTCGCACACAAAACCTCCTTTACCCCCCCCCTCCAACCTTTCCTAGGCCGACCACTACCCCGCCTTCCTTCCACTACAGACTGATACACCTTGTAAGTTATTCTGTTTCGCTCCATTCTCTCCACATGTCCGAACCACCTCACAACCCTTCCTCAGCCCTCTGGACAAAAGTTTTGGTAATCCCACACCTCCTCCTAACTTCCAAACTACGAATTCTCTGCATTATATTCACAACCACACATTGCTCTCAACATGACATCTCCACTGCTCCAGCCTTCTCCTCGCTGCAACATTCATCACCCATTCTTCACACCCATATAAGAGCGTTGGTAAAACTATACTCTCATACATTCCCCTCTTTGCCTCCAAGGACAAAGTTCTTTGTCTCCACAGACTCCTAAGTGCACCACTCACCCTTTTCCCCTCATCAATTCTATGATTCACCTCATCTTTCATAGACCCATCCGCTGACATGTCCACTCCCAAATATCTGAATACATTCACCTCCTCCATACTCTCTCCCTCCATTCTGATATCCAATCTTTCATCACCTAATCTTTTTGTTATCCTCATAACCTTACTCTTTCCTGTATCACTTTCAATTTCTTCTTTGCACACCCTACCAAATTCATCCACCAATCTCTGCAACTTCTCTTCAGAATCTCCCAAGAGCACAGTGTCATCAGCAAAGAGCAGCTGTGACAACTCCCACTTTGTGTGTGATTCTTTATCTTTTAACTCCACGCCTCTTGCCAAGACCCTCGCATTTACTTCTCTTACAACCCCATCTATAAATATATTAAACAACCACGGTGACATCACACATCCTTGTCTAAGGCCTACTTTTACTGGGAAATAATTTCCCTCTTTCCTACATACTCTAACTTGAGCCTCACTATCCTTGTAAAAACACTTCACTGCTTTCAATAACCTACCTCCTAAACCATACACCGGCAACATCTGCCACATTGCCCCCCTATCCACCCTGTCATATGCCTTTTCCAAATCCATAAATGCCACAAAGACCTCTTTAGCCTTATCTAAATACTGTTCACTTATATGTTTCACTGTAAACACCTGGTCCACACACCCCCTACCTTTCCTAAAGCCTCCTTGTTCATCTGCTATCCTATTCTCTGTCTTACTCTTAATTCTTTCAATAATAACTCTACCGTGTACTTTGCCAGGTATACTCAACAGGTATATTATTTTTAATTTAGGGAACTGGAGCACAGATCCAATTCCCTTGATCAAGAGCCCCTCACTAGCGTCAAGGAACCTGGATGTTGGTGAGGTGCTCTTGATCTAGGGAATTGGATCTGTACTCTAGTTAATAATAATAATAACACTATAATAATAACACTTTATAAAACTGGGATGCTTGAATGTGCGTGGATGTAGTGTGGATGACAAGAAACAGATGATTGCTGATATTATGAATGAAAAGAAGTTGGATGTCCTGGCCCTAAGCGAAACAAAGCTGAAGGGGGTAGGGGAGTTTCAGTAGGGGGAAATAAATGGGATTAAATCTGGAGTATCTGAGAGAGTTAGAGCAAAGGAAGGGGTAGCAGTAATGTTGAAGGATCAGTTATGGAAGGAGAAAAGAGAATATGAATGTGTAAATTCAAGAATTATGTGGATTAAAGTAAAGGTTGGATGCGAAAAGTGGGTCATAATAAGCGTGTATGCACCTGGAGGAGAGAGAGAGATTTTGGGAGATGTTAAGTGAATGTATAGGAGCCTTTGAACCAAGTGGGAGAGTAATTGTGGTAGGGGACCTGAATGCTAAAGTAGGAGAAACTCTTAGAGAGGGTGTGGTAGGTAAGTTTGGGGTGCCAGGTGTAAATGATAATGGGAGCCCTTTGATTGAACTTTGTATAGAAAGGGGTTTAGTTATAGGTAATACATATTTTAAGAAAAAGAGGATAAATAAGTATACAAGATATGATGTAGGGCGAAATGACAGTAGTTTGTTGGATTATGTATTGGTAGATAAAAGACTGTTGAGTAGACTTCAGGATGTACATGTTTACAGAGGGGCCACAGATATATCAGATCACTTTCTAGTTGTAGCTACACTGAGAGTAAAAGGTAGATGGGATACAAGGAGAATACAAGCATCAGGGAAGAGAGAGGTGAAGGTTTATAAACTAAAAGAGGAGGCAGTTAGGGTAAGATATAAACAGCTATTGGAGGATAGATGGGCTAATGAGAGCATAGGCAGTGGGGTCGAAGAGGTATGGGGTAGGTTAAAAATGTAGTGTTAGAGTGTTCAGCATAAGTTTGTGGTTACTGGAAAGTGGGTGCGGGAGGGAAGAGGAGCGATTGGTGGAATGATGATGTAAAGAGAGTAGTAAGGGAGAAAATGTTAGCATATGAGAAGTTTTTACAAAGTAGAAGTGATGCAAGGAGGGAAGAGTATATGGAGAAAAAGAGAGAGGTTAAGAGAGTGGTGAAGCAATGTAAAAAGAGAGCAAATGAGAGAGTGGGTGATATGTTATCAACAAATTTTGTTGAAAATAAGAAAAAGTTATGGAGTGAGATTAACACGTTAAGGAAGCCTAGAGAACAAATGGATTTGTCAGTTAAAAATAGGAGAGGAGAGTTATTAAATGGAGAGTTAGAGGTATTGGGAAGATGGAGGGAGTATTTTGAGGAATTGTTAAATGTTGATGAAGATAGGGAAGCTGTGATTTCGTGTATAGGACAAGGAGGAATAACATCTTGTAGGAGTGAGGAAGAGCCAGTTTGTGAGTGTGGGGGAAGTTCGTGAGGCAGTAGGTAAAATGAAAGGGGTAAGGCAGCCGGGATTGATGGGATAAAGATAGAAATGTTAAAAGCAGGTGGGGATATAGTTTTGGAGTGGTTGGTGCAATTATTTAATAAATGTATGGAAGAGGGTAAGGTACCTAGGGATTGGCAGAGAGCATGCATAGTTCCTTTGTATAAAGGCAAAGGGGATAAAAGAGAGTGCAAAAATTATAGGGGGATAAGTCTGCTGAGTATACCTGGTAAAGTGTATGGTAGAGTTATTATTGAAAGAATTAAGAGTAAGACGGAGAATAGGATAGCAGATGAACAAGGAGGCTTTAGGAAAGGTAGGGGTGTGTGGACCAGGTGTTTACAGTGAAACATGTAAGTGAACAGTATTTAGATAAGGCTAAAGAGGTCTTTGTGGCATTTATGGATTTGGAAAAGGCATATGACATGGTGGATAGGGGGGCAATGTGGCAGATGTTGCAAGTGTTTGGTGTAGGAGGTAGGTTACTGAAAGCAGTGAAGAGTTTTTACGAGGATAGTGAGGCTCAAGTTAGAGTATGTCGAAAGAGGGAAATTATTTCCCAGTAAAAGTAGGCCTTAGACAAGGATGTGTGATGTCACCGTGGTTGTTTAATATATTTATAGATGGGGTTGTAAGAGAAGTAAATGCGAGGGTCTTGGCAAGAGGCGTGGAGTTAAAAGATAAAGAATCACACACAAAGTGGGAGTTGTCACAGCTGCTCTTTGCTGATGACACTGTGCTCTTGGGAGATTCTGAAGAGAAGTTGCAGAGATTGGTGGATGAATTTGTTAGGGTGTGCAAAAGAAGAAAATTAAAGGTGAATACAGGAAAGAGTAAGTTATGAGGATAACAAAAAGATTAGGTGATGAAAGATTGAATATCAGATTGGAGGGAGAGAGTAATGGAGGAGGTGAATGTATTCAGATATTTGGGAGTGGACGTGTCAGCGGATGGGTCTATGAAAGATTAGGTGAATCATAGAATTGATGAGGGAAAAAGAGTGAGTGGTGCACTTAGGAGTCTGTGGAGACAAAGAACTTTGTCCTTGGAGGCAAAGAGGGAATGTATGAGAGTATAGTTTTACCAACGCTCTTATATGGGTGTGAAGCATGGGTGATGAATGTTGCAGCGAGGAGAAGGCTGGAGGCAGTGGAGATGTCATGTCTGAGAGCAATGTGTGGTGTGAATATAATGCAGAGAATTCGTAGTTTGGAAGTTAGGAGGAGGTGCGGGATTACCAAAACTGTTGTCCATAGGGCTGAGGAAGGGTTGTTGAGGTGGTTCGGACATGTAGAGAGAATGGAGCGAAACAGAATGACTTCAAGAGTGTATCAGTCTGTAGTGGAAGGAAGGCGGATAGGGGTCGGCCCATAGGAAAGGTTGGAGAGAGGGGGTAAAGGAGGTTTTGTGTGCGAGGGGCTTGGACCCCCAGCAGTGCATGCGTGAGCGTGTTTGATAGAGTGAATGGAGACAAATGATTTTTAATACTTGACGTGCTGTTGGAGTGTGAGCAAAGTAACTTTTATGAAGGGGTTCAGGGAAACCGGCAGGCCGGACTTGAGTCCTGGAGATGGGAAGTACAGTGCCTGCATTCTGAAGGAGGGGTGTTAATGTTGCAGTTTAAAAACTGTAGTGTAAAGCACCCTTCTGGCAAGACAGTGATGGAGTGAATGATGGTGAAAGTTTTTCTTTTTTGGGCCACCCTGCCTTAGTGGGAATCGGCCAGTGTGATAATAAAAAAAAACACTATAATAATAATTATTATTATTTTTATTATAATAATGAATGCCGCCAACTTGGTGCACTGTTCGCCTCACTGTGGGAGCAGTTCTCTTCTGCTTTGCTTACATTTTTAACAGTCATTTGGCCAAATTTCATTTTTCTAAGCATGGGTGCTAAGAAAGTAAGTGTGAAGGACAGTGCTGAGAAGAAAAAGAGAATGATTTCCATGGAATTCAAGCATGAGGAATTAAAGCATGGAATTAAAGCTGGAGTTGAGGGGGAAGGGGGGGGAGGCTGGCTCACAACTCAGATGTTGGCTCGTAACTCAGAGCAAAAAAAATCGACCCAGGGACAGCTCGTATCTCAAAAAACTTGTACTTTGGGACACTCATAAGTCGAGGTTCCACTGTATATTTATTCATGTCTGTATATGTTTCAAGCTCATTATGCCAGTCAACTTTATTCATAGTTGTTATAAAGGTATTAACAGCTGTCTCGCTATGTAGTCTGAAGGTAACTTTAGTAGTGTCTTGGGGCAATTTACCTAGGTTGGTTATGAGAAAGGTAGGGTAGTGGTCTGTGGTGTTGTCTGTGATTATGCCTGATTTTAAAGGGGATATGGTGTTAGTCCAGATGTGGTCTAATAAAGAGATACTAGTCTCAGAGATTCTTGTAGGTTTTGATATTGTTGGTAGCAACAAGCAGTTGTTCATAGTGTTCGTAAATTCAGTTACTTGTGGGTCCTGATCATGTAGTAGATTTATGTTGAAATCTGCTGTTAGCAGCAGGTGGTCTTTGTTCATATGTGCGTCAGTTGTCAAGTTTCATCATTTTTCACTAAAATGGTAAATGTTTGACTGTGGTACTCTGTAGATGTTTATAACTGGAAGGGGTTTTTGCAGGAGGAGAGAGGGAGTTGGGGTTATTGTTTGGAAGGGGAATCCCCCTCCATAAGGACTTCAGGTAACAAGTCCCTCTCTGGGGTTGCTTCCGTTCTTTGTCTTTTAATGCCACTAGGACAAGCTTGAGAGTTGCTGCACCCCTGTCGCACAAAATAACTGTCAAGAGTGCTCTGTTTTTGGCGTCTAAGATTTCCCTGAAGTGGGACAAGGTTTTGTCACTGAAAGTGTTGCAGATATGGCCTGTTTCAGCTTGGTCAGGGTGATACTTTTCAACAAAACTGCAATCTGTTGCTGTTCCAGTTGAAGGTCTTGCAGCACTTCAGTGGTTAGTTCTTCCCTGTTGTTCTCCACCAACTCTTCCACATCCTCGACACTCAAATTCAACCCCATGGACTTCCCCAGTGCCACAGTAGATTGCACAACAGGCGTAGGGTCCTCAGGGTCAGCCCTAAACCCTTCAAAATCCTTCTCTTGGACACAATCTGGCCACATTTTTCTCCATGCAGAATTCAAAATCCTGGAAGTCACACTCTGCCAAACCCTACTTATAAAGCTTATGGAATGGAAGATACTGAAGTGATTCCTCCAGAACTGTCTTATGGTCAAATGAGTGTCCAAGGTCACTTCAAAGCACCTTTGAAACACTGGTTTTGTGTAGTTTTTTTTTTTTTTTTTTTTTTGAAGTTAGAAATGACCTGCTGGTCCATGGGCTGGAAGAGAGGAATGGTGTTAGGAGGCAAGAACTTCAATTATAAAATGAAAGTCCCTAAACAGTTTGTCTTCCAAGTCTGGAGAATGAGCAGGAGCATTGTCCAGTACCAAAAGGCACTTAAGTGGCAATTTCTTTTCCAGGAGGTATTTTTCATACTGGGGCCAAACACATCATTAACCCACTCTTTGAAAATGTGCCTTGTGACCCATGCCTTATGATGAGCTTTCCACATCACACAATCTATTCTTGATGACATTCTTTTCTTGAACACACTGGAATTTTCAGTGATACACCAGTAAAGATTTCACTCTGAAATCCCAACTAGCATTAGCACAGAACAAAAAAGTAAACCTGTCTTTCATATGCTTGTGTCCTGGCAGTGCTTTTTCCTCCTTCATAATGTAGGTCCTATTTGGCATTTTCTTCCAAAAGAGGCCTGTTTCGTCACAACTGATTACTTGTTGGGAGAGGAATCCTTCAGCCTCTACGTACCCTTTGAATTCCTGCACAAATTTTTCAGCCGCACATTTGTCAGAACATGCAGCCTCCCCATGCCTTACCACACTGTGTATGCTACTATGCTTCTTAAATCTCTCAAACCAGCCTTTGCTGGCCCTAAATTCACTAACAGCAGCACTTGTTCCAGGCATTTTCTTTACAAGATCCGCATGCAACTGCCTTGGCTTCTCACAAATCATCAACTCCCGCTGATTGTTTTTCAGTGATTCACAAAACCAACAACTTCTCCATATCTTCCATTATCAGTGACCTTTGTTTGGTTAGCACATTTACTCCTTTTGCTACATCAGCTTCCTTGATTTGTTCTTTCTTTGCCAAGATAGAAGTGATTGTTCATTTGTTTTTCCCATACATCCTGGCAAGTTCTAGCACTCGAACACCACTCTCATACTTTTCAACAACTTCTTTCTTAAATTCCTTCATGTTTCTCACTTTCTTTATCAAAGGAACTTTACTGGGAGCTTTCTTTGGGGCCATGGTTGATTATTTTCCAGTTGCACTTAATCAATAACCATGAAAATCAATAAATTATAGTGAAATGTTTGGATAAATGAGCAGAAGCTTCCTCCACTCGCCCAGAGACAAAGCCAGACTGACGCGCTCACAGCTGGCAGCGGCAGGTTGATGTGTACCATATAGCCGATAAGCAAATTGATGGCCGATAAGCGAAATAACGGCCGATAAGCGAAATAACAGCCGATGACCAGGAGCCAAAAAAACGGCTGATAACTGAGTTGGCTGATAAGCGGAATGACCAACAACCGAGGGTCCACTGTACAGTTATCATTGGGGAAAAAATGGTAGGTTTTGAATTCCATGCAGTTGACTTGCAAACAGTTATCAGAAACAAATGAACCTAAGTGGGGATGCAAAGTACATCTTTCCAATAATGGTAATCATATGGATGTCATGTTTGCATGGAATTCAAAACCTACCATTTTTTCCATAGATACCTGTATTATAATCTGAGATGCAACTACTAGCTAAATATTCCTTATCTAATTTTATATTCCTGATGAGGGATCTTTAATTAGTTGCCCAAATTTTAGAACTTTTGATGCAATATTTTGGAAGATGCTTGACAAGAAATTCATGAATCTTTCTCCTGAATGCTGTATAATTCAAGAAAGGCTCTGCCATTTATGACAAGCACACTAGTGATTTGTCTTTTGAGTATGGAATGTGGTAATAATTTCAGTATTCTCAGTGATTGATTCATCCTTGACAAGAATTTTGTATTTGTTGTGAATAAAGTTTAACTTAGAATTTCTGTGTACAGGAAGAATCTTCTGGCTCATCTCTGAATAAAGAGGTGGGGAGTGTGTGTGATGGATATACTGATATGCAGTAGCAAGATCATTGTTCGCTGCTTGTGTTATATGCTTGCAGAGTATTGCTACTATTCTTTAATAAAGGATGGCAGATATTAGCATTTACTGCAGAACATGCCTTTATTATAGACTACGTCTTGCTTGGGGGTAGAGGTTTATCATGACTTCATTAAGTTTGCTCAGTACCATGTGTGTCTGATAACTTTCATATTTCTTTTTAGATTTTCTTTTTCTCTTTCCTCATTTCCTTGAGATATAGTTCAGATACAATCATGCTTTTGAGTATAATTTTTATGAAGCCACTGGTGGTGAGTCTTTACCTCTTAGCTGTTCTGTCATTAACCCTTTCACTGTCGAGTCCCCTGCTCTCAAATTTGCTATCGGTGTCAAAGAATTTAAAAAAAAAAAAAAATTATGAAATGATATAGAAAATTTTTCTGAAGGTAACGAACTCAAAGGTACGAAACGTGTACTGGACAAACGTACTCTGGAGTATCAGCAAAAACTGAACAGTTCTGTTACTTTGAGCTCAATTTCAAGGTATTTTCTGTCCTGAAACTAATAAAAATCATCTCTGTTTCTGTAATATATCATCCATCCTATCAAATAAGACCAAGAAACTGAGAATACAACCATAAAATCCATGCAAAAATGCACAGCAAAGTTACTGTATTAAACCAAGAACATGGTTGCAATTTTTTTCTCGTGCACTGCATGCTGCAAGATTTTCTTATATGGTGCACACTTATCTAAATTTACCGCTCGCAGCTTACCTGAGTGAGCCGAGTTCATGGCGTCATACTACAGGACCGATACTGGCTTTTCAAAGCTGTGATACAACGGGACCGACAATGAAAGAGTTAAGAGGTCATTTATTTATGGTAAATGCAATACCAGTGTAATTAAGCTCTTGCTCTAAGTGCTCTTCATAGCACAGAGTAGCACATTGTTCATGTTAACTTTTGACTGCATAAACGTTTTCATCAGACCAGCTAAGGGGTTATTGCACATTTGTTATAAGTATTACATCATAAATCAGACAAGGAGAACTTTTTTCAAACTGAACATTTGTGCAGTTTACCAAGACTGTTTTTAATATCCATGCACTCGTGAGTGAGTTTTAGTGTGGCCTGATGTGAATGTTATGCACCAGTATATATATATATATTTTTTCTTGTGTTTTATTTGTTAACTTCCTCCCTTTTTTAACTGAGTTTCTGACATTCTGATGTTGAGGAGTTTGGTAAATGATATTAAAGTACTGTTTTTAGTAATACAAATAAAGTAACAATTAAGTAAATATATTTACCTAATAAGGCAGCTGTGGTTTTGTAAGCATTATTTGAAGAGCTCTGGACTGTGATTACATGATATTTTTTGGATTTCAAAAGAATAATATAGTAATACAGGATGTTCAAAAAGTGACCCCATGGAGATTGCTTGTTTATAAGTAAATTACAATAATAGTTACATGTGTTGATCATTAAGGTTTTCACATAAGTGAATTCTTGATATGCCTTCTACTGTATGCTGTATGTTGACCTGTAGCTCTTCCTGTGTATGAGGGTCATTTGCATACACCATGTTCTTTAAAAAAGAAATTAGGAATTGAAAGTTTGTGTTGGTACATAAAGTACAGTGCAGTGTAACTAATAGACAACTGATACTTCGGGAAAGCAAGTAATTAGCTGGTGAATCAGGTACAGTTTGAGGTATGTCATAATATTCAGTGTAAGGATCTTTTTTCTTAAATTTTTCCTATAATTAGGCAAGTTATTTTGCATTTTACTGTATTTGTTTGTGTGGATGTAAGCCAACAAATTTACTACCAGTATGAAAAGAAAAATAGTTTAATTTATATAACCTGTTTATCACAGTTAGGAGCTAAGAAAGCTGGAGGACTTGGTGCACAGAGAGTAAAAAAAGACTTCAGTGCAATTGAAAAGGAAGCAGCTCGTAATGACCAACTGAAACTAGAGGCCAAAGAGCTGTCCAAGGAAGAACAGCAACAATCGGTAAGACTTGCAATATTTATGATGAAGGTAAGGGATATTACAACTTGCGTCTAAACATTTGCCATGAAGAATGTTTGAAAGGTTTTTGCCTAAACTTTTGTGAAAATGATTCTTTATAGGCAAGGACATCACACTACCACTGCATATTCTAATTTTGGTCTAAAGTAAATTGTGAACAGCTTCATGTTCTTAGGGGCTTTAATGCCTAGTGAAAAAGTTATTTGTAAGTATGGTATAGAGGCATTCCTCACTAATACAGTGCTTTTCAATTATATTCACATTTATTATTTTTGGTGGTGGTGCTCACATCAGGTTAGCAATACAGTACTGTAGCATTTTTTATTTGTTATTTTTACATCCTTATTTTTTAGTCCCAGCACTATTGTGCACTTAACAAATAATAGGGTAAACATGTTTTTAGGCTTTAATATTTGCTTGTAAGTGAAAAATTGGCTGTGATTCGCTTGGAGATACTTGCTTTAGGGTGGTGTTCTGGAACCTAACCTGCCATATTAGCGAGGCATGCCTGTATGATGATAGATAAAGATGAAGCAAATACAAATACACACCACTGTTAATATGGCTTTCCACTTACAGTTACAGAATTTAGAACGTGTTTATGAAGACATGAGTTTGGCTGGCAAGCGTGAAGAGGAGAGAATGAAGAGAGTTGATCCCAAGAAAGCACAACAGGCAGAGCGTCTTGGTATGGGGCTAGGTGCTCGTGGGTAAGCTTTGCAGAGGTTTACATTGCTTATCATTAGACTGTACAGCTAAATTCACAATTGTTTACAAGCACACTGTATTCTTTCTCTTATTCCACTCAGATGGCAATTAGCAAGAGTTGATTGTGTAATCTTCTGAAATTTATTTAGCTTATGATTAAACCCCCTCTTCGCCTCTCAAAATATAGAGGTTAACTAGACCAAAACTTTGACCATTGAAAATATATAAACTTTCACTGTATTTTGAAAGTAAACAGCTTATTGGAAATAATGATGGGTAGAATATTGTTGTAAAACCTCTAGACGTGCTTAAAAGTCAATTTTTTTCAACACGCCAGCCATCTCCCACCTAAGCAGGGTGGCCCAAAAAAGTAAGAAACACTTTCACTGTCATTCACACATAATCACTGTCTTTGCAGAGGTGCCAAATATGACAATTTAGATGTCACTCCAAAAAACCAATATCCCAAACCCCTCCATTAAAGTGCAGGCATTGTACTTCCCACCTCCAGGACTCAAGTCCAGCTAACTGGTTTCCCTGAATCTTTAAACAAAATATTACTCTGCTCACACTCCAACAGCTCATTAGGTCCCAAAAACCATTTGTCTCCATTTACTCCTATCTAACATGCTCACACATGCCTTCTGCATGTCCAGGCCACTTGCACACAAAACCTCTTGTATGCCCCTCCCTTTGTCCTTTCCTAGGATAACCCCTACCCCTCCTCCCCTCCACTACAGATTTACAAACCCTCCAGGTCATTCTATTTTGCTCCATCCTCTCTAAATGACCAAACCACCTCAATGACCCCTCTTCAGCCCTCTGAATAATACTTTTTGTAACTCCGCACCTCCTAATTTTCACACTAAAAATTCTCTGCATAATATTTACACCACACATTGCCCTTAGACATGACATTTCCACTGCCTCCATCCTCCTCCTTCCTGCAGTATTTACAACTCAAGCTTCACACCCATATAAGAGTGTTAGTACCACTATACTCTCTTATATTCCCTTCTTTGCCTCAATGGATAACATTTTTTTTATCTTCATAGGTACCTCAGTTCACCACTCACTTTTTTTTCTTCATTAATTCTATGGTTAACCTCATCCTTCATAAACCCATCTACTGACAAATCTACTCCAAATATCTGAACACATTCACTTGTTCCATACTCCCTCCCTCCATTTACTTCTTTTACAACCCCATGTATAAATATGTTAAACAACTTTGGTGACATTACACATCCCTGTCTAAGACATACTTTTACTGGGAAGTAATCTCCCCCTCTCCTACACACCATAACCTAAGCATTTAGTAACTTACTACCTATTCCATACACTTCCAACATCTGCCACATTGCTTTCCTATCCACCCTCTCATATGCCTTTTCTAAATCCATAAATGCAATGAAAACATCCCTACCTTTATCTAAATATTGTTCACTTATATGCTTCAACGTAAACACTTGATCTACACATCGCTTACCCATTCTAAAGCTTCCTTCTTCATCTACAATCCTGCTCTCTGTCTTACTTCTAATTTTTTCAATAATAACCCTACCATACACTTTACCTGGTATACTCAGTAAACTTCTTTCAACAAACTGGCCATATCCCACCGAGGTCGAGTGGCCTAAAAAGAAAAACAAAAGTTTCTCTTTTTAACTTTAGTAATGTATACAGGAGAAGGGGTTGCTAGCCCCTTGCTCCCAGTAAACTAATTCCCATGTAATTTTTATGATCTGTCTTGTCCCCCTTTCCCTTGTATAAAGGAATTATACATGCTCTCTGCAGTCCCTGGGTACCTTACCCTCTTTCAAACATTTATTGAACAAAAGTACCAACCACTCCAACACTAAATCCCCCCTGCTTTTAACATTTCTGTGATGATCCCATCAGTTCCAACTGCTTTACCCCCCCTTTCATTCTACCAAATGCCTCATGCACCTCCCCCACACTCACAATTGGCTCATCTTCACTCCTAAATGATGTTATACCTCCCTGGCAAATGCATGAAATTACTGCTTTCTTCTCTTCATCAACATTAATTTGATTGCTCTAAATACCTTATTCCCATCCTTAAAGCCTTAAATCTCCACTCTCTGGAGAGGCGTAGAATAAGGGGAGATATCATTGAAGTGTATAAGTGGATGACGGGCATAAACAAGGGAGACATTAATAAAGTACTGAGGGTGTCGAACCAGGTAAGAACCAGGAATAATGGATTTAAGTTGGATAAATTTAGATTTAGAAAGGACATAGGTAAGTACTGGTTTTCTAACAGAGTTGTAGATGCGTGGAACAGTCTTCCCAGTGGGTTGATAGAGGCTAGGACCTTGGGTAGCTTTAAGAAGAGACTGGACAAATATATGAGTGGGAGGGGCTGGGTTTGATTGGTGTCAAGGGGTACGGGAGTTATTTCTTGAGTAGCTTTAGGTAGATGTCGTTTTGATAAGGACCTGCCTCGTATGGGCCAGTAGGCCTTCTGCAGTGTTCCTACATTCTTATGTTCTTATGTTCTTATGTTCTGGGCTCAAACAGACTCTGACCATACAGTGGAAATTATTTACGTGTATCTACCGAAACCTCAACTTCAGTGCCAAAATTATCATTTTTGTATATTAACCCTTTGACTGTTTTGGTTGTATATATACACCCTGCCTCGGTGGGAGACGGCCAACTTGTTGAAAAAAAAAATATATACATCTTTCGAGCCAGTGTTTCGGACATTCTAATACGCATAAATTCTAGCGGCTTCAAATCAAGCAGGAGAAAGCTGGCAGGCCCACGTGTGAGAGAATGGGTCTGTGTGGTCAGTGTGCACAGCATAAAAAAAAATCCTGCAGCACGCAGTGCATAATGAGAAAGAGAAAACTGACCATTTTTTGGATTAAAATGTCGACTTTGAGGTGTATTTTCATATAGTATTTATCATTGTATTCTCATTTTCATGGTCTCACATGATAAAATGGAAAACATATTACAGAAATAGAGATGATTTTGATTAGTTCCACGATGAAAACGACCTTGAAATTGAGCTCAAAGTAGCGGAAATGTGCGATTTTTACCAGTGTTCAGGAGTAAGCAAATCACACCACATGTCCAATACACGTCAACTGGGGAGTCTAATATTCTTTCACTAGTGCACTGATATTATTTATACCATTTTTACAATAATGCAGTAGTCTGCATAACAGTAAATTTTGTATTTTTTGTATAAATAAAAAATCTAAATAGAAAGCAATAATAATGTAAGAGGGACCTAGAGACATGACTAATGAATAGAGGATATGTTATTTTAGTGCCAAGAATGTCTACATTGTTTATTCTGGACCCTATTTTGAAATTGGCATCTTTTTTAACCCTTTGAGGGTCCGTCCCGTAGATCTACGGCTTTACGTTCAGGGTCCAAACCGTAGATCTACGTCATGAGCTCAGCTCACTCTGATAAACTGTGAGTGGTACATTTGGGCCTAGATATGAGAGAATACATCTATGTGGTATGTGTGCACCACATAAAACAGATCCTGCAGCACACTGTGTATAATGAGAAAAAAAACTGAAATCATGATTTTTCGATTAAAACAGCGACTTTGCAGTGTTTTTTCGTATGTTTTTTATAGTTCTATTTGCGATTTCTTGGTCTCATTTGATAGAATGGAAGACATATTACAGAAATAGAATTTTTGTTTGGGTTTTAGCACGGAAATGGCTTGAAAACTGAGCTCAAAGTAGCAGAAATTTTAAAATTTTTGCCGATATTCAAAGTAAACAAAACCTCACACGCCCAAACATGCCAGCTGGTGGGTCTCATATGCATTCACAAATATGGATGATTTTAACAAATTACAGTATTGAAAACAGTAAATCTTCATTTTTTGGTGCGAATAAAAACCCTTATGTGAAAAAAAAATAAAAATGGAATTTACTTTAAACCCAAACTAACTAATAACAGGGAAAGTTATTTTAGTTAAAGGGAATACCTACATTTTTTTATTCGGCCCCAAATTTTGAAATTGGAATATTTTGAATTTTGGGTTTTAAATTTGGCCCAAAATTAACAATTTCCGTACTTTAATTTGTAGTTAAAACATTTAAATTTGGCGATTTCTGTGCTCAATCGAAGAATAAATAATACTAGTGAAAAGCTAAGAATTTGGTTGACTGGAATAATGTATTCCCAAAAAATGGAGTCAAAGTCGGCAAAATCGCGGGTTATAATATCGCTGAGCATCAAATTCGCGAGAGCAAAATTTTTGTCAATTTTCCATCAAATTTCGTACTTTTTGTTTTTTTTCCCTTCACAAAAAGATTCTGTCCCATTTCATAAGAAAAAAAAAAAACTTTTTTTTTTTTAAATTCTTGGACACTAGGGCAACCACTTCAGTTTGGGGCCCTTTTGACCCTAAAAGGGGTTAAATTTTTGATGAAATTGGCCAAATTGCCGATTTCTGACCACATATTGGTAGTTCAAATGTAAAGGGGCATTTTTAATACTGAAAGAAAAAAGGGATTTTCAAAAAGAAATAGCTAGAGTTTGGTCAATTTGGAAACAATGGAAATTTGGGCCCAAAAAACAATCCAAATTGGGCAAAATCGCCGGGCGTATGTCGCCGAGCCCACAAAATTTTGGGGGAGCGTAATTTGTGGTTTTCAACTGAATTTCATACTTTTGGTGCTTTACCATCGGGGAAAAGATTCTCTGTATAAAAGTTTTTTCTCTAAAAGGTTTACAATGCTGATTTTTACAGAATTTGGTTATTTTGGGTTTACATGTATAAAATAATAATTACAAGTGTCCCCTAGAACCCCAAGCATGATAGGCATTTCGGGCAGACTTATTTTAATTTTAATTTAAAATATTACAAAATTATGGGTAAGTTGGTATTATCTAAGTGACTAAAACTATTTGTGAGTTTAGAAAATGTAAAATGCTTTTGTTTTGGCACTTACATATTTCAGTATTGGAGTATCACAGGCCAAACTTATACTATTAAGATTTCATTTTTTGAGTTTGAGTTTGATATTTCGTTTATGCAAAGGGGTGAGTGATGTAAGTGTGAACCACCAGGGGGTATTCGTTTTTATTAGTTGACAGGGTTATCGGGGAGATAAGATTTTTCGATGGTATTTTTTGAAGGTGAGAATGTGTCGGGGATTTTGGAATTTTCAGGTGGGGGTTTCCAATTTTAAGGCCTTTGAATACATTGAATTTTTGAAAAGGGTTTAGTCGGAAGGGGGAATGTCATAGAGATGTTTTGTCTGGTTTGTGCCTGGGGGTTTCTGTCACAACTACAAGAAACATTTTGGGTCAAGGTTAATAGGAATTTAAGGTCCTTTAGAGTAGATGCACATTTAAAAGTGGGGAAAGTACGAACGGGGAGTAAGTTTGATCTATGAAGAGGGGGGGTGTGTTCCAGGATGGGAGTTGGTTTTATTCTTACTGCGCTTTTTTTGGGTTTTTTGGCTTTGGGTGTTTTGCTGCAGTTAAACCCCAACACAGATAGCAAGTGGGTATGGATATGTAAGTGAAGGTAAGTGGGGAAAAGGGCATTTTGCGGCACGTAGTATGTTCTTGAGGGGATCGCAACCGTTTTGTATACTTTTTTGGTTTTTGTTTGATATGGTCTGAATTCAGGTTGTTGGGGTAAGGCCTAGGAATTTGCCCTCATGTGCCTGGCAATTTTGAGTGTGTCGATCTTAATGTTTTAAATTTTCGCATCCCTGCTCTGTACCAACATAATTTTGTAGGTTTTGTCAACGTTAAGCAAAAAATTTTTTTGGCTGCATCCAATCGATATTTTGATCAGCCCTCATTAACAAAGGTTTGAGGGGGGGCAGATTAGGGGGAAGATACATAAGTCGTGTCTTAGCAAAGAGAATGGGGTTAGGTGTTGAGATACTTTGAAGATCATTTAGTATATGAGGGGGAGCAGGGGGCCAAGGACACTTCCCCGTGGGAAATCCAGATCAAGTGGGTGTGTTTTATGCTGTTCTTTAATGGGACATGCGAACCATTAGTAAGGAAGATTTGAAATTCAAGCCATGGCCTCTTATACCCTAATGGGCAAGTTTGTGGGGGGTAGGAAAAAAACCTGGTCACGTGTCAAAAGCTTTTCTTTGGGCAAAAAAAATTCCTAGTGGATATTCCTTATTTTTCCCAAAGCGTGTAAAGCAGATCTAGCATTTTTATATTGCATCGTTTTGCTTTTTTTTTTCCTGAATCCCAAAATTGGGAGGGTTGAGTAGTTTTGTGACGTTATAAATGAAAACAGTCTCCTGTGCACAGTTTTTTTAAAGATTTGGATAGCAATGGGAAGTTTATATTGGGCCCATAGTTGTTTAAATCTGTAGGGGCCCACCCTTTTTGTATTGGTGAACCCTTGCCCTCTTGATAATTTCGGAAGTGCAGTTTCTATGACGTGTTTTAAAAAATTTAAAAGATAATATGGAGGACATAGGGCCCGTCTCTTTTACAATAATGGGGGGACCTAACAGATTCCCTGAGTTTTTTTTAAGTGACTTTATAATCTCGGTTTACTTCTGTGGGCTCAGTTGGAGCAAATAGAGGAATTTGGGAAATTCCCCTCTAGGGAGTCCCCCCAAGGGGGATTTGGGACGTGGGATTTTTATTTGGGGAGATTTTAAAACCCAGGTTGAGAGAAGTCGTTTATCTTGTTTGCTTGTCAGGGTTGCAGTGGTTTTCATTAGGTTTGTTGGAAATATTCTTTTTTTTTTTTCAGTTTCGGATCCCTAGAATCTAAAATGTTTTCCAGGTCTTTTTTATATCTCCTCTTGTTCTGTGAATCTACTGATAGTATAGTTGTTTTTTCTTTCTTATTACTTTGGTGAGGCTGATGAATAGTTTTTAAGAATATCTTTTTGTTTAAGCCCTGCCTATATTTCTTTTTAAATTGTTTTTTGTCAATGGGGTTCAGATGGTGCTGGTTACCCCGGGGAACCCAAACCGTTTTTTTATGATCTGTTTTCGTTTTATAGGACAATGTTTGTTGTATAGCTAAGTAGTTTGTTAAGAAAAAAGTCTGTCCATCATCAATCCATTGGGCCCTTTGGGGAATTCTTTTGGGTACAACAGTCTCCTAGGGGCAGCTGTGAAATTTCCTATTAGGCCTCATCATGGGGTCAAATGAGACTTTGTTGTATTAAATGGGGGTTTTTCTAATGTTTTTCAAGAGGAAGGTAGGGTAGTGGTCTGTAGTGCTATCTGTGATTACCCTGATTTAAGGGGGGCTAGTATATTTTGGGCCATATGGGGTCTATTATAATTGCACTTGTTTCTGACCTGGGTTGGGTTTTGTTATTGTTGGGAAAGAAGTGGGGTTTTTCATTGTTGATGAAATCATAAGGCTATCATCTATAGGCCAAAGGGTTTATGTAATCTCCAGCAAGAGAAGGTGGTGGTATTCATTTTTCTGTTTTTTATTAGTGCCTTTAATTTCTCACTGAAGTTTGGGATGTTGTGTGGGGTACCGGTAAATGGCACCGATTGTTTAAAGGGGTTTTAAGGTTTTTTACACTAAAATTAGCAAAAAAAGTATTCTTCATATTCATCAGTAAAGCAATTGGGGCTAATCAAGATAAATTGGTTTAGGTAATAGATTTCAAACCACCCCCAACTTGGTATGGTCTGCAGTTTTGGATTCTGTGTATCCGGTAAGGCTAGAATCTATTTTTCCCCGTTTTTTAAACCAGGTCTCATAAAAAAAAATGCAGAGAAGGGGGTCTTTAGGATTCAAGGAGTGCCGGAGGTCATCAAGTGTTTGCTTAAGACCTAAAAGTTGTGAAAATACGATAGACTTTTATCATTGTTTAGGATAGTGCTGGGTTGTGAGTTTTTTAGTAAAGGCAGTTACTTTCCCCAAAAGGTTTTGGTGTGTGTCAGATTAAGGAGGTTTTGATCAGGTCAACGGATCAATCATCTTCTATTTAATTTTTTTTTTTTTTTTTTTTTTTTTTCAACAATCGGCCTCTCCCCCGAGGCAGGGTGACCCAAAAAAAGAAAAAAAATCCCCAAAAAAAAAAATACTTTCACATCATTCAACACTTTCACCACCTCCACATTATCACTGGGTTTTCAGGGTGCCAAATACAACAGTCTAGAAAAATACACACATAAAGATACACAACATATCCCTCCAAACTGCCAATATCCCAAACCCCTCCTTTAAAGTGCAGGCATTGTAACTTCCCATTTCCAGGACTCAAGTCCGACTATATGAAAATAACCGGTTTCCCTGAATCCCTTCACTAAATATTACCCTGCTCACACTCCAACAGATCGTCAGGTCCCAAGTACCATTCGTCTCCATTCACTCCTATCTAACACGCTCATGCACGCTTGCTGGAAGTCCAAGCCCCTTACCCACAAAACCTCCTTTACCCCCCTCTCTCCAACCCTTTCGAGGACGACCCCTACCCCGCCTTCCTTCCCCTATAGATTTATATGCTTTCCATGTCATTCTACTTTGATCCATTCTCTCTAAATGACCAAACCACCTCAACAACCCCCTTCTGCCCTCTGACTAATATTTTTATTAATCCACACCTTCTCCAAAATTTCCACACTCCAAATTTTTTCTGCATAATATTTACCCCCACACATTCCCCCCTTAAACCGGGAAACACCCCAAACTGCCCCCAACCGTCTCCTCGCTGTTTGCTTTACCACCCAAGCTTCAAAACCCAATAAGAGTTTTGGGGTATACTTACTTTCTACATTCCCTTTTTTGGGCCTCCATAGATAACTTTTTTTTGACTCCACATAAAACCAAAAACCGCACCATTTCCCCTTTTTCCCCCCTTTCATCAATTCTAGGGATTAACCTCTTTCCTTCATAAACCCAAATTCCGCCGAAAACGTCAACCCCCCAAGTATCTAAAAAACATTCACTTTTTCCCCATACCCTCCCCCCCAAATTTTTGATATCCAATTTTTTTTTATCTAAATCTTTTTGAAAACCCCTACCCCTTACTCTTTTCTATGTTCACTTTAAAACTTTCTACCTTTCCCCACATTCCCAAACTCATCCACAAACCCTTTTTGCAATTTTTCTTTAGAATCCCCCTAACCCAGTATAATCAGCAAAAAGTAACGGGTGTAAAACCCCAAATTTTTGAATTGTTTCCCCCATAATTTAATCCCACCCCTCTCCCCAAACACCCCTTTTTATTTTCCTTTTCCCAAACCCCATCTAAAAATTTATTAAAAAAAACCTGGTAAACATTACAATCCCTGTCTAAGACCACTTTTCCCGGGGAAGTATCTCCCTCTCTTCTACACCCCCAAACCCTTTAGCCTCACTATCCCAAAAAAACCCCTTTAAAAGCATTTAAAAACCCCCTTACAACCCCTATTCCATATACTTGCAAAAATTTTCCCACATTCTCCTCTACCCCACTCTATAATAGGGCCTTTTCAAAATTTCCATAAAGGCAAAAAAAAAATTCCCAAACTTTATTAAATACTTTTTACTTTATATGCTTCAATGTAAACACCTAAACTACACATCCCCAAACCCAATCTAAAACCCCCCTTGTCATCCGCAACCCCTACATTCTGTTTTAAACCTCTTTTTCTTTAATTATAACCCTACCGTCCCCATTTTTCCCCTGGTAAAAATCAGTAAGCTTATTCCTCTATAATTTTTACAGTTTTCTTTTGTCCCCTTTCCCTTTATATAAAGGGACTATACATACTCTCTGCCAATCTTAGGTACCTTCCCCTCTTTCATACTTTTTATTAAAAAAAAAGTCCCAAACCCCATTTCCCAAACACTATATCCCCCCCAGTTTTTAACATTTTGTCATGATCCCATTAGTTCCAGCCTGTTTTCCCCCCCTTTAAATTTTACGTAATGCCTCCGTACCCCCCCCCAACACTTACATTCTGCTCTTTTCCCACCTCCTAAAAGATGGTAAAACCCCCCTGCCCCGTGAAATGAAATTACTGCCTCTGTTTCTTCCCTTAACTTTTAAAAAAGTTCCTAAAAAATATTCTTGCCATCTCCCCAAAACCCCCATCCCCCCCATCTACAAACCCCCCTACTCGTTTTTAAAAACTGACAAACCCCTTTTTTTTTCCCTAGGCTTTCTTAACTTTTTTAAACTCCCCCTCCAAAATTTTTTTTTATTTTCATTAAAATTTTTTGGGAACAGTGCCTCTCCCACTCAAATAAATTGCTCTCCTTTTGCCACTCTCCCCCACTCTTTTTTACCTTTCTTTTATTCCATATACTCTGCTCTTCTTATAACATTTTTCCCTTTGTAAAAACCTCTCATAAGTCCCTTTTTTTTCTCTTTTATCACACCCTTTACTTCCATCTTTTCCACCAATCACCCCTTTTTCCCCTCCTGCCCCCCCCCTCCTAAAAACCAAAAACTTCTGCCCCACATTCTAATACTGCATTTTTTAAAACTTTTTTCCAACCCTCTTAAACCCCCCCACTACCCCCATCTTTGCACTAGCCCCCCTTTTTTCTCCCAATGGGTCCGTTTATATCTCCCCCGGAATTTTCCTCCCCCCTTAGTTTATACACTTTCCCCCTTTATTTAAAAATTATTTATACCCTGAGTTGTGTTTTTAGTTTTAGTACTGATATCTGTAGTGGGGGGGAAGTTTGGACAAGTAAAATAGTTTATAGCATTTTGGTAAATTTTAGGTATAGTAAACTAATACACAAAAATAATTTGGGTTTGGTTTGCCCTATGTTTTTGTGCTGGAATGAGTAAGTACAACTGGGTTTTAAAAACAAATTTAATATAAAAATACAAATTAAAAAATACAAAAGACTCTCACTTGAATTGCACAAAAGGTCTAATGTAATGATTTTGGGTTTATAGTCAAAGTATTAAAGTTTAAAAAGGGAGCTAAAATTACAACCGGGTTTTAATCTAAAATAAAAAAATACAAATTAAAAATAGCACCGTCTCTCATATAATTAAAATAGGGGTTTAATATAATGACTTTGGTACTGACTAGAAATTGACCCTAGAATGAGCTATATTACAATGGGGTTTAATTAATAAATAAAAAAAAGGCACAAGCCCTTCTTTGAAATTTTCCCACTAAGGCCCTAAAATAAGTTGTTTACAAGAATTGGGAGTATAATAATTTAAATTGAAAAGAAAAAATTTATACAAGTTAAGGTAGCAAAAAAATAAAAAAAGTAGAAAAAAAAAAAAAAAAATTATGAGGTATTTGGTACTATTAGAAAAAGATATTTAAAAGGTCCTTGAACAATAAAAATTAATTAAATTTACACTAATTGCAAACACAAATATATTTCCACTAAGGTATGAAAACAATTTTTTAGAGTGGGAAATTTATAATATAAATTAATAAAAAAAACAATTGAAAATAGTACTTTCAATTGCACTAGGGTCTGGTATAGGTTTTTGAAAAGTTTCAGGAGTATAACTAAAATTTAAATTGCAAAATAAAATTCACAAATTAAAGTACCAAAAAAATAATAGTAAAAAATAAACAATGGTAATGTCTTGGTTAAATATGATAGTAAAAAGGGAAAGACAGGTACCCCGGTACAAAGGATAAAAATAAAGGTTGGATTTGAAAAATACAAACTTAAAAATTTTTGGCAACAAAATTTTTAGGGGGAAGTATAAAATAATTTTTTAATGAAAAAAAGGGAAAATTGACTGGTAGTAAATATGGGGGTTTAAAAAAAATTTTAGTAAGTAATATGATTCAAAAAAATTTAAAAAAAAGTAATTTTTAATTTCTTTTCAATATTGAAATTGGTATTTTATACTAGAGGTTAAAATGGCAGACAAGGAAATTTAAAGAGTACCTAAATAGTAAATGTGGTTTTAAAAAAGGGGAAAAAAAGGGTTAATTTTGGGAAAAAGTAATGGTTTTTAAATGTCTAAAAGGTTAAGAGTAAAAATTTAAAATTTTAAATAAAAATGGTAAATTATTTTTTTTAAAGGGAAGGTAAATAAAATTTAAAGGGAGTAAATAAGGTAGTAGGTTGGTAGACACAACCCCCCCAGGGAGGTTTCTAAACCCTCCCTACCAAGTGAGTGTTAAAAAAGAAGCCGGGGTTTTTTTAATGATGGGAGGATTTTGAAGTCTTTTTTTTCTGTCTCATAAAAAATGCAAGATTTAAAAGGCAGGGCTTGCTTTCTTCTACCCTTTCACTTAGGTTTACACTAAAAAACATGTACACATTTTTTTATACACACTCTTTTGAGTTTTCTTTTTTTTATCTTAATAGTTTTTGGGCTTATTAATTTTCCCCTTTTTTATCCATGGGGAAGTGGGGAAAAAGAAACTTTTTTTCCCTAAGCCCCTGCGTGTTTTTAAAAAATCAAACTAAAAAGCCGGAACAATGGGTAGTAACCCCTTTTTTCCCGTAAAGATTACTAAAAAAAGAATAAGAAAAGAAAATTGTCAAAGTGGGAAGTCTGAATGTGCGTGGAAAGTTGTGCAGATGATAAAAAGGGGATGATTGGGATGTTATGAATGAGAAAAAAGCTGGATGCCTGGTTTAAAAATGAAAAAAAAGCTGAAGGGGGGGGGGGGAGTTTCATGGAGGGGAATAAATGGGATTAGGTAGGGTTTCAAAAGAGTTAGAGCTAAAGGAAAGGAAATAAAACAATAATGTTGAAAGGGTAAGCATGGCAGGGAAAAAAGGGACTTTAAAAGTTTTAATTCAAAAGGGTTATGTGGGGCAAAAAAAGATTGGATGTGAAAAAGTGGGTTATAATAAACGTTTATGCCCTTGGGGGAAAAGAGAAGTTTAGAGGGGGAAGAGAATTTTGGGAAAAAGTTGATGGGAAAGCGTTTGGGGAAATTTTGAAACAAGTGTGGGGGTAATGGGGGTTGGGGGTTTTAATGCTAAATGGGTAAAAATGTTATGGAGGGAAAAAGTAGGAAATTTTGGGGGGCCAGGGGGTTAAAATGTAAATGGGGAAAACCCTTTTAAATTTTGGGATGTTTTAAAAAAAAGGGAAATTTTTTGGGAATTTAATTTAAAACATATTTTATGAAAAAGAGGGGAAAAAAAAATTTTACAAGGTATGATTAGCACGTAATGAAAGTTGTTTTTTAGATTTTGTATTTTGGGGGATAAAAGGTTGATGGGGAAAGGGTCCAAGGGGTACATGTTTATTGAGGGGCAATGATAATTTGGATCATTTTTAGTTGTAGCTACAGTTAGGTAAAAAAGGTAGATGGGAAAAGGGAAGGTGGCAACCCAAAATAAGAGGGAGGTGAAAGTGTATAAACTAAGGGAGGGGGGAATTCGGGTGAGGTATAAGCGGGCTATTGGCAGAAAGGTGGGCTAAATGCAAAGATAGTAGTGGGGGGGGTTAAAAGGGTTGGAAAAAGTTTTTTAAAAAAGGAGTATTAAAAATGTGGGGCAGAAGTTTTTGGTTTTTAGGGGGGGTGGGGGCAGGGGAAAGAGGAGTGGGTTTTTGGGGGAATGATGAAGTAAAGGGTGTGTAAAAAAGAAAAAGGTAGCTTATGAGAGGGGTTTTTTTTTTCAAAGCCCGAATGTATAAGAAGAGCAGAGTATAAAGGAGAGTAAAAGAAAGGTAAAGAGAGTGGGGGAGAAAGGGAAAAGGAAGCAGATGATAGAGTGGGGAAAAGGCACTGTCAAAAATTTTAAAAGAAAATAAGGGAAAAAAATTTTTTGGGGCGAGTTTTAAAAAAGTTAAGAAAAACCAAAGGGAAAAATGGATTTGTCAGTTTAAAAAAAAGAGTTTGGGGATTTTGAGAAGGGGGGGAAAGGAGGTATTGGGGAGATTGGGGGAAAAATATTTTGAGGAACTTTTAAATTTAAGGAAAAACAGAGGCAGTTAAATTTTATTTCACTGGTTCCCGGGAGGTATCCCCTCTTTTAGGAGTGAAGAAGAGCAGAAATTTTAAGGGGTGGGGGAGGGAGTGAGGCCATTTAAAGTAAAATGAAAGGGGGTAAAGCAGCTTGGGAAATTTATGGGGGTCTGAAAAGAAATGTTAAAAACAGGGGGGGGAAAATAGTGTTGGGTGGTTTTGGGACTTTTGTTTAATAAAAAGTATGAAAGAGGGGGAAAGGGACCCAAGGGGGTTGGCAGAGGAAGTATGTCCCCTTTTTATAAAGGGAAAAAGGGCAAAAAAAGCGTAAAAAAAACAGGGGGAATAACTTACTGATATACCAGGAAAAAAAATGTAAAAGGGAAAGGGGTTTTAATTTAAAGAATTAGAGGTAAAAAGAATGTAGGATTGCGGATTTTGGGAAAAGGGGGTTTTAGAGTGGGTTAGGGATTGAATCAGGTGTTTACATTGAAGCCTATTTTGTGAACATATTTTTGATAAAGTTGGGAGGTTTTTATTGCAAATTTTGGATTTAGAAAAAAGGGATATGAAAAAGAGTGGATAAAAGGAGCAAAGTGGGAAGGGGTTCAAGTATATTGGGGAAAAGGTGGGAAGTTATTTTAAAAGCTTTTAAAGAGTTTTTATGAGGAAGTGAGGCTCAGGTTAGGGTGTGTAGAAGAAGGGAGACTAATTTTTCCCGGTTTTAAAAATAGGTCTTAGACCCGGGTTTTTAATGTCAAACCCGGTTTTTAATATATTTATAGATGGGGGGTTTTAAAGGAAGTAAATTTTAGGGGTTTTTGGGGGGGAGGGGTGGGATTAAATTTGGGGGGAAACAAATTCCCAAAAAGGGAATTGACAAAAGGGTTTCTTTTTGCTGAAGTACTGTGCTTTTGGGGGAAAATTCTAAAGAAAAATTGCAAAGGGTTTGTGGATTTAGTTTGGGAATGTGTGTAAAGGTAGAAAGTTTAAAAGGGAAAATAGAAAAGAGTAAGGTGATGAGGTTTTCAAATGATTTAGATAAAGAAAAAAATTTGGGTAAAAATTGGGGGGAGGAGTATGGAAAAAGTGAATGTTTTTTAGATACTTGGGGTTGACGTGTCGGCGGATGGATTTTTTGAAGGATTAGGTTAATCCCTAGAATTGATGAGGGAAAAAAAGGGGAGGGTGCGTTGGGGGGGGGGTTTTTTTAATTTTTTTTGGAGGGCAAAAAAAAAAAAAGTTATCTATGGGGGCAAAGAAGGGAAATGTATGAAAAAAATAGTTGTACCAACACTCTTTTAAAGGGTTTTGAAGTTTTGGGGGGTTTAAAAACCCGCACAAAAAGGGGACGGTTTTGGGGGGCAGCGGAGATGTCCCGTCAAGGGGGAAAGTTTTGGGTTTTTAAAAATATGGGAAAAAATTTTGGATTTTGGAAAATTGGAGAAGGTGTGGGAGTTAAAAAAAAATATTAGTCAGAGGGGGAGAAAAGGGGTTGTTGAGGGGGGTTTTGGGCATTTAGAAGAAGGATCACAGTAAAAATACAGGAAAGCAATAAATCATAGGGGAAGGGGGGAAGGGGGGGTAGGGGTCGTCCCCGAAAGGGTTGGAGAGAGGGGGTAAAGGAGGTTTTGTGGGTAAGGGGCTTGGATTTCCAGCAAGCGTGCGTGAGCGTGTTAGATAGGAGTGAATGGAGACGAATGGTACTTGGGACCTGACGATCTGTTGGAGTGTGAGCAGGGTAATATTTAGTGAAGGGATTCAGGGAAACCGTTTATTTTCATATAGTCGGACTTGAGTCCTGGAAATGGGAAGTACAATGCCTGCACTTTAAAGGAGGGGTTTGGGATATTGGCAGTTTGGAGGGATATGTTGTGTATCTTTATATGTGTATGCTTCTAGACTGTTGTATTCTGAGCACCTCTGCAAAAACAGTGATAATGTGCGAGTGTGGTGAAAGTGTTGAATGATGATGAAAGTATTTTCTTTTTGGGGATTTTCTTTCTTTTTTGGGTCACCCTGCCTCGGTGGGAGACGGCCGAATTGTTGAAAAAAAAAAAAAAAAAAAAAATATCAATTGATGGTATTTAAAAAAATATGAGGTAGTAATATGGACAGAGAAAGTATCAATTCAGCTAATGTTTAAGCAAACAATAGTAAATAAGAAAATTACATAAGGTGACTTATGCTTACTAGTAAAATCACAAAATGAGGTAGTTGATTATTTAATTACTAAGAGATTGTACAATGAAATTTGAACAATAATGGAGCAAAACATACACTACACTACGTAGGCTTTTAAGTTGGACATTGTTTAGTTATTCTCTGTAAGATTAGTATCCCTGAGAAATCGTGATAGATCATTCTCATTCGTGATTGTGTACAGTTGACCTACATTTGTTTTCCTAACTAGAATTTTCCCATCCCGTGTGAAGCATTGGTGTATTGTGTCATTATTCTCCCGCTTAAGTTTTCTGACTCTATACAGGAGATTCTGACGTTTTTTGGTTTAAGACACTCGTTTATGTATACCTCTTTCTTTACTTTAATAGATGCAATAATTAAGTCTTTTTTCCTGTCATGTGAGTGGAATCTAAGCATAACACTTTTTCTACCATGGGATCCTAGTAACCTGGCTTCTTTTATTTCAGACTCTGGTACAATAACACTTGTTTGGTCCTTTATGATCTGCAGAGTAATTTCTTTACTGTTTGTTTGGTTCATATCACTGGGAAAAAGTGGACTGTTAACTATTACTGCGTCTGATAGTTTATCTTGCTCAGTTTTATCTTCTTGGAGAGCAAAGTAGTCACTGAACTGGTTATCTAAGTTGTTCTTCCATTCTTTTACTGCTTTTTCAACCTTTGTATTAAGAGATATTATTTGTTGGGTATGGCTATCTAAGACTGTTTGGATGGTCTTGTCACAGTTAGTCATTCCTGGTGTTGATAACTTTTGTTCAAGACTGAGGATTTTGTTCTCGAGTTGTGTCATCCTGGTGTCTTGTTTTGTTAGTGTCTCTCGAAGATTCATATTTTCGATAACTAAGTTGGAGATGCATGTCTTTAGGGTATCTGGATCGTTGGTCATACCTGAGAGACTACTTGGTAGGTTGAATCTGGGGAAGAGAGGGGAGGATGGGCTGGTGGCAGCCATGTTTGTTGTTATTGTTGTGGTGTCGCCTTGAGTGGTGTTGAGTGGGGTGGTTGCTGGGCCGGCGTCCTCCTGGCTGCACTTATTGAATAGTTGATTTTTCGGTGTTTTCTTGCTGGCCTTGGTGCTGTTTCCTCTTAGATTGAGCCTCATAATACTAGAGGAATTGTTGTAGTTAAGAAGAAGTTGTAGTTATACAAAGCTAGGGTTTCGTTGTTCGGCTGGCAGCAGGGTGTTGCTTTCGGTTTGTAGGCAGTCTTCCTTTGATCTCTATTTTTTTCGATTTGTAGGTTTCACTGTTGGTAATCTTGTCATTTCATAAGATTTTTTTTTTTTTTTTCTCTTTCAAAAAATTTATCGACATAGAATGACAGTTTCAGAAAGGGGCTTGCGACAGTCAAAGGGTTAATTAGATGCAGATTTGTAGCAGTTAAAGATAATGTATAAAAATTAAACACTGTCTTGAAAACCTTAACTCAACCCCAAACATCTTGCTAGGCACTTACAAATTATGATATCTGAATTGGCAAAAGGTAGCATACCTCTGATAGCAGGGGTAGCATTAATTTGCCTTAAGTCAGCAAGTATTAGAATTGACCATCTTACAAAACACCGTTGATAATGAATTCACAAATAGTGCTGGTATGGTGTTGAACACATTCAACTGATCACAAGCTAATTCAGTTCATAACTGCATAGAAAACTGACTTGAGCTGGGAAACATAATTTGTTACTGAGGTGCTCTCCGAAAATTCAATTTTAACAGCCAACATACACACCGGAACAAATAGCTTATGACATAACTGAAATATAATGCAAAACTTTTGTAAGTATTGGAGATCCAACAGGCTTGTACAAGTGTGTTCGATGGAAATGGGTGAGGCAAGTGGTATTGATGGTGATGTGATGTTGATGTGTCAGAAAGGTAACATTTATTTTGTGATTCAGGGAAACTGGTTAGCTGGATTCGAGTCCTGGAGGTGGGAAGGAGAGCCTCTCCTTACCTCCGTTCCTAAGATCACGTTAAACGAATTTGTCGCTAAGCAAGGAGCATGCTATAATGGTAGTTGATTTATGTCAGCCAATCTTAGATATTGTTTTAGTATATTTTTAAATACACAAATAACCCGCACATAGAAGAGAGAAGCTTACGACGATGTTTCGGTCCGACTTGGACCATTTACAAAGTCACACTAACCAAAAGTGGAGCAGGACGGCTATATATAGGCAGGAAGAGGTAGTGGTGGTGGTAGTAGTAGTAGTAGAGGTAGTAGTAGTAGTGGGGAATAAGGAGGAGGAGCCAGTCAAATACAAAGAAAGGGGAGCACTGCAAGGGAGTTAGGTGCCCACAGAGGGAGAGCAAGTGTACAGAGGTGAGTGAAAGGGGAAGTGGTGAAATAAATAATGAAGGAACAGAAACACGAGACAGAAGAAAGACAACCCAGAGGAGAAAAAGGAAAGAGGAAAGGGGAAGAGGGAGAAGAAGAAAAAGAAAAAGAAAAAATGAGGAGTCAGGTTAAGTCACGGGTATTCTGAAGTTTGGAGCATTTTACAATGTAGTGGGAGAGGAAGGCATCTACAGAGACGAAGCCAGGGCTAAGATTCATACAAGGAAAGTTGTGTATTAGAGAGGATTCAACTAGACGGCGACTGTTAAAGCTGGAAGTAGGGAAGACAGTTTTAGCAGAAGACCAGTCAATAGGATGGCTATATATTTTTAAATGTTTATACAATAATATACTGTATATTGTAATACAGTGGAACCTTGGCTTACGGGTTTAATCCGTTCCGTGACCTTGCTCGTATCCCGATCTGCTGATATGCTCAGTCAATTTTCCTCTATTTAAATTAATTGAAATGGCATTAATCCGTTCCAGTGGAATTCCTGCTCTCAGAGGCAGGAGAGATGCACTTCAGTATAATGCTAATATCAACTCTACAGCTTATTTATCTATTACAATAGATCTAATATGATAAAATAAACAATGTAAATAACATAGAAACCTGATATACACACTAGAATGAATAATATGTCATTACGTATGTGGCTAGTGCTGGCGGCAGCAGAGTTTGTTGTTTGGAGACAGGACACGATAATCCTTCAATATGATGCTAATATCAACTACAGCTTATTTATCTATCACAATTGATCTAATAGGATAATTGATCTAATATGACATAATAAACAATATAAATACTAACTCTAGAATGAATAAAATGTCATTGTGTGACAAGTGGAGGCTACCACTCCTGCTCCCTCATAGTTGTGGTATTCACTGCCATCTAGTGGTGGCCTTTCGAACCTCACTTGTTATAGTATGTATGATTATTTTTATTTTTATAGTATTATTATATTATTATACGTACAGTGGAACCTCCACTTGCAAGCACAGTACATCCACACTTACTACTGTGCAATCTACATCTACAGGACCTTAAACTCCAATATCAACCTTGACCTAAAATGCTTTCTTGATAGTTGTGACAGAACTCACAGGCATAACACCAGACACAAACATCTCTACGACATTCCCCATGTCCGACTAAACCTTTACAAAAAATCTCCCTGATAAACCCCATCAACTAACTACACGAATACCACCTGGTGGTTCACACTTACACTCACTCACCCATTTGACCATAAACAGAAATATTAATCTCAATCTTAAAATAATGAATCCTATGATACTCCAATACTGAAACTATGTACTGTGCCAAAACAAAAGCATTCACATTGCTAAACTCACAAACTAGTACTTAGTCACTTAGCCATAATACCAACTTACCTCATAATTTGTAATATTTTAAAATAAGAATTAAACTAAGTCTGCCCGAAATGCCTAGCCATGCTAGGCGTTCTAGTGGTACATTCTGTAATCATTATTTAACTACATGTAAACCACACAACCAAATTCTGTAAATTCAACATTGTAATCTTTATAGAGAATAAACTTTGAATTTGAATTTGAATAAGCAAGCGGGCCTCAAAGGAGGTTCCTTGACGCTGGTGAGGGGCTGTTGCTCTTGATCTAGGGAATTGGATCTCATTTGTTTGTTGGACTATCTTATTTGAAACTTGGGCAATGTATGATGGGAAGATGCTTCTTAACGTACACCAGAAATGAAAGAAATCAGACCATAAATAATGGAGTTCACTTCTCAGCAAATAGTCGCCCCTTAGCGTTATTTTCATATGGTTTTTGTGGTTGTATTCTCGTTCGTTTTTTCTGGTCTCATTTGATAGAATGGAAGATATATTACAGAAATAGATATGATTTTGAATGGTTTCATGACGAGGAGCACCTTGAAAATGAACTCAAAGTAGCAGAAATATCCTGTTTTTGCCAATGTTCAAGAGTAAACAAATGACGTCACCTCCATTCCAATATGCAGTCATGAATGGATTGACATTATTTATACAATTATTACAATAATGCAGTAGTCTGCATAACAGTAAAGCTTCTATTTATTGTGTGAATAAAAATTCAATTTTTTTTTTTTATATAAATAAGTTGGCCATCTCCCTCCTAGGCAGGGTGACCCAAAAAGAAAGAAAATTCTCAAAACAAAAATACTTTCATCATCACTCAACACTTTCACCTCACTCATACATAATCACTGTTTGCAGAGGCACCCAGATACAACAGCTTAGAAGCATATACAGTGGAACCTTGAAAATCGAACGTACCAAATATCAAACATTTCAAAAATAAGACCATTTTTTCGGACAAACTGTGTACCAAAAATCGAACGCGTTTCAAATTTCGGACCGCCGGGTATGGGACCTGTCCACTGGCCTGCTCTGTCCACGTCCCCGCACAGGCGCCGTGAGCAGTCTAGCTTTGTTTATGCTTGAGTGAACACTAACCTGCGCTCTCATTCACACATTTTACGATTATTTCGTTGTGTTTAGTGCTTGTGGGACTGCGAAATAAGCTGCCATGGGCCCAAAGAAACTTGCTAGTGGTACCCCTGTGGTAAAGAAAGTGAGAAACACCATAGATGTGAAGAAGGAAATAATACAGAAGTGTGAGAGTGGTGTGAGACTTGTTGAGCTTGCCAGGATGTATGGGAAAAACAAGTCGACCATCGGTTCTATCCTGGCAAAGAAAGAACAAATCAAGGAAGCTGATGTTGCGAAAGGTGTTAATATGCTAACCAAAAAAAGACCACAAATAGTTGAAGAGGCTGAGAAGTTGTTGCTGGTGTGGATCAAGGATAAAGAGATTGCAGGTGATAGTGTTTCAGAGACAATTATTTGCGAAAAGGCAAGGAAGTTGCATGCCGATCTGGTACAAAAAACTCCTGGAACCAGTGCTGATAGTGAATTTAAGGCCAGCAGAGGCTGGTTTGAGAGATTTAAGAAGCATAGTGGCATACACAATGTTGTAAGACATGGTGAGGCAGCCAGTTCACACAAACGGGCAGCTGAGAAGTTTGTACAGGAGTTTAAGGGGTACATAGACAGTGAAGAATTCAAACCTGAACAAGTGTTTAATTGTGACGAAACAGGCTTGTTTTGGAAGAAAATGCTCAAAAAGGACCTTCATCACACAGGAGGAAAAGGCACTGCCAGGACACAAGCCTATGAAAGACAGGCTTACTCTTTTGTTCTGTGCAAATGCTAGTGGTGATTTTAAAGTGAAACCTTTACTTATGTATTATTCAGAAAATCCCAGTGTGTTTAAGAAAAACAATGTCTTTAAGAACAAGTTGTGTCTTGTGGAAAGCTAATCATAAGGCATGGGTCACAAGACAAATTCTCAAAGAGTGGGTCTGTAAAGTGTTTGGCCCCAGTGTGAAAAAATACCTCCAGGAAAAGAAATTGCCACTCAAGTGCCTCCTGTTAATGGACAATGCTCCTGTTCATCCTCCAAACTTATTAGACCTCTTGTCTAAGGACTTCAGTTTTATAAAAGTGAAGTTCTTGCCTCCTAACACCACTCCTCTCCTCCAGCCCATGGACCAGCAGGTCATTTATAACTTCAAAAAACTCCACACAAAAGCAGTGTTTGAAAAGTGCTTTGAAGTGACCACAGACACTAAGTTGACCCTAAGAGAGTTCTGGAGGAATCACTTCAACATCTACAGCTCCATAAGCCTTATATATAAGGCTTGGGAGAGAGTGACTTCCAGGACTTTGAACTCTGCTTGGAGACAATTGTGGCCAGATTGTGTCCAAAAGAGGGATTTTGAAGGGTTTGAGGCTGACCCTGACCCAGCTCACCCTCTGCCTGTTGTGGACTCTATTGTGGCATTGGGAAACACCCTGGGGTTGGAGGTGAGTGGTGAGGATGTGGAAGAGTTGGTGGAGGACCACAGGGAAGAGCTAACCACTGAAGAGCTGCAAGAGCTTCATCTGGAACAGTATCAGACCACAGCTGATGAACTTGCTTCAGAGGAGGAGGAAGAGGTGCCTTCTTCAAAGATTAAGGAGATTTGTGCCAAGTGGAATGATGTCCAAATGTTTGTGCAGAAGTACCACCCTGAGCAAGCTGAAACAAGCCATCTTTGCAAGAAGTTCAGTGACAGAACCATGTCCCATTTTAGGGAAATGTTAAAGAGGCGCCAGAAACAGAGGACTGTGGACAGTTATTTTGTGAGACGGGTCCAGTGACTCTCAAGCTGGTCCTAGTGGCATTAAAAGACAGAAGGGAAGTAACCCCAGAGAGGGCTTTACCTGAAGTCCTCATGGAGGAGGATTCTCCTTCCAAACACTAACCCCAACTCCCTCTCTTCTCCTCCCTATCTTCCAGATGCCATCACCAATCTTCAATAAAGGTAAGTAAAAATGTTATTTTATATGTATTACTATACACAATTAAAAACTATAGTATTTGTTGTATGTAAAACTGTAATTAATCTCTATAAAATTTATTTTTTGTGTGAATATTTTTGGGTTTCTGGAACGGATTAATTGTATTTCCATTATTTCTTATGGGAAATATTGATTCGAATTTCAGACTTTTCGAAATTAGAACTAGCTCCTGGAACGGATTAAGTTCGATTTTTGAGGTTCCACTGTATAAAGATACACCTACCATCCGACTTACGACCAAGTTCGGTTCCGAGAAACCGGTCGTAAGTCAACATCACATTTTTGTAATGATTTTATTTTATTGTTTTATTTTGGTATTTCATGTTTTACTTTGCTTTTTATGCTGTTAGTACTGTATTTTATACTGTAAGGTTTAGGATAAACACTGTGTACAACACAAATAGTTGTTTATTTCCCAGAAATTTGGCAAAAAAAACACGGTCATAAGTCGAGCGGTCTTAAGTCGAGTAGGTCGTAAGTCGGATGGTAGGTGTATATTACATACACATCCCTCGAAACTGCCAATATCCCAAACCCCTCCTTTAAGGTGCAGGCATTGTACTTCCCATTTCCAGTACTCCAGTCCGGCTATATAAAAATAGCGAGTTTCCCTGAATCCCTTCACTAAAATATTACCCTGCTCACACTCCAACAGCTCGTCAGTTCCCAAAAACCATTCGTCTCCATTCACTCCTATCTAACAAGCCCACACATGCTTACTGGAAGTCCAAGCCCCTCGCCCACAAAACCACCTTTACCCCCCTCCTTCCAACCTTTTCAAGGACGACCCCCTATCCCGCCTTCCTTCTCCTACAGATTTATATGCCCTCCAAGCCATTCTACTTTGATTCTTTCTCTCTAAATGACCAGACCATCTCAACAACCCCTCTTCAGCCCTTTGACTAATACTTTTAGTAACTCCACACCACATACTAATTTCTACATTCCAAATTCTCTGCATAATATTTACGTCACACATTGAACTTAGACAGGACATCTCCACTGCCTCCAGCCGCCTCCTTGCTGCAGCACTTGCAACCCAAGTTTCAAGCCCATATAAGAGTGTTGGTACCACTATACTTTCGTACATTCCCTTCTTTGCCTCCATGGATAACGTTTTTTGTCTCCACAGATTCCCAAACGCACCACTCGCCTTTTTTCCTTCATCAGTTCTATGGTTAACCTCATCCTTCATAAACCCATCTGCTGACAAGTCAGCTCCTAAATACAGTGGAACCTCCAGTTGCGAGCGCATCTACATGAAAGTTTTTCCAAATACACCTACCATCCGACTTAAGACCTGCTCAACATCCACTCAACTTACGACCGTGCATCTGGCAGCTGGGCTGGGCCGGCTGATGCACACCGCTGTACAATATTTGACGATACTCGCGGCGACAATGCGTCATGCAGGCAGCATCAGTTTGAGTAACCCTGTCCTATCAGCAGCATCTTACTGTATTTTAACTGCACTAACTGGACAGTAAATTTCACCATGGCCCCTAAGATGAAGTCTGAATCTTGCACTGGAGATTGTGGCAAGAAAGGCTTTTACTCTCGAACTCTATTTGTTTTCACTGTTGCACATAAACCTGTCTATCTGTCTGCCTGTATATTTGTGTCTGTATCTCTGTGTGTGTATCTGTCTGTCTACCTGTGTGTGTCTTTCTGTCTACCTGTATGTCTTTCTGTCTACCTGTGTGTCTTTGTCTACCTGTCTGTCTTTCTGTCTACTTGTGTGTGTGTGTCTTTGTCTATCTGTGTCTGTCTTTCTGTCTACCTGTGTGTCTGTCTTTCTGTCTACCCGTGTGTGTCTTTGTCTACCTGTGTGTGTGTCTTTGTCTACCCGTGTGTCTGTCTTTCTGTCTACCTGTGTCTGTTTTTCTGTCTGCTTGTCTGTCTCAGAGCCACTCATTAAGAGTGTAATTGGTCTTGAAGACACCATATTAATAATGATGATAATACAATAATAATCACTGAGGCACATTAAATGTGTATAAAACGTTAATATAGACATTTTGCTTAATCCATCTATGATTTCTTTTTCATAATTATATAATAAACATGCTACATAACATATATAAATTAACAAATATGAGATGTTTTTCTAGTCATCTTGACGGAGTGAACAAAAACCATTCGTGTCCGGGCTGGTAACAACAACAACAACATTTGTTTACGTAACTCATTAACCTTCTACACTCTCATTCTCTCTCTCTCTTGTTTATTCATTTAATCTTGTTTACTCACTCTCACTCTACATTAAGACTACAGATATTTTGAGGTAAGTAATGAGTGGACACGATTATTATATTATAATTATTAATATTAGTACAGTGGTCCCTCAATTATCATCCTTAATCCGTTCCTGGAAGTGGGACTATTATCGAAATAGACAATTTTCGAATCAATTTTCCCCATAAGAAATAATGTAAATCCAATTAATTCATTCCAGACACCCAGAAGTATCAACAACAATTTTTTTTTTTTTTACCTAAAAGATAGATTTGCATGCACAAAAGAATGAACATTCAACATGACAGTTACCTTTATTGAAGGCTGTTGTTGTTAGGTAAGACACATATGCAACAGTTAGGTATCTTTATTTCGAAACGTTTCGCCTACACAGTAGGCTTCTTCAGTCGAGTACAGAAAAGTTGATAGAAGCAGAAGAGACTTGAAGACTGATTACATCGTCTTCAAGTCTCTTCTGCTTCTATCAACTTTTCTGTACTCGACTGAAGAAGCCTACTGTGTAGGCGAAAAGTTTCGAAATAAAGATACCTAACTGTTGCATGTGTGTCTTACCTAACAACCTGTCGGTATTTTATACCATTTTAATGTTCAAGGCTGTTGTTGATGAATGGAAGACAGGGAGGAGAGAGGGAAGAGAGGTTATTGTTTGGAAGGGGAATCCCCCTCCATAAGGACTCTAGGTCACTTCAGGGGTCACTTCCCTAGCATAAATATAGATTTACATGCAGAAAAAATGCCAAATGTAAAGCGCTAATAAAATGTATAAATGAACATTGGTAATAAGGGTAGTTGATGCGTGGAACAGTCTGCCTAGTAGGGTGATCGAAGCTAAAACATTGGGTAGTTTCAAATTTAGGTTGGATAAATACACGAGTGAGAGGGGTTGGATTTGAGTCGGACTTGCACCTGAGCTTATTGCTTGGGTAGCATTTGTTCTGTTAGTGGGTTGGATTTGTGAAGGACCAGCCTAGTATGGGCCAGCAGGCCTACTGCAGTGTTCCTCCTTTCTTAAGTTCTTATGTTCTTATTTAACATCACACTTACCAGTAGTGTGAGCGAGGCTAGGACCTTGGGTAGCTTTAAGAGGAGATTGGACAAATATATGAGTGGGAGGAGCTGTGTTTGATTTATGTCATTGGGTACGGGAGTAAATTCTTGGGTAGCTTTGGGTAGAGGTCATTTTGATAAGGACTTGCCTTGTATGGGCCAGTAGACCTGCAGTGTTCTTCCATTGTTATGTTCTTTGTGGGAAGGATTGTAAAGGACCTGCCTAGTATGGGCCAACAGGCCTACTGCAGTGTTCCTCCTTTCTTATGTTCTTATTGAAGACTTGTTTGTGTGAGGGAGGGATGGCAAGTTTATTGTTGGAGAATATGACACTAATATCAACTCAACGGCTTATTTATCTATCATAATTCAACTAATATGATATAATAAACAATATTAATAACATAGAAACATGGAATATACTCTAGAATGAATGAAATAAGTCATTACGTATGTCACGAGAGGTGTTGTGTTGTGTTGTTAAACATAAGAACATAAGAATGTAGGAACACTGCAGAAGGCCTACTGGCCCATGCGAGGCAGGTCCTTATCAAAACGAACTCTACCTAAAGCTACCCAAGAAATAACTCCCGTGGCCCGGTGGCCTGGTGGCTAAAGCTCCCGCTTCACACACGGAGGGCCCGGGTTCGATTCCCGGCGGGTGGAAACATTTCGACACGTTTCCTTACACCTGTTGTCCTGTTCACCTAGCAGCAAATAGGTACCTGGGTGTTAGTCGACTGGTGTGGGTCGCATCCTGGGGGACAAGATTAAGGACCCCCAATGGAAATAAGTTAGATAGTCCTCGATGACGCACTGACTTTCTTGGGTTATCCTGGGTGGCTAACCCTCCGGGGTTAAAAATCCGACCGAAATCTTATCTTATCTTATCTTACCCAATGACACCATTCAAACCCAGCCCCTCCCACTCATATATTTGTCCAGGTATATAAGGGCCACTGAGAGTAAGCCGTCCATAATGATGAAGCAGCAGCTGAGGCGGTGGTATTTTCTGTAGCCCTATATAACTCCAACAACATTGGAGGATAAATTAGACACATGTGCAACTCTTGGGTATCGTTATTAAGGAAACGTTTCGCCACACAGTGGCTTCATCAGTCCATACACAGGAGAAGCTTGAACAGGAGGAGAATGAGGTAATCAGTCCCTCAACCTTGAGTCGATGTGGTCAGTCCATCAATCTTGAGTAGAATACGGCATATGAGCGGAGAAGGAGCTTATAAACCATAGGTAGGAGAGGTACAGCAGTCGTAGGTGGTGTCACATTTGCCCAATGTGGAAGTAGGTTGTGCCCAAGGGTTAGGCAAGCAAAGAATTCCCAAGTAGTATTAAGATCCCAAGAAGTTGCAGTGTCTGACAGGATTGTAGATGAATGGTTTACAGAACCGACACGTGTCGGTTCTGTGAACCATTCATCTACAAACATTGGAGGAGTTGGTAGAATCGCTGAATCATTAAAGAAGGAACCCTCTACCACCATCACTATGACTTTCTACCACTATTACAACTGTTACCACCATCACTACCACCATCAACCACTATCACAACTGCTTCCACTCTACCACCACCACCTTTGTATTTTTCTACAAACTTTATCATAAATTATATGTGTTTCTCACATTCTTTACCAAAGGGCTGGCACTAGAAGCTTTCTTTGGAGCCATGGCAGCTTATTTAGCACTTGCAAGCACTAAAATCACTGGAATATTATGAAATATTTCGTAGGAGCATGTGAGGGGACCGTCGCTCACTGGTAAACAATGGCACACTGGCTGGGAAGGCAGGCCCAGGCGGCTCAGAGCGTGAGTACGCGTCCCGGACGAAGGACGATTAGCGAGTTAACGGACCATTTGCGAGCCAATGTTTAGACGAAATAACGGGACTATTTCCAAAATGGACCACTTTCAGGCCGGACGATTATTGAGGGACCACTGTACATATGTACATATGAGCGTGTTTGATAGGAGTGAATGGAGACGAATGGTATTTGGGACCTGACGATCTGTTGGAGTGTGAGCAGGGTAATATTTAGTGAAGGGATTCAGGGAAACCGGTTATTTTTATATAGCCGGACTTGAGTCCTGGAAATGGTAAGTACAATGCCTGCACTCTAAAGGAGGGGTTTTGGGATATTAGCAGTTTGGAGGGATATGTTGTTTATCTTTATATGTATATGCTTCTAAACTGTTGTGTTCTGAGCACCTCTGCAAAAACAGTGATTATGTGTGGGTGAGGTGAAAGTGTTGAATAATGATGAAAGTATTTTCTTTTTGGGGATTTTCTTTCTTTTTGGGTCACCCTGCCTCGGTGGGAGACAGCCGACTTGTTGAAAAAAAAAAATTATTAATTTAGGGCACTGGAGCACAGATCCACTGCATAGCACTTTGGATTTTTTGGGTTATCCTAGGTAATTTATACTATGTATGATAACTTCACTTACGTGTACCTGAGAGATGAGGATAATAAATTAATAGGATAGATGAGATAGATATAGATATACAGAGAGAGAGACAGCCACATTCAGTCAGCCAACCACCCACCCGGCCAGCCAGCCATATACGTATTACACATGTTTCAGAGTTTTCTCTTTACATTAGGATACAGGGTATACTGTACTACATTCTGGCAGGATGACACTACCAATGGTATTCTCCCATTGCACTGTTGTCAATACTTAAAGATAACAGTAAAACATATGATACTGTATGCGATGTAAAATTTATAATACAGCTCAACCATGTTCATTTATACACCAGGGGGGTGTGGGTTTTCTTGCTAACTCAGTTGAGGGGGTTGTTAGGACTTTAAACTAGGATTAGTTAGAGGTATGGGTTTAGAAATGATTAATAATGAGTATGGATATATTGACTTATGCTCTGATATTAAGAAACTTAATAGTAACTGTCATGTAGTAATCTGGGGAAAGATTTTAATTTTAGAAATTGTGTAAAAAAAAAAGATGAATAGGAAAAAGTGCAGAAGAAAAAAAAATATGATGGTATTTTATGCAACAGTCGAAGTGCAAGAAATAAAATTAATGAACTTCGTTTGGTAGCATGTGCTGGGAACTTTGATATCATTGCATTAACTGAAACGTGGTATGATTTAAAAGTCGGGATATGACTGCTGAGTGTAATATTCAGGGATTTAAGTTATTCAATGTGGATAGATGTAATGGAAGGGGGGAGGAGTTTTCATTGTTATGTTCGAGAAAATATTAATTGTTGCATAAAAAACAGGTATAAAAATAGAGGAGCAGTAACAGAGTCTGTTTGGGTAGAGTTCGTGGAGGGTCAAGAAAAACTAATTCTAGGTGTAATATACCGACCTCCAGGCTTGGATCACGTAAGGGAGACTTCTTTGGGACGAAATTGTTAGGGCTTCTGGACACAGTAACGTAGTCATAGTAGGGGACTTTAACTTTAGCCAAATTGACTGGAATTCTTTGCAGGTAAAACTAGAGTCCAGTGAAATTCATGGAAACAGTTCAGGACTGTTTTCTGAAACAGAGTGTAATGAACCTACCAGGGGTAATAATTTGCTAGACCTAGTCTTGTCAAATAAGGAAACACTCGTGAATAAATCTGGGGATCACTGAAGAGCTTGGCGCAAGTGATCACAAATCCATCACCTTTAGCATTAATTGGGAATGCAAGAATAATGATAATACAGTAAAAATCCCCGATTTTCGTTTGCCGATTATAATGGACTTAGGGAACATCTGTCTAATCTGATTGGGGTTATCTAGCTAATTTATTTATTGCGATAATCATACTTATGAATATGAAGGGATCTGCTTTTATGATTGTTTTCTTAAAAATGTACACAGTGCCCAGGTATTTTACATTCCCCAGAGAGAAATTTGGTTAATAATAACGATCCCAAATGGGGTTAACAGGAGGCTAAAGCATCTATTAGGGGGGAAAAGGGGAATTTTTTAGGCGCATCAGAAGAGGAGAGGTTAACCTTACTGACCAATATGTTCAGCTTAAAAAAGAAGTAAAAAGGCGATTAGAAAGGCTAAACGTGACTATGAAATTAGTCCGCTAATGAATCAAAGACTAATCCCAAAGGGGTTCTTTCAAGTGTATAGGACGAAGGTTGAAGGAAAAAGTAGGACCTCTGAAATCTGGGAATGGACAGCTGACGGATAATGAACTGGAAATGTGTTCCTTATTTAATGACTATTTTTTGTCAGTTTTTACACAGGAAGATGTAAATGAGATTCCCGTAATTAACAATTATTTAGTTCCTGATGAATTTAAGTTAACTAATATTACTGTCACGAGGACATGGTTATTAAACAGATAGACAAACTGAAACAAAATAAGTCCCCGGGGCCGATGAGTTGTTTTCAAGGGTACTTAAGGAATGCAAGATGGAGCTTAGTCAGCCATTAACGAGTGTATTCAATGCGTCCATCCTTACCAGTGTTGTGCCAGAGATGTGGAAGATGGCTAATGTGGTTCCTATATTCAAATCAGGGGATAAGTCCACTCCTTCAAATTACCGTCCAATAAGCCTGACATCTATAGTGGGACAGTTATTAGAATCATTATAGCTGACATTATCAGAAGTCACATTAAGGCTAATGATAAATGAATCTCAGCATGGATTCACGAGAGGTCGTTCCTGCCTGACAAACTTACTGACGTTCTTAATTATATAAAATTTGAGGCAGTTGACAGTTGAATAAGGAATATGATATTGTTTATTTGGATTTTAGTAAAGCCTTCGACAGAGTACCTCACAAGAGACTCTTAAGAAAAGTGGCAGCTCATGGTATAGGAGGTAAAGTTCTAGCATGGATTGAGGCATGGCTTACCAATAGAAAGCAGAGAGTTACCATTAATGGAGTGAAATCTGAATGGGGAATAGTCACTAGTGGCGTTCCACAAGGATCAGTTTTAGGCCCTCTCTTGTTCATAATTTACATTAATGACCTTGATGAAGGGATTACTAGTGACATGAGTAAGTTTGCTGATGATACAAAGATAGGCCGTATAATTCACTCTGAGGAGGATATCAATGAACTCCAGGACGATTTGAACAAATTAATGTTTTGGTCTGAGAAATGGCAGATGAAGTTTAATGTGGATAAGTGTAAGGTACTTGCCCTTGGTAATGAAAATAACCCTCGAAGCTATAATCTAGGTGAAGTAGAGCTTGGTCATACAGAATGTGAAAAAGACTTGGGAGTCATGGTAAGCAGAAATCTAAAGCCAAGACAGCAGTGCCTCAGTGTGGCAACAAGGCCAACAGATTACTTGGATTTATCTCAAGAAGTATAAGTAACAGAAGTCCAAAAGTTATTTTACAGCTCATACATCACTAGTGAGGCCTCATTTAGATTATGCTGCTCAGTTTTGGTCCCCTTACTACAGGATGGACATAGACTCATTAGAGAACATACAGAGAAGAATGACTAAAATGATTTACTGTGTAAGGAACCTCCCGTATGAAGATAGACTTAAAGCCTTAAATCTCCACTCTCTGGAGAGGCGTAGAATGAGGGGAGATATCATTGAAGTGTATAAGTGGATGACGGGCATAAACAAGGGAGACATTAATAAAGTACTGAGGGTGTCGAACCAGGTAAGAACCAGGAATAATGGATTTAAGTTGGATAAATTTAGATTTAGAAAGGACATAGGTAAGTACTGGTTTTCTAACAGAGTTGTAGATGCGTGGAACAGTCTTCCCAGTGGGGTGATAGAGGTTAGGACCTTGGTAGCTTTAAGAAGAGACTGGACAAATATATGAGTGGGAGGGGCTGGGTTTGATTGGTGTCAAGGGGTACGGGAGTTATTTCTTGAGTAGCTTTAGGTAGATGTCGTTTTGATAAGGACCTGCCTCGTATGGGCCAGTAGGCCTTCTGCAGTGTTCCTACATTCTTATGTTCTTATGTTCTTATAACAGTAGAAGTAAATTATGGTAAAAAGAATGAAATAATGATTGTACATTATTTTAGAGTACTATGTAGGTAGTTTATATAGCAGAGGTTTGACATTTTGCCCTACCCAGTATGTCGGCAGTTTTCAGAGGTTCAACTTACGTCCATTTTGACTTAGTACCAGTTGGTCGGAACCAAACTTGGTTGTAAGTCGGATGGTACCTGTACAAGCAGTCACTCTCTCAATCTTTTGTTTCCATGCGCTAGCAAAATTTCCATAAGCAAGTGGTTCTCAAGAGAGGTTCCTTGATGCTGGTGAGGGGCTTTTGCTCTTGATCTAGGGAATTGGACCTCATTTGTTTGTTGGACTATCTTACTGAAACTTTGGCAATGTATGATGGAAAGATGCTTTTTAACGTACACCATAAATAAAAGAAATCGGACCATGCATAATGGAGTTCATTTCTCAGCCATACAAAAATACCTTAGTGGTATTTTTGTATGGTTTTATGGTTGTATTCTCATTTTTTTGGTCTCTCTTGATAGGATGGAAGATATATTACAGAAATAGATATGATTTTGATTGGTTTTACAACGAAAAGTGCCTTGAAATTGAGCTCAAAGTAGCAGAAATGTTGGATTCTTTGGCGATGTTCAAGAGTAAACAAGTGTCCATTCCAATACGTAGTCATGAATGGGTTGACATTATTTATACAATCATTACAATAATGCAGTAATCTGCATAACAGTAAATCTTCTATTTTTTGTGTGAATAAAAATGACAAATTATTTATATTGTAGTAATAATAATAATAATAATACATATAATATAATAATAATATAATACATATAATAATAATACATGTATAATAAAAATGTACTAAATAATAATAATTATAATAATAGACGGCTTCAAAAGGCTGTCACTAGATGGCAGTGATTACCACAGCAATGCAGGAGCGGTTGTGGCCACCTCCACCTGTCACATAATGACATATTTTATTCTTTCTAGAGTATATATAGAGTATATAAAAGCAAAGTAACCTTTATGAAGGGGTTCAGGGAAACCGGCAGGCCGGACTTGAGTCCTGGAGATGGGAAGTACAGTGCTTGCACTCTGAAGGAGGGGTGTAAATGTTGCAGTTTAAAAACTGTAGTGTAAAGCACCCTTCTGGCAAGACAGTGATGGAGTGAATGATGGTGAAAGTTTTTCTTTTTTGGGCCACCCTGCCTTGGTGGGAATTGGCCAGTGTGATAATAAAAAAAAAAAAAAAAAAAATATCAATATTTTATTCTTTCTAGAGTATATATCAGGTTTCTGTTATTTATATTGTTCATTATGTCATATTAGATGAATTGTTATAGATAAACCGTATAGTTGATATTAGTAAAATTATTCAGCGGGTATTTTGTCCTGTCTCCAGACAAACTCTCGTCTGCCGCCAATACCACTTCTGTTATTTATTTATTTTTTTTTTTTTTTTCAAAAAGTCGGTCGTCTCCCACCGAGGCAGGGTGACCCAAAAAAGAAAGAAAATCCCCAAAAAGAAAATACTTTCATCATCATTCAACACTTTCATCACACTCACACATTATCACTGCTTTTGCAGAGGTGCTCAGAATACAACAGTTTAGAAGCATATACGTACAGTGGACCCCCGATTAACGATCTTTTTTTCATTCCAGAAGTATGTTCAGGTACCAGTACTGACCGAATTTGTTCCCATAAGGAATATTGTGAAGTTTATCTGGAGTTTATCTGGAGAGAGTTCCGGGGGTCAACGCCCCCGCGGCCCGGTCTGTGACCAGGCCTCCTTAGGTCAGTGTCCCAGGATGCGACCCACACCAGTCGACTAACACCCAGGTACCCATTTTACTGATGGGGAACATAGACAACAGGTGGAAAGAAACACGTCCAATGTTTCTACTCTGGCTGGGAATCGAACCCAGGCCCTCACCGTGTGAAGCGAGAGCGTTAACCACCAGGCCACCAGAGCCCTTTAGTAGATTAGTCCATTTCAGACCCCCAAACATACACATACAAACGCACTTACATGAATACACTTACATAATTGGTCGCATTTGGAGGTGATCGTTAAGCGGGGGTCCACTGTATTATTATTATATCATATTATATCATATTAGATGAATTGTGATAGATAAAATTAGGGAAATTATTGAAGTATTTTGTCGTGCCTGGAATTCCATGGAAACGGATTAATTCCATTTCAGCTAATTTAACCCTTTCAGGGTTTCCGACGTACTAGTACTTAGGAGTCTGTGGAGACAAAGAACTTTGTCCTTGGAGGCAAAGAGGGGAATGTATGAGAGTATAGTTTTACCAACGCTCTTATATGGGTGTGAAGCATAGGTGATGAATGTTGCAGCAAGGAGAAGGCTGGAGGCAGTGGAGATGTTATGTCTGAGGGCAATGTGTGATGTGAATATAATGCAGAGAGTTCATAGTTTGGAAGTTAGGAGGTGCGGGATTACCAAAACTGTTGTCCAGAGGGCCGAGGAAGGGTTGTTAAGGCAGTTTGGACATGTAGAGAGAATGGAGCGAAACAGAATGACTTCAAGAGTGTATCAGTCTGTAGTGGAAGGAAGGCGGGGTAGGGGTCGGCCTAGGAAAGGTTGGAGGGAGGGGGTAAAGGAGGTTTTGTGTGCGAGGGGCTTGGACTTCCAGCAGGCATGCGTGAGTGTGTTTGATAGGAGTGAATGGAGACAAATGGTTTTTAATACTTGACGTGCTGTTGGAGTGTGAGCAAAGTAACATTTAAAAAGGGATTGGGGGAAAACCCGGGGGGCCCGGCCCTTGAGCCCTGGAGAGGGGAAAGTACAGTGCCTCCCCTTTTGAAGGGGGGGTTTTTGTTAATTTTGGGGCATTTTTAAAAAACTGTAGTTTTTAAAGCCCCCTTTTGGCCAAGACAGGGATGGGTGAATGATGGTTTAAAATTTTTTCTTTTCGGCCCCCCTCCCCTTGGGGGGGGGGAATCGGCCGTGTGTTAATTAAAAAAAAAAAAGTTTTGGTCGGCTTAGGCCCAGGGTTTTTTGACGTTTTTGTTTGCAAAAAATGTTAGCACCTTCAAATTCAAACGGGAAAAGGCTGGAGGCCTAGATTTTGGTCAGTGTGCAGGGTTTAGGAAAAAAAATTTGGGACCCTTTTTGAGGGCCTTTGTGGGAATGCCATTTTAGTCCCACCTTGTTCCCATGCCTCCCCTCCTGGGGCAAATTGGGACATTTTTTTTTCCCCAGTGACATTTCCATACGAGGGAAAAGTCCCGTGAAGATGAGTTTCAAGGTTTTGATGGGGGTTGTGACCGAAATTTAATGTTTAAAAAAACCCAGTTTTAGTGGGGGGAAAATCCATAGGGCCCCTAAACCCCTTCCACCTTGGTCTGGGCCGTCTTGTTCACATTCATTTGGGTACCAGGAAACCCCCCCCCCGTATTTTCCCATACCCCGGGACTCAGATGGGAGCAATGGTGATGATATTTGATAGGAATAGCTAAAGTTTTTGAAAACATTTCCCAGTAGCGATATTTGAAGTAGAATTTTTTCCAGCTAAGCATCAGTTATATGATGGAATAGGCATTGGTAGTGTGCCATTTGCTTTTCCGGGGGGAAATGATTTCCCATTGGGAAAGTAACCCCGTGGCTGTAAAAAGGGAAACAGATAGTAAAAATTTAAAGTTGATATTGTTGCAGGTTTTTGAGGGAAAAAATGTGTATGATCGGGTTTGGGGGTTTGTGGTAGTCCCAGCCAAAAGGCCCCACCCGGGGGCCTGCTCCCCCCCAGCTGCGGGCCTCGGGTGAACTACAAAAAAGGGCCCCACCATCCCCACCCACCACCCCCACCCTTCCACAACCTCTAAAACCCAAACCCCCCAAAAACCAAACCCCAACCTGTCAGAAATCCACCCCCAAAACCAGCAGACCGCACCTGGGATTGGCGGAAAGCTGAAAATTTTCTTTCCCCAATTTCCCCAAATAAACCTTTTGGATGAAAGTCAAAGGGGAAATAGGGGGCCATCTTGTACACTTAAAAAAAATTTCCCCAATTTTAAAACTAGAATGTTTTGAGTTATTCTTTGAAAAAACCCCTGAGGGGAAAATTATTGTCAGGGAAAGCAACAGATACTTTGAGTACACCATGGCAAACCCCAATACTTTCACCCAAAAATCATGCCTACACCAGCGAAAGGGGGAAAATGTGTATTAAAACACAGGGGTTTTAAATCATAATGGTCAAAAACACTTTCCTGATTGCAACCCCCAGGTTTAAATAATATAATTTTGAGTGAATGTTTTTTGCTACTATTTCGTATTTCTTTTATTTCAGACAAAACCCGGGCCCGACAGAAAAAAGACAGGCTATATAAAATTAAAAAAATTTTTGTTTGTGTATCTGAAAAAAAAAATTCAATAGTATTTTTTATCCCCAAAGGAAAACTTGTTATTGATGAGTCTTTGATTCTGTTCAAAGGAAGATGTGTTCAAGCAGTACTACCAAGCCAAAAAGGAAACACTTTTGGTATAAAGTTGTTGTGCTTTTTTTGATTGTACAGGGGGTCTTTTTATTGGAATTATTGTGTTCACTGGAAAATAAAACATTGCAAAAAGTTCCCGGAATTTTGGGCAACTTGGTGAGTGGTTTTGAACAATGATGGAAAACCCTATTTTTGGTAAAGGGGACCCCATTATATTCTGAATTTAAAAGTACACAAACCCCTCATTAAGTGATTTTTTTTTGGGTGAAAATGGCAGAAAGTGTGTGGGACAGTGTGGGGAAATGTTAAAACCCCTTTCCCAGGTTTGACCCCGGGGACTCGTTAGAAGGTGAGGGGCAGGCGTTTTCTGCCCCAAAGACATCATGGCATTTTGGGGGCATGACAAAGAGAGTCACAATGGGTCATAGTTCACCTAGTGAAATGACAAACACTGGCGGCAAAATAGAGAGCCAATAAAACCCATTCAAAACCCTACAGTGTGATGGCTATACCCTAAGGTATGTTGTTCGTGGACAAATGTGCCCATGCAGTTTGGGGTTTGTTTGATTGTGTTTGCAAGAGTTAAAAGTGGTACTTTAAAATATTTTCCCAATTTGGGACATTTCCATGTCAATGCTTATAATTTGTATAAGATGAGGACCAGAAAAAAAACCATATGGCAAATTTTTTTTGTCTGCCCATCGACAAATTTGTTTTCAGTAAAAAGGAACAAACCCGGATTAGAAAAACCCCCCATTTAAATTTATCAACAACTTCCCTTTTCTTGTCTGAGGCATGGTGATGACTGCTAATAAAACTGCCTGCTTGTTTCAAAAAAAAAGGCTCGAAGAGGTGTTATGTCGTAAAATTTAAAAAAAAACCCCCAAAAACAAAACAAAAGACACTTTTTTTTTGGTTTTGGAGGGTGGAAACACCACTGTGCATGACACCATGTTTAAAAGGGACTTCCACAAGCTGCAAAAACTTTTTGAAAACCCGCCCCGTGACTATATATGTGTATATAAAAATACAGGAAAAAAAAGTAAAAAACAACATTTTATATTTTGTTTGTTAAAAAAGTTATGTAAAAAATTTTAATGACAAAAAGTGTTTGTGCAGTTATTGTGGTATAGAAAGAGAAAAAAATTAAAAAATAGGGGCTCATGTTGGGCTCACAGACTTTAAAAAATTATTTGAAAAAAAAAAAAAATATTTAAAAAATAAAGAAAAAAATAGAAAAAAGCAAAAAAAAACGATTACCCGGGGGGTGGGAGTTGGCCGTTTTGGGCCCCCCCTGGGGTTCATTTGGTTCAACTTTATTTCCCCTACGGGTTGGGAAAAATTTTTTTTTTTTTTTAGTTTTAGTCTATAAAGTTTAGAAAAAAAAAAAACTATCTTTTCATAAGAAAAAATAATTTTTTTTTCGGATATTTTTTGACCCTGAAAACAAGTCTGGGAGAGGTCCTGTCGACCCTTTCAGGGTCAACAGAGTCTCTCCCAGACTGCAAATGAACAAATCCAGATGCGAGCAAGGTCGTGGAATGGATTAAATTCGTAAGTAGAGGTTCCACTGTACAGTGGACCCTCCCTTTTCATTGTTTTCTGTTATTATCGATTTTTGTTTTTGCCTACTTCATCAAAATGTTGGTTCTGTTTTTGTCGCTTTCTTCAATTTTTATTGATAGTATGGAACCTGTCCAGTGCCCAGCACGCAGAAAAAGCCGCCTCCCACACGCATTTTCAGGCAGTGTTGCATTGTTTCACAGTGAGCGAACATATCCTGCTAGGTCATACGAAACATTTCATAATAATCCATTGTTTTTGGCACTTGTTTATTGTGTGTGACTGCTAAATAAGTCACCATGGGCCCAAAGAAAACTTCTAGTGCCAGCCCTTTGGTAAAGAATGTGAGAATCATAATAGAATTCAAGAAAGTTTGTAGAAAAATACGAAAGTGGTGGTGGTGGTAGTGATGGTGGTAGAGGGTGGTAGTGATGGTGGTAGAGGGTGGTAGTGTTGGTGGTGGTGGTAGAAGGTGGTAGTGATGGTAGAGGGTGTTAATGGTTGTGATGGTGGTAGAGGGTGGTAGTGGTTGTGATGGTGGTAGAGGGTGCCTTCTTCAGTGATTCAGCTAACTCCTCCAATGTTGTTGGAGTTATATAGGGCTACTGACTACACCAGCGCCTCTGCTGCTGCCTTCACCACTATGTACGGCTTATGCTTCAGTGGCCCTTATACACCCAACAACAACAGAAACACCTCGCATGACATACATAATGACTTGTTCATTCTAGAGTATATGTCATGCTTCTATGTTATTAACCCTTTCAGGGTCGAGAGGCCCTCTCCTACACTTGTTCTCAGGGTTAAAAATTTTTCAGGAAAAAAAAAAATTATTTTTTCATATGAAAAGATAGAGAATCTTTTCCCGATCATAATGACACCAAAAGTATGAAATTTGATGGAAAACTTAGGGAATTATGCTCTCACAAAGTTAGCAGTCTCGACGATGTTGATACATCGGTGATTTCACCCACCTATTTTCGGCGAATTCCAGTGTACTTGTCGACAAAAATCATAACTATTTTGCTAGAACTCCATTTTTTCTATCGAATGAGTACAAGAAACCTCCCATTTACCGATTTCAACTATCCAATAAAGTTGTCAGAAATTAGCAATTTTGCCAATTTCACACAAATTTCAAAAGATGCCAATTTCCAAATAGGGTCCAGAATAAACAAGACGGACATTCCTGGCACTAAAATAACATTTCCTCTGTTCATTAGTCATGTCCCCAGGCCCCTCTTACATTTCTTTTGCTTTCCACTTCGAATTTTTATTCTCTCAAAAACACGGTCAGTTTTTTTTTTCTCATTACGCACTGTGTGCTACAGGATTTTTTTTATACTTGGCACACTGACCACATAGACCCATTCTTTCATATGTAGACCTACCAGCTTTCTCTTCCTAGATTTGAAGGCGCTAGAATTTAGGCATATTAGTACAGTGGTCCCTCGTTTATCGTATTTAATCTGTTCCTGGAGGTGCTACTATTATCGAAATCTACGATTTTCGAATCAATTTTCCCCATAAGAAATAATGTAAATACAATTAATCCATTCCTGACACCCAGAAGTATTGAAACCAAAAAATTTTTTACATGAAATATACATGTAGTACATAAACAGTACAATGGGTCATGATGAATGAAACATTAACAGCATAACACTTACCTTTATTGGCGATTCTTCTTAGTGTATGGAAGACTGGAAGAGGAGAGAGATTGGATTATTTACAGTTTGGAAGGGGAATCCCCTTCCATCAACACCTCAGGTACCAAGTGCTTTTCTGGGGTTACTTCTCTTCTCTGTTTCTTAATGCCACTAGGACCAGCTTGAGAGGCACTGGAGTCCTGTCAGGGTGATGTTTCTCCATAAATCTTTCCATCTTACCCCACATTTCAAAAATCTCCTTAATTTCTGAAGAAGGCACCTTCTTCCCTCTCTCTTCCTCCTCCTCTGCAGCAAGATTCTGAGCTGTGATCTGTTGCTGTTCCTGCTGAAGCTCTTGCAGCTCCTCAGTGGTGAGCTCTTCGTTGTGGTCTTCCACCAACTCTTCCACATCCTCCAAACTCACATCCAACCCCATGGAACTCCCCAGTGCCACAATTGATTTAACAATAGACATAGGCTCATCAAGGTCAGTCCCAAACCCTTCAAAATCCCTCTTGTCGACACAATCTGGCCACAATTTTCTCCAAGCAGAGTTCAAAGTCCTGGTAGTCACTCCCTCCCAAGCCGTACCTATAAGGGTTATGCAATGGAGGATGCTGAAGTGTTCTTTCCAGAAATCTCGTAGGGTCAAGCGAGTGTCTGAGGTCACTTTCAAGCACCTTTGAAACATTGCTTTGGTGTAGAGTTTTTTAAAGTTTGCAATGACCTGCTGGTCCATGGGCTGGAGGAGAGGAGTGGTATTCGGGGGCAAGAACTTTACTGTGATGAACCCAAACTCCTCGAAAATTAGGTCATCCAAGTTTGGAGGATGAGCCGGTGCATTGTCCATTACTAGAGGCACTTGAGATCCAATTCCTTTTCCAGGAGGTAATTCTTCACACTAGTGCCAAACACTTCATTGAACCACTCGATGAAAATGTCCCTCGTGACCCATGCCTTACTATTAGATTTCCAAAACACACAATTTACTCTTCATAACATTGTTTTTCCTGAACACTCTGGGATTTTCAGAATGGTACACTAGTAACGGCTTTACTTTGAAATCCCCACTTGCATTAGCACAGAACACGAGCGTCAGCCTGTCTTTTATAGGCTTGTGTCCTGGCAGTGCCTTTTCCTCCTGTGTAACGTAGGTCCTCTTTGGCATTTTCTTCCAAAAGAGGTCTGTTTTGTCATAATTGAACACTTCTTCAGGTTTCAGTCCTTCAGCCTCTATGTGCTCCTTGAATTCATGCATATACTTTTCAGCCGCTTTGTGGTCCAAACTGGCAGCCTCACCATGCCTTACCACACTGTGTATGCCAGTACGGTTCTTAAATCTCTCAAACCAACCTTTGCTGGCTTTAAATTCACTCACATCACCACTAGTTGCAGGCAATTTCTTTACCAGATCGTCATGCAACTGTCTAGCCTTTTCACAAATAATCGACGTCATAATACTATCTCCTGTTAATTGTTTCTTGTTTATCCACACCAATAATAACTTTTCAACCTCTTTGAGTACTGGTGATCTCATTTTTGTCAGCATGTTTACCCCCTTTGCAACAACAGTGTCCTTGATTTCCTTTTTCTTGGCCACGATGGAACATATGGTTGTATAGGGTTTGTTATACATCCTGGCCAGTTCAGCCACACTTAAGCCACTTTCATATTGTTCAATGTTGTTTTTCTTAAATTCAATTGTGTTTCTCACCTTCTTTACCAAATGCCTGGCACTAGGAGGTTCTTTTGGAGCCATGGTAGCTTATTTAGTACATGCAAGCACTGAAATGAATAGAATATTATGAAATATTTCGTAGGAGCAAGTGAGGGGACCGTCGCTCACTGGTAAACAATGCCACACTGGCTAGGAAGGGAGGCCGCCCCGGCTCACAGCATGCGTACGTGTCCCGGACGAACTACTATTCGCGAGTCAATCTACGATTAGCGAGCCCATGTTTATTGGAAATATCGCCATGATTTCTGAAATCTACGACTCTCGAGCCCTACGATTACCGAGGGACCATTGTACGTCAATAACCTTGGTGCGTAAGCGTACTAATACGTCGGAAACCCTGAAAGGGTTAATCTCGGGTGGGATGAGTAGTATTTTTTGTAAGAAATCAAGTGTGGTATGTATGGTAGCCAGCCAGGCTACCATACCAGGGCAACCCACACATACACAATTTTCTATGACATTTAACCCTTTCAGGGTCAAGAGGCCAAATTTGAAAGTGTGCACCAGGGTCCAAGAATTTAAAAAAAAATTTATTTTTTCTTATGAAGTGGTAGTGAACCCCTTTTTGAAGATAATAAATCAAAAAGTACGAAATTTGATGGAAAACTGACGAAATTATGCTCTCGCAAATTTTGACGTGTCAGCAATATTTACGCATTGGCAATTTTGCCGACTTTGACTCCCATTTTAGGCCAATTACATTATTCCAGTTGATGAAATTCTTAGCTATTTCACTAGTATTACTTCTATTCTATCGAATGAGCACAAGAAATCGCCAAGTCAAATGTTTCAACTACAAAATAAAGTGATCAGAAATTGGTAATTGGGCCAATTTAACACAGTTCAAAATATTCCAATTTCAAAATAGGGTCCAGAATAAGCAATGCAGGCATTCCTGGCACAAAACTAACATTTCCTCTGTTCATTAGTTGCATTTTCAGGATTTACAAATAAATTCAATTTTGATTTTTTATTCACATAATGAATTTTTATTCAAACCAAAAACAGAAGATTTACTGTTATGCAATATTGTAATAATTGTGTAAATAATATCACCACATTTGTGAACGTATATTAAACCCACCAGCTTTCATGTATTAGACATGTGAGGTCATTTGTTTACTCTTGAACATTGGCAAAAATTTAATATTTCTGCTATTTTGAGCTCAGTTTCAAGCCATTTCCATTACTAAAACTAATCAAAATCATCTCTATTTCTGTAACATATCTTCCATTCTATCAGATGAGACCTAGAAATCGCAAATAAAATTATAAAAAGCATAGGGAAAAACACTGAAAAGTCGCTGTTTTAATCGAAAATTATGGTCTCAGTTTTTTCCTCTCATGCACTGTGTGCTGCAGGATTTGTTTTATGTGGTACACACACACACACAGATGTATTCTCTCATATCTAGGCCCAAATATACTGCTCACAGCTTATCAGAATGAGGTGAGCTCATGGTGTAGATCTACGGTTTGGGCCCTCAACTCAAAGCCGTTGAACTACGGCACTGACCTTGAAAGGGTTAAGCATCCCAGAGCAATAAAATGCATATACAGTTCACTCATTGCTTTGCTTAAAATATTTGTAGTCTTAATGTAGGATCAGAGGTGAATAAATGAGATAAAACAAATAAATGAGAGAGAATGAATACATGAGAGAGGACAAGCATGGAGTTATGTAAACAAACCAGGCGGGTGCAAGCTTTGTAAACAAACCCCTCTTCAAGGGGGGCTCCTTGGCGTGGTAAAGAGGCTCTTGGTCTGAGGAATTAGACCTGTTGGTCTCCTTCCTCAGACTGAACCTAATTACCCCCCAATCCCCCCTTCCCTATACCATCCTCCCCTTTTTCCTTTTCTCCTCCTCCCCACCCCTCCCTTTTGCCCTTCCTCTTTTTGGCCTTTGGGATTTTTCCCACAGGCACACTAGTTCCTAGGTAAGGGAAAGGGTACCGGGGTCCATCCCATTCCATTGAGGTTCTTGGCGGTGGTGTAGTTTGCCATGGAATCTGGATCGCCTGGGGAGGTCCCAATCCCTCTTCGGTATCCTGGAGGGGTACCGGAGAGGGATGGGTGTATCTCTGAAAGCCAACTTTCGGATTTTGGGGGTGGTGGCCGAAGGAGGTATGCTTTGTGGTGGATATTCGGCCACCCTCTCTTTTGTCCACCGAGGTAGCTTGGCAGATGTGAGGTTGCTATCCCGGATTGCTGGTTTACTGGCATGAAGGGTAGGGTATGGCATGGGTTCCATGCTACATCTGTCTTGCGGTGCGGAGGTTCTCTTGGGCGCGGAGGGAGATTTCTGGCCCTTTCATTCCTCCTAGGAACTATCCCTCCCCAGTCCCCCCTTTTTTATTCTTTTTTTTATTTTTATTTTCTTCTTTCTTTTTGTTTTTAAGAAAAAAAAAAAAGTAACCTAACCATGGAGTCCCCAATCCATGACCCCGCGACCCCCGGGCCCCTTATTGTTACTGCACCCCGTTCTGACCTCGCCTCGTCTTTTGGCCACTCTTCGGACACTCCTAAGACCCCTGTACCTCTTGCTGGTGCTGTTTTGTCACCCGCTTCAGGTGCCGGGGTTTCAACTGACTCCTTCGATTTGTCTGACCTCCACTCTCCTTTGACTATGCTTCCGGCCTCTCCCTCTATGGTGCGCCAATTTTCGAATCGCCAGCCCATCCCACATCGGACCAACTCTGGTCCCACTTCTAAATGCCAACAACAATCTCCTGATGATGTTACTTCGTTACCTTCCCATTTTACTCGGAAAAGACCGACACGTCATGCACTCCCTCTCCACACTCAGTTTCGGACCACACAGTGGACTAAATTCTTTACTTTAAGACCGACTTCTACTGCCTATCTTTCCGACCATAGTATTGGCAAAGCGCTCCTACCAACATCCTACGCCAAGTTGGTAGAGATATTTCCTTTCATGCTCTTAACCCTTTGACTGTTTCAGGCCCCTCTCTGAAACTGTCATTCTATGTCGCCAAATATTCGAAAAAAAAAATATATTTTCTTATGAAAATGTTAGGAATATTTTTACTAGTGTTTTAAGCCTAAAAATAAATTTTTGCCATCAGTACTTACCGGATATAGAGCTGCAAAGTTTGCAGAAATTGACGTGCGTACGACACAGCGCGAGTGCCGCCCACCCGTATTCTTTTTTTACTCTAATTCAAAGGTTTCTTGCATTTTTCAATATTTTTCTTTTCCCAGGTAATTATGTGGCCTGTGAAAACCAATGTAAGGTGCTTTTGGTTCAAAATACATTTCATTTTTTTTACAACACAATACAGAACAACTTTATCACTTTTAGTTTTTTGTATAAAACTTTGTTTCACAAACAAACAATACAAAACAATGTTTATTACTATGTTCCATAATTAATACATATGTACAGTCACTAACCACGTTCCTAGAACTCCTGCGGGCTTGTGGAACTCTTTGAAACATGGGTATATGAAAGGGGGGCACTTGACAATCCTCACACAATAAAACGAGTGTGTCTGCGTGTTTGTGGGCGTTTTGTGGTATGTGTACATACATAATACCTCTTCTGAGCATTTTTCTTGGCAGTAGTAGGAGGCAGTTGTATGGGGTAAGTGATCACCAGGCCTCAAACAAGATGACGTCTGTGGCGCTTGGTCTATGCAGGAGTTGCTCCTTTGGTACTTTGCAATTATTTGTCTGATTACTGACAGGCAAAATTCACCATATTTTGGTGTTTTGTTGGTCTTCAACTTGTATATGTTATAAGCATTTAGCATAGAGATATCAACAAGATGGAAAAAAAGTTTTATATACCACTTATAACTCTTGCTTTACACAGTCGGGCAAACCCAATCCGCATGTCACATTTGTCCACAAAGCGCATATTGAGGTTGTAGTTCCATGACAGCTGCAGGCTTTAAAGGGGTTTCCCATTGGTCTCTCTGTTGTCCCCTGCCACTGGGTACCATTTCGTTTCTGTAAAAACTGATGTCAAAAATTTGTGACATCACGTTTGCCCATGCCACCGAAATGCCATGATGTCATTGGCAGAAAAGGCTTGCACCTCACCTCTGCGAGTGCCAGCGTCGAACCTTGGCATATGTTTGCGATTACCACGCACTGTGCCACACACGTCTGTCAAGTTCACTTGCAAAAAAATCACTGAGTAAGGGGCCTTGTGTACCAGTTATCAGTAAAAAAACATATGCCCCTTACCAAGATATGGTTCCATCATTGTTCGAACCACATCACCAGAGATACCAAAGTATTACTGCCAGTGTACACAATAATATCCAAAACTAGACCACTTCTGCAATCACCCAAAAGTACAAATAGCTTTATACCAAAGTGTTCCCTCTTTGTTGGTATATATTGCTTGAATGAGTCTTCCTTTGAATAAAATCAAGGACTCATCAATAACAAGCTTCCTGAAGGGATAAAAATACATGCAGCACTTTTGTTTCAGGTACATAAACACATTTCTTATCTTATATAACCTGTCGCTTCTGTCAGGCCTGGTTTTGTCTGAAAGTGTAACATACGTAACAGTATCAGGAAACGATTGACACCTATAATGTCACTAAAACCTGGAGTTGAAATCAGGCGTTCTGTTGCCCAGTATGTGGTGACAGTTTTGCTTATACACATGTGGCATAAGCATTATTGTGGCAAAAAAAAAGGTACATCTCTGCCACAGTTGTCTCCTTCCACTTGTGTAGCCGTGATTTTGGTGAGAGAATTGTATTTGCCATGGTGTAATCACAGTATGTGTTTGTTTTCCTGACAATGATGTCCATCAGGGGTTCATCGAAGAATAACTCAAAGCAGTCCAGTTCACTGGCATGTTCCCAAGTGGACAAGATGGCTTTATTCCACTTTGTTTCATCAAGTCATGGGGACTGGGAAAACTCGTCACCGTCCTGCCAATCCCAGATGCGGTCTGCTGGTGGGGTCTGGGATATTGTACCGTGGGTTTTGGTTGTGCAGGTTGTGGTTGTGCAAAGGGTTGTGGTTGTGCAGGTTGTGGTGGTGCAGGTTGTGGGAGTGTGGGGTAGGGTGAGGCTGGTGTTGTGCTGAGTCAGCGAGTAGGGGTGGGTAGTAGCATCGCCCGGTGATGGTGCCACATGGGCCGTGCCACCCTCACTATCACGACCACTGCCTCCTCCCTCACTCTCATCATTCATACCCATCGTTACAATATCGTCATCTTCACTATCAGGTCGTTTTGTAGGGCCACGGGATGTGCTCCAGAGTTTCTCCTTCCCCTTGGAACAACATATGAAACACTACCAGACCGCATGCTACGTCGTACATTCTGCCGCTTCACTGGGGAATATTCACTCTCACTGTGACTAGAACTGCTTTCAATGACCTTGAAATCACTATCACTATCACCGCTACATCTGGGTGTTGTACACGACCAATAGTTTCCTCTTTCGTCCTGGTACAGGCGAACGTGAAAAGTGAACAAGCCGGCACAGCACCAGAGGTGGAAGGGTGTGGTCATTTTGGGTTTTCGTCACTAATTACGTTTCCCGGGGCACTTTTTTCGGTAACACTCACTTCAAAACCCCGGAATTCACTGTCACTGACATTTTCATCGCTGTTAGAGCTATCACTTGGGAACAAAAGACCTCCAATCCGCCGAGGAGTGAGGAACTTCTTACCGAGAGGCATGGTGAAAATGGACTGAAAACATGGCGTTCCCACAATGCACCGCTGGGTCCCCGGTTTTTTTCACAGGGTGCACACCGACCACTGAGACCCATTCTCTCTCGTGTAGGCCTACCAGGCCTTTGGCGCTTGATTTGAAGCCGCTAGAATTTGTGCGTATAAATACGTCGGAAACATTGGCTCGTAAGACGTATTTATACGTCGGAAACAGTCAAAGGGTTAAGAGTGGTACGTGCATCATCACAGTCCAGAATGCTACCCAAGCTCATGATCTTTCTCTTCTTTCACATATCGATACGATTCCTATCACTATCGAAAAACATCATTCCCTCAATTCTTGTAGTGGTACTGTCATTCTGCCCCATACTATAGTCCAACAGAATTTCCAGACATGTGGCAATGACATTCTCGAACAGCAGGAACCCCAAGATCTCCCAATTCTCAAGGTAGACACTTATGTTCTTCCTGCCCGTGGGCGGAGACGATACCCTTGCAATGTGACTCGTTTAACTTTTGACAGCTATGAACTCCCATCCTCTGTTTATGTAGCAGGACATCGGTTACAAGTTCGAAAGTTGATCCCTACACCACAACAGTGTAGAAATTGCTGGTGATTTGGCCACCCAGCGAAATATTGCAGATCTATAGCCAAATGCCCAGTCTGTGGTGCCAATGACCATTCTAATACGTCTTGCAGTCGACCTCACTCTTGCCTTAATTGTCATGAGGCTCACCCTTCGTACTCTCGCCGTTGCCAGGTCTACTTAAATGAGCGGGAAATTCGATGCCTCAAAGAGGCGGAAGGTCTCCCTTATGCTATGGCAGTTTCTCATCTCCGCCTCCAAGGGAAACTACCCTGTGTTTCTTATTCTCGTGTTTCAAAACGTCCCCCCACTTCTGGGGTCCCATCTTCTGCAGCCTCCTCTGCGGTTGCCAGTCCCATAGTCACTCCTGTCTCTAATTCTTTTGCTGTCCTGGGCTCAGACGTTCCTACTTCAACACCTCAGTCTGTTCTTACTTCTTCGTGTTCTCCCTCACAAACCCCAGTATCGACAAGACCTCGTACGACACCTCCTCCCAATCGTCCCTCCACTTCTCAGAAGTCCAAAAAATCTCCTTTAACCCCTCCTTCCCTTCATCCACCTCCACATTTTACCTTCCCGGTCTCTGTACCTGGGTTTTCCCCTTTCACTGGCTCTGTTAAAAGTGTGGATGTTCATCCTCCTCCTCGTACTGTGCCTTCCTCCCCTGTCCCCCTCCCAAGTGTCTTCCTCTTCTGCCACCTCCCAGGTTTCTGCCTCTTCTGTCCCCTCCCACACTTCTCCAGCTCCCTCCACCCTTTCACCCCCCCACCTACCTTGGTACAGTCCATTACAGTTCCAATTTTACTCAAACTCCTCCTCCTTCCATTTCCAATATTATATCCCATACGATGTCTCTGAACTCCGAAACACTTGAAGCAATCTCTGAATATATTGCAGAGACAAACCATCAATGGACACTGATCCACCCTCTGTTCCTTCTTTTTCCTTTCCTCTTCTCCATCTGCACAACTCCTTTCTTCACAGCGCACCGTTCCTTCGCTGCTTGAACGTTTTCCACTGCCACCGCATGTGGACTTTTCTAACCCCTCTAGTCCGTAAGTACCCTTACCTGCGGATTTCTAGTATCTTTATCATTGCCAATCATGGCCTATTTACAGTGGAATATACGCGGCCTCGGGTAATCGGGGTGAGCTTCAGACGTTGCTCTCCCAATTTTCCCCTGTTGGTGTTTGCTTATAAGAGCCAAAATTACACTCTGCTGTTATCTATCCCATCTCAGGCTGTAATTTATTGTATTCTTCGGATTCTTTTTCTGATGGGACATTTAACGAAAGTGCCCTTCTTCTACGCACTGATATTCCGTACCATCGCTGCATTACACAGCAGCCCGTATCCACCTGCATAGGTGGTACACACACTGTTCTTTGTATCTCTCTCCTTCTCGAGCATTATCTATTCCAGATATTGTCTTTCTTGTTTCGTCATTACCGCCACCACTTCTGTTACTTGGCGATTTTAATGCCCATCATTTCCTCTGGGGAGAATCTTACTGTGATTCCCATGGCATTCAGCTAGAAGCTTTTCTTGCTTCCCACCCCCTCCATGTTTTAAATAGAGTGGACCCTCGCCTAACGAACGCATTGCATAACGTTAAATCCGGCTAGCGATACATTTCAACGCAAAAATTTTGCCTTGGCTGGCGCTACAAAATTTGCCCAAAGCGATTTGTTCCATTCAAGACGCATCCACTTGCGGCCTGAGCGCGCCTTACTGGTCCCGTGGGTGCCAGTGTTTCCAAACATACAATCGGAACATTTCATATTATCACAGTGTTTTTAGTGATTGCACCTGCAAAATAAGTCACCATGGGCCCCAAGAAAGCTTCTAGTGCCAACCCTACAGCAAAAAGGGTGAGAATTACTATGGATATGAAAAAAGGGATCGTTGTTAAGTATGAAAGTGGAGTGTGTGTCTCCGAGCTGGCCAGGTTGTACACAAAACCCCAATCAACCATCGCTACTATTGTGGCCAAGAAAACAGCAATCAAGGAAACTGTTCTTGCCAAAGGTGCAACTATGTTTTCGAAACAGAGATCGCAAGTGATAGAAGATGTTGAGACTGTTATTGGTGTTGATAAACGAAAAACAGATAGCAGGAGATGGCATCTCTCAAGCGATCATATGTGAAAAGGCTAGGAAGTTGCATGATGATTTAATTAGAAAAATGCCTGCAACTAGTGGTGATGTGAGTGAATTTAAGGCCAGCAAACCAATGGTTTGAGAGATTTAAGAATCGTTGTGGCATACATAGTGTGATAAGGCATGGTGAGGCTGCCAGTTCGGACCAAAAAGCAGCTGAAAAATATGTGAAGGAATTCAAGGAGTACATAGACAGTGAAGAATTAAACCTGAACAAGTGTTTGTGATGAAACAGGCCTGTTTTGGAAGAAAATGCCAAGCAGGATCTACATTACTCAGGAGAAAAAAGGCACTCCCAGGACATAAGCCTATGAAAGACAGGCTTACTCTGTTGATGTGTGCTAATGCTAGTGGTGATTGAAAAGTGAAGCCTTTATTGGTGTATCACTCTGAAACTCCCAGAGTATTCAGGAAAAACAATGTCCTCAAGGCTAATTTGTGTGTGATGTGGAGGGCAAACAGTAAGGCATGGGTCACTAGAGACCTTTTCTATGACTGGTTACACTATGCATTTGCCCCCACTGAAAAATTACCTCCTGGAAAATAAATTGGACCTTAAGTGCCTCCTGGTATTAGAGAATGCTCCTGGTCATCCTTCAGATGTGGCAGAGCGACTTTCTGGGAACATGAGCATCTTCAAGAACAAGTTTTTGCCTCCTAATACCACTCCTCTCCTGCAGCCCATGGACCAGCAGGTCATTGCAAACTTCAAAAAACTCTTCACAAAAGCTATGTTTGAAAGGTGCTTTGTAGTGACCACAGAAACTCAACTGACTCTAAGAGAGTTTTGGAGAGAGCACTTTAGCATCCTCAGTTGTGTAAACATTATAGGTAAGGCTTGGGAGGGAGTGACTAAGAGGACCTTGAACTCTGCTTGGAAAAAACTGTTGCCAGAATGTGTAGACAAAAGGATTTGAAGGGTTTGAGGCTAACCCGAGAATCCTATGCCAGTTGAGGATCCATTGTGGCATTGGGAATTTCCTTGGGGTTGGAGGTTAGGGGGGAGGATGTGGAAGAGTTGGGGAGGAGGACAATGAAGAACTAACCACTGATGAGCGCTAGATCAATTTTCAACAGCAAGAGGGCAGACCTGAGAAACTGCTTCGGAGGGGGGGAAAGAATTGAGAAGTTGCAATCAAGACAAAGGGAAATGTGGGCAGTGTGGCTTCAAGTCAAACATTTTTGATGAAAATCACCCTGACACAGCTATTGCAAGCCATGCTGGTGACTATTACACTGACAATGTTGTGAAACACTTTAGGAATGTCATAAAGGAACAGGAGGTACAGGCCTCTATGGACAGATATGTTGTGCGACAGAGGTCCATTGTCTCTCAAGCTGGTCCTAGTGACATTAAAAGAAGAAGGGAAGTAACCCCAGAAAAGGACTTGACATCTCAAAGTCTTAATGGAAAGGGATTCCTCTTCTAAACACTAACACCATCCACAGTCTCCCCTCCTCCCATCCCATCAATCATCACCAGATCTTCAATAAAGGTAAGTGTCATGTAATTGTACACGTCTTCTTGAGTTTGTGTGTATTAAAATTAATATTTCATGTGTTAAAAATTTTTTTTTCATACTTTGGGGTATCAGGAACGGATTAATTTGATTTCCATTATTTCTTATGGGGAAAATTAATTCGGCTAACGGTAATTTCACCTAACGTTGAGCTCTCAGGAACGGATTAATATCTTTAGGCGAGGGTCCACTGTACAGGTACTCACACCCATTTTGATCCTCATACTCGTACTCTCTCTCGCATCGATTTCTCAGTCTGCTCTTCCTCCGCCGCACTGGACTTCACCTTGTCTGTTCTCCCAAATTTACATGACAGCGATCATTTTCCAACCATTCTTACTTCCCCTTCATATTCACCACCTCTTCGTAACCCACGCTGGCAATTTGATCAGGCAAATTGGGACCTTTACTGGCAACTAACTTTTTAGTGAGGTTGCCTTCTTCGTCCTCCATTGATGAGTTTTTACACCTCTTCTCGTCCTCAGTTTTAACCGCAGCTTCTCATTCTATACCGCAAACCTCGGGCAAGCATTCTCAGAAATGCGTGCCTTGCTGGTCTCCTGCTTGTGCTCGTGCAGTACGTTTGAAATGTGCTACATGGGGCAGGTACTGGTATAATAGAACCACTGAGAGACTTCTTGATTTTAAGCAGAAGCGTGCGATCACTCGCCATGTCATCTGTGACGCTAAACGCACTTGCTGGCGAGATTATGTCTCCACCATCACCTCTGCTTCCTCTGAGTGCAGTCTGGAAAAAAAGTACGGAAATTGAGTGGTAAGTATTCTCTTGACCCGGCTCCTGTTTTGCGGGTTGCCAGTGTTGATATAGCAAACCTTAGATGTTGCCATTGAAATTGGCAATCATCTGGTCGCATTTCTCTGGGGCTCCTTCTCTGCCCCTTGTTTCTTTCCTCAAAGTCTGCCAGAGAGTTAGCACTCTTAGACTTTTCTTCTCTCAGAGAAGAACAGTATAATGTGCCTTTTACACTTCAGGAACTGGAGGCAACACTCTCAGCTTGCCGATCATCGACAGCTGGGCCCGGGTACTACGGGACATGAAGCCTCCCACTATCGTCCCATCGCTCTTACCAGTGCAGTTTGCAAAGTGATGGAACGTCTGGTAAATAGAAGTTTAATGTGGTATTTAGAGACACACAACAGTCTCTCCACTCGTCAATATGGCTTTCGTAGGGGCCATTCTACCATTGACCCCTTACTAGGTTTGGATACGTATGTTTGTAATGCCTTTGCGAATAACCGCTCAGTTATTGCCATATTTTTTGACCTTGAGAAGGCATTTGACACAACTTGGAGGTATAATATTTTGGCCCAAGCCCACTCCTTAGGCCTCCGAGGCAATCTACCATCTTTCCTTAAGAACTTTTTAACTGACAGACATTTCCGTGTTCGAGTCAATAATGTGCTCTCCCTGGACTTTGTCCAAGCTGAAGGTGTCCCTCAGGAATGTGTTCTGAGCACAACACTTTCTCTCCTTGCTATAAATGATTTGCCCTCTGTTCTTCCATCCAATATTTGGTCATCACTCTATGTAGATGACTTCGCTATTGCCTGTGCAGGCACTGACTGCCACCTCGTTACAGTTTCTCTCCAGCATGCGGTCGACCGTGTTTCCAATTGGGCCACCACGCATGGGTTTAAATTTTCTAGTACCAAAACTCACCAAATTACTTTCACTAGACGCTCTGTCATCTCCGATCATCCATTGTACCTCTATGGCTCCCGTATCCCTGAACGTGATACAGTCAGGTTTCTAGGCCTTCTCTTTGACCGTAGGTTATCCTGGAAACCCCACATTACCTCTCCTTATGAAGGCAACTTGTCACAGCCGGCTAAACCTTCTTAAAACCCTTGCTCATCTTTCATGGGGGACCTGATCGTCGAACTCTCCTTCGCCTACTTTCAGCCCTCCTTTTATCAAAACTCGATTATGGTGACCAGATCTATTCAGCGGCCTCTCCTGCTACTCTCTCTAGCCTTAACCCCATCCATCACCAAGGATTACATTTATGCCTTGGTGCTTTTTGCTCTTTCCCTGTTGAGAGCCTCTATGCAGAAGCGAATGTTCCATCCTTGTCTGATTGCTGTGATGCCCATTGCCTTCGCTACTATGTGCGCTCTCACGATCTCCGCACTCCTTCCATTTATAGAATGGTCACTGATATTAGTAGACATTATTTGTTCACCGCCCCTGTTTGCTCCGTCCCTTCTCTCTTTGCCTACATTCGCTCTTGTCTTCCCTTCAGTTACCGCCTTTATATGTTCATGTAGCATCTCACTTTTCCCTACCTCCCTGGGATGTTCCAGCTGTTCGGGTCTGTTCTTTCTCACTCCCTTGCTCGAAAGCACAACTGCCTACGGTGGCTTCTCGCTCTCTTTTCCTTGACCACTTCCACTCTCATTCTCATGCCATCGCCATGAACACAGATGGCTCTAAATCTTCTCACGGCGTCGGATTCGCAGAAGTGTTTCCGGACAGCGTCGTTCAAGGGCATTTATTATCTTCGGCTAGCATTTTTACTGCTGAATTGTATGCCATTCTTGCAGCACTTATTCATATTGCATCTACGCCTGTGTCATCATTTGTGGTTGTCTCAAACTCCCTTAGTGCTCTACAGGCTATACGGAAATTTGATACACCTCACCCCCTAGTTCTCCGTATCCAACTTTGGCTATGCCGTATCTCTATTAAGCATAAAGATATTGTTATTTGTTGGGTCCCTGGTCACGTTGACGTACAGGGCAATGAACAGGCAGACACTGCTGTGCGGTCAGCAATACATGACCTACCAATTTCATATTGAGGTGTTCCATTTACGGACTATTTTGCTGTAATAGCTACCCACCTTCACACCCGTTGGCAACAACGTTGGTCTGCTCTGCTCAATAACAAACTTTGTTCTATTAAACCGAGTATAGGTTACTGGCCGTCTTCTTGTCACCAGTGTTGAGGTTGGGAGACTACTCTCTCCCGCCTTCGCTTTGGCCATACTCGTCTTACTCATGGATATCTCGTGGAGAGGCGCCCTGCTCCTCTCTGTGAGAATTGTCAGGTTCCAGTAACGGTCAGCCACATTCTGTTAGACTGCCCACTTTATAAACAAGCATGCAGAATTTACCTCCAACGTTGTCATCACTCTGCTGCTCTCTCTTTACCTTCCCTTCTCGCTGATGGACCCACCTTTTATCCGGACTCTCTCATTGACTTTTTGACAACAACTGACTTAATCCACAAACTCTGATGATGATACCTTCAGCCCTTTCTACCTCAATCTCTTGCTACCCTCTACCCCCCGCACTATCCCCTGCCCCGCTGTTTTCTGTAACCTACTAATCATCCTTCCCCACTTCTGCCGCCTGATACCCTCGCTTCCTTCCCTACCCTGCAGCGCTGTATAGCCCTTGTGGCTTAGCGCTTCTTTTTTTTTTTTTTTTATTAAAATTTTTTTATTAACACACTGGCCGATTCCCACCAAGGCAGTGTGGCCCGAAAAAGAAAAACTTTCACCATCATTACCTCCATCACTGTCTTGCCGGAAGGGTGCTTTACACTACAGTTTTTAAACTGCAACATTAACACCCCTCCTTCAGAGTGTAGACACTGTACTTCCCATCTCCAGGACTCAAGTCCGGCCTGCCGGTTTCCCTGAATCACTTCATAAAGATTACTTTGCTCACACTACAACAGCACGTCAAGTATTAAAAACCATTTGTCTCCATTCACTCCTATCAAACACGCTCACGCATGCCCGCTGGAAGTCCAAAATCCTCGCACACAAAACCTCCTTTACCCCCTCCCTCCAACCTTTCCTAGGCCAACCCTTACCCCGCCTCCCTTCCGCTACAGACTGATGCACTCTTGAAGTCATTCTGTTTAACTCCATTCTCTCTACATGTCTGAACCACCTCAACAACCCTTCCTCAGCCCTCTGGACAACAGTTTTGGTAATCCCGCACCTCCTCCTAACTTCCAAACTACGAATTCTCTGCATTATATTCACACCACACATTGCCCTCAGACATGACATCTCCACTGCCTCCAGCCTTCTCCTCGCTGCAACATTCATCAACCATGCTTCACACCCATATAAGAATGTTGGTAAAACTATACTCTTATACATTCCCCTCTTTGCCTCCAAGGACAAAGTTCTTTGTCTCCACAGACTCCTAAGTGCACTACTCACCCTTTTCCCCTCATCAATTCTATGATTCACCTCATTTTTCATAGATCCATCCTCTGACACATCCACTCCCAAATATCTGAATACATTCACCTCCTCCATACTCTCTCCCTCCAATCTGATATCCAATCTTTCATCACCTAATCTTTTTGTTATCCTCATAACCTTACTCTTTCCTGTATTCACTTGTAATTTTCTTCTTTTGCATACCCTACCAAATTCATCCACCAACCTCTGCAACTTCTCTTCAGAATCTCCCAAGAGCACAGTGTCATCACCAAAGAGCAACTATGACAGCTCCCACTTTGTGTGATTCTTTATCTTTTAACTCCACGCCTCTTGGAAGACCCTCTCTTACAACCCTATCTATAAATATATTAAACAACCACGGTGACATCACACAACCTTGTCTAAGGGCTACTTTTACTGGGAAATAATCTCCCTCTTTCCTACATACTCTAGCTTGAGCCTCACTATCCTCGTATAAACTCTTCACTGCTTTCAGTAACCTACTTCCTACACCATACACCTGCAACATCTGCCACCTTTCCCCATATCCACCCTGTCATACGCCTTTTCCAAATCCATAAATGCCACAAAAACCTCTTTAGCCTTATCTAAATACTGTTCACTTAAATGTTTCACTGTAAACACCTGGTCCATACACCCCCTACCTTTCCTAAAGCCTCCTTGTTCATCTGCTATCCTATTCTCCGTCCTACTCTTAATTCTTTCTATAATAACTCTACCATACACTTTACCAGGTATACTCAGCAGACTTATCCCCCTATAATTTTTGCACTCTCTTTTGTCCTTTTTGCCTTTATACAAAGGAACTATTCATGCTCTCTGCCAATCCCTAGGTACCTTACCCTCTTCCATACATTTATTAAATAATTGCACCAACCACTCCAAAACTATATCCCCACCTGCTTTTAACATGTCTGATCTTTATCCCATCAATCCCAGCTGCCTTACCCCCTTTCATTTTACCTACTGCCTCACGAGCTTCCCCCAAACTCACAACTGGCTCTTCCTCACTCCTGCAAGATGTTATTCCTCCTTGCCCTATACACGAAATCATAGCTTCCCTATCTTCATCAACATTTAACAATTCCTCAAAATATTCCCTCCCTCTTCCCAATACCTCTAACCTCCATTTAATAACACTCCTCTCCTATGTTTAACGACAAATCCTTTGCCTTTGGCTTCCTTAACTTTTTAACTCACTCCAAAACTTTTTTTTATTTT
>NC_069401.1:83122443-83196286 GCF_026875155.1 Cherax quadricarinatus | reverse complement strand
TTTTTTGTTTAAGGATGATTTGTAGTTAAAGTACTGATAACTTTTACATTGTTTAGGATAGTGCTGGCTTGTGATGCTGTGTAGTAAAGGCAGTTACTTTCCAATAGGTTTTGGTTGTGTGTCAGATTATGGAGGTTTAGATCAGGGTTAACGTGATCAATCATCTTCTAGGTTTAAATTATGGTTATTTATATCCTGAGTTGTGTGTTGAGTTTTAGTACTGATATCTGTAGTGGTGGGAAGTTTGGACAAGTATATAGCTATAGCATTTTGGTCATGTATAGTCACTAATACACATAATGGAGTTGGTGTTGTCTATGTGTTGTGCTGGAATTAGCTAAAGTACAACTAGGTATAAACTAATAATATAAAAATACAAATTAAAAATAGCACAATACTCTCACTTGTAATTGCACTAAGGTCTAATGTAATGACTTTGGTATTGACTATGTATTCAGCTAGAATGAGCTATAGTACAACTGAGTTTAATCTAATGATATAAAAAAGGCACAAGACTCTCAATTGTAATTGCACTAAGGTGTTATATAAGTTGTTTACAAGAATTAGAGTATAACTAGATTTAAATTGACAAGCAATGTAAAAAGAGAGCAAATGAGAGAGTGGGTGAGATGTTATCAACAAATTTTGTTGAAAATAAGAAAAAGTTTTGGAGTGAGATTAATAAGTTAAGAAAGCCTAGAGAACAAATGGATTTGTCAGTTAAAAATAGGAGAGGAGAGTTATTAAATGGAGAGTTAGAGGTATTGGGAAGATGGAGGGAATATTTTGAGGAATTGTTAAATGTTGATGAAGATAGGGAAGCTGTGATTTCGTGTATAGGGCAAGGAGGAATAACATCTTGTAGGAGTGAGGAAGGCCACTTGTGAGTGGGGGGGAAGTTCGTGAGGCAGTAGGTAAAATGAAAGGGGGTAAGGCAGCCGGGATTGATGGGAAAAAGATAGAAATGTTAAAAGCAGGTGGGGATATAGTTTTGGAGTGGTTGGTGCAATTATTTAATAAATGTATGGAAGAGGGTAAGGTACCTAGGGATTGGCAGAGAGCATGCATAGTTCCTTTGTATAAAGGCAAAGGGGACAAAAGAGAGTGCAAAAATTATAGGGGATTAGTCTGTTGAGTGTACCTGGTTAAAGTGTATGGTAGAGTTATAATTGAAAGAATTAAGAGTAAGACGGAGAATAGGATAGCAGATGAACAAGGAGGCTTTAGGAAAGGTAGGGGGTGTGTGGACCAGGTGTTTACAGTGAAACATATAAGTGAACAGTATTTAGATAAGGCTAAAGAGGTCTTTGTGGCATTTATGGATTTGGAAAAGGCGTTATGACAGGGTGGATAGGGGGGCAATGTGGCAGATGTTGCAAGTGTATGGTGTAGGAGGTAGGTTACTGAAAGCAGTGAAGAGTTTTTAGAGGATAGTGAGGCTCAAGTTAGAGTATGTAGGAAAGAGGGAAATTATTTCCAAGTAAAGTAGGCCTTAGACAAGGATGTGTGATGTCACCGTGGTTGTTTAATATATTTATAGATGGGGTTGTAAGAGAAGTAAATGCAAGGGTCTTGGGAAGAGGCGTGGAGTTAAAAAGATAAAGAATCACACACAAAGTGGGAGTTGTCACAGCTGCTCTTTGCTGATGACACTGTGCTCTTGGGAGATTCTGAAGAGAAGTTGCAGAGATTGGTGGATGAATTTGGTAGGGTGTGCAAAAGAAGAAAATTAAAGGTGAATACAGGAAAGAGTAAGGTTATGAGGATAACAAAAAGATTAGGTGATGAAAGATTGAATATCAGATTGGAGGGAGAGAGTATGGAGGAGGTGAACGTATTCAGATATTTGGGAGTGGACGTGTCAGCGGATGGTCTATGAAAGATGAGGTGAATCATAGAATTGATGAGGGAAAAAGAGTGAGTGGTGCACTTAGGAGTCTGTGGAGACAAAGAACTTTGTCCTTGGAGGCAAAGAGGGGAATGTATGAGAGTATAGTATTTACCAACGCTCTTATATGGGTGTGAAGCGTGGGTGATGAATGTTGCAGCGAGGAGAAGGCTGGAGGCAGTGGAGATGTCGTGTCTGAGGGCAATGTGTGGTGTGAATATAATGCAGAGAATTCGTAGTTTGGAAGTTAGGAGGAGGTGCGGGATTACCAAAACTGTTGTCCAGACGGCTGAGGAAGGGTTGTTGAGGTGGTTCGGACATGTAGAGAGAATGGAGCTAACAGAATGACTTCAAGAGTGTATCAGTCTGTAGTGGAAGGAAGGCGGGGGTAGGGGTCGGCCTAGGAAGGGTTGGAGGAGGGGGTAAAGGAGGTTTTGCGTGCGAGGGGCTTGGACTTCCAGCAGGCATGCGTGAGCGTGTTTGATAGGAGTGAATGGAGACAATGGTTTTTAATACTTGACGTGCTGTTGGAGTGTGAGCAAAGTAACATTTATGAAGGGATTCAGGAAACCGGCAGGCCGGACTTGAGTCCTGGAAATGGGAAGTACAGTGCCTGCACTCTGAAGGAGGGGTGTTAATGTTGCAGTTTAAAAAACTGTAGTGTAAAGCACCCTTCTGGCAAGACAGTGATGGAGTGAATGATGGTGAAAGTTTTTCTTTTTCGGGCCACCCTGCCTTGGTGGGAAGGGCCAGTGTGAAATAAAAAAAAAAAAAAAAAAGATAAAATATAAAGTTAAGGTAGAAAAGGAATAAAAAAAAAAAAAAAAATAGTAGAGAAAAAAAAGAGGTAGTTGGACTATTTAGCCAAAGTACTTAAGGGCCTTGAAAATAATAAAATTAAAAATATACACAAATTCACACCCCAAAAAGTCATAAGATATGAAAACAATCTTAGAGTAGGACTTATAATATAAACTTAAATAAAAAAATTTACAAATTGAAATGGTATTTGCAATTGCATGGGGTCTTGGTAAGGTTTTGACAAGATCAAGAGTATAACTAGATTTAAAATTTGACAAAAAAAAATTCACAATTAAGTCCCAAAAAGAATAAAGTAAAAAAAAAAAAATGGTAAGTCTTGGTTAAAATTGTTTGTAAGTGGTAGCAGGTACACAGGTAAAAAATAAAAATTAAAAAGGTTTGGAGTTGAATATAAAAAATTTGGAAATTTGCAACAAATGTTTGGGAAGTATAAAAAATGATTAATGTAAAAAAAGAAAAATTTGACGGGTAGTAATAGGGTGTTTAATAAAATTTTAGAAATTTAAATAAGATTACAAACAATTAAAGGGTAAGGTTAAGGAAAATTTAGACAAGTAAATGGTTTTTAAAATGAGTCAAAAATGATAAGGTAAATTGATTGAAAAATAAAAATGGAAATTTTTAAATTTTGAAATAATACAATTGGTAGTTTTTTAAAAAAATATGAGGTATAATATGGACAGAGAAAGTTAAATTCAGCAAATTTTTAAGCAAACAATAGTAAATAAGAAAATTTAGATAAGGTGATTTTGCTTATGTAAAATCACAAAATGAGGTGTTGATTTATTTAAATTACAAAGAGATTGTACTATGAAATTTGAACAATAGTGGAGAAAAAACTTTCACTACATTACGTGGCTTTTGGGGATGGACATTTGTTATTCTTGTAAATCAGACCCCTGAGAAATCGTGATAGTCTTTCTCGTTGTGTTTGTGTACAGTTGACCACATTTGTTTTCCTAACAGAATTTTCCCACTCGTGGAAGCTTTGGTGTTTGTGTCATTATTTCCCGTTTAAGTTTTCTGACTCTATACAGGAGGTTTTTGACTTTTTTTGGTAAGACATCGTTTTGTATACCCTTTACTTTAATAGATCAATAATTAAGTTTTTTTCCCCTGTCATGGAGGGAATCTAAGCATACCCTTTTTCTAATAGGGGATCCTAGTAAACCGGGGTTCTTTTATTTTAACTCTGGTACAAAAAACCTTGTTTGGTCCTTTTATGACTGAGAGTAATTTCTTTTACTGTTCGTTTGGTTCATATCATGGGAAAAAGGGGGAACTTTTAAAACTATTACTGCGCCGATGTTTATCTTGCTCAGTTTTATTTTCTTGGAGAGGAAAGTAGTCACTAAAAGGGTTTATCAAAGTTGTTCTTCCATTTTTTACTGCTTCTTAAACCTTTGTATTTAAAAGGGTATTATTTGTTGAGTATGGCTATCTTGACTGTTTGGATGGTCTTGTCCAGTTAGTCATTCCCGGTGTTGATAACTTTTTTTCAAGCGGGGATTTTTTTTCTCGAGTTGTGTTCCCGGTGTTTGTTTTGTTAGTGTCTCTCAAAAATTCATATTTTCAAAAACTAAGGTGGAGATGCATGTCTTTAGGGGATCTGGCGTTGGGCAACCTGAGGACTACTTGGTAGGTTGTTTTCCAGGGAAGAGAGGGGAGGATGGGCTGGTGGCAGCCAAATTTTTGTTGTTGTTGTTGTGGTGTCGCCTTGAGCGGTGGTGAGTGGGGTGGTTTGCTGGGCCGGCATCCTCCTGGTAACTTGTTGAAAAGTTGACTTTTCGGTTTCCTTGCTGGCTTGGGGTTTTTTCCTCTTAGATTGGCCCCATAATCACAGGAATTGTTGTAGTTTAAAAAGAAGTTGTAGTTAACAAGTTTGGTTACGTTTTTGGCTGGCAGCGGGGTGTTCTTTTGGGGTTTGGGCAGTCTTTCCTTTGCTCTTTATTTTCAATTTGTAGGTTTCATGTTGGTAATTTTGGTCATTTTGGGGGTTTCGTTGGGTATGCGTTTTGCTTGTAACTAGGTCATCATAGGAGATTAGTGGTTGATAGTTGGAGAAAAGTACAGTAAAAGGCTTGGGGTCGTGCTGCTGCTTTGGGCCTTGTGTCCTGTACACTTAAAAATATACAGTGGGCCCCCCCAAACGATTTCCCCCGAATGTGCCAATTTTGTAAGTGATTTATGTAAATGCATTTGTACGTGTATGTTTGGGGGGTTGAAATGGATAATCTACTTCCAAATTTCTTATGGGAAAAAAATTTGGTCAGTATGGCACCCGAACATATTCTGGAGTGAAAAAATATCGGGAACCCGGGGGGCCACGTAATTATACTGGGCTCAAGGCCAAATGTTTTTAGAAAAAGAAAAACTTTAGAAAAGAAAAAGCATAAAAAAAGTAAAATAAAAAAAAGGGATTTTGCGGAACACTGTTTGCCCACCCGCTCATTTTGGGTCAAATTCCCCCCCCCTGTTCCGGAAAAAATGATCGATTTTTTTTTTTTATTACCTTCACAAAAATATTATCTTCAATTCTGTAAGAAAAAAAATTTTTTTTTTTTTCAAAATTTCTTTGGCACTGGGGTGCCACTTTGATTTTGGGCTTGGCCCTGAAAAGGGGTTAAAGGTTGTTCATTTTTGGTAACTTAATTTTTGTTAAAGTAAACTTTTTATTATATTTATATGCATTTATAAGTGGAAAAAAAGGGTGTTCCACTTAACCCCTTAAAAATGTCCAAAAGTAGATCTACGTTTTTTTTAAAATTTGAAAAAAATTTTAAAAAAAAAGTTTATTTTCTTCGTATTTTTTCATTTGAAAATTTATAAAAAAAATTTGACTACTTTTTTTTTTTGTTATACACCCACCACCCACTTCGACCTGTTTTTTAGCCAAATTTTGGGAAATAACAATATTGTGTTGTACACAGTGTTTATCCTAAAAACCCTTACAGTATAAAATACAGTACTAACAACATAAAAATTAAAGTAAAACATGAAATACCAAAATAAAACAATAAAATAAAGTCATTACAAAAATGTTTTGTTGATATTCAGTAGTAAAGTTCAACTTACGACCATTTCGACTTACGACCGGTCTTCTCGGAACCGAACTCGGTCGTAAGTCGGATGGTAGGTGTATTTGAAAGTATGTTAAAAATCATAGGTCTACTTTTGGAGCACTACGCATGTGAACATAAATCTGTTTGGACAGTTTAAGGGTTAACGGCGGTAGCCTGGAACCTAACCTGCCGTATAAGTGGGACCCTACTGTACTTTCATCATTCATCACCTTCACCTCACTAACACATAATCACTCTCTTTGCAGAGGTGCTCAGATACAACAGTTTAGAAGTCCCTCCAAACTGCCAATGTCCCAACCCGCTCCTTTAAAGTGCAGGCATTGTACTTCCCATTATATTATTATATATTATTATTAATATAATGGGGAAGTTTTAAACCCGTAGGATTATACAGCGCCTGTGGGGGGAGGGGATGGAGGGTATTCAAGCTTAATTTAAGGAACTGGAGCACAGATACAATTCCCTAGATCATGAGCTCCTCACCAGCATCAAGCAACCTCCCTTGAGTGGGAAGCTCACAAACTGAATTTTGGCTCGTATCCAGGAGCAAAAAAACGACCGAGCGGTGGCTCGTATCCTGAAAGACTCACATGATGGGGCACTCATAAGCCGAGGTTCCACTGTACAGTAGGGCCCCGCTTTACGGCGTTTCACTTTATGGCGTTCCGCTAATACGGTCATTTCAAATTATGACCAAAACTTGCTATACGGCTCCCCCCACCTGACTTTCTAATACGGTCACTGCGCCCCACCCTGTTTGTTTACATTCTCCGTGAGCTCAGTAAGCACTAAGTCTCTCCATTTTGTCTGGAAACTTAAAAACATTTGAAATTTTGGAAAGTTATTTCATGTTTCATATAAACTCTGATAATTATACTTATGTATACCTGTACCTAAATAAACTTACATACTGTGCTGGCATGCAGGTACACATTAAAATCAGTAAGAGTGTCTTATGTCTCCAGACGTCATATTAGTAATGATAATAATAATCAATGAGTCTCATTTAAATGTCGTATATTACGTTAATATACACATTTTCATTAATCCATCTATGATGTTTTTTTCAAAATTATATAATAAACACGATGCATAACATATAAATAAGATAAATACACCCCACAGTAGAATAAATAAACATAAATGTGAGATGTGGTAGCAGACGACTTGCACAAGTGACGCCATATTAGAAATGATAATAATAATAACAATAATCATCATGTCTCATTAAATGTCGTATTGTCATGATTGTGACCAGACTTACCTGGAGTTCATTACCTTTGTAAATTGTGAGTTCATTACCTTTGTAAATTGTGAGTTCATTACCTTTGTAAATTGTGAGTTCATTACCTCTGTAACTTGCTCAGCTATCAAAACTTTGGAGTCCAGTCCCTGGACCAATTATGTACCTCTGTAATCTTTTGACTACCGCCCACAGGATGGGTATGGGGTGCATAATAAACATATTAAACTAACTATACACATTTTCATTAATCCATCCACATCTTTTCAAAATTATATAATAAACACGATACATAACATAAAAAGATGATAAATACACCCCACAATAGAATAAATAAACATAAATATGAGATGTGGTAGCCAGATAACTTGTACAAGTGATGGCAAGAATAACATTTTCTCTAATCTAACATAAGAGAAAATGTGTTACTGGGGGTAACTGTAGAAAATTATTCCTTTTGTATGTATGTAAGTTTATTCATGTATTCACAAATACAGTTACATAGATTATCATACATAACAACATATGTGTAGAGAACCCAGGATAACCCAAAAAAGTCAGCGTGACTTATTTCCATTGCCTTCACTCAGAGCATCATTTCTTCTCAAAATGATGTTACATGAGAATGGGAGTGTTCTTCTTTATTTATTCTACCGTATCAATGTAGAGACAACCTGTACACAATGTAACTTGTACACAAACCAGACGTGTACACTTTGTTTGTTTACAAAACTTACCTTCGCCTGGTTTGTTTACATAACTCTGCACCTGTCCCCTCTCATGCACTCATTCTTTCTCTCTCTCATTTATTCGTTTTATCTCATTTACTTACTCCTGACCCTACATTAAGACTACAAATATTTTAAGGTAAGTAATGAGTGAACTGTATATACATTTTATCGCTCTGGGATGCTTAAATATCATAGAATATATGTGTGGGTGGGTTGGCCTGGTATGGTAGCCTGGCTGACTACCATACATACCACACTTGATTTTTTACAATAAATACTACTTGTCTCACCCTAGATTAAGACTATAAATATTTTAAGGTAAGTAATGAGTGCACTATGTGTGTATTGTACTTTTTTATTGTTTTTTGATGCCTGGTTCTATTGCTAACTTAATATATGTTAGTGCAAACCTGTTATCTAGTGTTTGTATGCATTTGTAAGTGGAAAAAAAGGGTGTTCCACTTTATGGCGGTTTCCGCTTTACGGCAGTAGCCTGGAACCTAACCTGCCGCATAAGTGGGGCCCTACTGTAGTTATAACAAAATTATTTTTGTTTGCACTTTAAATTTTAACATGTCCTCAAGGACTACTAAGTGAATGTTAAAAACTGATGCATTTAGAAATTGAAATTTGCCAAAAGCACTTGAAAGCCCCCTTTAGTAGAAGGCCATAAAACAAGTGAGCAGTTACGAAATAAGATGAGAGTGTAGCTGGCAGGCTGGGTTGATATATAGAGTAATATGATGTATCAAATTTAATTGTATTATCAAGAGTAATTTCTAGAACTCCATTAGAATAATGATTATGCAATATTCACATGCACATGCAAATCTATACTTACTATTCTAAGTGTTTCATCATTTTCTCTGGAGAGGAAAAAAAGTATATGGTTAGTATTCATGCCAAAGAAAAAAGTTAGAACATACATACATATACATTATATATATATATATATATATATATATATATATATATATATATATATTATATATATATATATATATTATATATATATATATATATATATAATATATATATATATATATATGCAGATTAATACCTCTTTTCTTGCAATTTTTTATGCACACACGAGGCTATGCATACATACATACACTATACAAAATAAACACACCGAAAAATGGTAATATTACAAGCACTTTTGCAATTTCTCACATAATCAAGGAACATTGTTCCTAGAGATTTGAAACATGAAAGTGATTGGAATGTATTACTATTTTTTTGTGGTTATTTTACATATTAGATATCACCTGTTTCCTGTGATAGTATTGAATCAATCAATCTCTCTCTCCTCTCTCTCTCTCACAAACAAACACACAGGCAAACAATACATCTGCAAATATATCTCACAGCCAGTGAGTGGGGACTGAACTCCAGCACTATTCTCCCAGCTAGACTGAAATTTTAAAACATTTGTGCTCTCAATTTATATGCACACAAATAACACACACACAGAAGAAGGAAATTTATGTTGTTTCAGACTGACTTGGGTCATTAACTAGTCACATAGAAGTGTGAAGGGAAGGGAGCCTGCATATATACATGATCAGGAAAGGGCAGGGAGTAGAATGAGAAAAGGTAGTTGAATAATGGTAGAGGAGGAGATGGTGGTGGCAGGGGAGGCGGGGGAGGGGGGTAGGCTGGGGGGAGGCGGGGAGGCGGGGGAGGCGGTGGAGGCGGGGGAGGCGGTGGAGGCGGGGGAGGCGGTGGAGGCGGGGAGGCGGAGGAGGCGGGGAGGACGGGAGCGGGAGGAGCGGGAGGAGAGCGGTGGAGGCGTGGTGGGGAGGCGGTGGACAGTGGCAGCAGCGTAACAGTGGCAATAAGAAGGGAGTAGTGGTAGTGACAAGAGAAAAAAGAAAAAAGGGGCACTGCAGGAGCAATAATGGTCCACAAGGGTAGGACAAAAACCCAGGGAAAAAGACATACAGGACAGAACCTACTTACACAGAAGAAAGGAAAGGAAAAGAAAATATAGCACAGACGAAAAGGTAGTGTTCTGAAGTTTGGAGCATTTGGCAGTGTAATGAGAAAGGAAGGCATCTCCAGAAACAAAGCCAGGACTGTGGAAACATAAACACATATGCAGTTTAATGTGATTCTTTATTGACAACGTTTCGCCCACACAGTGGGCTTTTTCAAGTCACAAACAGATCTACCTGGGGTGGAAGGTACGTGAGTATTTATAGTCAGAATGTTGAGGTCAGGTGGAGAATGCTGCATCTGAGGATCCACTGGGTGGGGTTATAGAGTCTTGGGTAGCTTGGCAGGGGTATTGGACAAGTTGTGAGTAGACCTTCTGCAGTGTTCTATGTTTTTATGTGGGATAGTGATGAAGAAGTTTCTTGGCAAGTGGTTCAGCTATGTTATAGAAGCCATTGTTCTGGTTGAAATTGTTGGTAATAGAGATAACCGATGATTCCAGGATTCTTCGGTATTGAGTGTTGTCTTCTGTGGCGATAAGTCTTGAGTTTCTGTAGTTGATTAAATGGTTGTGTGAATTGCGATGTTGTACACAGGCATTCCTTGTATCGTCAGTCCTGCTTGCGTATTGGTGTTCTGAAATACGTGTTTGGAGGTCTCTTGATGTTTCGCCCACGTATAATTTATTGCAGTTACAAGGGATTATGTATACCCATGCAGAGGATGGAAGCTTGTCCTGTCTACTACTGGTGATGTCCTTGATGGTCGTGGTTGTGGAGGTAGATACGTACTTGGAATGATGTATTGGAAAAGATGTTGGAAACATGTTTGGCAATGGAGTTGGTGGGGAGGACTATGTATCTCTTCTCGGCAGTGTCTTCTCTGGGTGTGTTGAAGATGTTTAATGCCCGCCGTCTGTAGTCTCTGATGAAGTGACGAGGATAGTGGAGTTTAGAAAATACTTGTTCAATTCTAGTGCATTCTTCCTCAAGGAACTCATTGCTGCAGATTCTGAGTGCGCGCAGGAAGAAGCCTATATTTACACCACGTTTAGTTTTGGTGTCGTGGTGAGAGTAGAAGTGGAGAAGATCGTTTTGGTTGGTTGGTTTTTGATAGACTTTAAAACGAAGTTCAAGGTCAGTTTTGCAGAGAAGAACATCAAGGAAAGGAAGAGTGTTGTTGACTTCTTCTTCAAGTGAGAACTGGATTGAGGGCTTGACCTGGTTGAGCTTGTCTTGGAGAGCTTGAATGTTGAAGCGCCTGGGAGTTATGAGGAGAATGTCGTCAACATAACGGAGCCAAGTGACAGTCGAAGGAATAATGGTGGAGAAACGCTCGGCTTCCAGATGTTCCATGTATAAGTTCGCCAGGACGGCACTGAGTGGCGAGCCCATGGGTAGACTAAAAGTCTGTTGAAAGAGGTGATTTTCGAAAGAGAACCACGTAAAGCCGACACATAGTTCAACGAGGTCGATGAAATCGCTGGCTGGAATAGGAAGATCAATACCGAAGAATCCTGGAATCATCGCTTATCTCTATAACCAACAATTTCAACCAGAACAATGGCTTCTATAACATAGCTGAACCACTTGCCAAGAAACTTCTTCATCGCTATCCCACATAAGAACATAGAACACTGCAGAAGGTCTACTCACAACTTGTCCAATACCCCTGCCAAGCTACCCAAGACTCTATAACCCCACCCAGTGGATCCTCAGATGCAGCATTCTCCACCTGACCTCAACATTCTGACTATAAATACTCACGTACCTTCCACCCCAGGTAGATCTGTTTGTGACTTGAAAAAGCCCACTGTGTGGGCGAAATGTTGTCAATAAAGAATCACATTAAACTGCATATGTGTTTATGTTTCCATAATGTCGGTATTTTATACCATTTATTTTCATCAAAGCCAGGACTAAGATTCATGATAGGAAACCTGTGTATAAGGGATGCTTCAACAAGATGGCATCTGTGATGGCTAGAAGAAAGGTACACAGTTTTGGCAGATGACCAGTTAATATGATGCCTATGATCTTTAACATGACAGAAATGAACATTATTATTGTCGGCAAGTCTAAAACTTGTTTCGTGTTCTTTAAGCCTGTCAGAGTGACCAGTTTCTCAAAAGTATTGGAAAGAACAAGAGGAACAGGAAGTGAAGTAGACTCTGGAAGTATCAATAACAGGAGAGGTACAAACTAGATAACTATGAAGGATATTAGTTTGGCAGAAAGCAAGTTTGATGTCTAAAGAATGGAGGGACTAGTTAAGATTAGGGAGACTGGAAATATAGGGAAGGCAAAGAACAGGGAATTTCACAATAGTAGAGTTTGGGAGAGAAGAAAGTCCTTTTAACATGCAATTTGGGAGAGAAGAAAGTCCTTTTAACATGCAATTTGGGAGAGAAGAAATTCCTTTTTAACAAGCAAGTAGGGAGCGTTTATAAAATCAGAAGGGTAGCCAAGGTGAGAGAACAAGCTATTTTATTCCATGCCTTCCACATTTGTGACAGTTTCTTGATTCTGAAATTTCTACTATTTGCAATTCATTCTCTCACTCTGGCTACCCATCCGATTTTATAAACTCTGCCTACTCACATGCTGAATAGACTTTTTTCTAACCCAAGCTCTTTATTCCTGTGAAATTTGTTCTTCATTTTTCCTATATTTCGTCTCCCTCATCTTAAACTGCTCCCTCCATTCCTCAGACATCAAACTTACTTTTTTTTTTTTTTTTTGCCAAACTAATACCCAATGTAGTAATCTAGTTCATACTACTCCTGCTACTGAGGCTTTCAGAGTCTACTCCATTTCCTGTTCTTCTTGTCCTCTCTGATACTTTGGAGAAATTGGCCACTCTCTTTCTGACAGATTTAGAGAGCACACTAATAATGTTCTTTTCTGTCATGTTAAAGATCATAGTCATCCTATAAACTGTTCATCCACCAAAATTATCTACCCTTCTTCCAGCCTAATACAGTGGTACCTTGGGATACGAACTTATTTCCTTCCAGAAGGCTGTTCAAGTGCTGATACCGAATGAGTTTGTTCCCATAAGAAATAATGTAAATGAGATTAATCTGTTTCAGACCCCCAAAAATACACTTACGTAATTGTTCGCGTTTTGAGCTGTTCGTATCCCAAGGTACCACTGTACACAAGTTTCCTAGTATAAGTGTTAATCCTTGCTTTGTCTCTGTAGATACCTTACTGTCTCATTACATTGTCAAATGCTCCAAACTTCAGAACACTTATGATCTGACCTGATCTTTATCTCTTCCTTACCTCTTCTCCTTTTCTATACAGTGGAACGTCGGCTTACGAGTTTAATCCGTTCCGTGACCTTGCTCGTATCCTGATCTACTTGTATGCTGAGTCAATTTTCTTCATTTTAATTAATTTAAATGCCATCAATCTGTTCCAGCAGAATTCCTGCTCTCAGGAGGCAGGACAAAATACTTCCAATATTTCGCTAATATCAACTCTATGGCTTATTTATCTATCACAATTCATCTGACATAAAAAACAATATTAATAACATAGAAACATGATATATACTCTAGAATGAATAGGCCATAATACAGCAAGTGATGGCGCCAAAGGCAGCAGCGGCAACATCCACCATTTACTTTCCCATTGACTATAGTATCTTCCCATGCTCTTATTACAAGAGGAAACAGAGTGTTTGTGAGGTTAACCACACTAGATCACAGTTTCATAAGGAAAACACTGAAACAATGTACGTAATTTATTATAAGAAATATTGTATAAAAACATAGCAGAGAATGTAATGAAATAAAGTGGTTACTGTATGTTTAATATAGTACATACCTTGGAGATGTTGGCAGAGCTTGAGGGTGGTGGAAGATAGGCAGGGCGGCATATGTTGTCAGTGGCCCTTTAAACCTTCAACACCACTGGAGGAGTTAGTTTCATGTTGTCATTTTTCTATTAATCACTTAACTTATTTGCTACACTTAATGCTCCACTTTATCGCTGAACTTAACTGCTACAATTTTTTTTTTTATTTTTTGTTTACTTCACTTTTCACTGATTTACTTGCTACACTCTTAATTAGTATCGTACATATCACAGAAGTATTATACTGGTGTACTGCCTGGCCACACTTAGCTTGTCTTTATCCATGGACATCTTTTTCTTCTCAGCAGTGTCCTTTGCACTTACTTTCTTAGGACCCATGGTTAGAAACAAGAATTTTGGCAACATAACTGCAGAAAATGGAAGGAAATCACAACAATATCTCCTCCCAGGCCGAGGTAAACATGTGGTTACCAATGTTTTGCTGATGGTGATGCCAATTACTGGCAGCCTTATGTTATTGCATATTATTATTACTATTATATTGTATTATTATAATTATTATTATTACTGTACAGACATATTAATAATTATTATTAATTTAGGGCACTGGGGTACAGATCCAATTCCCTAGATCAAGAGCCCTCACCACATAAGTACTACTAATAATTATTATAACAATAATAATAATACAATATAATAGTAATAATAATATTTAACCCTTTCAGGGTCCAGAGGCCAAATTTCAAAGTGCACACCAGTGCCAAAGAATTTTCAAAAAATAATTTTGTTATTTTTTCTAATGAAATGGTAGAGAATCTTTTTCTGAAGGTAATAAAACAAAAGGTACGAAATTTGATGGAAAATTGACGAAATTATGCTCTCACAAATTTTTGTGTCGGCGATATTTACGCATTGGCGATTTTGCCGACATTGACTCCCATTTTAGGCCAATTATATTATTTCAGTCGACCAAATTCTTAGCTATTTCACTAGTATTACTTCTATTCTATCGATTGAGCACAAGAAATTGCCAAGTCAACTGTTTCAACTACAAAATAAAGTGATTGAAAATTGGTAATTTGGCCAATTTAATGCAAAGTTCAAAATATTCTAATTTCAAAATAGGGTCCAAAATAAACAATGCAACTAAACTAACATTTCCTCTGTTCATTAGTTACATTTTCAGGCTATACAAATGAATTCCATTTTTATTTTTTATTCACATAATGAATTTTTATACAAACCAAAAAATAGAAGATTTACTGTTATGCAATATTGTAATACTGTAATTGTATAAATAATATCACCACATTTTTATTTTATTAGCACACTGGCCGATTCCCACCAAGGCAGGGTGGCCCGAAAAAGAAAAACTTTCACCGTCATTCACTCCATCACTGTCTTGCCAGAAGGGTGCTTTACACTACAATTTTTAAACTGCAACATTAACACCCTTCCTTCAGAGTGCAGGCACTGTACTTCCCATCTCCAGGACTCAAGTCCGGCCTGCCGGTTTCCCTGAACCCCTTCATAAATGTTACTTTGCTCACACTCCAACAGCACGTCAAGTATTAAAAACCATTTGTCTCCATTCACTCCTATCAAACACGCTCATGCATACCTGCTGGAAGTCCAAGCCCCTCGCACACAAAACCTCCTTTACCCCCTCTCTCCAACCTTTCCTAGGCCGACCCCTACCCCGCCTTCCTTCCACTACAGACTGATACACTCTTGAAGTCATTCTGTTTCGCTCCATTCTCTCTACATGTCTGAACCACCTCAACAACCCTTCCTCAGCCCTCTGGACAACAGTTTTGGTAATCCCGCACCTCCTCCTAACTTCCAAACTACGAATTCTCTGCATTATATTCACACCACACATTGCCCTCAGACATGACATCTCCACTGCCTCCAACCTTCTCCTCGCTGCAACATTCATCACCCATGCTTCACACCCATATAAGAGCGTTGGTAAAAACTATACTCTCATACATTCCCCTCTTTGCCTCCAAGGACAAAGTTCTTTGTCTCCACAGACTCCTAAGTGCACCACTCACTCTTTTTCCCTCATCAATTCTATGATTCACCTCATCTTTCATAGACCCATCCGCTGACACGTCCACTCCCAAATATCTGAATACATTCACCTCCTCCATACTCTCTCCCTCCAATCTGATATTCAATCTTTCATCACCTAATCTTTTTATCCTCATAACCTTACTCTTTCCTGTATTCACCTTTAATTTTCTTCTTTTGCATACCCTACCAAATTCATCCACCAATCTCTGCAACTTCTCTTCAGAATCTCCCAAGAGCACAGTGTCATCAGCAAAGAGTAGCTGGGACAACTCCCACTTTGTGTGATTCTTTATCTTTTAACTCCACGCCTCTTGTCAAGACCCTCGCATTTACTTCTCTTACAACCCCATCTATAAATATATTAAACAACCACGGTGACATCACACATCCTTGTCTAAGGCCTACTTTTACTGGGAAATAATTTCCCTCTTTCCTACATACTCTAACTTGAGCCTCACTATCCTCGTAAAAACTCTTCACTGCTTTCAGTAACCTACCTCCTACACCATACACTTGCAACATCTGCCACATTGCCCCCTATCCACCCTGTCATACGCCTTTTCCAAATCCATAAATGCCACAAAGACCTCTTTAGCCTTATCTAAATACTGTTCACTTATATGTTTCACTGTAAAACACCTGGTCCACACACCCCCTACCTTTCCTAAAGCCTCCTTGTTCATCTGCTATCCTATTCTCCGTCTTACTCTTAATTCTTTCAATAATAACTCTACCATACACTTTACCAGGTATACTCAGCAGACTTATCCCCCTATAATTTTTGCACTCTCTTTTATCCCCTTTGCCTTTATACAAAGGAACTATGCATGCTCTCTGCCAATCCCTAGGCACCTTACCCTCTTCCATACATTTATTAAATAATTGCACCAACCACTCCAAAACTATATCCCCACCTGCTTTTAACATTTCTATCTTTATCCCATCAATCCCAGCTGCCTTACCCCCTTTCATTTTACCTACTTCCTCACGAACTTCCCCCATACTCACAACTGGCTCTTCCTCACTCCTACAAGATGTTATTCCTCCTTGCCCTATACACGAAATCACAGCTTCCCAGCTCCAGTCATATTATATGTAAACACACATTGTAACCTTTGCAAAAGAAATAAATATTTTATTTATATAAGGAACCTCCCTTGATGGGGAAGTTCGCAACCTGAATTTTGACTCGCATCCAGGAGCAAAAAATCGACCGAGTGATGGTTTGTATCCTGAAAAACTCGCATGGTGGGGCACTTGTAAGCCGAGGTTCCACTGTATTTTCTTTGCTGTTCCTTTCTTCTGCCTAATTGTGTTCTGTTCCATAAGTGTTCCAACCCCTGGGTTTTTGTCCTACCCAGTCATTCTCTCTCGTGCAATGCTCCTCTTTCATTTTTCTCTTGTCCTTAGACTACCTCCACTAATATTTACCACTACCACTATTGTTTTGCTAACACTCCAGTCTTGTGTAACTACCACTATTGTTTTGCTAACACTCCAGTCTTGTGTAACTACCACTATTGTTTTGCTAACACTCCAGTCTTGTGTAACTACCACTATTGTTTTGCTAACACTCCAGTCTTGTGTAACTACCACTATTGTTTTGCTAACACTCCAGTCTTGTGTAACTACCACTATTGCCCTCTTATTGCCACCTCTGTAACTGTTGAACTACTTATACTACCACCACCACTACTTTACCATTATACTACAGGGAGAGAGGGAGAGGGGGGAGGGGGAGAGGGGGAGAGGGGGAGGGGAGAGGGGGGAGAGGGGGGAGAGGGGGGGAGAGGAAGAGGGGGAGAGGGGGAGAGGAAGAGGGGGAGAGGGGGGAGAGGAAGAGGGGGGGGAGGGGGGGGGGAGGAGAGAGGGGGGAGGGGGAGAGGGGGGAGAGGGGGGGGGGGGGGAGGGGGGAGGGGGGGGGGGGAGGGGGGGAGGGGAGGGGGAAGGGGGGAGGGGGGAAGGGGGGAGGGGGGAGGGGGGAGGGGGGAGAGGGGGGAGGGGGGAGGGGGAGAGGGGGAGGGGGGGAGGGGGAGGGGGGGGGGAGAGGGGGGGAGGGGGAGAGGGGGGGGGGGGGAGGGAGAGGGGGAGGGAGGAGGGGGGAGGAGGGAGGGAGGGAGAGAGAGAGAGAGAGAGAGAGGGAGGAGGGAGTGAGAGAGAGAGAGAGAGAGAGAGGAGAGAGAGGAGAGGAGAGAGAGAGAGGAGAGAGAGAGGAGAGAGGAGAGAGAGAGGAGAGAGAGAGAGAAGAGACTGAGAGAAAGACTGAGAGGACTGAGAGAGAGAAGAGTGAGAGAGAGAGAGGAGAGAGAGAGAGAGAGCGGAGAGAGAGCAAGGAGTGAGGAGTAGGGGAATCCTTAAACCTGTAAATACTTGCCAATAAAGCTAGGGGATCCTTAACTACCTTGTCAAAACGTCTGTGTAAAAAAAAAAAGTATGAGAGCAAGAGAGCGAGAGCAGGAGCGAGAGAGAGAGCGAGAGGACAAGAGGAGAGGAAACGATGACAAGCTAGCATCAGGTAGGGTAGGCTCCAAAACCTGGTGGTCCCTGGTCAAGGACAGACAAGGTTATCTGCCTGATGAATCATTCACTCTAAATCGACAGGATGGGACCACTCTACTAGTAGTCAAGAGAAGGCGGACCTCTTTGCTGAACACTTTGCTACCAAAATGCAAGTTCCTGATCCAGCAAGGGACCCTCCTTGGCTAGCTGCAAGAACTGTGTCAAAACTGTCAGTGGTGACAATAAGGCAGGAGGAGGTGCATTTCCTTCTTAAATCGCTTGACCAAGAAAAGGCTGTGGGCCCAGACAAGTTGAGCCCAAGATTACTGAGATGTGCAGACCAGCTAGCAGCACCTCTAACTCGCATCTTTCAGCACTGCCTAGTACAGTGTATATGGCCCTCTCTATGGAAAGAGGCAAATGTAGTCCCTGTTCACAAAAAGAAGAGCAGAGCAGAAATCAGCAACTACAGACCAGTGTCACTCCTGTCAATCACTGGTAAGATCCTTGAGACAATAATCTCAAGACAAATGACAGTTTTTTGACTATCACTCACTACTTTGTGATCATCAATATGGCTTCAGGAAAGGTTACTCTGCTGCTGATCTGTTGTTAAACCTCTCCACTAAGTGGCACCAGTCACTGGATGAATCCAAAGTCAGCTGTGTGGTAGCACTGGACATTGCTGGTGCTTTCGACGGGGTGTGGCACCAGGGCCTCTTAGCAAAACTTCAAGCACTGGGAATTGCAGGCTCTATGCTATGTCTCCTCAGTGATTACCTTCATGGTAGATCTCTAAGTGTAGTTCTCAATGGAACGGAATCAGCAAGACATCCTATTGGGGCAAGTGTTCCACAAGGAAGCGTGCTGGGACCATTGTTATGGAATGTCTACTTCAACGACCTTCTTCATCTCATCCCAGAATCACATGCATATGCAGACAACTGCACACTGACATTCACTTAACCAAGAGAAGAAATGCCAGCTGCTCTAAGCTACATCAATCACCAGCTGAGAGCTATATCAGCTTGGGGAAATAGATGGTAAGTAACATTTGCACCTGAGAAAACGTAAATGATGATCGTCTCTAGGCACCATGATGGTAATGCTGATGCAGTAGTAAGGATGAATGGGAGGGTGTTGGCACCTGGAGAAATTTGGGGTGAAATTTGACTCCAAACTAACCATGAAGAACCATGTTGTAAATCTTGCAAACAAGGCAGCCAGGAAGCTTACAGCACTTCGCCGTATCTCGCATCTACTTGACAGTAGGGGTTGCAAGATTCTGTACGAGGCACAAGTACGCTCACACCTTGAGTATGCTCCACTTTCTTGGTTTGCCTGCCCCCCCTCTCATCTGCGACTGCTTGACAGAGTAGAGAACAGAGCAAGATGTCTCATCTCTCGCCTGGACCCATCCTGGATAGATATGTTATTTCAGCAGAGCCCTCAACATAGGAGGGATGTGGGTGGCCTTACTGTTATGTACAAGGCCAATATTGTCAAAGTACCACACTTGGATCCACTTCGAGGACAGCGTGAAACAAGCTTTTATGCCACAAGACAGGCAGAAAGCAGCAACTTCCCTCTGGCTGTACCCTTCTCCAGAACATCACTCCATCTGAGATCATATATACCCAGTATGACTCGAGTATGGAACACATTCGTACAGCATAATGATGTCAACGAGATAAAGTCAGTTGATCAAATGAAAATGCTGGCCCACAGATGGCTCCAATTTCATCCTGTTCCCTACTTGTATGTCTCATAACAATAAAAATGCTTTCAAATGAGCTGATGTAGGTAACAGCTCTTAGCTTGCCAATAAAGTTAGGAATCCTTAACCTGTAAATAGCTTGTCAATAAAGCTAGGGATCCTTAACCTTGTCAAACCCTGTGTAAAAAAAAAAAAAAAAAAAAAAGAGGGAGAGAGAGGAGAGGAGGAGGGAGAGAGAGAGGGGAGAGGGAGAGGGAGAGGGAGGGGGACGAGGGCGGGGGGAGGGAGAGGGAGGGAGGGAGGGAGGGAGGGAGGGAGGGAGGAGGAGAGGCGGAGAGGGAGGGGAGGAGGGAGGGAGGAGGGAGGGAGGCGAGATGGGGAGGGATGGGAGGGAGAGAGAGAGAGAGAGAGAAGAGTAGAGAGAGAGAGAGAGAGAGAGAGGCAGATGAGAGAGAGAGAGAGAGAAGAGAGGGCAAGAGAGGGAGAGAGAGAGGGAGGAAGAGAGGGAGGGAGGGGAGGGAGGGAGGAGGGAGGGAGAGAAGAGGGAGGGAGGTCAGGGAGGAAAAGGAGGGAGGGAGGGAGGGAGAGGGAGGGAGGGAGGGAGGGAGGGAGAGGGAGAGGAGGGAGGGAGGGAGAGGGAGGGAGGGAGGGAGGGAGGGAGAGGGAGGGAGGGAGGGAGAGGAGAGGGAGGGAGGGGAGGGAGGGAGAGGGAGGGAGGGAGGGGAGGGAGGGAGGGAGGGAGGGAGGGGAGGGAGGAGGGGAGGGAGGGAGGGAGAGGGAGGGAGGGAGAGGGAGGGAGGGAGAGGGAGGGAGGGAGGAGAGGAGGGAGGGAGGAGGGAGGGGAGGGAGGGAGGGAGAGGAGAGGGAGGGAGGGAGAGGAGGGAGGGAGGGAGGGAGGGAGGGAGGGAGGGAGGGGGATGGAGGGGGGAGAGAGAGAGAGAGGGAGAATGATAAACATATTTCCTTTTCTGCATCACACTATCTTGGTAAAAAATGGCTGAAGTGTTAAGACAGAATCAAAACATTACTCTTTCATGTATTTGTGCATGTTAATTTGACTCCATGCAAACATAAAAAATCAGACAAAACACTGGAAGCATGATCATTTCTGAGTTTAAAGTTGTGGCACCTGCAAAGGAAATGTCATTAACAAATTACCAGTAACATAGTATACCAACAAGCATTACAGTAGCAAATGTTAGCATACTCAAAACCAGGAAACATTACATTAGCATTCTTTAGAGCCACAGACATCACACTAATATATTCCAGGAGAGCAAACTTCACAGTATATTTTAGAGCAGCAATCAGAATGCTAGCATGCTCCCAAGCTCCCAAACAAGTCAAGCAGGCAAGCTTAGGTTAGTAGTATGCTCCAGAGCATTAATCATATTACCATTATTATGCTGCCAAGCAGCAGCAATATACTACTGTCAGTATGCTCCAGGGCAGCAAATATCATTCTACTGTCAGTATGCTCCAGGGCAGCAAATATCATTCTACTGTCAGTATGTTCCAGTGCAGAACATATGCTACTACTGCTAGCATGCTTAAGAGCAGCAAACCTAATAATAATAAAACTAAGTGCTTAAACCTAAAGCAAACCCGATACTACTGTCAGTATGCTCCAGAGCAGCAAACATTATGTCAACCACCAGAACAGCACAACATGTAAGCATAACTTGATCAAGAAACCACATAAGCAACATAAAAGAGGCAAAGTAATATCAGCTTACCTATACATCAAACATTCACACAGGTGGATGACAACCTACACCAAACATCCACAGAGGTAGATGACAACCTACACCAAACATCCACAAAGGTGGATGACTTAACCTACCTGGAAATAAGTCACTCTGTCTGACTTTTTTGGGTTATCCTAGGTTCTCTACACATATGCTGCTATGTAGGATAATCTATATAACTGTATTTGTGTATACCTGAATAAACTTACTTACTTACCAAACATCCACATAGGTGGATGATTCAACATACACCAAACATCCACACAGGTAGATGATTCAACATACAACCAAATGACATCCAACACAGGTAGATGATTCAACATACACCAAACATCCACACAGGTGGATGATTCAACATACACCAAACATCCACACAGGTGGATGATTCAACATACACCAAACATCCACACAGGTGGATGATTCAACATACACCAAACATCCACACAGGTGGATGATTCAACATACACCAAACATCCACACAGGTGGATGATTCAACATACACCAAACATCCACACAGGTGGATGATTCAACATTCTGTCAGAACACAGTAGAATAATGGAAATGACTGCAAGAGTAATTGTTACAACAGAAGAAAACATCATTATTGTTTAACAATCATGGGGAACACTAAACCCATGAAGGTTATACAGCACCTGGGGAATGAGGAAGTCAAATTTCATTGATGGGGAGGATAGTTCAAATTCCTGGGACCAAAAGCCCTTCACTTGATGGGATTATAGGAAATACACACTACCAAAAATGCTTTACAACAGCAACATGCAACATGAAAGGAATGTGCACTATTATTAAAGGCAAAAATATATCTTGTATCAAGGAGAACTGATAAAGTATAATGCTCAAGGATAATAAAAATTTCTTTATGTTTTAATTAAAAACCAATTTGAAGCTTTTAACAAGAAAAATCAAATATTAAGAATAACATGCAATAAAAAAATTACAGTACATGTAAATTGTACGAAAAAGTACATTGGAATTGGGGCGAGAGGGCAAAAGGCAGAAAAGACAAAGAAAGTGGAGGAAAAGGATTAGTGAGGCAGAGAGATACAGAGAGAGAGGGAAAGGAACTTTACTTATTTTTATTTGGAGTGTATCACTGATTAGAGCACTAGCCACAAAAATTAAAACACAAATATTTATGTCTGTGTAAAAAAAAGAGTACAGCATTTGTTTGTACTGTATCTCAGTCTGAGTGCAGGTTTTGCTACTGTACCACAAGTGTATATATTAGTCACACCCGTATTCAAACTTGACTGCTTCAAGATAAATTCTAATTTTATAAGATAAAAGGCCTAATTATAATTTTCTTATTGCCATTAGTTTTCTAAATCCATCACTGTAAGCCCATTACCATTCTTCCCTACTGCTATTATTACCTTAACCATTAGTCCAAAAGTACCCAATCGCATTACGTTATTAAACAGAGCCACATTTAACAAGCCATTATGAAGTCATGCCAAAAGGGCAGTAGCAAGCAACATATGGCCTAACTCAAGCGGAGTGGTGCATGTAACCACAACTCTAGTACCTGTAGAGAGGACATGACGTTGTTGGCCAGATTACCCAGACGGCCTGCCACCTTGGTCACACCTTGCCGCACCGATTCTCGTACCTCGTCCAAGTCTGGAGCCTGGGGAGGGGGAAGGACGGACCAGAATGATCCCACCATATACAAAATCCAAACTCCTTATATGATTTTAGGAGATCTGTAAGTGATACACAGTGAGCTCTCATACAGAGCTTTTTCAATATTGTGACTTTTTTGTAAATGTGATTTAAAAAGTGTATTCAAAATTAAACAGCTCGTACACAGCCTTTCTATGTGCTATTCATGTTTGGAAGCACTTTTCATAACATTTGCAAAAATATTACACAATACAGAGGAGCTTTATAAAAGCTGACTGCATAGAGCAGAGGTTGGCGAACTTTTTTTGGGTATTACCCCAAAACAAATTTATGTACAGCGAAATTACTTACTAGACTTGAAAGTCTACGGAATCCGGAAAACACAAGGAGCATTCAAATTCAAAATAGTTTATTGAATCCATTTGTATGGAGAATATAGTCATACAAGCTGAAAAAATATGTATTATATGCGATAAAACAACATAATTTGCCTTGCTTATCAAATAATAAATTTTTGTGCAATTTCATTTATATGTTTACTGAGCCTTCATTACCCCTGAGATTATCATTTCTACCCACATTTGGGGCAATTTTCCTTGGTTCCCTGACCTCTGGCATAGCAAGTTTCCAACCAACAACTGCCAGATTTATAGCTCAATTATTGTTACTGGATTAATATTTCTGTTAGTGCTACCTACACAAGATATTTACACTATAATGTAATGTACTAGTAATATTTGTCTAAAAATAATCCTGTTATTCTACACTTCAATTTCCTAAGATTAAATAGAATAATTTCTGAACATTTCACAGAGAAACACCTCAATCTACACTACTTCTCCTTACCTAAAGAACATTACTTCCTGTCCTCATGTGTGGATGATTTCTTTTACATTAATGTAGTCAGGTCTTCATTTTCTAAAGTAGACAACACTTCATAGCAGGATGTCAACCTTGATGATTTTATTTTTTCAACAAAACAGTCATATCCCACCAAGGCAGGGTGACCCCAAAAAAAAAAAAATGAAAGTTTCTCTCTTTAACTTTAGTAATGTATACAGAAGGGGTTACTAGCCCCTTGCTCCCAGCATTTTAGTCCCCTCTTATAACATGCATGGCTTACGAAGGAGAGAGACTGTTCCACTTCCCCATGGAGATAAGAGAAAATAAACAAGGAAAAAGAACTAGTAAGAAAACAGAAGAAAACCCTGAGGAGTGTGTATATATATGCTCATACATGAATGTGTAGTGTGACCTTAGTGTAAATAGAAGTAGCAAGAACGTACCTGAAATCTTGCATGTATGATGAAATGTACTATAAAAAAAAATGAACTATAGCTTTTCCTAAGTACATAACCAATATCACATTTTAACGCTTTGACTGTTTTGGTCGTATATATACATCTTACGAGCCACCGTTTTTGACGATTATATCACTCTAAATCTAGGCGTCAAATCAGGAGGGCAAGTGGAAAGAGATCTTGGTATGTGACATTAAAAGATAAATCTGGCAGTGTGCAATAAGAAAAAAAAATCTGCAGCGTTGTTTAATTGTAACGAAATTGAATGCGTTTTTTCTATATTATTTATACGAATTTGTTGGTCTTTTTCCTTATGAATGGAAACCCGTGTTAAAAAACAAGTTTTATTCCAGTGTTGTTTCAGGTGCAAGAACTTGACGAATTTTTACCAAATAGGAAATTTGTTTGAAGTGTTAGTCCATTCAGAACACCCAACATTTTTCATACAAAGCACTTACTAATACACTTCATAATTGATCGCAGCTTGGAATTATTATCGTTAATTGCGTTGGGTTCCATACATATAATTTTATTTTTTGTTTGATATTTGTTAGAAGAAGAAATACAATGGATGGAAACGGAAGGTGAATATTTGATTGGTTTTACTATGAAGAATGTAACCATTGACATTAGAGCTCAAGTAGGGGAAATATTTATTTTTGCGATTTTCAATAGTAAACAATGACATTTCAAATTCACATGCCATTTAGTATGCTCTGAAAGGGTGAATTTTATACAATTATTGCCAATATTGCAGAAAGCTGGATAACAAAAATATCTTAGTTTTGTTTGAATAAAAATTTAAAATAGAAAGCAAGAGTAATATCAGAGGGGCCTGGAGACGTGAATGATGAACAAAGAAAATGTTATTTTAGAGCCAGGAATGTCTGCATTGTTCATTCTGGACCCTATTTTGAAATTGTCATATTTTTTTAATTTTCGTGAAATTGGCCAAATTGCAAATTTCTGACCATGTTATTGGGTAGTTGAAATCGGTAAATGGGCAGTTTCTTGTACTCAATCGATAGAAAAAATGGAGTTCTAAAGAAATAGCTGAGTTTGGTCGACTGGAACAATGGAATTAGGTGAAAATAGGGCTCAAAGTGGGCGAAATCGCCGATTCGTAAATATTGCCGAGGTCTCTAACTTTGCGAGAGCGTAATTCCGTCAGTTTTCCATCAAATTTCTTTCTTTTGGTGTCATTACAATTGGGAAAAGATTCTCTATCATTTCTATGAAAAAAAAAAGGGTGGGGGGGATTCTGCGACACAAGGAGACACCTCAGGATTTGGGGTTGCGACAGTCAAGGGTTAAAAAAAGAAAAGGATAAATAAGTATACAAGATATGATATAGGGTGTAATGACAGTCGTTTGTTGGAGTACATGTTTCTAGACTCTAGAATCTCTAGAATCTAGAGGGATCACAGATATATCAGATCACTTTATAGTTGTAGCTACAGTGAGAATAAAAGGTAGATGGGATACAAGGAAAATGGAAGCAGCAAGTAAGAGAGAGGTGAAAGTTTATAAACTAAAAGAGGAGGCAGTAAGGGTAAGACAAACAACTGTTGGAAGACAGATGGGCTAGTGAGAGTATAGGCAATAGGGTAGAAGAAGTAGGAGGTAAGTCGAGCCCTTTCAGGGTTTCGGCCGTACTAGTATGGCTTACGCACCAGGATTTTTGACATACTAGTACGCCTAAATTCTAGCGCCCTCAAATCTAGTGAGAGAAAGCTGGTAGGCCTACATATGAAAGAATGGGTCTATGTGATCAGTGTGCGCGGTATAAAAAAAATCCTGCAGCACACTGCGTAATGAGAAAAAAAAACTTTGACCGTGTTTTTGGATTAAAACAGCGACTTTGCACTGTATTTTCGTATGGTATTTATTGTTGTATTCTAGTTTTCTTGGTCTCATTTTATAGAATGGAAGACATATTACAGAAATTGAGATGATTTTGATTGGTTTTACAAGGAAAAGTACCTTGAAATTGAGCTCAAAGTAGCAGAAATGTTGATTTTTACCAAAGTTCAAAAGTAAACAAATCATGCTATGCATCCAATACATGTCAACTGGCAAGTCTAATATTCTTTCACAAATGCGCTGATATTATTTATACCATTTCTACACTAATGCAGTAGTCTGCATAACAGTAAATCTTCTATTTTTTTGTGAGAATAAAAATTCAAAGTGGAAAGCAAAAGAATGTAAGAGGGGCGTGGAGACTTGACTAATGAACAGAGGAAATGTTATTTTAGTGCCAGGAATGTCTTTCTTGTTTATTCTGGACCCTATTCGGAAAGTGGCATCTTTTGAAATTTGTGTGAAATTGGCAAAATTGCTAAATTCTGACCACTGTATTGGATAGTTGAAATTGGTAAATGGGTGGTTTCTTATACTCATTCGATAGAACAAATGGAGTTCTAGCAAAATAGTTATGATTTTTGTAGAGAAGTACACTGGAATTGGCCGAAAACAGGGCTCAAAGTGGGCAAAATCGCCGATGCATAAACATCGTCGACACCACTAACTCCATCAAATTTCATACTTTTGATGTCATTATGATCGGGAAAAGATTCTCTGTCTTTTCCTAAGAAATTATTTTTTTTTTTTTTTTTGAAATTTGGCCGACCCTGAGAACAAGTTTCTGAGAGGGCCTGTCTACCCTGAAAGGGTTAAGAATAGTATAATGTTAGAGTGTTCAGTAGAAGTCTGTGGCTACAGGAAAGTGGATGTGAGAGGGAAGAAGAGCAATTGGTGGAATGATGTAAAGAGAGTAATAAGAGAGAAAAAGTTAGCATATGAGAGGTTTTTACAAAATAGAAGTGATGCAAGGAGGGAACAGTACAGGTCTCCCTCAACATTTGTGAGGGTTAGGGGATCAAGAGCCTCGTGAATGTTGAGAAATCGCGAATGTTTGGTGCCCCAATATATTGTAGGGAAATATAATACAATACTTCTTCCTTAACTTGTTGAACCATGAACAATCATAATATACAGTAAGGCCCCGGTTTATGCCATTTCGCCTTACGGCGTTCTGCTAATATGGCGATGTCAAATTATGACCAAAATTTGCTATACGGCAAGCGGTCTTTTAAATACGGCACCCCCCACCCGGTTTGTTTACATTTTCTGTGACCACATCTATTGTGTCAGGAAACTTTCCAAAATTTCAAGTGTTTTAAAGTTACTGCAGATTTTATATGTACTCTGATAATTATACTTATGTGTACCTGTACTTAAATATACTTACACACTGTGCTGGTGTGCAGGTACACATTAAAATCGCTAAGTCTCTCTCCTACTCATGACGCCAATACTACGTAATAATAATCACTCTTGGGCACACTGAATGTCTTATTTTACATCAATATAGGCATTTTCATTAATCCAACTATGATATTTTCCTCAAAATTATATATGAAACCCATTACATAGCATATAAACATTTCAAATTCAAAGTTTATTCTCTATAAAGATTACAATGTTGAATTTACAGAATTTGGTTGTTGTGTGGTTTACATGTAGTTAAATAATGATTACAGAGTGTACCACTAGAACGCCTAGCATGGCTAGGCATTTCGGGCAGACTTAGTTTAATTCTTTATTTTAAAATATTACAAATTATGAGGTAAGTTGGTATTATGGCTAAGTGACTAAATACTAGTTTGTGAGTTTAGCAATGTGAATGCTTTTGTTTTGGCACAGTACATAGTTTCAGTATTGGAGTATCATAGAATCATTATTTTAAGATTGAGATTAATATTTCTGTTTATGGTCAAATGGGTGAGTGAGTGTAAGTGTGAACCACCAGGTGGTGTTCGTGTAGTTAGTTGATGGGGTTTAACAGGGAGATAAGATGTTTTCTAATGGTAGTTTTGAAGGTGATGAATGTGTCTGCAGTTCTAGAGTTCTCAGGTAGGGTGTTCCAGATTTTAGGGCCTTTGACATAACATTGAATTTTTGTAAAGGTTTATTCGGACATGGGGAATGTCATAGAGATGTTTGTGTCTGGTGTTATGCCTGTGGGTTCTGTCACAACTATCAAGAAAGCGTTTTAGGTCAAGGTTGATATTGGAGTTTAAGGTCCTGTAGATGTAGATTGCACAGTAGTAAGTGTGGATGTACTGAACAGGGAGTAAGTTTAGATCTATGAAGAGTGGGGGGGTGTGTTGCCAGGGATGGGATTTAGTGATTATTCATACTGCAGCTTTTTGTTGGGTTATTATTGGCTTTAGGTGTGTTGCTGCAGTTGATCCCCAAGCACAAATAGCATAGGTGAGGTATGGATAAATAAGCGAGTGGTATAGTGTGAGAAGGGCATTTTGCGGCACATAGTATCGTATCTTGGAGAGGATCCCAACTGTTTTGGATACTTTTTTGGTTATGTGTTGGATATGGGTGCTGAAATTCAGGTTGTCAAGGTATAGGCCTAGGAATTTGCCCTCATTATGTCTGGTAATTAGAGTGTTGTCGATCTTAATGTTAATTTGTGCATCTCCTGCTCTGCTACCAAACATAATACGTATAGTAGGTTTTGTCAGTGTTAAGCGTAAGTTTATTGGCTGTCATCCAAGTCGATATTTTGATCAGCTCCTCATTAACAATGGTGTTGAGGGTGGCAAGATTAGGGTGAGAGATGACATAAGTCGTGTCGTCAGCAAAGAGAATGGGTTTCAGGTGTTGGGATACGTTTGGAAGATCATTGATGTATATGAGGAAGAGCAGGGGACCAAGGACACTTCCTTGCGGAACTCCAGTATCAAGTGGCCGTGTTGTTGATGCTGTGTCTTTAATGGTAACATACTGATTATTATTATTATAATCAAAAAGAAGCGCTAAGCCGTAACATACTGATACCTATTACCTATTAGTAAGGTAAGATTTGAAATAAGCAAGCGCATGGCCTCTTATACCGTAATGGTCAAGTTTGTGGAGTAGGATGTCGTGGTCTACTGTGTCAAAAGCTTTTCTTAGGTCAATAAAAATTCCTAGTGGATATTCCTTATTTTCCAATGCTGTGTAAAGCAGATCTAGCATTTTTATGATTGCATCATTAGTGCTTTTATTTTTCCTAAATCCAAATTGGCAGGGGTTGAGTATGTTTTGTGCTGTTATAAATGAATAAAGTCTCCTGTGCACGAGTTTCTCAAAGATTTTGGATAGCAATGGTAAGTTTGATATTGGCCTATAGTTGTTTAAGTCTGTAGGGTCACCACCTTTATGTATTGGTGTAACCCTTGCCATCTTGAGTAGTTTCGGGAAGGTGCTAGTTTCTAGTGACTTGTTAAAAAGTAATGAAATAGCATGCGAAAGGACATGGGCCGCTCGCTTGTACAGTAATGGTGGGACATTAGACAGATTCCCTGAGTTGTTTTTAAGTGACTTTATAATCTCGGTGATTTCCGAGGGCTCAGTTGGTGCAAGATAGAAGGAATTTGGGAAATTCCCATCTAGGTAGTCCCCGGCATGGGCATTAGTATGTGGAATTTTATTGGCGAGATTAGATCCTATGGTTGAGAAGAAGTCGTTTACAGTGTATCTTGTTAGCTGTGTCAGTGGGATGTAGTGGTGTTTCATTAGGTTTAGTTAGGACAATATTCTTGGTTTTTTTCAGTTTGTGGGTCCCTAGAATCTGAGTGTGTGTTTTCCAGGTCTTTTTTATATCTCCTCTAGTGTCTGTGAATCTACTGGAGTAGTATAGTTGTTTGGCTTTCTTTATTACTTTGGTGAGAACTGATGAATAGTGTTTAAGAATATCTTTGTGTATTAAGCCCTGGGCTATATTGCTTTTCATATTGGTGTTTCTTGTCAATGGATTTCAGAATGGTGCTGGTTAGCCATGGGTAACCAAGCCGTTTGTTTGTGATCTGTTTCGTTTTTATAGGACAATGTTTGTTGTATAGTCTAAGTAATTTGTTAAGAAAAATGTCTGTCCAGTCATCAATACCATTGGCCTTGGAGAATTCTGTAGGCCAGTCAACAATCTCTAGGTCAGTTGTGAACTTCCTTATTGAGGCCTCGTCATGGAGTCTAAATGAGACTTTGTTGTATTCAAGTGGTGGTTTATTAATGTATGTCAGGAGGAAGGTAGGGTAGTGGTCAGTAGTGCTATCAGATACATACACTCAGAATAAAAATTTATGTAAATATGAGATTTGTTTACAAAGCAGCTGTGTAGGTAGTGTCGGAAGAATTACGTTTTCTCTGGTCAAAAACTGGGGGCTAACTGTAGAAAAATATTCTTTTCGTATGCCTTTACTCTATGTATAGCAATTCACGACCCTTGTGGGCTTAGTGCTTTTTATAATAATAATAATAATAATGATGATAATAACTATTATTATTAATAATAATAATAATATTATTATTAACCCTTTGAGGGTCGACAGGCCCTCTCCGAAACTCGTTCTCAGGGTCGGCCAAATTTAAAAAAAAAAAAAAAAATAGTTTCCTTTGAAAGTAGAGATTTTTCCCCGGGATCATAAAGGACCCAAGATTTGAAATTTTGATAGAAACTTAGGGATTATGTCTCGCAAGTTAGGGTCCCGGCGATGTTTACGCATCGGCGATTTTGCTTTGGGCCCATTTTCGGCCAATTTCACTGTACAGTCGACAAAAAACATGATTTTCGCTAGAACTCCATTTTTGCTATCGAAGGGTGCAGAACCACCCTTTATAAATCAACTATCAGTCAGTGGTCAAAAATTTAGCAATTTTGCCAATTTCACACAAATTTCAAAGATGGCCAATTTCCAATTAGGGATCCAGATATAACAAGAAAGACATTCCTTGCACTAAAATGACATTTCCTCTAGTTCATTAGGTCAGTTCAGGCACCCTCTTCTTTCTTTTGCTTTCCACTTTGAATTTTTTTTATCTCTCTACGATGAATATATAGATTTTGTTTGCATTACTACTGATTAGTGTTTAAAAATTTTTGGTATTAACATATTATTTGGTGTTTACTTGTAAAAATGAATTTAGAATTCACCAGGGTGAACGGTTGTTTTGACGCTTGGACTGTTTGTTTATAGTTGAAGTTTGGTAAAAAATGCATCATTTCTGCTCCCTTTGGCTTGAATTTGTAAGGCACTTTCATTGTAAAACCGGGTCAATTCATCTCAATTTCCTTATTGAGCTCGTCATGTATAAATGAGACTGATAAAGATTTATACAAGGAATAGTATTCCATACGGCTAACTGATCACGATACATCAGAATAAAAATTGGTAAAGAGATTTGTTTTTTACAAGCAGCTGTGTGGTAGTGTCGAAGAATTCGTTTTCTTGGTCAAACATGGGGGCAACTGTAGAAAATATTCTTTTCGTATAGCCTTTACTCTATGTTTGCAATTCACGACCTTGTGGGCTTAGGCTTTTTATAATAATATAATATAATGATGATATATAATAATTATTATAATAATATAATAATTATTAAAATAATAATAATAATAATAATAATAATACTATTATTTTTATTAATATTATTATCTTCATTCACTCTAAAAAATGGTGTGTTGCTGTTTGTTTATTCTGAACTAACTTGTACAACTTGTACACAATGTAAGAGTATTTGTATTGTGAGGTAATTATTATTAAAATAAAAAAATATTGAGGTAAATGTTTTACAAACTTTTACAAATGGACGTGAATGAACTAAAAGTAGACACATATTAATACGCATTTATTTCGCCTGACCAAGTGATCGTCCACTACCTGTTCAGTTTGTGTTCTTACATTGTCTCAACTCTATCTCGTTCTCTCTCTCGTTTACTCTTTCGTTAACTAGTTGGCTCTCATTGACGATGGCGTCTAAGGTTAGCTGTAATAAAAAGAGAAGTCGTAAGCCTCTTGCTTTATTTAAGTGCCAAGTTAGAGGATGATGGTGTGCCATTTTGATTTTATTCAATAAACACCCTGCCACTCACCTCTCGCACATTAATATTAATATTTTAAGGTAAGTAATAAGTGTACTGTGTGTGTATCTTACCATTTATTGTGTTTTTAATGCCTATTTCTTTTGCTAACTTAATATAAGTTAGTGTAAACTTGCTGTCAGGCATTTATTGCATATTTTATATGCTCTGATAAAATAATACTTGTGGAGCCGGGTGGAGGGACAACATTACGTTTTCTCTGCTCAGCTATCAGAGAAAACGTGTATGAATCTGCGTTTGGCCCAGCCACTCCCCCACTCCGCTTTTGTTTATAATTTCTGGCATAAATTATTCATTACTTCTACCTTCGTTTATGATGGCATCTAAAGGTAGTTGTTAGAAATGAATCAATTCAGTGAACAAGGCATGTCGATGTTAATAATATGGCTCTGGGCCACAGTGTAGGTAGCCGGTAGGTGTAGCCCAGGCTACACCTACAGGCTATCTACACTGACTTTATACAAATAAAACTACTCAACTCTCTTCCTATATTAAGACTACACATATTTTAAGGTAAATAATGAGTGTACTGTATGTGCATTTTACCTCTCTGGGATGTTTTAAATATCGTATATTAAGTATGAGACGGGGAGCCAGAGCTACCTACACCTGGGTTACCTGCACCTGACTTCCTACAAATAAGTACTACTCACCTCTCTCCCTACATTAAGATTACAAATACTTTAAGATAAGTAATGAATTTACTGTGACTGTATTTTACTTAGTGTGTTTTTAATGCCTAGTTCTATTACTAACTTAATATAATTTAGTGTAAGCTTGTTGTCTGGCATTTATAAATGGAAAAAAATGGAGTTCTGCCTTCCGGCGATGTCTGCTTTCCGGCGACAGCCTGGAACCTAACCCACCGTATAAGTGGGGCCCTACTGTACATGAAAACGTCGTAAATTGTACTTAATACATATATGTTATGGTTTAATAACATGTATGTTATTAAATACCACTGCCTCCACTTCCTCGACCACTGAGTCCCTCCAACCCCCCCAACTGGCAGCCAGCCCTCCCACCAGTGTGGTGAGTGTTTTGTTTGTTCATTATTTGCTATTAAACTACAGTATAAATAATGTAAACCCATTCATGACTGCATATTGGAATGGCTATTCGGACAGGTATTGGACGGTGACATCATGTGCTTACTCTTGAACACAGCAAAGAATCAAACATTTCTGCTACTGCTAATAATAACAATAGTAGTAGTAGTAATAGTAGTAGTAATAGTAGTAATAGTAGTAGTAATAGTAGTAGTAATAGTAAGTAGTAATAGTAGTAGTAATAGTAGTAGTAATAGTAGTAGTAATAGTAGTAGTAGTAATAGTAGTAGTAATAGTAGTAATAGTAGTAGTAGTAGTAGTAGTAGTAGTAGTAATAGTAGTATAGTAGTAGTGTAGTAGTAGTAGTGGTAGTAGTAGTATAGTAGTAGTAGTAATAGTAGTAGTAGTAATAGTAGTAGTAGATAGTAGTATAGCAATAGTAGATAGTATTAATAGTATTAATATTAATAGTATTAATAGTGTATTTTAATAGTATTTATATAGTATTATTAATATATTAATAGTATTTATTAATAGTATTATATATATAATATTAATAATTTTTAATAATATAATAGGTATTTTGTTAAATCGTATTTAAATAGTTTTTTTGTTAAAATATTGGTCCCTCAAATCGGTCCGGCTAAACTCGCATTAATAGTCCTTATTCTTCGTCTATTGGCTCGCATGGCGGTGAAACCTTCGTCTTTGACGTGCCACGTCTGACGCTCGCTTTCTCCCAGCCAGTGTGCCATTGTTTACCAGTGAGTGACGGTCCCCTCACATGCTCCTACGAAATATTTCATAATATTCCATTGATTTTGGGACTTAGGACTTGCAAATGAGTGGATAGAGTTATCAGAGCTTATTTCTTGGGTAGCACTGAGGACTGGCTTGGGAAAATGTTTCGTTAGTGGGATGAATTGTAAAGGACCTGCCGAGCATGGCCAACAGGCCTGCTGCAGTGATCCTCCTTTCTTATGTTCTTATATTCATCAACCACAATCACAACTGCTTCCACTCTACCACCACCATCTTTGCATTTTTCTACAAACTTTCATAAATTATGTGTTTCTCACATTCTTTACCAAAAGGCTGGCACTAGAAGCTTTCTTTGGTGGTAGTGATGGTGGTAATATAAGTAAGGTAGTAGTGATGGTGGTAGAAGGTAGTAGTGATGGTGGTAGAAGGTAGTAGTGATGGTTAGAAGGTAGTAGTGATGGTGGTAGAAGGTAGTAGTGATGGTGGTAACAGTTGTAATAGTGGTAGAAGGTCGTAGTGATGGTGGTAGAGGGTTCCTTCTTTAGTGATTCAGCAATTCTACCAACTCCTCCAATGTTGTTGGAGTTATATAGGGCTACAAAAACCACCGCCGCCTCACCACCATTATGGACGGCTTACACTCAGTGGCCCTTATATACCCAACAACAACACAACACAACACCTCTCGTGACATACGTAATGACTTATTTTATTAATTCTAGAGTATATTCCATGTTTCTATGTTATTAATATTGTTTATTATGTCATATTAGTTGAATTGTGATAGATAAATAAGCCATAGAGTTGATATTAGTGTCATATTCTCCAACAATACACTTGCCATTCCTCCCTCACAAACAAACAGCCAATAAGAACATAACAATGGAAGAACACTGCAGGTCTACTGGCCCATACAAGGCAGGTCCTTATCAAAATGACCTCCACACAAAACTACCCAAGAATTTACTCCCGTACCCAATGACACAAATCAAACTCAGCTCCTCCAACTCGTATATTTGTCCAATCTCTTCTTAAAGCTACCCAAGGTCCTAGCCTCGATCACCCTACTGGTAAGTGTGATGTTAAATAAGAACTTAAGAAAGTAGGAACACTGCAACAGGCCTGCTGGCCCATACTAGGCCGGTCCTTCACAAATCCAACCCACTAACAGAACAAATGCTACCCAAGCAATAAACTCAGGTGCAAGTCCGACTCAAATCCAACCTCTTTCACTCGTGTATTTATCCAACCTAAATTTGAAACTACCCAATGTTTTAGCTTCGATCACCCTACTAGGCAGACTGTTCCACTCATCAACTACCCCTATTACCAATGTTCATTTATACATTTTATTAGTGCCCTAGAGTCCTTATGGAGGGGGATTCCCCTTCCAAATAACCTATCTTCCCTCTCTCCTCCTCCCTGTCTTCCATTCATCAACAACAGCCTTCAATAAAGGTAACTGTCATGTTGAATGTTCATTCTTTTGTGCATGTAAATCTATCTTTTAGGTAAAAAAAAAAAATTGTTGTTGATACTTCTGGGTGTCTGGAACGAATTAATTGGATTTACATTATTTCTTAAGGGGAAAATTGATTCGAAAATCGTCCATTTCGATAAGTCCCACTTCCAGGAACAGATTATGGACGATTATTGAGGGACCACTGTATTAATATTAATAATAATAATAAATACGATGGAACTGAAGAAGGAAATTGTACAAAAATACGAGGGAATGGTTGACACATCGTCAGTGTGGCTTTGTTTATGCTGGAGTGGACATTAGTCTCCATGCTCTTCCAAACATTTCACAATAATTCATTGTGTTTGGTGCTTGTAGATTGAGTGCAACTGGAGTGGTAGAGGCAGTGGTTGAGGAAGCGGTTGAGGCAGTGGTTGAGGAAGCGGTTGAGGCAGTGGGTGAGGCAATGGTAGAGGCAGTGGGTGAGGCAATGGTAGAGGCAGTGGGTGAGGCAGTGGGTGAGGCAGTGGGTGAGGCAGTGGGTGAGGCAGTGGGTGAGGCAGTGGGTGAGGCAGTGGGTGAGGCAGTGGGTGAGGCAGTGGGTGAGGCAGTGGGTGAGGCAGTGGGTGAGGCAGTGGGTGAGGCAGTGGGTGAGGCAGTGGGTGGGCAGTGGGTGAGGCAGGGGGTGAGGCAGGGGTGGGCAGTGGGTGAGGCAGTGGTTGAGGCAGTGGTTGAGGTCAGTGGTTGAGGCAGGGGTTGAGGCAGTGTTGAGGCAGTGGTTGAGGTAGTGGGTGAGGCAATGGTTAGAGGCAGTGGTGAGGCAATGGTAGAGGCAGTGAGTAAAGGAATGGTAGAGGAGTAGTGAGGCAGTGGGTGAGGCAAGGTAGGACAATGGTAGAGGCAATGGTAGAGGCAATGGTAGAGGTAGTGGTTGAGGCGTGGGTGAGGCAGGGGTGAGGCAGTGGTTGAGGCAGTGGTTGAGGCAGTGGTTGAGGCAGTGGTTGAGGCAGTGGTTGAGGCAGTGGTTGAGGTAGTGGGTGAGGCAATGGTAGAGGCAGTGAGTGAGGAATGTAGAGGAGTGAGTGAGGCAATGGTAGAGGCAGTGTGGTGGCAATGGTTAGGCAGTGAGTGAGGCAATGGTAGGGCAGTGGGTTGAGGCAGTGGTGAGGCAGTGGTTGAGGCAGTGGTTGAGGCAGCGTGAGGCAATGGAAGGCAGTGGTTGAGGCGTGGGTGAGGTAGTGGTGAGGCAGGCAGTTGAGGCACTGGTAGAGGCAGCGGTTTAGGCAGCGGTGAGGCAATGGTAGAGCGCAGTTGAGGAGGGTATTTAATAAATGTTATAAATATAATAAAATTACTAAAAAATGTATTTTATTTTAACACGCATGTTATTAAATACCACTGTCTTGACACTGCTCTACATTGCCTCACCCAACTCCCTTAACACTTCCTAACCCATCCCTTTCTACCCTCGTCGATCAGCATAAACAAAGCACAATGAGTGTCAACCATCCAATTTTTTGTACAATTTCTTCTTCAATTCTATCGTATTATTATAATTTATACTACTGTCTATCTATTACTACTATAATTAGCAGAAATGTTTGATTCTTTGCTGTGTTCAAAAGTAAGCATTGATGACCTTCCAATCTGTCAAATAGCCATTCCAATAGAGTCAGAATGGGTTGTACATTATTTGTACTGTAGTTTAACAGCAAATAAAACAAAAAAAATACACTCACCACACGGTTGGAGGGCTGGCTGCAGTTGGGGGGTTGGAGGGAGGGTAGTAGGGACTTTGGGTGGTGGGAAACTTAAATATGATTTGGGGCTGGGAATTTGGAGGGTGGGAATTTGGCAGTTGGTAATTCGCGAATGTGTGAAGCCCACGAAAGTTGAAAACATGAATGTTGAGGGAGACCTGTATATGGAGAGAAAAAGAGAGGTTAAGAGAGTGGTGAAGCAATGTAAAAAGAGAACAAATGAGAGAGTGGGTGAGGTGTTATCAATAAATTTTGTTGAGAATAAGAAAAAGTTTTGGAGTGAGATTAATAAGACGAGACAGCCTAGGGGACGAATGGATTTGTTAGTTAAAATAGGAGAGTTATTAATGGAGGTTAGAGGTATCAGGAGGTGAGGGGAATATTTTGAGTAATTGTTAATGTTGATTATGACGTGGAGCTGTGAATTTGTGTATCGAAAAGGGGGATAAACATCTTATAGGAGTGGAGAGAACCATTTTGAGTGGGGGAAGTGCGTGGGCAGTGGGTGAATGAAAGAGGGTAATGCAACTGGGCTGATGAGGGAAAAAGATAGAAATGTTAAAAGAGGTGGGGATATAGTTTTGGAGTGGTTAGTGTTGTCATTTAATAAATGTATGGAAAAGGGTAATGTGCCTAGGGAACGGCAGAGAGTATGCATAGTTCCGTTGTATAAAGGCAAAGGGGACAAAAGTGTAAAAATTATAGAGGAAAAGTTGTTGGTATCCTGGTAATGTGTATGTGATTTCATTATTGAAAGAATTAAGAGTAAGATGGCAAGCAGGTGCAGTTTGAACAAGAGGCTTTAGGAAGGTAGGGATGTGTGCATGTTTTGCAGTGAAACTAGGAGAACAGTATATAGATAAGGGTAAAAAGGTTTTTGTGGCATTTATGTATTTGGAATGGCGGATGATAGGGTAGATAGGAGGAATGTGGCAGATGTTGCATATGTATGGTTTAGGAGGTAGTTACTGAAAGCGTTAGTGTCTTTACGAAGATGTAAGGTTCAGGTTAGGTATGTAGGCGAGAGGGAATTTTTTCCATTAAATGGCTGACGGGATGTGTGATGTCACCATGGTGTTCAATATATTTTTTGATGGAGTGTATGAGAATTTTAATGTTTGGTGTTGGCAAGGGTGTGGGGTTAAAATAAGTTTACACAAAGTGGAGTTTCCAGTTGCTTTTTGTGATGCACTGGGGTTTTGGGACATTTGAAGAGAAGTTGCAGTTTGATGGTTGATGAGTTTGGTGGGTATGTAAAGAAGGAATTAAAGTGATACAGAAGATAGGTGATGAGGATAACAAAAAAATTGGTATGGAAGATTGGATATCGTTGGAGGGAGGTATGGAGAAGTAAAGTACAGTGAACCCCGCTATTCAGCAGCAGTGACTTTCGTGAAATCCAACTTTCGGCAACTTTTTTCACCAAAATCTAGCCTTGCGGTTCGTGATTGGCCTCGTGATTTGGCGACTGTCCGGTATGCACCCACCATCAGTGCGCACACAAAGCCAATCTCCCGCACCATTCACACTCAGTGTGCCATTGTTTAGCAGCGAGTGACCATCACCCCACGGTTCATACAATACATTTGATAATAATCCATTGTTTTTAGTGCTTGCAACCATTTAATAAATCACCACGGGCCCAAAGAAAGCCAGTGCCAGCCCTTTGGTAAAGAAAGTGAGGAACATGATCGAATTAAAGAACGAAGTTATTGAAAAATATGAGAGTGGAGCGAGTGTTACAGAGCTTGCCAGGATGTATGGCAAACCCCATTCAACCATCACTTTGATCGTGGCGAAGGGAAAGGAAATTAAGTGTGCTGTTGTTGCAAAAGGGGTAGATATGCTGACAAAAAGAGAGATCACAAACCCTCGAAAAAGTGGAGAGGTTGCTGTTGGTGTGGATTACCCAAAAACAGTTAGCAAGAGATAGTATTATGCAGTCTATAATATATGAAAAGGCAAGGCAGTTGCAAGATGCCCTCGTAAAGAAAATGCCTGCAACGAGTGGTGATGTTTGTGATTTTAAGGCCAGCAAAGGCTGGTTTGAGAGATTTAACCCTTTCAGGGTCCGTCCCGTAGATCTACGGCTTCACGTTGTGACCAAACCGTAAATCTACGCCAAAATTCTGGCGCCATCAAATTTAACGCGAAAGCGCTCATAGGCCTACATGTGAGAGAACGGGTCTGCGTGGTGGGTGTGCGCCATAAACAAAAAATCTAGGCGCCCACATAGCATTGTGGGAATGCCGGCTCAGTTACCCTTGTTCACCATGCCTCGTCGCAAGACAGCTCTCACTCCCTGGAAAATTGGGACTCTCCTCTTCCTATCTGATAGTTCTGACACTGATGGAAGTGGAAATGAAGACGAATTCTACGGCTTTGATCAGTTAGTGACCGAAAAGAATGACCAGGATATCGATAATAGTGCAGAAAACCCTGACGATCCTCAACCTCTGGTGTGGGCACTCGTGACTCACGGTCGGCTGTTCTCAACGCAAGAGAAAGCTAATATTTTCGCATGGCCAGGCCTCTGATTTCAGTAATGATGAAGTGACGTGGATTGTGATTTTATTGCGCTCGAGATTCATTGAGTAGTGATAGTGAGGAATCATATTCCCCAGTGAAGCGTCGGTATGTTCGCCGCCGCATGCGCTCGGGTAGTTTTACCCTATGCTGGGCCCAGGGGATGGAAGTACATCCCGGAGTACACCCCATGGCCCTACCCCAGTTTTAGGTAGAAAATAGTGGGATTGATGTGGCTACACTTGGCATGGATAGACCACAGGCATCAGTGGATTGTGGTAGTGGTGATGGTAGTGTCCCCGCCATGCGTGACTCCCCAGCCCACGCTGGGACCACGCTGTTTGACTCGTCGTTCAAGGACAGAGTGGAGCGTCAGCACCAGCCCACCACAACCAAAACCACCGCACAACCCAGCCTATGATGTCCAGTATCCACAAGAAAAACTGTATGTGGGATTGGCAGCAAAATCCCCAATTTTTTCCCCAAGCCTCACCACTTTGATGACTCTCAAAGTGGAATTCTACCTATTGTCCCCTTGGAACACGGCAATGAACTGCAATTCTTTGAATTATTCTTTGACCAGCCATTGATGGAAATTATTGTCAGGGAAAGTAATAAGTATTTTGAGTACACCATGGCAAATATGTCATATCACCACAGTCAAGACTACACAGGTGGAAAGAAAACGACTGTTGCAGAAATGTATTTGCTTTTTGCAACAATAATGCTTTGCCTCCTTTTTCTATAAGCATAATATAAAAGCTTTACTGGTCCAACAGATCGGCTAATTTTTACCCGGTCTTCAGTGAAATAATACAGTGAACAGGTTTATTTACTGTTACGTATGTTGCACTCTCTGACAAAACCGGGCCTGACAGAAGTGACAGGTTATACAAGATTAGAGATGTTTTCATGTATCTCAAACAAAAGTTCGCATATACTTTTATCCAATCAAGAATCTTGTAATTGACGAGTCTTTGATTTTGTTCAAAGGTTAGACTGTCATTCAAGCAGTATATATCGAGCAAGAGGAAAGCTTTGGTATAAAACTGTTTGTACTCTGTGACTGTGACAGTGGCCCTGGGGGTTGGATATTGTTGTATACACGGGAAGTAAAACATTGAAAGATACCAAGATGTTATTGGGTATCTCAGGTGACTTTAGTGAGAAAATGAGGCACCTTATCTTGGTAAGGGGCATATATTTATATACCATAACTGGTACACAAACCATTACTCAGTGATTTCATGCGACGTGAACAAGACAGATGTGTGTGGCACAGTGGTTCTAAATCGTAAACATATGCCCCTGCTCAAAAGCAGGTGCTCGTGATGACGTGCAGGTGTTTACTGCCAATGACATCATGGCATTTCGGTGGCATGACAAACGAGATGTCCGTTGTTGACAACCATTCACCATAATGAAATGCAAGACAGTGGCAAAGCTGATCGAGTGGGCTAATGAACGTATTCGAAAACCAGTGACAGTGATTGATTATTACAAAACATGCGCTTGGTTGACAAATGTGACATGCAGATTGGTTTTGTTGACTGTGTTCGTAAGAGTTACAAGTGGTACATGAAACTTTTCTTCCATTCATGGCATTTCTATGCTCAATGCATATAATATGTACTAAAAAAAGACTGGCAACAGACCACCGTATGGTTTAATTTTGTTTGTCTGTTGTCAGACAACTCATAATGAAGTACCGTAAGAACACCTGCTATACAACAAGGTCCTCGAATTACTCAGGATATACCCAAGCGTTTGAGGAGGGAAGGTGATCATTTCATAATACAGCTTCCCTTTAAATCAGAAGAAATTTGCTGAGAAGAGATGCATGTCTGTGCACAAACAAAACGACGGCAACAAAGAAAGCAAAGACACTCGGTTTATGGGTGAGGAATGTAAGGTGCCTCTGTGCATGGTGCTTGTTTCAAGAGTCCACAAGCTCCAGCAGTTCTAAAACCATGTCCAGTGATTGTAAATATTAAATATATGATAGAACATTAGTATTATACAAGATTTGTGGGATGTTTATTGTAATAAACAACAGTGGTAAAACAATAATATAATAACTTTAGTGCAGTTATTGTGTTCAATACAGTGAGTTTATATATATACATTATTTACAGTATTGGTCTCTCAGGCCCTAAATGTTAGTAGGAATAGAAAAAAATTGGAAAAGAAAAGAAAAAACTTAAAAAAACGCTAAATAATGTAATGCGCGTATGTGGAATTCGTCGATGTTGCCGCCACCACATCATTTTTGACAAACTTCTCGGCACTGTATCTTGGTAAGTACTGATCAGAATTTTTTTTTTGTCTTATTACCTTAACCCTTTGACTGTTTTCGACGTATAAATAAGTCTTACGAGCCAATGTTTCTGACGTATATATACTCAATAATTCTAGCGGCTTCAAATCAAGCGGGAGAAAGCTGGTAGGCCCACATGTGAGAGAATGGGTCTGTGTGGTCAGTGTGCACCACATAAAAAAAATCCTGCAGCACACATTGCGTAATGAGAAAAAAAAAGCTCTGATCGTTTTTTTGGAATAAAACGCCGACTTTGAGGTGTATTTTCGTATAGTATTTATCGTTGTATTCGCATTTTCATGGTCTTAGGGGATAAAATGGAAAAAAATATTACAGAAATAGAGATGATTTTCATTACTTTGACAATGAAAAGACCATGAAACTGAGCTCAAAGTAGCGGAAATGTTCGATTTTTACCCCAAAGTTCAGGAGTAAATAAATCACACCACACGTCCAATACACGTCAACTAGGGAGTCTAATATTCTTTCACTAGTGCACTGATATTATTTATACCATTTTTACAATAATGCAGTAGTCTGCATAACAGTAAATTTTGTATTTTTTGTATGAATAAAAAATCAAAATAGAAAAAATAATAATATAAGAGGGGGCCTTGAGAGTGACTAATGAAAAGAGCATATGTTTTTTGTGCCCCGAATGTCTACCTTGTTTATTCTGGACCCTATTTTTAAATTGGCATTTTTTTTTAGTTTGCGTTTATTGGCCAAATTGCCAATTTCTGACCACCATATTGGGTAGTCCAAATTAGTAAATGGGAGGTTTCTTGTACTCAGCTGATAGATAAAATGGAGTTCTAAAGAAATAGCTATGAGTTTGGTCAACTGGAACAATGGAATCGCCTGAAAATAGGGCTCAAAGTCGGCGAAATCGCCGATACGCATATGTCGCCGAGACCGCTAACTTCGCGGGAGCATAATTCCATGAGTTTTCGACCAAATTTCGAACTTTTGGTGTCATTACCATCGAGAAAAGATTCTCTATCATTTCATAAGAAAAAATAATTTTTTTTTTTTTTTCAAAAATTGAGCGACATAGAATGACAGTTTCAGAAAAGGGCCTGAAACAGTCAAAGGGTTAATTCTGTAAGAAAAAATAATTTTTTTTTTCAAAATTTCTTGGACAGTGGAGCACCACTTCAGATTTTGGCCTTGGACCCTGAAGGGGTTAAGAAGTGTGGTAAGGCATGGTGAGGCTGCCAGTTCAGACAAAAGGGCAGGTGAGAAGTTTGTACAGGAGTTTAAGGGGTACATAGACACTGAGAAATTCAAACCCCAACAAGTGTTCAATTGTGATGAAACAGGCCTGTTTTGGAAGAAAATGCAAAAGAAGACTTACTTCATGCAGGAGGAAACGGCATTCCCAGGACACAAGCCTATGAAAGACAGGCTATGTGGCATGCAAAGAGTACGTAACCTTTATTCGATGCACGTATACACCCTCAATGAAAGGCTATCTCCCCCAACAAGCAAACCAGTACTAAGGATCGGATCATGGGGCCCCGTCGTTCGATTAGTACCCAGGTTCAAGCCAATGAGATTGTTTTGGCAATCGCAGAGGTGTTGTGGGCACCACCCACCTGTCTGCCCTTGTCATTTCCATTCTAGAGCTGGTTAAGTACTGTCCGCTCTCTAGTGGCATCTATTCTGCCTTGCTTACTGTGGCTTGGACAAATACCTATTGTTGTACATAGTGTACATACTTCTGTTCTTTCCAGCTACTTTACCCCCTTTCATTCTAAATAATGCCTCACGCACTTCCCCTACACTCACATCCTGTCCTTCTTCACTCCTAAAAGATAGTATACCTCCCTGGCCAGTGCATGAAATTACCGCTTCCCTTTCTTCGTCGACATTTAAAAGTTCCTCAAAATATTTTCGCCATCTACCCAAACCCTCCATCTCCCCATCTACTAACTCCCCTACTCTGTTTTTAACTGACAAATCCATTCGTTCTCTAGGCTTTCTTAACTTGTTTAACTCACTCCAAAATTTCTTCTTATTTTCATTAAAATTTCTTGACAGTGCCTCTCCCACTATCATCTGCTCTCCTTTTGGCACTCTCTCAACCCCTCTCTTCACCTTTCTTTTACTCTCCAAAATACTCTACTCTTTTATAACACTTCTGCTTTGTAAAAACCTTTTCATAAGCTAACTTTTACTCCTTTACTTCTTCATTTCACCAATTACTCCTCTTTTCCCCCGCACCCACTTTTCCTATAAAACCCCAAACTTCTGCCCCACATTCTAATACTGCATTTTTAAAACTATTCCAACCCCCTTTTAACCCCCCCCACTACTCATACTTGCACCAGCCCCCCTTTCTGCCAATAGCTGCTTATATCTCACCCGAACTTCCTCCTCCCTTAGTTTATACACTTTCACCTCCCTCTTGCTTATTGTTGCCATTTTCCTCTTTTCCCATCTGTTACTTAACTGTAGCTACAACTAATAATGATCTGATATATCAGTTGCCCCTCTATAAACGTGTACATCCTGGGGGCCTACCCAAACAACCTTTTATCCACCATACATAATCTAACAAACTACAGTGGACCCCCGCATAACGATGGCATCGCATAGCGATTTTTCCGCATAACGATTACTTTTATCGCAAAATTTTTGCCGCGCATACGATTAAAAACCCGCCCTTTCCGATTTTCGTCCGAGGACGCGTTCAAGTGCCCTCAGCAGCCTCACATGTGCCGCTCCGTTTCCCCTTGTTTACCAGCAGCCTCCGCGGTAACATCCAAGCATACACTCGGAATATTTTCGTATTTTACAGTATTTTCGGTGCTGTTTCTGGAAAATAAGTGACCATGGGCCCCAAAAAAGCTTCTAGTGCCAACCTGTGGTAAAAGGGTGAGAATTAGTATGGAAATTAAGAAAGATTTTGAAGGGTTTGGGCTAACCCCGAGAAGCCTATGCCAGTGTGGAATCCATTTTTGCCTACTTCAAAGATTAAGAAATGTGTGCAGAGTGGGTTGAACTGCAAACCTTTATAGATGAAAATCACCCTGACACAGCTGTTGCAAAGCCGTGCTTGTGACTATTTCAATGACAATGTTATGGCCCATTTTAGGAAAGTCTTGAAGGAACGGGAGGTACAAAAGGGTCTATGGACGATTTGTTGTGCGACAGAGGTCCAGTGACTTCAAAACTGGTCCTAGTGGCATTAAAAGAAGAAGGGAAGTAAACCCCAGAAAAGGACTTTCTACCTCAAGTCCTAATGGAAGGGATTCCCCTTCTAAACGTAAAGAAGATAAAAGCTCTCCCCTCCTCCCATCCCATCAATCATCACCAGATCTTCAATAAAAGTAAGTGTCATGTAATTGTGCATGCCTTTTTCAGTTTGTGTGTATTAAAATTAACATTTCATGTGGTAAAAAAATTTTTTTTTCATACTTTTGGGCGTCTTGCACGGATTAATTTTATTTCCATTATTTCTTATGGGGAAAATTCATTCGCATAACGATTATTTCGCATAACGATGAGCCCTCTTGCACGGATTAAAATCGTTAACCGGGGGTCCACTGTACTTTCATTACATGCCATATCATACCTTGTATATTTATCCTCTTCTTCATAAAATATGTATTACTTATTACCAAACCTCTTTCTACACATAACTCAATTAAAGGTTCCCCATTTTCATTTACCCCTAGCACCCCAAATTTACCTACTACAGTGGACCCCAGCTTAACGATTACCTCCCAATGTGACCAATTATGTAAGTGTATTTATGTAAGTGCGTTTGTACGTGTATGTTTGGGGGTCTGAAATGGACTAATCTACTTCACAATATTCCTTATGGGAACAAATTCGGTCAGTACTGGCACCTGAACATACTTCTGGAATGAAAAAATATCGTTAACTGGGGTCCACTGTATTCCCTCCACAACATTTTTGCCCACTTTAGCATTGAAATTCCCAACCACCATAACTCTCACACTTGGTTCAAAACTTCCCATGCATTCACTCAACATTTCCCAAAATCTCTCTCTCTCCTCTACACTTCTCTATTCTCCAGGTGCATATACGCTTACTATAACCCACTTTTCACATCCAACCTTTATTTTACTCCACATAATCCTGAAATTAATACATTTATAGTCCCTCTTTTCCTGCCAAAACTTCTGCATGGATATAAAAGGAAAAGTAATAAGACCAAGAACTATTAAGATAAAATCAAAGAAAACTCAGATGAGTGTGTATAAACAAACATGTACATGTATGTGTAGTGTGACCTAAGTGTAGGTAGAAGTAGCAAGACATACCTGTAATCTTGCATAATTATGAGACAGACAAAAGACAGCAGCAATCCTACCATCATGTAAAACAATTACAGGCTTTCATTTCACACTCGCTTGGCAGGACGGTAGTACCCCCGTGGGTGGTTACTGTCTACCAACCTACTACCTACAAAATTAAATAAGTCTCCACAATAAGTGAAGACTGGCCAAAAAATATTTATAACAATTTTAGTAGAATGACATGGAGAGTGTATAAATCTGTAGGGGAAGGAAGGCGGGGTAGGGGTCGTCCTCGAAAAGGTTGGAAAGAAGGGGTAAGGGAGGTTTTGTGGGCAAAGGGCTTGGACTTCCAGCAGGCGTGCATGAGCGTGTTCGATAGGAGTGAATTGGGACCTGACTATCTGTTGGAGTGTGAGCAGGGTAATATTTAGTGAAGGGATTCAGGGAAACCGGTTATTTTTACATAGCCGGACTTGAGTCCTGGGAATGGGAAGTACAATGCCTGCACTCTAAAGGAGGGGTTCGGGATATTAGCGGTTTGGAGGGATATGTCGTGTATCTTTATACGTACAGTGGACCCCCGCATAACGATGGCATCACATAGCGATTAATCCGCATACCGCTTACTTTAATCGCAAAAATTTTGCCGCGCATACCGATTAAAAACCCGCTCACCGATTTTCGTCCGAGACGCGTCCAATGTGCGCCCTCAGCCAGCCTCACATGTGCCGCCCGTGCCATTGTTTTCCTGCCAGCCTCCGCGGTAACATCCAAGCATACACTCGGAATATTTCGTATTATTACAGTGTTTTCGGTGCTGTTTCTGGAAAATAAGTGACCATGGGCCCCAAGAAAGCTTCTAGTGCCAACCGTACACCAATAAGGGTGAGAAGTCCCATTGAAATGAAGAAAGAGATCATTGATAAGTATGAAAGTGGAGTGCGTATTGCCGACCTAGTCAAGCTGTACAAGAAACCCCAATCAACCATCGCTACTATTGTGGGCACCAGAAAGACAATCAAGGAAGCTGTTCTTGCAAAAGGTTTAACTGTGTTTTCGAAACAAAGATCGCAAGTGATGGAAGATGTTGAGAGACTCTTATTGGTGTGGATAAATGAAAAACAGCTAGCAGGAGATAGCGTATAAATGGAAGACAGGAATAAATAAAGGGGATGTAAATAGTGTGCTGAAAATATCTAGCCTAGACAGGACTCGCAGCAATGGTTTTAAGTTGGAAAAATTCAGATTCAGGAAGGATATAGGAAAGTACTGGTTTGGTAATAGAGTTGTGGATGAGTGGAACAAACTCCCAAGTACCGTTATAGAGGCCAGAACGTTGTGTAGCTTTAAAAATAGGTTGGATAAATACATGAGTAGATGTGGGTGGGTGTGGTTAGACCTGATAGCTTGTGCTAACAGGTCGGTTGCCGTGTTCCTCCCTTAAGTCAATGTGACCTGACCTGACTAGGTTGGGTGCATTGGCTTAAGCCGGTTAGGAGACTTGGACCTGCCTCGCATGGGCCAGTAGGCCTTCTGCAGTGTTCCTTCGTTCTTATGTTCTTATGTTCTTAAGCGATCATATGTGAAAAGGCTAGGAAGTTGCATGAGGATTTAATTAAAAAAATGCCTGCAACTAGTGATGATGTGAGTGAATTTAAGGCCGCAAAGGTTGGTTTGAGAGATTTAAGAAGCATAGTGGCATACATAGTGTGATAAGGCATGGTGAGGCTGCCAGTTCGGACCACAAAGCGGCTGAAAAATATGTGCAGGAATTCAAGGAGTACATAGACAGTGAAGGACTGAAACCTGAACAAGTGTTTAATTGTGATGAAACAGGCCTGTTTTCTGGAAGAAAATGCCAAGCAGGACCTACATTACTCAGGAGGAAAAGGCACTCCCCGGACATAAGCCTATGAAAGACAGGCTTACTTTGTTGATGTGTGCCAATGCTAGTGGTGATTGCCAAGTTAAGCCTTTTTTAGGTTAAAACACTCTGAAACTCCCAGAGCATTCAGGGAAAAGAATGTCCTCAAGGATAATTTGTGGGGTGCTGTGGAGGGCAAAAAAGTAAGGCATGGGTCACTAGGGACTTTTTCTATAACTGGTTTACACCATGCATTTGCCCCCAATGTGAAAGATTACCTAACTGAAAAGAAATTAGACCTTAAGTGCCTCCTGGTGTTAGACAATGCCCCTGGTCATCCTACAGACGTGGCAGAGCGACTTTATGGGGACATGAGCTTCATTAAGGTGAAGTTTTTGCCTCCTAATACCACTCCTCTCCTGCAGCCCATGGCCCAGCAGGTTATTGCAACTCAAAAAACTGTACACAAAAGCTCTGTTTGAAAGGTGTTTTTGTAGTAAACCTCAGAAACTCAGCTGACTCTAAGAGAGTTTTGGAGAGAGGCACTTTAATATCCTCAATTGTGTAAACCTTATAGGTAAGGCTTGGGAGGGAGTGACTAAGAAAAAACCTTGAACTCTGCTTGGAAGAAACTGTGGCCAGAATGTGTAGACAAAAGGGATTTTGAAGGGTTTGAGGCTAACCCTGAGAATCCTGTGCCAGTTGAGGAATCCATTGTGGCTTTGGGGAAAGTCCTTGGGGTTGGAGGTTAGTGGGGAGGATGTGGAAGAGTTGGTGGAGGAGGACAATAAAGAACTAACCACTGATGAGCTGATAGATCAACTTCAAGAGCAAGAGGCCAGCCCGGGGGGAAACTGGTTCAGAGGAGGGGGAGAGAAGAAATTGAAGAAGTTGCCTACTACAAAGATAAAGGAAATCTGTGCAAAGTGGCTTGAAGTGCAAACCTTCATGGATGAAAATCAACCCCCACCAGCTATTGCAAGCCGTGCTGGTGATTATTACACTGACAATGTTGTGAAAACACTTTAGGCAAGTCATAAAGGAACGAGAGGTACAGGCCACTATGGACAGATATTTGTGCGAAAGAAGTCCGTGACTCTGAAGCTGGGGCCCCAGTGGCATTAAAGAAGAAGGGAAGTAACCCCAGAAAAGGACTTGCTACCTCAAGTCCTAATGGAAGGGGGTTCCCCTTCTAAACATAAAACTCTCTCTCCCCTCCTCCCATCCCATCAATCATCACCAGATCTTCAATAAAAGTAAGTGTCATGTAATTGTGCATGCCTTTTTCAGTTTGTGTGTATTAAAATTAACATTTCATGTGGTAAAAAAAATTTTTTTTCATACTTTTGGGTGTCTTGCACGGATTAATTTTATTTCCATTATTTCTTATGGGGAAAATTCATTCACATAACGATTATTTCGCATAACAATTACCCCTCTTGCACGGATTAAAATCGTTAACCGGGGGTCCACTGTATATGCTTCTAAACTGTTGTGTTTATGAGCACCTATGCAAAAACAGTGATTATGTCTGAGTGAGGTGAAAGTGTTGAATGATGAAAGTATTTTCTTTTTGGGGATTTTCTTTCTTTTTGGGTCACCCTGCCTCAGTGGGAAACGGCCGACTTGTTAAAAAAAAAAAAAAAAACTTCTGTTCTTACTTGGTGAAAGGATAATATAAGTCAAAAGTTTTCTGCTGTGTTTGTTTTTGCTCCCTTTACATCCAGGATAACAGGCCTTTGAATTCCTGGGTTGTAATATGGGTAGCCTGTCTGGGAGCCGGAGCTGGACTTAGTGCACGAGTTGAGCCTAGGGCGATGATGGAAGCAGGAATTTTGTGTAACATGTTGTCTGGCATTGCATTAGCTTTGCCAACGCTTTACAAAACTTTGCGTTTCAGCCTTGTGTTTTATGGTGAGCCTGCTATTGTATGATTGTTGACATCTTGTTACTAGTTTGTTCGTTGTGCTCGCTTCGCTACAGTCAATCTTGCTGCTTTGTGAAGATTTTGCAGTCAGCTTTGCTATTATGTATTCTGCAGTCGGACTGTGCATAGCTAAGCATGTACTGCAAGTAATGTGTTACGTTGGGGTACAAGTATTTTGCAGTCGTACTGTGCATAGCTAAGCGTGTACTGCAAATAGTGTGTTATGTTGGGGTATGCTGCCTAGACGAGTCAGACGTCTAGCGTCTGAATACATTTTATTAAACTTGTCTAAATTTTCCCTACAGCATTCTTGGCAAATTGCTCGTTCCATTGGCATTGATTACAAACGTACTCTCACAGCTGTGCAGCTTCGTACTCCTATAAATACCAAACTTCGAGAAGAGGAATGGCACATCAAACTCCTCCTCCTACGGGAGCCAGGAATAAAACCCTGATGTTCTCGCAGGAGGAAAATGATACATCAACTGAGCAAAATCATCAGTCTCGTGCAACAGGGTTGTCTGAAGGCGAATCAGCTGTGTTGGCACTTGCGTTAGCGAAAGTCAATCTTGAGCAGACTAGGGAACAGAGGGCATATGCCAAGGAAGAGTTTGATGGGAAAAAGAAAGAAGGCAGTTTTCGCAAGTTGTAAATGACTTTAGTTTACAGAAAGCAGTACAGCTTGTTCCCCACTTCAATGAGGCAGAACCAGAAAAATTTTTCGAAACTTTCAAAAATCAGGCTCGAGCCTTGAGGTGGCTGGAACAGCATTGGGTGTCATTGGTTCACATAGCGTTGTTTGGTAAGGCACAAGAGTTTACGTCAGTATTAAATGACACTGATTTTACCAATTATAAAGTGAAGACCACAGTTCTGGGAGCATATCAATGCATCCCAGCTAAGTATAGGAAGTCATTCAAGTTAGGCAGACGACAGCTTGGTCAATCCCTGGTGGATTTTGTGTGACAGCAGACCAAAGCTTTTACCAGCTGGCATAAAGCAAGTGGTGTTGCTACCTTTGATGATCTCGTGCAGCTAATCCTAGTCGACAACCTGCTGGAGTCTGTGGGACCAGAGGTTAGAGTCTTTCTGCAGGATCATGACTTAACCACGGCGTTGGAGGCAGCCAGGTTGGCCGATACCTTCGAAACTAACCGCTCCTTGTCTGAGCGGTCCCATCTCTCTTTTCAACAGCCTGGCATGAGCAAATTTCATCAACATTGGAGGATGAAGTGCCAGCCGGAGGGAAAACGTCTACATCAGCCAACTGTCCGGGAGCTGAAGCTGGACTTAGAGCACGGGTTGAGCCTAGGGTGATGCTGGAAGGAGGAACATTGTGTAGCTTGCTGTCTGGCATTGCATTAGCTTTGCCAACGCTTCACAAACTTTGCCTGTCAATTACCTTGCTATGGTCAGCCTTGCTAATTATGATCGTTGACAGCTTGCTACTAGCTTGTTCAGTGTGCTCGCTTCGTTACGTTCAATCTTGCTGTTGTGTGAAGATTTTGCAGTCAGCTTTGCTATTGTGTATCAGCCTCGCCAGTGTATGTGCGTACTCTGCAGTCGTATTGTGCATAGCTAAGCGTGTCTTGCAAATACAGTGGACCCTCAGCTAACGATATTAATCTGTTCCTGAAAGCTAATCGTTAGCTGAAATTATCGTTAGCTGAATTAATTTTTCCCATAAGAAATAATGGAAATCAAATTAATCCGTGCAAGACACCCCAAAGTATGAAAAAAATATTTTTTACCACATGATATATTAATTTTAATACACACAAACTGACACTTATCTTTATTGAAGATCTGGTGATGATTGATGGGATGGGAGGAGGGGAGAGTGCGGAAGTTATTAATGTTTAGAAGGGGAATCCCCTTCCATTAGGACTTGAGGTATCAAGTCCTTTTCCGGAGTTACTTCCCTTCTTCTTTTAATGCCACTAGAACCAGCTTGAGTCACTGGACCTCTGTCGCACAACAAATCTGTCTACAGAGGTCTGTACCTCTCTGTTCCTTTCTGTACCTCTCTGTTCCTTTAAGATTTGCCTAAAATGGAACACAACATTGTTATTGTAATAGTCACCAGCATGGCTTGCAATAGATGTTAAGGTTAATTTTCATCCACAAAGGTTTGCAGTTCAACCCACTTTGCACACATTTCCTTAATCTTTGAAGTAGGCACAATGGATTCCACAACTGGCATAGGCATCCCAGGGTTAGCCCCAAACCCTTCAAAATCTTTCTTAATTTCCATACTAATTTTCACCCTTTTTATCACAGGGTTGGCACTAGAAGCTTTCTTGGGGCCCGTGGTGACTTATTTTGCAGGTATAATCACTAAAAACGCTGTGATAATATGAAATGTTCCGATTGTATGCGTGGATGCGACCGCACTGGCTGGCTTATAAACACTAGCACCCACGGGACAACTGAGGCGCGCTAAGGCCACACGTGTAAGCGTCTCGAACGAATCATGTTGGGCGAGTTTTTTAGCGTTAGCCGAGGCAAAATTTTTGTGTTAAAATGTATCGTTAGCTGTATTTAACATTAGCTGATACCATCGTTAGCTAAGGGTCCACAGTAACGTGTTATGTTGAGGTACAAGTACAGTGGACCCCCGCCTTACGATATTAATCCGTTCCTGAGAGCTCATCGTAAGCCAAAATTATCGTTAGCTGAATTAATTTTCCCCATAAGAAATAATGGAAATCAAATTATTCCGTTCCTGACACCCCAAAGTATGAAAATTTTTTTTTTTACCACCTGAAATATTAATTTTAATACACACAAACTGAAGAAGACATGCACAATTACTACTCTACTAAGAATAGAATACATGACACTTACCTTTATTGAAGATCTGGTGGTGATTGATGGGATGGGAGGAGGGGAGTGTGTGGAAGTTATTGTTCAGAAGGGGAATCCCCTTCCATTAGGACTTGAGGTAGCAAGTCCTTTTCCAGGGTTACTTCCCTTCTTTTAATGCCACTAGGACCAGCTTGAGAGTCACTGGACCTCTGTCGCACAACAAATCTGTCCATAGAGCTCTTTAAGACTTTCCTAAAATGGGCCATAACATTGTCATTGTACAGGTTGCCAACATGGCTTGCAGTAGCTGTGTCAGGGTGATTTTCATCCATAAAGGTTTCCAGTTCAACCCACTTTGCACACATTTCCTTAATCTCTTTTTCCAATTCCATACTAATTCTCCCCCTTTTTACCACAGGGATGGCACTAGCTTTCTTGGGGTCCACGGTGACTTATTTTGCAGTTACAAGCACTAAAAACACTGGGATAATGTGAAGTGTACCGAAAGTATGCGTAGATGTGACCGCACTGGTTGGCTTGTAAACAGTGGCGCTGAGGTCACACATGGGATGCGTCCCGGATGAGTCACATAAGGCGAGTTTTTTATCATGAGGCGAGGCAAAATTTTTGCGTTCAAATGCTTCGTATAGCAGATTTAATGTAACGCAATGCGTTCGTAAGGCGGGGGTCCACTGTATTCTGCAGTCGTACTGTGCACAGCTAAGCGTGTCTTGCAAATAATGTGTTATGTTGGGGTACAAGTATTCTACAGTCGTACTGTGCATAGCAAATAACTTATGTGCTGGGGTATGCCACCTAGACGAGCCAGACGTCTGGTGTTGGAATACACGTTGGTAAACTGGTTTAAATTTTCCCTACAGTGTTGTTGGCAAATTGCTCATTCCATTGGCATTGATTACTAACGCACTCTCACAGCTGCGCAGCTTCGTAATCTTATAAGTATCAAACTTCGGAAAGAGAGATGGCACATCAGACTTCTCCCTCTACGGGAGCCAGGAATAAATCCCTGATGTTCTCGCCGGAGGAAAATGATACATCAACGGAGCAAAATCGTCAGTCTCGTGCAACAGGGTTGTCTGAAGGCGAATCAGCTGTGTTGGCACTTGCGTTAGCGAAAATCAATCTTGAGCAGACTAGGGAACAGAGGGCATATGCCAAGGAAGAGTTTGATAGGGAAAAAGAAAGAAGGCAGTTTTTGCAAGTTGTAAATGACTTTAGTTTACAGAAAGCAGTACAGCTTGTTCCCCGCTTCAATGAGGCAGAACCAGAAAAATTTTTCGACTTTCAAAAATCAGGCTCGAGTCTTGAGGTGGCCAGAACAGCACTGGGCGTCATTGGTTCACACAGCGTTGTTTGGCAAGGCACAGGAATTTATGTCAGTGTTAAATGACACTGATTTTTCCAATTATAAAGTGAAGACCACAGTTCTGGGAGCATATCAATGTATCCCAGCTAAGTATAGGAAGTCATTCAAGTTAGGCAGATGACAGCTTGGTCAATCACTGGTGGATATTGTGCAACAGCAGACCAAAGCTTTTACCAGCTGGTATAAAGCAAGTGGTGTTGCTACCTTTCGTGCAGCTTGTCCTAGTTGACAATCTGCTAGAGTCTGTGGGACAAGAGGTTAGAGTCTTTCTGCAGGATCGTATCTTAACCACTGCATTGGAGGCACCCAGGTTGGCCGATCCCCTTGAAACCAACCGCTCCTTGTCTGAGCGGTCCCATCTTTCTTTTCAACAGCCTGGAATGAGCAGAGATCATCAACATTGGAGGATGAAATACCAGCCGGAGGGAGAACGTCTACATCAGCCAACTAAGACACCTGGTGAGCCACGCTATTCAACTTATGGTCAACCTGGTGAGTGACAAACCACTCAACACGGTGCGACTCGACAACAGTATCCAGAGCGACACCAGCCAGAGTGACACCAGTTGCAACGTCAGCAGGGAGCTAAGGTCAAGCCTGTCATCTGCTTCCTATGTAACAAAGTAGGTCACATTCGTCCCAAGTGCCCCCATAAGCCCCAACTGTTAGGGAAAATCTATAGTGTCCTTAGTAACATATCCCAGAAAAAAGTAGAGAAAGGGATGGCTCCTTACTACTGTCAGAGTCGTATTTCCCTTCAGGAAGACTCGAAAACAACTGAAGTCACAACCTTTAAAGATACTGGAGCATATTGCTTACTTATAAGAGAGGGAGTACTTTCCTTTCCTGAACACACTTCATTACAATCCTCTGTTTTGCTGGAAGCATTCGGAGGAGTGATCTTTTCTGTCCCCTTGCATAGAATCTATGTACAGTGCAAATATTACACTGGATACTTGACTGTGGGTTGTATGAGAGGGATTTCCTATGAAAGATGCCATGTTATTACTGGGTAATAACATTACCACTGCTAGTGTATGTCCTGAACCCATAATGATTAATCCTTCTCCGGTGTTGGCCATAACTTGGGCAACAGCCCAAGGGTTGTCTGGCGAGAATGCTGACCTATTCTTGGACTCCGATCTCGGAATAGCCAATTTGTTTTACGAGGAAAACTGGCCAGAGCCTCGTAAATTAAGTGAACAGACCCAGATCAAGCCCTTTTATTCCAGGGTTGCAGGACTGCCAGATATCTCTGTTTATGGGAAAAACAACAAAAGGACCCTTCTTTGAATTTCGCTTTTCAGGCAGACATGGGTAAATCCTTTTCGGATCATCTGGTCAAGTATAAACTTAAAAACGACTATTTGATCTGCACTGAGACTGGTAAAGAGATAGAGGGCCGGCAACTGTCAGACAGGTTAGTGGTTCCAACAAAGTTTAGACCTCAAATATTTAATATAGTTCATAATACTTCATTAGGAGATCACTTAGGAATTACTAGAACATTATACAGTAAGGCCCCGCTTTATGGCGTTTCGCCTTACGGCCTTCCACTAATATGGCGATGTCAAATTATGGTCAAAATTTGCTATACGGCAAGCGGTCTTTTAAATATGGCGCCCCCCACCCGATTTGTTTACATTTTCCATGACCACATCTATTATGTCAGTAAACTTTCCAAAATTTCAAGTGTTTTAAAGTTACTGCATATTTTATATGTACTCTGATAATTATACTTATGCCTATGTTACCTTACCTAAATATACTTACACACTATTGGCTGCAGGTTTGCAGGAGCATTGAACTTTCAGTCTCGATCTCGTACCAATGTTTCGAAAACTGGCCCAGAGCCTAGATAATTAAGTGAACAGACCCAGTCAAGCCTTTTATTCCAGGTTGCGTAGAATCTGTTTGGAAAACAAAAGAGACCTCTTGAAGTCGGTGATTGCAGACATGGTAAATTGTCGGAACTTTCAGGCAGCTAAAATTAAAAACACTCAATTTGGTGCACTGAGTTTCTAAAGAGATAGTGGCCGGAACGCAGGAGGGTTAGTAGTTCAAAAACTGAAAATCAAGAGTGATAGTTCATAAACTTCCCGATATGACTCACTAGGAAATTAAAGACGTATACGATCACGCCCCCAATGATTGCTAGGTGTCCCAGCTATAAGGACCATACAATTATGGTCAAGTGCAACTGCAACTGCCTCTAAACATAATGGGCCCCAACACCCTTGATTTCTTTTCTGCACTGACAAGCAGCCAAACTTTCCAATTCAAGTGTTTTAGTGGCTCGTATTGTTTACTGCTGCAGATCAACACTTATGACGTCCTGTACCACAAGCAAGCCTGGCTGAGAGCAGGGCATAACGCGAGCGTCTGCCCCGACGCATCACAGGTAAACTCCAGTTAAACTAAATGTCTTTTTTTACATCAATATAGGCATTTTCATTAATCCATCTATGATATTTTCCTCAAAATTATATATGAAACCCATTACATAGCATATAAACATGATACATATGCTCAATAAAAATTGATGTAAATATGAGATTTGTTTACAAAGCAGCTGTGTAGGTAGTGTCTGAAGAATTACGTTTTCTCTAGTCAAACACTGGGGGTAACTGTAGAAAAATATTCTTTTCGTATGCCTTTACTCAATGTATAGCAATTCACGACCCTTGTGGGTTTAGTGCTTTTTATAATAAATAATTATTATTATTATTATTATTATTAATAAAAATAATATTATTATTAATACTAATAATAATAATAATAATTAATAATAATATTATTATTATTATTATTATCATCTTCATTCACTCTAAAAATGGTGTGTTGCTGTTTGTTTATTCTGAACTAACTTGTACAACTTGTACACAATGTAAGAGTATTTGTACTTGTGAGGTAATTATTATTAAAATAAAAAAATATTGAGGTAAATGTTTTACAAACTTTTACAAATGGACGTGAATGAACTAAAAGTAGACACATATTAATACGCATTTATTTCGCCTGACCAAGTGATCGTCCACTACCTGTTCAGTTTGTGTTCTTACATTGTCTCAACTCTGTATCTCGTTCTCTCTCTCGTTTACGAGACACATATTAATACGCATTTATTTCGCCTGACCAAGTGATCGTCCACTACCTGTTCAGTTTGTATTCTTACATTGTCTCAACTCTGTATCTCGTTCTCTCTCTCGTTAACTAGTTGGCTCTCATTGACGATGGCGTCTAAGGTTAGCTGTAATAAAAAGAGAAGTCGTAAGCGTCTTGCTTTAAGTGCCAAGTTAGAGGATGATGGTGTTGCCATTCTGATTTTATTCAATAAACACCCTGCCACTCACCTCTCGCACATTAATATTAATATTTTAAGGTAAGTAATAAGTGTACTGTGTGTGTATCTTACCATTTATTGTGTTTTTAATGCCTATTTCTGTTGCTAACTTAATACAAGTTAGTGTAAACTTGTTGTCTGGCATTTATTGCACATTTTATATGCTCTGATAATAATACTTGTGGAGCCGGGTGGAGGGACAACATTATGTTTTCTCTGCTCAGCCATCAGAGAAAACGTGTATGAATCTGCATTTGGCCCAGCCACTCCCCCACTCTGCTTTTGTTTACAATTTTCGGCATGAATTATTCATTACTTCTACCTTCGTTTATGATGGCATCTAAAGGTAGTTGTTAGAAATGATTAAATTCAGTGAACAAGGCATGTCGATGTTAATAATATGGCTCTGGGCCACAGTGTAGGTAGCCGGTAGGTGTAGCCCAGGCTACACCTACCGGTTACCTACACGGACTTCCTACAAATAAATACTACTCACCTCTCTTCCTATATTAAGACTACACATATTTTAAGGTAAATAATGAGTGTACTGTATGTGCATTTTACCTCTCTGGGATGTTTTAAATATCGTATATTAAGTATGAGACGGGGAGCCGGAGCTACCTACACCTGGGTTACCTGCACCTGACTTCCTACAAATAAGTACATACTACTCACCTCTCTCCCTACATTAATATTACAAATACATACTTTAAGATAAGTAATGAATTTACTGTGACTGTATTTTACTTTGTGTGTTTTTAATGCCTAGTTCTATTACTAACTTAATATAATTCAGTGTAAACTTGTTGTCTGGCATTTATAAATGGAAAAAAATGGAGTTCTGCCTTCCGGCGATGTCTGCTTTCCGGCGACAGCCTGGAACCTAACGCGCCATATAAGTGGAGCCATACTGTATAGAATCACAAAAGAATTTTATTGGCCAAAATTAAGGCAGGATGTGAAGAATCATATCTGATGTTGCCGAGAATGTCAGCAAGTAGGGAAACCTGGACATTCCATTAAACCTGCACCTCTCCAGCCTATAACTGCTGATAGAGAACCTTCTGCAGAGTTAATTATAGATTGTGTAGGTCCATTACCTAAGTCAATGTCTGGAAATCAGTACTTATTTACCAGTATTAATACTGCACAATTCCCATGCACAGTATTAATACTAAAACTATTCTCAAGGCTTTAACCAGATTTATTTCTTGTTTTGGCATTCCTAAACCTATTCAAAGTGATCAAGGTATTAATTTCACTGCCAAAGCATTTAGGGAAGCATTAACTAGGTTAGGGATAATCCACAACTTATCCACTGCCTATCATCCTCAGTCCCAAGGCGCCTTAGAAAGTTTCCATCAGACGTTAAAAACCATGATGAGAACTTTTTGCATGCATTTTCCTACAGATTGGGATGATCTTTGGGCACAATGTACGAGGTCCTCTTCAGGTGCTCAAAGAAGGATGGATGGGAGAAGACGTTAGCACAACACTCTACAACCCGTCTTCAAGGTTGCAAGTGGCACGTCAGTTAGCGAAGGCTAACTTAACCCTTTCAGGGTCTGTCCCATAGATCTACGCCAAAATTCTAGCGGCGTCAAATTTAGCGTGAGAAGGCTGGTAGGCCTACATCTGAGAGAATGGGCCCAGGTGGTCAGTGTGCACACTACAGAAAAAATCTGGACACCCGCATGGCATTGTGGCAACGCCAGCAAAGTAGCTTTGTTCATCGTGCCTGGCGACAAGGAAGCTCTCACTCCCACTCACTCTCTGGGTGAATTCTGACTCTCCTCTTCACAACTTACAGTTCTGAGACTGATGAAAGTGGAGCTGAAGACGAATTCTATGGTTTTGAACCATATGGTACAATGGTGCCATGTCATACAATATCATATGGTACAATGTATCATATGGTACAATGTACCATATGGTACAATGTACCATATGGTACCATGTACCATATAGTACATTGTACCATATGGTACATTATACCATATGGTACAGGGACCCTTATGGAAATAAGTCTAACTTTTTTGGGTTATCCTAGGTTCTCCAAACATATGCTGCTAAGTATGATATTCTATGTAACTTTATTTGTGTATACCTAAATAAACTTACTTATGATGCCACATGCACTTGAGTAAGTTTATTCAGGTGTACAGAAATACAATTACATAGATTATCATACATAGCAGCATACGTATAAAATCCTAGGATAACCCAAAAATGTCAGGGTGACTTATTTCCATAGTTATCCCTGTATCTGTACCATATGGTGTCCTGTATTGTATGGTACTCTGTGCCATATGGTACCCTGTGCCATATGGTACCCTGCACAAGTGTTATCCTCTACTGCATGGTACCCTATACCATATAGTACAATGTACCGTATGGTACCCTGTAACATATGATACCATGTACCATATGGTCAATAGGTGTTGGTGGCATGAGACACCAGCCAAGACTGAGTGAGTGGCAACGCAAGCTAGCTACTGACTCCGCAATTTCTGAGACAAAGCTCCACCTCAAGGAACACGTCGAGTTCCTGTACATTTGTAAATATATAATAGAACATTACTAATATACAACATTTTTGCATATTTTTGTTGTAAACAACTATTGTAAACAAAATAATAATGAAAATATTAGTGTGTTTATTGTGTTGAATACAACAGTACCATATGGTACAATGAATGATATGTTATCATTGTACCATATGGTACCATTGCACCATAAGGTACTATTGTACCACATGGTACCATAAGGTACCATTGCACCATATGGTACCATTGCACCACATGGTACCATTGTACCAAATGGTGCCATTGTATCATATGGTATCATTGTATCATATGGTGCCATTGTACCATATGTTACCATTGCACCCTATAGCACCATTGTACCATATGGTACTATATGGTACCATTGTATTCAACACAATAACCGCACTAATATTTTCATCATTTTGTTTACAATAAACTTGTAAACAAGTTTTGTAAGCAATATAATGATAAACAAATTAGTGCAGTTATTGTGTTGAATACAATGAGTGTACACTTATACAATATACATTATACTGGTCTCACAGGCCACATATGTTATTAGAAAAAGAAAAAAAATAGAAAAGAAAAGAAAAAAGTATAAAAAACGTAAAATAAAAAAATGGGATTTTGGGGTTGTCACTGATGTTGCTGCCCCCGGTCATTTTGGGTCAAATTCCCACTGCTGTATCTTGGTAAGTACTGATCAGAATTTTTTGTTTTGTTTTATTACCTTCACAAAAATATTATCTTTAATTCTGTATGAATTTTTTTTTTTTTTCAAAATTTCTTGGACACTGGGGCACCACTTCAGATTTTGGCCTTGGACCCTGAAAGGGTTAAAGGGAGCTCAAAACAAGATGAAACAGAGGTATGGCAGAAATGCACAATTCTGCTCCTTCCACCCAGGAGACAAGGTGTTGGAACAGGAACCTATACCTGGCCACACCTTGAAAGCTAGATTTACGGGACCTATGCAAATTGTAAGTAAATTATCTGATGTAAATTATGTGGTATCTCCCCTTGCTAAGACCTCAAAAACTAAAGCCACATTAATCAATTAAAATCTTTTTATACACCAGATGAAGTCCCAGTAATGACTCTGTCCTCTACCTCTGAGGATGACTGACTCTTTGCACTCTATTTCTGACATTAATGTCAAGCTTCCAAACTCTGTCCTCCTCAAGGACCCTAGCCCTTTAATGGTGGAGCGATCTGAAACTCAAGCAACAAGTTTAACTGCGCTTCTACAGTCACACCCTGATATTTTTTCGGATGTGCCCAAAAAATTTACGTTAGGTTATCATGACATAGATGTGGGAAACTCTAAACCTATTAAACTCTCCCCCTACAGAGCTAATCCTGAAAAGCAGAAGCTACTTCAGCAGGAGGTAGAATTTCTGTTAGAGCAAATTCCCCCTCTTCATTTCAGAAACTTATCCATCAGGCTATTGAAGGATTTGAAGGCACAGCAGCTTACCTAGATGACATCGTGGTGGTGTCCGATACTTGGGATCAACACCTGTTTAGGCTTAAGGCTCTCTTTGAGACCTTCCAGAGTTCCCATTTAACTGTTTATTTATCTAAGTCTTCCTTTGGCCAGGCCACTGTTACTTTTCTGGGCCATGAAGTAGGTAGTGGTAAAGTTGCTCCTAAATTTGCCGAAGTTCTTGCCATTAAAGATTACCCAATTCCCCATGATAGGAAATTTCTTCAATGTTTCCTAGGCATGATAGGGTTTTACAGAAAATTTTATAAATTTTTTTCTGATATTGTAGCCTCCCCTTACCAGTCACAAAGTTCCCTTTAATTGGACCCCAGAATGTCAAAATGCTTTTAAGAAAGCAAAAAGATTGTTGTGTACTGCACCCATTCTTTTGTCTCCAGACTTCTCCAAACCTTTCTCATTACAGGTTGATGCTTGAGAGTCTGGGGTTGGGGCAGTACTGTTGCAAAACGGGGACGAGGGGTTGCAGCCTGTGGTCTTCTACTTGGCAAAATTCCAGCCGCACCCGAGGGCTTACTCTACTATTGAAAAAGAAGCCCTCGTGCTGGTACTGGCTGTGGAGCACTTCGATGTTTACGTGAGCCAGACTTCCCAGGTGGTCAATGTCTACAGTGACAACAACCCTCTGGTATATCTCCAAGCCATGAAGAACCACAATACAAGGCTCATGAGACGGAGTCTACAACTGCAACCCTATTCTCTCAGAATAATACACATTGCCGGCAAAGAAAATAAGTTGGCAGATGCGTTATCCAGACTGTATTAATGTATTAGGTTAGGATGTGTTAGGGACCTATGGTAACATGAAAGCTCTTTTTTCCCCCCTTTATGTGATGGGGTTTCTTTTTTAGTGAAGAGGTGCGGGTTACCTTCTGCCCGTACCTTGGACCTACGTTAGCCCTACTGTCTGCTGTTTTGCTCCATGTTTAGGGTTTGGCTTTATGTCGCAAATAAAGCTGAGCTCTAAGAGTTGGATGGTTGAGAGGAAATGCGGTCCCATATGGTGCCATGGTGGCACGGTTACCAATGGAAGATGGGAGCCTAATCCTGAGCCCTCTCGGGGTGGGGGTGTGGCATGCAAACAGTACGTAACCTTTATTCGGTGCATGTGCACACCCTCATTGAAAGGCTATCTCCCCCAACCAGTGAACCAGTACTAAGGATTGGACGATGGGGCCCTGTTGTTCCATCAGTACCCAGGTTCAAGCCAATGAGAAGATGGTTTTGGCAATCGCAGAGGTGTTGTGGGCACCACCTGCCTGTCTGCCCTTGTCATTTCTATTCTAGAGCTGGTTGAAGCATGGTCCGCTCTCTAGTGGCATCTCTTCTGCCTTGCTTACCATGGCGTGAATACCTATTGTTGTACATAGTGTATATAGTGTACAGACTTCTGTTTTTACTTGGTGAAAGATTAAGATAAAAGTTTTCTGCCGTGTTTGTTTTTGCTCCGTTTACACCCAGGATAACAGGCCTTTGAATTCCTGGGTTGTAATAGGCTAACTCTCATGTTTTGTAGTAATGTTAGTGGGGATTGCAAAGTGAAGCCATTACTGGTCTATCACTCTGAAAATCCTAGTGTTTTCAAGAAAAACAGTGACACCAAGAGTAAATTGTGTATGATGTGGAAGGCTAACAGTAAGACATGGGTCACAAGGGAAATTTTCCTTGATTGGTTTAATGAAGTGTTTAGCCCCAGTGTGAAGAAATACCTCCTGGAAAATAAATTGGACAGTGCTCCTGCTCATCCTCCAGACTTGGAAGTGCAAATGGTGGAAGAGTTTCGTTTTAACAGTGAAGTTCTTGCCCCCTAATACAACTCCTCTCCTCCAGCCCATGGACCAGCAGGTCATTTCAAACTTCAAAAAACTGTACACCAAAGCAGTGTTTCAAAAGTGCTTTGAAGTGACCTCAGACACTGAACTGACCCCAAGAGAGTTCTGTAAAGATAATTTCAATATTCTCCATTGCATAAAGTTTATAGGTAAGGCTTGGGAGGGAGTGACTTACAGGACTTTGAACTCTGCTTGGAGAAAACTGTGGCCAGAATGTGTACCAGAGAGAGAGTTTGAAGGATTTGGGGCTGACCCTGAGGAGACTATGCCAGTTGTGGAAAGTATTGTGTCACTGGGGTTGGATGTGAGTTTAGAAGATGTGGAAGAGTTGGTGGAGGACCACGATGAAGAGCTAACCACTACAGAGTTGCAAGACCTTCATCTGCAACAGCAACAGACCACAGCTCAGGAAATTGCTTCAGAGGAGGAGGAAGAGAGAGGAAGGAAGGTGCCTTCTTCAACAGTTAAGGACATTTGTGCAAAGTGGACTGAAGTGCAAACATTTATGAATGGACTTCATCTTGACAAAATTGTTGGAGGCAATGTTGGCAACATGTACAATGACAGTGTTGTGTCCCATTTCAGACAAATCTTAAAGAAATGCCAGAAACAGAGCTCTCTGGACAGATATCTTGTGTAACAGGGGTCCAGTGACTCTCAAGTTGTTCCCAGTGGCATTAAAAAACAAAGAAGGGAAGTAACCCCAGATAAAGACTTGGTACCTTAAGTCTTCATGGAAGGGGATTCCCCTTCCAAACAATAGTGCACCTTTATCCTCTCCCCTCCTCCCATCTTCCATCCACCCGGAAGTCTTCAGAAAATGTAAGTGTATGGTTATTATTTTATATATGTATGTACTTGATTACTCATTGTTTTCTGTAAGTGAATCTTTATTTAATTTGAAAAAATATTTAGTTTTTAATATTTTTGGGTGTCTGGAACGGATTAATTTTATTTCCATTATTTTTTTATGGGGAAAATGGTTTCACCATTCAGCAATTTTGTCCTTCAGCAGCATCTCTGGAACAGATTAATCACGAAACTCGGGGGTCCACTGTATACAGATATCTGGGAGCGGACGTGTCAGCAGATGGGTCTATGAAAGATGAGATGAATCATAGAACTGATGAGGGGGAAAAAGGTGAGTGATGCACTGAGGAGTCTTAAGACAAAGAACTTTATCCATTGAAGCAAAGAGGAAAATGTATGAGTCTAGTTTTACCAATGCTCTTGTATGGGTGTGAGGCATGGGTGGTGAATGTTGCAACAAGAAGGCTGGAGGCAGTGGAGATGTCATGTCTCAGGGCAATGTGTGGTGTGAATATAATGGAGAGAATCCGTAGTTTGGAGATTAGGAGAAGGTGCAGGATTACCAAAACTATTATCCAGAGGGCTGAGGAGGGGTAACTGAGATGGTTTGGACATGTAGAGAAGAAGGAACGAAACAGAATGACTTCAAGTGTGTATAAATCTGTAGGTGTCGGCTTAGGAAAGGTTGGAGGGAGGGGGTAAAGGAGGTCTTGTGTGCGAGAGGCTTGGACTTCCATCAAGCGTGCGTGAGTATGTTAAATAGGAGCAAATGGAGACAAATGGTTTTTAGGACTTGAGATGTTGTTGGAGTGTAAGCAAGGTAACATTTATGAAGGCATTCAGGGAAACCGGCAGGCCGGACTTGATTCCTGGAGATGGGAAGTACAGTGCCAGCACTTTGAAGGAGGGGTGTTAATGTTGCAGTTTTATAACTGTAGTGTAAGCATGCCTTTGGCAAGACAGTGATGGAATGAATGATGATGGAATTTTTTCTTTTTTGGGCCACCTGCCTTGGTGGGAAACAGCCAATATGTTAATGAAATAAAAATAAATAACCAATATAAGTCAACATCTATTTCTAGACCTTTCTTCATAGCATTATGAATTTTTCACAGCTTCCCAAATCTTTTTGCAATTATGCAGTGTGTCAATATCAAGTATTTTATAATTAAGGCATTAAGTGTAAATTTATTTATTTATTTTTTTAAATGATGGCTGTTTCCCACTAAGGCAAAGTGACCCAAAAAGAAAGAAAAAAAATTTCATCATTCAACACTTTCACCATCACTCATACATAATCACTGTCTTTGTAGAGGCACTTGGATACTACAGTTTAGATATCCCTCCAAACTGCCAATATCCCAAAACCCTCTTTTACAGTGCAGGCATTATACTTTCCACTTCAAGGGTACAAGTGCAGCATGTGCTTATGCACTCTTTAAAAAAAATTGTTAACTAAAAATTTCCCTAGTTTGCTGGCAAGTCATGGTGATCATATTTCATGTGATGATTGCTCTAAGTCCTACACTGGACAAACAGGCACGGAGTAAGGTGCAAGGATAAGCCAACTCTATTAATGTATCTGTATGGCACAGACCTCAAGTGCAATTTTCAACCATTTCAAGGATTTTTTTCATTCAACTGATTGAATTTAACACTAAAATTATTGGTTTCCAAATGAATCAATGATTGGAATAACACTGAGTAACATGTCAAGTACAATATAGATTTTTTTTTTTTTCAACAAGTCGGCCGTCTCCCACCGAGGCAGGGTGACCCAAAAAAAAAAGAAAATCCCCAAAAAGAAAATACTTTCATCATCATTCAACACTTTCACCACACTTGCACATTATCACTGTTTTTGCAGAGGTGCTCAGAATACAACAGTTTAGAAGCATACACATATAAAGATACACAACATATCACTCTAAACTGCCAATATCCCAAACCCCTCCTTTAAAGTGCAGGCATTGTACTTCCCATTTCCAGGACTCAAGTCCGACTATATGAAAGTAACCGGTTTCCCTGAATCCCTTCACTAAATATTACCCTGCTCACACTCCAACAGATCGTCAGGTCCCAAGTACCATTCATCTCCATTCACTCCTATCTAACACGCTCACGCACGCTTGCTGGAAGTCCAAGCCCCTTGCCCACAAAACCTCCTTTACCCCCTCTCTCCAACCCTTTCGAGGACGACCCCTACCCCGCCTTCCTTCCCCTATAGATTTATATGCTTTCCATGTCATTCTACTTTGATCCATTCTCTCTAAATGACCAAACCACCTCAACAACCCCTCTTCTGCCCTCTGACTAATACTTTTATTAACTCCACACCTTTTCCTAATTTCCACACTCCGAATTTTCTGCATAATATTCACACCACACACTGCCCTTAAACAGGACATCTCAACTGCCTCCAACCGTCTCCTCGCTGCTGCATTTACCACCCAAGCTTCACACCCATATAAGAGTGTTGGTACTACTATACTTTCATACATTCCCTTCTTTGCCTCCATAGATAACGTTTTTTGACTCCACATATACCTCAACGCACCACTCACCTTTTTTCCCTCATCAATTCTATGATTAACCTCATCCTTCATAAATCCATCTGCTGACACTTCAACTCCCAAGTATCTGAAAACATTCACTTCTTCCATACTCCTCCTCCCCAATTTGATATCCAATTTTTCTTTATCTAAATCATTTGATACCCTCATCACCTTACTCTTTTCTATGTTCACTTTCAACTTTCTACCTTTACACACATTCCCAAACTCATCCACTAACCTTTGCAATTTTTCTTTAGAATCTCCCATAAGCACAGTATCATCAGCAAAAAGTAACTGTCAATTCCCATTTTGAATTTGATTCCCCATAATTTAATCCCACCCCTCTCCCGAACACCCTAGCATTTACTTCCTTTACAACCCCATCTATAAATATATTAAACAACCATGGTGACATTACACATCCCTGTCTAAGACCTACTTTTACCGGGAAGTAGTCTCCCTCTCTTCTACACACCCTAACCTGAGCCTCACTATCCTCATAAAAACTCTTTACAGCATTTAATAACTTACCACCTATTCCATATACTTGCAACATCTGCCACATTCCTCCTCTATCCACTCTATCATATGCCTTTTCTAAATCCATAAATGCAATAAAAACTTCCCTACCTTTATCTAAATACTGTTCACATATATGCTTCAATGTAAACACTTGATCTACACATCCCCTACCCACTCTGAAACCTCCTTGCTCATCTGCAATCCTACATTCTGTCTTACCTCTAATTCTTTCAATTATAACCCTACCGTACACTTTTCCTGGTATACTCAGTAAACTTGTTCCTCTATAATTTTTACAGTCTCTTTTGTCCCCTTTCCCTTTATTATAAAGGGACTATACATGCTCTCGCCAATCCCTAGGTACCTTCCCCTCTTTCATACATTTATTAAACAAAAGTACCAACCACTCCAACACTATATCCCCCCTGCTTTTAACATTTCTGTCATGATCCCATCAGTTCCAGCTGCTTTACCCCCTTTCATTTTACGTAATGCCTCACGTACCTCCCCCACACTTACATTCTGGTCTTCTTCACTCCTAAAAGATGGTATACCTCCCTGACCAGTGCATGAAATTACTGCCTCTGTTTCTTCCTTAACATTTAAAAGTTCCTCAAAATATTCTCGCCATCTACCTAATACCTCCCTCTCCCCATCTACTAACTCCCCTAGTCTGTTTTTAACTGACAAATTCATACTTTCCCAAGGCTTTCTTAACTTGTTTAACTCACTCCAAAATTTTTTCTTATTTTCATTAAAATTTCTTGACAGTGCCTCTCCCACTCTATCATCTGCTCTCCTTTTGCACTCTCTCACCACTCTCTTTACCTTTCTTTTACTCTCCATATACTCTGCTCTTCTTAAAACACTTCAGCTTTGTAAAAACCTCTCATAAGCTAACTTTTTCTCTTTTATCACATCCTTTATTTCATCATTCCACCAATCACTCCTCTTTCCTCCTGCACCCACCCTCCTATAGCCACAAACGTCTGCCCCACATTCTAAAACTGCATTTTTAAAACTATTCCAACCCTCTTCAATCCCCCTATTACTCATACTTGCACTAGCCCACCTTTTTGCCAATAGTTGCTTATATCTCACCTAACTTCCTCCTCCCTTAGTTTTACACTTTCACCTCTCTTACTTGCTGTTGCCATTTTCCTTTTGTCCCATCTACCTTTTACTCGAACTGTAGCTACAACTAAAAAATGATCCGATATATCAGTTGTCCCTCTATAAACATGTATATCCTGAAGCCTACCCATCAACCTTTTATGCACCAATACATAATCTAACAAACTACTTTCATTACGTGCTATATCATACCTTGTATACTTATTTATCCTCTTTTTCATAAAATATATATTACTTATTACCAAAACCTCTTTCTACACATAGCTCAATTAAAGGCTCCTCATTTTCATTTACCCCTGGCATCCCAAATTTACCTGCTAATCCCTCCACAACATTTTTACCCACTTAGGATTTAGATCCCCAACCACAAGTACTCTCTCACTTAGTTCAAAACTCCCCATGCACTCACTCAACATTTCCCGAAATTTATCTCTCTCCTCTACACTTCTCTCTTCTCCAGGTGCATGAACACTTATTATAACCCACTTTTTACATCCAACCCGTATTTTACTGCACATAACCTTTGAATTTATATATTTATATTCCCTCTTTTCCTGCCATAACTTATCTTCCAACATTATTGCTATACCATCTTTAGCTCTAACTATTTGAAACCCCTGACCTAATCTCATTTATTTCTCCCCACAGAAACTCTCCCACCCCCTTCAGCTTTGGCTCACTTAACCCTTTGACCATTTCGGTCGTATATATACGTCTTACGAGCCACTGTGTTTGACGTATTAATACGCATAAATTCTAGCGGCTTCAAATCAAGCGGGAGAAAGCTGGTATGCCTACATGTGAGAGAATGGGTCTGCATGGTGGGTGTGCGCCCTGTGAAAAAAATCGGGGACTCAGTGGTGCATTGTGGGAATGCCATCTTAGTAGTCCATTTTCACCATGCCTCGCGGTAAGAAGTTCCTCACTCCTCAGCGGATAGGAGGTCTTTTGTTCCCAAGTGATAGCTCTAACAGTGATGGAAGTGCCAGTGAAAGTGAATTTCGTGGTCTTGGAGAGGGTGTGACCGAAAGCAGTGCCCAGGATAACGTAATTAGTGATGAAAATCCAGATGACCCACAACCTTCCACCTCTGGCGCTGGGCCATCTCATTCACGTTCACCTGTACCAGGACGAAAGAGGAAACTATTTGCCCAGGTACAAGAGTCAGATGTGAGCAGTGATAGTGATTTCAAAGCTAGTGAAAGCAGTTCTAGTTGCGACAGTGAGGGTGAACATTCTCCAGTGAAACGGCAGTATATACAACGCAGCATGCGCTCTGGTAGTGTGCCATATACTGTTCCAAGGGGAAGGAGTAAATCTCGGAGTACATCCCATGGCCCTACACTACGAACTGATAGTGAAGATGACGATATTATTACAATGGAGATGAATGATGTGTGGGGGGCAGCAGATGGTGGTGGTGGTGGTAGCGGTGGCGACGAGAGTCATGTGGCACCAGCAGCGGGCCATGCTACTGCCCACGCTGCTAACTCAGCACAGCCACAACCACCCTCAACCACCCCCACAACCTGCACACCATAACTACCTATAAATATTCAGTACCCACCAGCAGACCGCACCTGGGATTGGCAGCAAGGTGACAATTTTGTTCGCAATCCCCATCACTTTGAAGTGGAATACGGCCATCATGTACACTTTAGAACAATGCCACTGAACTGGAATGCTTTCAGTTATTCTTCGATGAACCCCTGATGAACATTATTATCAGGGAAAGCAATACATACTTCAAGTACACCATGGCAAACACAATTCTTTCACCAAGGTCACGGCTACACCAGTGGAAGGACACAACTGTGGCAGAGATGTATCTGTTCTCTGCCACAATAATGCTTATGCCACATGTGTATAAGCACAGTGTAACACATACTGGTTGACAGACCGCCTGATTTCAACCCCAACTTTCGGTGACATTGACATTATACCAGGGAATCGATTTGTGCTACTGTTACATATGCTACACTTTTCAGACAAAACAAGGCCTGACAGAAGCGACAGCTTATATAAGATCAGGAATGTGTTCATGTATGTGGAACGAAAGTGCTGTATGTATTTTTATCCCTTCAGGAAGCTTGTTATTGATGAATCTTTGATTTTGTTCAAAGGCAAACTGTCATTCAAGCAGTATATACCTAGCAAGAGATATAAAGTTATTTGTACTGTGTGACTGCAAAAGTGGTCTGGTTTTGGATATAACTGTGTACACTGGCAGTAACACATTGCAAGATACCAGGAAGTTACTGGGTATCTCTGGTGATGTGATTAGAACAATGATGGAACCAAATCATGGTAAGGGGCATATTTTATATACTGATAACTGGTACATAAGCCCTTTACTCACTGATTTCTTGCCAGTGAATATGACAGGTGTGTGCCACAGTGCGTGGAAATCATAGACATATACCTAGGTTTGATGCAGGCACTCGTAGAGGTGAAGTTCAGGTGTTTGCTGCTTATGACATCATGGTAATTCGGTGGTATGACAAACATGATGTCACATTGTTGACATCATTTCACCGACATGAAATGGTAGACACTGGCAAGCAGAATAGAGAGACCAATGAACCCATTGTAAAACCTGCAGCTGTGATGGACTACAACCTCAATATACGCTTAGTGGACAAATGTGACATGCAGATTGGGTTTGCTGATTGTGTTCGCTAGAGTTATAAGTGGTACATAAAACTTTTTCCATCTTCTTGACATTTCCATGCGGAATGCTTATATGTATAAGTTGAAGAAAAACAACAAACTCAAATATGGTGAATTTTGTTTGTCAGTTATCAGACAAATAATATTCAAGTACCAAGGAACAACACTTGCAATAGACCAGTGCCCGCGAAATTACCAACACATACCATCTTGTCTGAGGCCTGGTGATCACTACCCCATACCACTGCCTCCTACTAATTTCAAGAAAAATACTCAGAAGAGGTGTTATGTCTGTGCACATACCACAAAATGCCCACAAAAATGCAGAGACACTCATTTTATGTGTGAGGAGTGTAAAACACCATTGTGCATACACTCATGTTTCAAAGAATTCCACAAGCTGCAGCAGTTCTAGGAAAGTGGCCAGTGATTGTACATCTGTATATATATTATAGAACAATAGTAATAAACACTTTTTTGCTTGTTTGTGTAAACAAGTTTTGTAAACAATATGATAATACTAGTGTTTTTGCTATAAATGTGTTACATTCAATTAGTGTATAAATGAACACTGCATTTATGGATTTAGAAAAGGCATATGATAGAGTGGATAGAGGAGAATGTAGGCAGATTTGCAAGTATAGGAAAGGTGGTAAGTTAAAAATGCTGTAAAAGAGTTTTTAGAGGATAGTGAGGCTCAGGTGGGTGTGCAGAAAGAGGAGACTACTTCCGGTTATAAAAGTAGGGTCTTGGGACAGGGTGTGAATGTCAAGGGTTGTTTAATATTTATTGATGGTTGTAAAGGAAGTAAATGCTAGGGTGTTCGGGAGAGGGGTGGGATTAAATTTGGGGAAAAAAATTTTCAAAATGGGAATTGACAGTTACTTTTGCTGATGATACTGTGCTATGGAGTTCAAAGAAAAAGCAAGGTTAGGGGATGAGTTTGGGAATGTGTGTAAGTAAGAAAGTTGAAAGTGAACATAGAAAGAGTAAGGTGAAGGGTATCAAATGATTTAGAAAAAAAAATTTTGGGATATCAAACTGGGAGGAGGAGTATGGAAGAATTGATGTTTCAGATACTTGGGAGTTGAGTGTCAGCGGATGATTTATGAAGGATGAGGTTAATCATAAATTGATGAGGGAAAAAAGGTGAGGGGTGCATTGAGGTATATGTGGGAGTCAAAAAAGTTATCTATGGAGGCAAAGAAGGGAATGTATGAAGTATAGTTTTACCAACCTTTAAGGGGTGTGAAGTTTGGGGTGGTAAATGCAGCAGCGAGGGACGGTGGAAAGGCAGTGGAGATGTCTGTCTAAGGGCAATGTGTGGTGTAAATATATGCAGAAAATTCGGAGTGTGGAAATAGGAAAAGGTGTGGAGTTAAAAAAGTATTAGTCAGGGGGCAGAAGAGGGGTTGTTGAGGTGTTTGGCATTTAGAGGGAATGGATCAAAGTAGAAAGACTGGAAAGCATATAATCTATAGGGAAGGAAGGCGGGGTAGGGCGTCCTCGAAAGGGTTGGAGGAGGAGGTAAGGATTTTGTGGGCAAGGGGCTTGCTTACAGCAAGGTGCGTGAGCGTGTTAGATGGAGTGATGGAGACGAATGGTACTTGGGACCTGACGATCTGTTGGAGTGTGAGCAGGGAAATATTTAGTGAAGGATTCAGGGAAACCGGTTATTTTCATATAGTGGGACTTGAGTCCTGGAAATGGGAAGTACAATGCCTGCACTTTTAAGGAGGGGTTTGGGATATTGGCAGTTTGGAGAGATATGTTGTGTATCTTTATATGTGTATGCTTCTAAACTGTTGTATTCTGAGCACCTCTGCAAAAACAGTGATAATGTGTGAGTGTGGTGAAAGTGTTGAATGATGATGAAAGTATTTTCTTTTGGGGGATTTTCTTTCTTTTTTGGGTCACCCTGCCTCAGTGGGAGACGGCCGACTTGTTGACAAAAAAAAAAAAAATGAACACTGCACCATACTTCGGTCTCACAGGCCACATAAGTTTTGTGAAAAGTGAAAGCGAGAAAAAAAAAAAAAAAAAAAAAAAAAACCTTCGAATACAAGTAAACCAAAGTTTACCAGGTGAGCGGCAGTCGCTGCTGTTGACATATGTGGCTCATTTTCTGCCAACATTATGTGGATTAAAGTATAAAAAGGGTTTGGGTGCGAGGGAAATGGGTCTTAATAAGCGTGTATGCACCTGGAGAAGAGAGGAATGCAGAGGAGAGAGAGAGATTTTGGGAGATGTTAAGTGAATGTATAGAAGCCTTTGAACCAAGTGAGAGAGTAATTGTGGTAGGGGACCTGAATGCTAAAGTAGGAGAAACTTTTAG
>NC_069401.1:83089943-83117443 GCF_026875155.1 Cherax quadricarinatus | reverse complement strand
ACCAGCAATCCTACTATCATGTAAAACAATTACAGGCTTTCATTTTACACTCACTTGGCAGGACGGTAGTACCTCCCTGGGCGGCTGCTGTTTACCAACCTACCACTCATATTTATGTTAAGATTAACATAAGAGAGAAATGTTTATAAAAATATTGTTCTTTTGGTATGTAAACCATTGAGCTTCTGGGCATGCACTCAGTCTTGAGGCCTATAATATATCCAAGTTTTCATAACTGTTATAGGGAGGGATCAAAATTAGTGTAAAAAGTAAGCAGTGTACACAGATTTGGGTATAGGTGAATGTTTGCAATGTGCAGCATTTAAATGTGGCAGTGTGTACAAATTTTTTTAAGGATCTCACATTAACCTGTTTTATTACTGCTTCTCAGCAATAAGAAAACAATCAGAATGTAAATGCTTGCACATTACTCATTCACTTTTCATTTTTTAAGTAGCTTTCTAATTTTGAGTACAGTGAAGCCTCCTATTCGTTGGATTACATTCCTGGACCCTCATTTTGATGTTGGCAAAATGACCATGTGTGAAAGAGACAGGTAGGAAGGGAGGGTAGGAAAAAAAAAAATTGAGGCGATGCTTGTGGGTGCCCTGTGTGGCAAGGGAGGCAGCAAGTGATAGGTATAGTGATGCAGGCAGCTGCTTGGATATAGTCGAGTGTTGAGAACGAAGGCTGGCAGGTGTGGAGTGAAGACAGATGTGATACATAAAGCAGGGAAAAAGAGAGACAGGAAGTGATTGGTATAGTGATGCTGGCAAGTACCTGGGTGTGATGAGTGTTGAGAAGCAGTCTGGATGGAAAGGGAGGGTAGGCAGTTCAAGTGTGTGGTGAGACAGACAGTAATTGGTATGAAACTGGTGGGTGTGATGAGGGAACCATTAATTGAAAAGGAAAGACTGGCAGGTGTCTGGTGTGTGGAGGGGTGGGGGCAAGGGAAGGAGAGAGAAAGAAAAGGAGGCATGGAGGAAGGAAACATGGGTTAGTTGGTTTATCACAGCAAATGAACCTTACACTATTGCTTCATGCATAAATCATAATATAAAAGTGGTATATACAATTTCAGGTGTGGTAAAGGTTGTATAAATGTTTTAACTAGGAAGGAGTGGTGTGTGGTGGCAGTCAGATCATGTGGTCTACAGACAAAATATTCCATCACTCCAGTAAGCACTACATTATCATCAACTCATGCATACATCATAACAAAAGTGTATGGGTAATCAAAATGTGTGGTCAAGTGTTGCAGAGTAAAATCTATGAGGCCATATATAATTACCAAAGCTTAAATCAGGCCAGAAATTTAAGTTGAAATGCAGTCTAAAAAATTAATCGCCACAGATTCTTCCTTTGCCTATTTCTGATTTCCAGTATCACTATTTTTTTTATTTCAATGTACAGTAGACCATCATTTAACATGGTAGCTACGTTCCTGGAAATGCCGTGCTACGTAAAACCATGTTATGAACTGAAGAACTTATGGGAAAAATAGGGTTACATTCCTGTAGTTCATTGTAATGCATTATGTCATTTTTACTGCTTAAGACTACAAATGTAACAAATAATAGTATTTCTTACCTTAAATTGTGGGTGCTGGTGTTTGTGGATGATTGTGAAGAGAGTGGAGAGTTATGCTGTGGCCCTACTGGGCTGAGGTGGATGGTAGAGGTTCTGGTACTGTAGTTGATGGTTGTACTGGAGTGTCTAATTTTAAGTCATATTCAGTCAAGTATTCCAGCAGCAGTCATTCAGTCAGAAGGTATTCTCAGTAGCAGTGCAAGTCATTCAGTCATAAGTATTCGTTGAGTCATCATTAGTCAGTCAAGTCATCCAGTCAGCAAGTCATCCAGTAGGCAAGTCATTCAGTCAGGCAGGTCATTCAGTCAAGTTATTCAGTCAAGTCATTCAGTCAGTCAAGTCATTCAGTCAGCCAAGTCATTCAGTCAGCCAAGTCATTCAGTCAGCCAAGTCATTCAGTCAGCCAAGTCATTCAGTCAGCCAAGTCCTTCAGTCAGTCAAGTCATTCAGTCAGCCAAGTCAGTAAGTCAAGGAAGTTATTCAGTCTAGTCAGTAAGCTATTCATTCAAGTCAGTAGGTCATTCAGTAAGTCAAATCATTCAGTAAGCCAGTTAAGTCATTCACTAAGTCAGTCAGTCAGTCAGTCAACCACACAAACTTATGTTTACCTCTTTTTGTGTGTACAAAGTAACACTTCATTACACCACAGGTTATCTCTTGTCAAATATCTTTGTTTTCTTTGTTAATTCTAAGACTTAAATGCTTATACCTTTAATGCCGCTTTCAGCAACACTGGTATGCCTATGGGATCATGATTGCTTGGCTGATACAAGACACAGTGGTACCTCGGGATATGAACAGCTCAAAACGCTAACAATTATATAAGTGTATTTATGTAAGTGCTTTTGTAGGTGTATTTTTGGGGGTCTGAAACAGATTAATCTAATTTACATTATTCCTTATGGGAACAAATTCGTTCAGTATCAGCACTCGAACATCCTTCTGGAACGAAATAAGTTCGTATCCCAAGGTACCACTGTATAGTAATTAAAAGATCAAAACACAATTCACAATCACAAGCTTGTAGCAGAGAAGAAAGACTGGACACGTATGAATACGAATGCTGGGATGGTGGGGTGGTGTCAGGGGGAGTCAGTGGATGGCGGGAGGTCTCCCCCACTGATCCACAACAAGGAGGCCGCTTGAGAAAAAGGGAATTTTTTTTTCCTTCCCACAAACTGAACGTGCTAAATTAATTTTATGAAGTGTTACACAAAATTGTGCTGCAATTCTTCAATCGTGCTATACCCGAATCGTGCCAAATAAACTCGTGCTAAATGATGGTCTACTGTAATAAAAAGTATCATATTAGGGAGGAAATAAAATAAAAACAAGAGCAGAATCACTCAACTGACAGGAGTTTGTGAAGATACACTTTGCAGAATAAGGTATCAATGGGACATTATAGTTTGTTAAGATCATAAGAGATCAACATGTTGTCCTAATAAAATTATTCTGCAAAATGTACTTTCTTCGCTATTGTTGGCAACACACCATTTAGGTCAGGAAATTAGTATGATACACTAAGCTTGAGCTTCGTAGCTAGATGCCCCACACATTTCTTTGTTTAACTGCCAAGATATACTACATTTTCTTTTGATAGAAATTGTAGATATTGACCACACACATTATTAATTGTACAATGTGGGTAAAACTGTTTCTTTCATGCCACAAATAAATATGGGAGGAAATGTAGCTTAACACTTTGTGCTACTCTGTAAGAGAAGTTGCTGGCAACCCTAAGCATACTAAACATTCTTATTAGGAGGATTTAAGTGCTGATGGAATGATTCAGCTTAGAACAGCTCCCAGGAGCTTGAAATGCATCTACTGAATAAACAAATAAACTTGTGAATTAATAAAGGGATAAACTTGCAGCATTACACTTGGCTGCCAATCATAGGAGAGAGTGTACATGTACTGGCATATATTCACAGTATATAAAACTAGAATTTCATTTAGAATTGCTGTAAACATATGATATGGATAGAAAGCCATCACGCCAGCCCCCATTCCACCACACCAATGTTGTAGAATTTATGCATAAGGTGACAATATAGAAAGTGGAGTGAGGGAGAGCAAGGGAAGTTGCTGTTATTCCCCACAATAATGGAGTGCAGTAAATTTAGCTATCCATTATAAAAACAGATTAGCTTGAATACAAATGTTTAATATTTACTATCATCAGAAGCTTGTAATTAAAGAAAAAACAATTATATTTTCTTTTCAGATGAAATATGCACTTTATATTTATTAGTCATTCCCAGACATTTAATTCTGACTTTAACCCAGAACATAAATTCAGAGAAAGATGAAATGATAATTATGCATGCCATAAACAAAATATTAATACACTGAGTTTCTCTTTTGAAGAACCAATAGAAAATTAATAAACAAAAAAGAATAAATGAATAAAAAAGCAAAGTGTTCAGAAAATATAAGATTTTCATTAGCAAATACTGTACAACTTGAGGGTATAGTATTTACCTAGTAATATTCTTGCATGCATTTTTCATTAAGGAAAAAAATTAAGGGTAAAATTTGATTGCAAGCACAGACATATATCTCTACCAATAGCCCACCTGTATAGTTACATTTACTCCGCTGTAATTCTTCTGTGTCTGACCTCCACCAAAGAGATCTGTCGAAGAGATGGAGGTTGAACCCTCATATCGAGCAAGATTAGATCGGATTTCTGCATTTGAATCACGATCTTGGAAGAACATATCAGATGAGATAGCCTTTGCATTGCCAAATTTCTGTTGAGCTTTATTGTCTTCTACTGGAGTGTATTTGTAATTGGCTGATGCAGACTGAAAAAATAATAAATAATTAATACTAAAAAATAACTGTGCAGCATGAGTAAAGACGGGGCAATGTGGAAGCTATGACAGGACAAGAGACTACAACATCAATTTCATTTATAGTTTTATCTTAGAATTTTTCTGACATTTTTTCAACAGGAAATCAAGGAAAATATTAAACAAAAGTAGTTACATATAGTTAACTGAAAAGCAGGCTCTGGACAACAGAATTATAGATAATGAAAAAGCTTTAAGACTCTAAATGAATCCAAATTTGACTATCTGATTAGTAAGCTGGTTAAGCAGTGTCATACATTTCTACAGTGCTGCTAGCATTGATCTGTAGAGGGTAGTTGAGAGAGGATAAAGAAGGGTACACTATGCTTACTAGGCCCAAATCCCAAGCAATTCTCTCTGGTGATGATGACGACACAATGAAGGGAAATCCCGACACTTGATTGCTTTTCACAGCATATTAGACTGATCTGAATAGTATTTATGTGGATTTGGAGATAAAGTGGTTTAACATACAGGTGTCCCTCAACATTCGCGAGGGTTAGGGGATCAAGAGCCTCGCGAATGTTGAAAAACCGTGAATGTTTGGTGCCCCAATATATTGTAGGGAAATATAATACAATACTGCTTAACTTGTTGAACCATGAACAATCATAAAATACATGAAAACGTCGTAAGTTGTACTAAATATATACATGTTATACTTTAATAACATGTATGTTATTAAATACCACAGACTCCACCACTTCCTCAACCAATGCCAGTCCCTACTACCCTCCCTCCGACCCCCGCAACTGGCAGCCAGCCCTCCCACCACTCAGTGTGGTGAGTGTTTTGTTTGTTCATTATTTGCTATTAAACTACAGTATAAATAATGTAAACACATTCATGACTGCATATTGGAATGGCTATTTGGACAGGTATTAGACGGTGACATCATGTGTTTACTCTTGAACACAGCAAAGAATCAAACATTTCTGCTACTGCTAATAATAATAACAATAACAATAACAATAATAATAATAATAATAATAATAATAATAATAATAATAATAATACGATATAATTGAAGAAGGAAATTGTACAAAAATACGAGGGAGTGGTTGACACATCGTCAGTGTGGCTTTGTTTATGCTGGAGTGAACATTAGTCTCCCTGCTCTTCCAAACATTTCACAATAATTCAGCGGTTGAGGCAGTGGTAGAGGCAGTGGTATTTACTAACATATACGTATGTTATAAATAATAATAGTACATGTTAATATTAATAACATTTATAATAATAATAATAAATGTTATTCATAATGTACTATTATTATTTATAACATATATGTTAGTAAATATCACCTGCCTCTACCACTGCCTCTATCACTGCCTCTACCACTGCCTCTATCACTGCCTCTATCACTGCCTCTATCACCTCTACCACTGCCTCTACCACTGCCTCTACCACTGCCTCAACCACTGCCTCAACCACTCCAGTCACACTCAATCTACAAGCACCAAACAATGAATTATTGTGAAATGTTTGGAAGAGCAGGGAGACTAATGTTCACTCCAGCATAAACAAAGCCACACTGACGATGTGTCAACCACTCCCTCGTATTTTTGTACAATTTCCTTCTTCAATTATATCGTATTATTATTATTATTATTATTATTATTATTACTATTGTTATTATTAGCAGTAGCAGAAATGTTTGATTCTTTGCTGTGTTCAAGAGTAAACACATGATGTCACCATCTAATACCTGTCCAAATAGCCATTCCAATATGCAGTCATGAATGTGTTTACATTATTTATACTGTAGTTTAATAGCAAATAATGAACAAACAAAACACTCACCACACTGAGTGGTGGGAGGGCTGGCTGCCAGTTGGGGGGGTTGGAGGGAGGGTAGTAGGGACTCGCAGGTGGCGGGAAACTTGAATATGATTTGGCGGCTGGGAATTTGGTGGCTGGGAATTTGGCGGTTGGGAATTCGCGAATGTGTGAAGCCCGCGAAAGCTGAAAACGTGAATGTTGAGGGAGACCTGTAATTTAAGTGAAAATTTTCATCTTACGTCTGGCAGCAGAATATAATTTTACTCCATAAGAGGGCAGAAGATAATAGAGTTTTGTAAATCTAATATTGCATATTTCAGGGACAGATTTTCAAGTGATAAATGTTCCTGTCTAAAGTTTCAAATTAAAATGTCACAATAAAAAACCATACCATGGGCGGGTATAGAACCCACAATCATGGTCATAAAACTCCAAGTCAACACATTAGCCACGGGGCCAGCTGGCTACAATAAGATTCATCCAACTAGATAGCCAGCTGGCCCAGTGGCTAACACGTCTGTCTGGAGTTTTATGACTCTCAGTCGTGGGTTCTATCCCCGCCTGTGGTGTGGTTTGCTTGCGATCGTGTCATTACGATATTGTGAGTCAAGTTAAAATGTCATGATAGACATCATTCACACCAAACCCAAAAATTTGATATAAAAACTGCATGACATTCTGATATAGTATCTATCATCTAACATTAATCTTTAATTTTTCGATTCAGTGCAAATTTTCATGTCTGTCCAACAACAAAAATTAAATAAATCAAACCTTTACTGGAGGACATATTTCCAAGGCTATTAGACGAACTTATTCCAGATGAGGAATTGCTATTCTTTTCAAATTCATTATCCCACGATGATGAGGACTTGTTGCTGAGAAGGTCATCAATTCCCGAGCCTTTGCCACCAGCAAAACCAAAGTTACCTCGATCCTCGAAAGGACTGTCACGGTACCTGGGGATTAATAACGAATTTGCCAACTCACAAAACTGGTCAAACTATCAGTTTTATACATCAAGCACAGAGGATTCAGCAAAACAGACAAGACCCATAAATGAAAGATACTGTAATTGCCTGAGTATTAAAGTATTAATTTTCTAGTTCAGGGACAAATTTCAGGGGAAACAAAATTTCTAGAGGAATCTGTCAGATAAAGTACAAAAAAACTGACACAACACTGCTTTGTTGCAGTGCTGTGACATAAAAAAAATCCACCTGCACACATACTAAGCACTTGTTTATAAGCTACATCCACCTCCTCCTTGTTCGACCCAGACTGTCTCGAGTAAAAGCCACTAAGATTAGCATACTTGCAATGAAACAAAATACTGTATTTCAATACAGGTTAAATTATCATGCAATTATTAAAATACAGTAGACCATCTATTAACACTTCCATATTAGCATCGTATTTATCGTTGAACAAAGTAAATTTAGGGGAAAATGTGGTACACTGCAGGTTCATTCCTGTCCATCTGGTGTTGAGCCTATGGGCCAGGCCATTGTTTCATATGGGAGGCCTGCTTAATATACACAACCTCCCTTGCATCAGTTCTCTCTGTGTACACCTCTTAATGCAATACACATTCAGTGCTAGTGAATCCATTTTTTATCTCATCATCCCACCTTAAAGAGCAAAGCAGCAGTATCTCAATGAAAATCTTGGGTGTTTTGGCAAAAAATTGAGATATTAGTTAAGTTTAACCCTTAAACTGTCCAAACGTAGATCTACACTCAAGTGTGTAGCGCTCTGAACATAGATCTACGTTATTTTACGTGCTTTCAAATGGAGAAAATAAAGGTCAGAGCGCTACGCACGTAAACGTAGAGCTATGTTTGGACAGTTTAAGGGTTAAATGTGATGCATGTGTGATGGAGATGGCACAAGCCTTTGACCTGAATGATGCATCAATTTGTACAATTAGGAAGAACAAGGTAAAGATACGAGTTTATGCAAGGAGTAACCCTAGGTTTATTTATTTGTTTATTTATTAACGCATCGGCCGTTTCCCACCAAGGCAGGGTGGCCCGAAAAAAACTTTCATCGTCATTCACTCCATCACTGTCTTGCCACAGGTATGCAGTTATAAAACTGCAACATTAACACCCCTCCTTCAGAGTGCTAGCACTGTACATCCCAACTCCAGGAATCAAGTCCGGCTTGCAGGTTTCCCTGAATGCCTTCATAAATGTTACCCTGTTTACGCTCCAACAGCATGTCAAGTCCTAAAAACCATTTGTCTCCATTTGCTCCTAACACGCTCGTGCATGCTTGCTGAAAATCCAAGCCCCTTGCACACAAAACCTCCTTTACCCCTGCCCTCCAACCTTTCCTAGGCCGACCCCTACCCTGCCTTCCCTCCACTACAGATTTATACACTCTTGAAGTCATTCTGTTTTGTTCCATCCTCTCTACATGTCCAAACCATCTCAATAACCACTCCTCAGCCATCTGGATAACAGTAGTATTGGTAATCTTGCACCTCCTCCTTATCTCCAAACTACAGATTCTCTGCACTATATTCACACCACACATTACTCTCAGACATGACATCTCCACTGCCTATAGCCTTCTCCTTGTTCCAACATTCACCACCCATGCCTCACACCCATACAAGAGCATTGGTATAACTATACTCTAATACATTCCCCTCTTTGCTTTCATAGATAAAGTTCTTCGTCTCTACCTACTCCTCAGTGCACCACCACCTTTTCCCCCGTCAATTCTATTATTCATCTCATCTTTCATAAAACCCCTCTGCTGACATGTCCACTCCCAAATATCTGAATACATTCACCTCCCCCATACTCTCTCCCTCCAATCTGATATCCAATCTTTATTTTTTATTACTATTAACACACAGGCCAATTCCCACCAAAAGGGAGGGTGGCCCGAAAAAGAAAAACTTTCACCATCATTCACTCCATCACTGTCTTGCCAGAAGGGTGTTTTACACTACAGTTTTTAAACTGCAACATTAACACCCCTCCTTCAGAGTGCAGGCACTGTACTTCCCATCTCCAGGACTCAAGTCCGGCTTGCCGGTTTCTCTGAATCCCTTCATAAATGTTACTTTGCTCACACTCCAACAGCACGGCAAGTATTAAAAACCATTTGTCTCCATTCACTCCTGTCAAACACGCTTATGCATGCCCGCTGGAAGTCCAAGCCCCTCGCACACAAAATCTCCTTTACCCCCTCCCTCCAACCTTTCCTAGGCCGACCTCTACCCCGCCTTCCTTCCGCTACAGACTGATACACTCTTGAAGTCATTCTGTTTCGCTCCATTCTCTCTACAAGTAGGAACCACCTCAACAACCCTTCCTCAGCCCTCTGGACAACAGTTTTGGCAATCCCACACCTCCTCCTAACTTCCAAACTACGAATTGTCTGCATTATATTCACACCACACATTGCTCTCAGGCATGACATCTCCACTGCCTCCAGCCTTCTCCTTGCTGCAACATTCATCGTCCATGCTTCACACCCATATAAGAGCGTTGGTAAAACTATACTCTCATACATTCCCCCCTTTCCTCCAAGGACAAAGTTTCTTTGTCTCCACAGACTCCTAAGTGCACCGCTCACCCTTTTCCCCTCATCAATTCTATGATTCACCTCATCTTTCGTAGATCCATCCGCTGACACGTCCACTCCCAAATATCTGAATACATTCACCTCCTCCATACTCTCTCACTCCAATCTGATATCCAACCTATCATCACCTATTCTTTTTGTTATCCTCATAACCTTACGCTTTCCTGTATTCATTTTTAATTTTCTAATTTACATACCCTACCAAATTCATAAAGCAACCTCTGCAACTTCTCTTCAGAATCTCCTAAGAGCACAGTGTCATCAGCAAAGAACAACTGTGACAACTCCCACTTTATGTGTGATTCTTTATCTTTTAACTCCACGCCTCTTGCCAAGACCCTCGCATTTACTTCTCTTACAACCCCATCTATAAATATACAGGGGTCCCTCGCTTTTCGTAGTTCTCGGCAATCGTAAATTTCGCCAATCATAGGGGTATTTTCGTATAAACATGGACTCGCTTTTCATAGGTTGACTCGCGAATAGTAGTTTGTCCGGGACACGTACGTACGGTGTGAGCCGGGGCGGCCTCCCTACCCAGCCAGTCTGGCATTGTTTACCAGTGAGTAAAGGTCCCCTCAAGTGCTCCTACAAAATATTTCATAATATTCCACTCATTTTAGTGCTTGCAATTACTAAATAAGCTACCATGGCTCCAAAGAAAGCTCCTAGTGCCAAGCCTGTGGTAAAGAAGGTGAGAAGTATGTACAGTGACAAAGTCCTGGGCCATTTTCAGGAAGTGTTAAAAAGACACCAGAAACAGAGCTCTCTCCACAGTTACTTAGCGAGACAGGACTAGAGTGGCTCTCAAGGTGGTCCTACGGGATTAAGAAACAGAGAAGAGAAGCAACCCAGAGAAGCAATTGGTACCTGAGGTGTTGCTGGAAGGGGATTCCCCTTCCAAACTGTTAAACAATCCAATCTCTCTCCTCTTCCAGTCTTCCATACACTAAGAAGAATCTCCAATAAAGGTAAGTGTTATGCTGTTAATGTTTCATTCATCATTTCCCATTGTATTGTTTATGTGCTATATGTATATTTCATGTAAAAAATTTTTTTGTTTTAATACTTCTGGGTGTCAGGAATGGATTAATTGTATTTACATTATTTCTTATGGGGAAAATTGATTCGCAAATCGTAAATTTCGTTTATAGTAATGGCTCCAGGAACGGATTAATTACGAAAAACGAGGGACCACTGTATTAAACAACCACGGTGACATCACACATCCTTGTCTAATGCCTACTTTTACTGGAAAATATCTCCCTCTTTCCTACTTACTTTTTAAATCCTCTTAAAATTTATGCCAATCCCCTATTTAACCATCCCTAAAAATTCCCCTTTCCCCCCTCCCCCCGGTCTTTTTCCCTCCAAAAGCCAAAAAACCTCTTTACCTCATTAAATCTTTCACAAAATTTCCTCCCTTTTTTCACCCCAACCTTTTAAACCCTTTTCACTGTTTACCGTTTTTGTTTTTAAAAAATTTTTAAAACTTTTAATTTTTCCCCAACTTTACCCCCTTTTTTTTGTTCCCTTTCCCCCTTTTTGTTTTACGGTTTTTTTTCCCCCCCCAGGACTTTCCCCCCAACATTTTTAAAAAACACCACCAAAAAAAAATTTCCCCCCGTTTTTTTTTTAACCCCAAAACCCATGTTTTCCCCCCCTTTTTACACGCCCCAAACTTCCCCCACACCAAAAACCCCCCTTTCACCCCCAAAAAAGATTCTTCCCAAAAAACCGCCCCCACCAAAAATTTAAACTTTCAAAAACCCCCCATCCCCCAAACCCAACCTTTTAAAACCCCCTTTTTTAACGCAAACCTTTTTTCAGGCCAACTTGTTACCACCCAAAATTTTTCAAAAAAAAATTTTAAACAGCCCCCCTCCCCTTTTGGCACACTTTACCCCCTTTTTTCCCCTTTTTTCCCTAACTCTTCCCCTGCACACCTACTTTGAAAAATTCCAACAATTTTTTCCCCCAAACCCCCCTTTTTAATTTTTTCCCAAACGCCTTTCCCCCGCACCCACTTTCAACCCACAAATTTCCCCCCCAAAACCTCCTTTTTTTTTTAAACCCCCTATTTTAAATTGCCTACCTCTTGGGGCCCCTTTTCCCAAATTTTTTTCAAAATCCCCCTTTTATTTTAAAACCCCCCCCCTTTTTCCCGGGTTTTTTTCCCTTTTACCCATCCCTTTTACCCATTGACCAAAAAAAAGGAAAATTTTTTCCCCCCAAAAAGACACCGGGTTTCCGTTTTTCCAAAAAATTTCATAACCCCAAAAAACAGTCGTCACGCCCTACCTTCTTTTTTTTTTTCCCCTTTTTTCTAAAAAGTATTACCTATAAAAAAACCCTTTTTTAAAAAATTAAAAAGGGCCCCCATTATCATTTACACCGGGCCCCCCCAAACCCCCCCCCCCCCCAAATTTTCCCCCTTTAGCATTCAGGCCCCCCCAAAATTACCCCACTTGGTTCAAAGGTTCCATACATTCACTTAAACCCCCAAAAATCCTCTCTCTCCTCTCAACCCCTCTTTTCCGGTGCAACATCTTTTTTATGACCCCTTTTTGCTCCAATCTTTTTCTTTAATCCAATAATCCTTAATTTACCATTTATATTCCTTTTTCCCCCCAAACGATCCTTTAACTTTATTGTACCCCTTCCCTTGCTTAACTCCCCAAAACTCCGATTTAATCCATTTATTTCCCACCGAAACTTCCCCACCCCCTTCCTTTTTTTCCTTTGGGGCCCGGACATCCAACTTTTTTTCATTCTAACATCAACAGTCATGTTTCTTGTCATCCACACTCATCCCCGCAATTCAAGCATCCCATTTCCTAATTTTTTTTTTTTTACCTAATCACCTTTCCTTTCCTTGTAGATAATGGTTTAAAGAACCGACACATTGTTTAAAAAACCATGAGCAACTCTTTGGTATCTTTTTTGAGGAAACTTTTCCCCACCAGGGCTTCACAGCCCCTACAAAGGATAAACTAGGGTTTTTTTTTATCCTTTGTATGGACTGATAAGCACGTGTGGGAAAACGTTTCCCCGAAAAATACCCAAAGGTTTCACATTTCTAATTTACTCTTTTCCCATAAGTATTCACTTTTAATTTCCCTCTTTTACCCCTCCCTGCAAACTTATCAACCAAACCTCCCGAACTTCTTTCAAATCTCCCAAAAGGGCCCAGGTTTTGACCTGGAAATGACCAGGTCAAATAGCAAATTAAAACAGAAAAGCATCAATAAAAGGCTGACAGCAACCCAATAAAGTCACCACTAAATTTTACATAAGAAAAAAAGGGCTAAAATTCAAAAACATAAAATTTAAAGAGGGGGAAAAACCCCGAAAAAAAGGTACAGTGGACCCTTGTTTTCGGTTTAATCTGTTCCAGAGCCTCGGCCAAAAACCAAACAATTTTCCCCAAAAGAAATAATAAATGGAATTAAACTATTCCACACCCGAAGTAAAAAAAAAAATTACTAAAATATATTTTACATGCACAAAAGAATAAAAAATTTAAAAAAGACACTTACCTTTATGAAAACTGTTGTTTCTGGAAGGGGAGGGAGGAGGAAAGGGAAGATATTATTTTTTGGAAGGGGGAACCCCCTCCATAAGACTCAAAGGGACCAATCCTTATCTAGGGGCTTTTACCCCTTTTTTTTTATTCACTAGGACCCCCTTGACAGTCACTGGACCCCCTTCACAAAAAACTGTCCCGATAGGTCGTTTCTGAGGTGTCTAAGATTTGCCTAAAATGGGACATGGCATTGTCATTGTAAAAGTCACCAGCACGGATTGCAACAGCTTTCTCAGGGTGATGTTCCTCCACAAATGAATGAACTTTAGTCCACACTGCACAAATCTCCTTAATCTTTGAAGAAGGCACCTTTTTTCATCTCTCTACCTTCTCCTCTGAAGCAATTTCCTCAGCTGTGGTCTGTTGCTGTTGCAGATGAGGCTCTTGCAGCTCATCAGTGGTTAGCTCTTCATTGTGGTCCTCCACCAACTCTTCCACATCCTCCAAACTCACATCCAATCCCATGGAATTCCCCTATGCCACAATTGATTGCACAACAGGTGTAGGGTCGACAGGGTCAGCCTCAAACCCTTCAAAATCCTTCTCTTGGACACAATCTGGCCACAATTTTCACCAAGCAGAGTTCATCATCCTAGAAGTTACTCCCTGCCAAGCCTTATCTATAAGGCCTATGCAGTGGAAAATATTGAAGTGATTCTTCCAGAACTCTCTTAGGGACAATTCAGAGTCCGAGGCTATGTCAAAACACCTTTGAAACATTGCTTTGGTGTAGTTTTTTGAAGTTTGCAATGATCTGCTGGTCCATGGGCTGGAGGAGAGGAGTGGTATTAGGAGGCAAAAACTTCACTGTTACAAAACTGAATTCCTTAGACAATTAGTCTTCCAAGTCTGGAGGATAAACAGGAGGCACTGGAGTGGCAATTTATTATCCAGGAGGTATTTTTTCACACTGGGGCCAAACACTTCAGTCTTGGCTGGTGCCACCTGGCACCAACACCTACTGACCATATACTCTGTATCATATGTTACAGAGTACCATATGGTACAGGGTACCATAAGGTGCAGGGTACCATACAGTACAGGACACCATATGGTACAGATACAGTGATCCCTATGGAAATAAGTCACAATGACTTTTCTGGGTTATCCTAGGATTTTATATATATGCTGCTATGTATGATAATCTATGTAACTGCATTTGTGAACACCTGAATAAACTTACTCAAGTGCATGTGGCATCATAAGTAAGTTTATTTAGGTACAGGTCCTCCATCACAAATCCGGCACCATTGGGACCTGTAGTGTACCTGATTACTGAGTTTGCCGAATAACAGAGTGGTTAGGTTAGAATACACTTAATAAAATTAACCAACTTGACTTACACAGTTCATGAACATCGGCAAACTCGAACATTTTCGCTATTTTTTGAGCTCAATTTCAAGGTACTTTTTGTTATGAAAGCAATCAAAATCATGTCTATTTCTGTAATATATCTTCCATTCTATCAAATGAGTCCAAAAAATGAGAATACAACCATAAAAACCTTACGAAAATATACTGCAAAGAGGCGGCAAATGGCTGAAAAGTGAACTCCCTTTTTTAAATCGTCCGTCTTTTTTATTTTTGTTGTACATTAAGAAGCATCTTTCCATCATACATTGCCCAAGTTTCAACGAGATAGCCCAACAAACAACCGAGAAAAAAAAAATATTTACCAAAAATCATATATGACAAGCCCAAGCCAGGTACTGGAAATAAGTCACTTTGTCTGACTTTTGGGTTATCCCAGGTTCTCTATCATACACTGCTATGTATAAAACTATGTAATGTATTTGTGTATACCTGAATAAAATTATTTACTTTGGGGTTTTCAATGAGGGACAGTAGGGGCCCCCCCCTTTACGGCATTTCGCTTTACGGGTTCCGCTAATAGGTTTATTTCAAATTATGACCAAAACTCCTATAAAGGTTCCCCCCACCTGACTTTCTAATACGGTCACCGCGCCCCACCCGGTTTGTTTACATTCTCTGTGAGATCCGTAATGTCCGTATGTCTGGAAACTCCAAAATTTTAAGTGTTTTTAAAAGTTATTTTCATATTTTATATATCTCTGATAATTATCCTTATGTATACCTGTTACTTAAATAAACTTACATACTGTGCTGGCATGCAGGTACACATTAAAATCAGTAAGAGTGTCTTATGTCTCCAGAAATCATATTAGTAATGATAATAATAATCATCGAGTCTCATTAAATGTTGTAATTGTTTGATTACATATTTTCATTAATCCATCTATGATATTTTTTCAAAATTATATATAACACGGCATAACATATAAAGATGATAAATACACCCCACAGTAAATAAAAAAATGAAATGGAGAGACGTTGCCAAATGACGCACAATAATAATAAAAATAATAAATTCAATTTAATTATCACCGGCCTCTTCAAATGTTTAGGTTAAAAAATTTCAAAAAATTTTTTTTCAAAAAAAAAAAGAGTTTTTTAAAAATATAAAAACCAAAAAAAATAACATAATATTAGGGGTTGGTGCATAATTTGAAAAATGACCAAGGGAACCACTTTCCCTTACCTTTAAATTTAAGTTTACTTGTTTTTAAAATTTTTTTTTATAATTTTTTTTCACAAACTTATTGGTTAACCCAAAATAAAGCAATGTTAAAACCCGGATAAAAACAAAAAAGCCAACATAAATTTCCAAAATTTTTTACAAAATTTTTCAAAAAAAAAATAAAAATTTTTTTTTTATTTTTATTAATTTTCCCAAAATTTAAAAAAACTTTCCAAAAATTGACGAATTAACTTGTTTACAAAATTTTTCCTTTTTTCTATCTCTTCAATCTTTTCTCCTTTCTTTCTTCTCTATTCTTTGTTCACATACCCTTTAAAAACATATACATTAAAATTTCTAATAAAAGAAAAAGAAATGTATACTTTTAGTTGGGGTAAAATATAAATTTTTGGGTTCCCGGGGGCTGGCGGTAGACGTAGACGGGACCTTACAACAACAATTGAAAAAATGTTTTTCATACCTGATAGGTTTACCTTTTTTTTTTTCTTTTCCCCCCTTTTTCCTCTTCCCCATTTATAATTCTTTTTACCTGTTTTACTCTCCCCCTCCACCCCTTTTTCACTCTCTTCTTCCTCTTTTCCTTCTCTTCTTTTTCTTTTAATTTCACTATTTTTTTCTCTCTTTTTTTTATCCTTTCCTTCCCTTTTTCTTTCTCTTTTTCTTTTTCTTTTTTCCCAATTTCCTCCCTAAAGGAAAATTCGGGTTTTCCGCTTAAAGGACATTTCCCCTTAAATTTCCCCCCTGTAAAAAAATGGGGGCTTTTCCCTTATTTTATCTTTAAATTAATTTCCAGTTTTCAATATAAAATAAATTTTCTAAAACATAAAAGGATAGGGGGAAAACTTATGAAATTTTCCATTTTTGTACAAGTTTAAAAGGAATAACATCTTCTATTATCTACATAAGAGATAATGTGTACTGGGGGTAACCTAGAAAATTATTCCTTTTGTATGTATGCAAGTTTATTCAGGAATACACAAATACAGTTACATAGATTATCATACATAACAGCATATGTGTAGAGAACCAGGATATACACAAAAAAGTCAGAGCGACTTATTTCCATTGCCTTCACTCAGAGCGTCATTTCTTCTCACAAATGTTACATGAGAATGGGAGTGTTCTTCTTTATTTATTCTACCGTTATCAATGTGAGACAAACTGTACACAATGTAACTTGTACACAAACCAGACGTGTACACTTTGTTTGTTTACAAAACTTACTTTGCTGGTTTGTTTACATAACTCTAAACCTGTCCCTCTCATGCACTCATTCTTTCTCTCTCTCATTTATTCGTTTTATCAAATTTACTTACTCCTGACCCTACATTAAGACTACAAATATTTTAAGGTAAGTAATGAGTGAACTGTATATACATTTTATCGCTCTGGGATGCTTAAATATCATAGAATATATGTGTGGGTGGGTTGGCCTGGTATGGTAGCCCGGCTGACTACCATACATACCACACTTGATTTTTTACAATAAATGCTACTCATCTCACCCTAGATTAAGACTATAAATATTTTAATGTAAGTAATGAGTAAACTGTATATGCATTTTATCACTCTGGGGTGCTTAAATGTAATAGAATATTATGTGGCTGGTATGGTAGTCTGGCTGACTACCATACACACCACACTTGATTTCTTACAATAAATACTACTTGTCTCACCCTAGATTAAGACTATAAATATTTTAAGGTAAGTAATGAGTGCACTATGTGTGTATTCTACTTTTTTATTGTTTTTTGATGCCTAGTTCTATTGCTAACTTAATATATGTTAGTGTAAACTTGTTATCTAGTATTTGTAAGCATTTATAAGTGGAAAAAAGGGTGCTCCACTTTACGGCGATTTCTGCTTTACGGCGGTAGCCTGGAACCTAACCTGCCATATAAATGGGGCCCTACTGTACATGAAACCGCCCATTCGCTTATTTCAACTACCCAATAAAGTGGTCAGAAATTGGCAATTTGGCAGATTTCACACAAATTTCAACAGATGCCAATTTCAAAATAGGATCCAGAATAAACAATGCAGACATTCCTGGCACTAAAATAATATTTTCTCTGTTCATTAGCCATGTCTCCAGGTCCCTCTTATGTTACTCTTGCTTACCATTTGGAATTTTTATTCACAAAAAATAGAAGATTTACTGTTATGCAGACTACTGCATTATTGTAATAATTGTATAAATAATGTAAATCCATTCTTGACTCCGTACTGGAATTTAGACTGGCAGGCGGACAGGTATTGGACGGTGACATCATTTGTTTACTCTTGAGCTTCGCTAAAGAATTGAACATTTTCGCTACTGTGAGCGCAATTTCAAGATACTTTTCATCATGAAACCAATCAAAATCATATCTATTTCTGTAATATATCTTTCATTCTATCAAATGAGACTGAAAAAATGAGAATATAACCATAACAACCATACAAAAATATACCGCTAAGTGGCCGCTAATGGCTTAGAAGTGAACTCCGCTATTTATGGTCTGATTTCTTTCATATTTGGTGTACATGAAGAAGTATCTTTCCATCATACATTGCCCAAGTTAGAATAAGATAACCCAACAAACAACTGAGAAAATAATAATAATAATAATAATAATAATATCTTTATTTACTACACATACATGTACAAGGTATACAGGCCTAGCTGACATCAGTGACATACTACTGTATAGAAAGCCACTTATTATGCTGAGTATTTCAAGAAAACTAGGTCAGTGTCCCAGGATAACACCCACACTAGTTGACTAACACCCAGGTACCCATTTACTGATGGGTAAACATAGACAACAGGTGTAAAGAAACACGCCTAATGTTTCTACCCTGGCTGGGAATCGAATATTTACCAAAAATCATATATGGCTAACCCAAGCCAGGTACTAAAAATAAGCCATGTTGACTTTTTTGGGGTTATCCTAGGTTCTCTACACACATGCTGCTATGTGTGATAATCTAAAGAGAGAAAATAACTCTTTTGTTTCATGCTTATGGTGGAGTACGAGTGTATATCATAGTTAGCCCTGTGCTACACTCCATTTTCTCTAATATAAGCCACCAAGACAAGGATAGGAGAATGGTATTTGTTTACCATATCTTCATAACTCTGTCGAACTGCTCTGTGTTATGCCAATTATTCATTCTGGAGTATTTAACATGTTTTATGTTATTTATATTGTTTCTTATGTCATATTAGATCAATTGTGATAGGCAAATACTAAGCTGTAGTGTTAATATTAGCGTAATAATAAGCATATTCTCCTGCTTCATGAGACTGAGCTCATGGCAACTGACAATGGCTTCAAAGCCACCTTATCTTTAATGGACAATGTACTGTGTAGGTGCTTTACATAATGAGAAGCATTTCTTTTATTCATTGCAACCATGGCTAGGGCTAAAAGCAAGCAGGTTAAAACAATAAATGGAGAAAAATAAATTGGAATGACTTATGCAGAAAGTAGCACCACCAAACAGTACCAGCAGGTTGGTGTGGCAACCCTGGAAATTTGAAATTATGCTAGCCAAAATTAGTGCCGAATAACTGAAGGAACCGAATAACTGATTGCTGGATTTGTGATGGCGGACCTGTATACACAAATACAGTTACATAGATTATCATACATAGCAGCATATGTTGGAGAACCTAGGATAACCCAAAAAAAGTCAGACAGACTTATTCCCATTAGGGTCCCTGTACCCTGTACCATATGGTACAATTGTACCATATGATACCATTGTACCATATGATACCATTGTATGACATGGCACCATTGTACCATATGATAAAATGGTACCTTATGGCTCAAACCATAGAATTCCTCTTCAGATCCACTTCCATCAGTCTTAGAACTGTAAGTTGTGAAGAGGAGAGTCAGAATTCGCCCGAAGAGTGAGTGGAGAGTGAGAGCTTCCTTGCTGCCAGGCATGATGAACAAAGCTACTTTGGTGGCATTCCCACAATGCCATGAAGGCGTCCAGATTTTTTCTATAGTGTGCACACTGACTACCCAGACCCATTCTCTCAGATGTAGGCCTGCCAGCCTTCTTGCGCTAAATTTAACGCCGCTAGAATTTTGGCGTAGATCTATGGTTTGAACCCTCAACGTAAAGCTGTAGATCTATGGCACGGACCCTGAAAGGGTTAAAAGTTACCATTACTAACAGCTTTCTCTCTAACTTTATTGGCTGTCTTACTGACTAGCATATCAAAATCCATAAACTGTTTATGAAGAGATACAATACTGATTAGGCTTGAGGATGGGAAGAGTGGCCAATCTAGCAACCATGCAGTCATCAGTTCTTGCAAACAAACCTGAGAAGAAGCACAAACAAAACTACTGGATGTTATCAGATTCATTTGTACATTTAACCCTTTGAGGGTTTCGGACGTACTAGTACGTCTTACGTGCAGGGTATTTTGACGTACTAGTACGCATAAATTCTAGTGCCGTCAAATCTCGCGGGAAAAGGCTGGTAGGCCTCCATATGAAAGAATGGGTCTATGTGGTCAGTGTGCATGGTATAAAAAAAATCCTGCAGCACAGTGCATAATGAGAGAAAAAAAAACTTTGACCGTTTTTTTGGAATAAAACAGTGACTTTGCACTGTATTTTTGTATGGTATTTATTGTTGTATTCTAGTTTTCTTGGTCTCATTTTATAGAATGGAAGGCATATCACAGAAATTGAGATGATTTTGACTAGTTTTACAATGAAAAGTACCTAGAAATTGAGCTCAAAGTAGCAGAAATGTTCAATTTTTACCAAAGTTCAAAAGTAAACAAATCATGCCAAGCGTCCAATACACGTCAACTGGTGAGTCTAATATTCTTTTGCAAGTGCGCCAATATGATTTATACCATTTTTTACACTAATGCAGTAGTCTGCATAACAGTAAATCTTCTATTTTTTGTGAGAATAAAAATTCAAAATGGAAAGCAAAAGAATGTAAGAGGGGCCTTGAGACGTGACTAATGAACAGAGGAAATGTCATTTTAGTGCCAGGAATGTATTTCTTGTTTGTTCTGGACCTATTCGGAAATTGGCATTTTTGAAATTTGTGTGAAATTGGCAAAATTGCTAAATTTCACCCTTATTGGGGATAGTTTGAAAATTAATGGGTGTTTTTTTTTCAAAAGAAAATGTAGTTCTGCGAAAATCAGTTTTTTGCGACAAGAAACAGTAAAATTCCAAAAATGGGGTCAAAGGGGGAAAATCCCGTTTTAAATCGCCCGAGACCGAATTCCCGGAGAGTTTCCCCTAAGTTTTTTATAAATTTTTTTGGTTCTTTTGACAAAAAATTTCTATCCCTTTTCCTAAGAAAAAATTAAATTTTTTTTTTTTTAAAAATTTGGCAACCTAACGTTTTCTGAACCGTGACCCCGGGTTAAGGGGCATTTAACGAATTTGTGGTTTTGCTTTTGCCCAAAAAAAAGGTATTAGTTTCGCCCCCCAAAACATCGGGTTTAACCCCCTTTCAATTTTTTCCCAAAATTTTGCATTAAATAACTTAGGGGTAAACCAGTATTTGCTTCTAATTTTCCTGTTTGTGTACCAAGGTGTTAAGGGTTTTTTTTGGTACTTCCAAAATTTTGATATGAAATCCCTTAAAGGGTTTTTACTATTTTTTGTTATGAAGAAACATTAATGTTCAAGACCTATCTTGGGGTACTGAACTTTTTTCGTCCTGCAACTGGATTTTTTTACCTACCCTTTTGGGGAAAATTTGATACCCATTTCTCTGTTTTTTGTTATCCCTACTGACCTCATTTATAAAAAAACTACCCCCATGTTCACAAATGTAAAATCCTTTGCCAACCCATATAAGATTACATTAGTGTTTTGTTTTTTTCTTCCGGGCCCTTAAAATTTGTGGTAATCTAATATAGGATAGAAAAATGTTTGTGGAAAACCCATGTTGAGTCCCTTTCCCTGATTTGTCTGAAGGTTCTCTCTCTTTCTCCCCCATCATGATGTGAAGTATTTAAGAACGGAAAGTTATTTTAAAATCTGCTCTACATTGTGAGTTGAGAGAGGATCGGGAAATTCTTCAAAAAGCAAAGGTTATTTCAATTTGAATTATAAAAAAATTTAATTTTTGGGGGATATCCCCTAAAAAATACTCTCCCTTCATTAATTATCTAAGAATGAAATGGCAAAATTTCTTACCAAAAAAAGTAAATTTTATGTCAAAATCGGGAAATTTTCAATACCTATGCAAAACATCACTTTGGGGGGACAATGAAACCGAATTTTTTGTTTTCAAAGTCTTTTCAATTTCTTCATCTCTAAAACTAGAGTTGTTATTGTTGCTGCCACGATTGGATTTAACTTCAAGTGGTGTTCTTCTCAATAGTCTTCATCTCTTCCAAACATGCTGCTTGAGATGCGCCACTGTAAAGGTTACATATGTTTAGCAATAATAAATTTTACCTAAGTACTCATTCTGTTTTAGCACTTATTACATTTGTTTACTTATTTATCTTAAATTATTCTACTTTCTATCAGTTCAAAATGTTCCTCTCCCTTACTTGGACTGGACCAAGTGCACTACTAAGTAATAAAATAGGGATGGCGATGATACCAATTTTTGCCGAAATAACGATACCCTATTTGTAGGCCATACCGATATCAATAAAAACTAGCAATACACTGATACTGGTACCAAAGCCACCCAAAAAATACTCAATACTCATAGATCAAATACTGATAATATAAAATCAGCCGAAATGCAAATACTGCGCACATCCATAACAATAAAGAGATAATATAGTCACTTTCTCTTACAACGCTCTTATATAGGTGCTCTAGAAAACTGCCAGAAGCAGAGAGATTAATTTAGCAAAACCAGACGAACCACACATACAGCCTACAGACATGCCAATGACTTCATATCTCTTTTCTACTACAGGATCAAAAACTAGCAAGCAAAAATTCCCAAATGTTTACAAATATTAGACTACCTCACTGGTTTATTACCTAAATACTCTATATATAGCACCAGCAAATATTACTGAGATCTCACTAATAATTAACCATTAAAAAACAAGGCAGACCTAAATGACTTGCCAACAATCGTGTATAAAAAAGCAGGTTAATGTTCTGTTCCCTCATGATTGAAACCACTATTTAACAAATACAGTGGTTCCCTCGTTATTTCGTAGTTAATCCGTTCCTGGGAGCTGCTACTATTATCGAAATCTACGATTTGCGAATCAATTTTCCCCATTAGAATTAATGTAAATACAATTAATCCGCTCCTGAAACCCAGAAGTATTAAAACAAAAAATTTTTTACATGAAATATACATGTAGTAGATAAACAATACAATGGGTCAGGATGAATGAAACATTACAGCATACCTTTATTGGCGATTTTCTTAGTGTATGGGAGACTGGAGGATGAGGAGGAGAGAGTTGGATTGTTATAGTTTGGAAGGGGAATCCCCTTCCAGTCACACTAGGTAGCAATTGCTTTTCTGGGGTTGCTTCTCTTCTCGGTTTCGTAATGCCACTAGGACCAACTTGAGTCACTGGAGTCCTGTTCTCGTCAAAAATTAACCGTCCAGAGAGCTCTGTTCTGAGTCTCTTTAACACTTCCCTAAAAATGGGCCAGACTTGTCACTGTACATGTTGCCAACATTGGCTTGCAACAACCTTGTCAGGGTGATGTTTCTCCATAATCTTTCCATCTTAACCCACACAGCAAAATCTCTCTAATTTCTGGAAGAAGGCAGGCACCATCTTTTTTTCCCTCTCTCTTCCTCCTCCTCTGCAGCAAGATTCTGAGCTGTGTGATCTGTTTTTGCTGTTCTCTGCTGAAGCTTCTTGCAGCTCTCAGTGTTGTGAGCTCTTTCGTTGTGGTCTTCCACAATTCTTCCACATCTCCAAAATCACATCCAACCCCATGGAACTCCCAGTGCCACAACTGCTTTTTACAAGAGCACATAGGCTCATCAGGGTCGAGTCCCAAACCCTCAAAATCCTCTTTTCAAACACAATCTGGCACAATTTTCACCAGCAGGTTTCAAAGCCCTGGTAGGACTCCCTCCCAAGCCCTACCTTATAAGGGATATACAAATGGAGGATGCTGAAGTGTTCACTCCAAAATCCCCTTAGGGTCAAGTGAGTGTTGTGGTCACAGTCAAAGCAACCTGTGAACATTGCTTTGGTATAGTTGTTTTTAGAGTTTGCAATGACTGCTGGTCCATGGCTGGAGGAGAGGAGAAGTGGTATACGGGGGCTAAGAACTTTTACTGTGATGAACCCCAAACTCCTCGGAAAATTGGTTCATCCAAGATTTGGAGGATGAGCAGGTGCATTGTCCTTTACTAGGCAGGCACTTGAGATCCATTTCTTTTCCAGGGAGGTAATTCTTCACACTCAGGGCAAACATTCATTGAACCACTCGATGAAAATTTCCCTCGTGACCCATGCCTTACTATTAGATTTCCAAACACACACAATTTACTTTTCATACATTGTTTTTCCTGAACACTTGGGGATTTTTCAGAATGGGGATTACACTAGTATGGCTTCACTTTGAAATCCCACTAGCATTAGCACAGAAACATTTAGCATCAGCAGTTCATCATAGGCTTGTCTGATTGCTTTTCCTCTTGTGTAAGGAAGGCCCTCTTTGGCATTTCTTCCAAAGAGGCCTGTTCATCACAATTGAACACTTGTTCAGTTTCAGTCCTTCAGCCTCTATGTACTCCTGGAATTCATGCACATATTTTTTTAGCCGCCTTGTGGTACGAACTGCAGCCTCACCATGCCTTACCACACTGTGGATGCCAGTACGGTTTCTTAAATCTCTAAACAACCTTTGCTGGCCTTAAATTCACGCACATCACACTATTTTCAGGCATTCTTTACGCAGATCGTCATGCAACTGCCTAGCCTTTTCACAAAATAATCAAAGTCATAAGAGTATCTCTGCTAATTGTTTCACATTTATCCTCACCAATAATAATTCTCAACCTCTCAAGTACTTGGGTGATCTCATTTTTGTCAGCATAGTTAGTTACTCCTTTTGCACAACAGCATCTGATTCACTTTTTCTTGGCCACTATGGAGACCAAAGAATTCGACAGCGGCAGCGGCAAGAGCAGCGGCATCTACCAGTCTTCTTCATCAAAAAACATCGCCTATCAAAACTTGTTGATGGCCTAAGTGAAAGTTCAACTAATGAACCCACGTTAGACCACAAAATGACCCAAGAATACTAAGAATGTAACCAAATCTTGACAAAAATAGAAAGATTCTAAGGAAGACAGCCCTGCTAACCCAAACACTGCCTCGCTGCCTGACACCACTTAACCCAAGTTCGAGAAAACAAGCCTTCTCCATTGCTACACAGTATCTATTCAGTGATACTATGAAAGGATATCGCTGAAAGAAAAACAAACAACAGTAATAAAAGAATAACAGCACAGGACCCTAGAACACTCAATTTGTTACCCTGCAGGACGCCGGTTGTCATCATCAAGCCCCCTCACCGCCGCCACCCAGGGAACAGCAACACAAACATGGCTGACTCCCCTCCAACTCCACTCCCTTCAAAGATTCACCCATGATACTCAGGTTATGGATTGTTTGACAATATCAGGACTAATCGTGGCTCTAGAACCGAAATCAAAGATAGCAAGGCAACACTAGAGCGACGAGAATCCACGATAACCAACCTCGAGAACAGATCCAAAACCTTGAGAGAAGATTACATCGAGAAGTGTTGACACAGAAAAAATACTCTGAAAGGGGGCCCAAAAGCTATAGCCAGTCACACGAACAATAACTACATAAATATGAAGGTTGAAGATGCAAATCAAGGACTGTGAATCAGAACATGCACACTCGAATCTAAATGAATACCTTTGATTTCCAAGACGGACAAAACTGACAAGATAAGTTTGTCTGATGAGTTATAATAAACAGTTCCAACATTCCAAGTGACATAACAACAAGCTCAGTGCAAAGTAAAAACGGCTTTCAGGATTAATACAGGACCACGTACAAGTCATTCGTGCTAAACAATGAAATCAAAGAAACACGGTTTCGTTAGGAAAACAGGAAGTAAACCACAGTATAATGTCAGACTTCATTCAATTTAACGGATTAAAAAAAAAAAAAAGAAAGGACCTAATAAATCAGCAATTACAATGAAAATGGAGTGTACATAATTGAGTGTCTAATAAGAAGACGTGAAACCCTTCTGTTCAGGTCTGAGAAAACTTAAACAGGAAAAACAACAATATACTAGGTTTCACGCGAGATGGGAAAATACTAGCAAGAAAAATCAACAGGACAAAATATACTATCTCAAACGAAACACGATTTCCTCTACCTTCCTTAGGAAAAAATCTGACATTTCTGTAACAGATTAGATAAGTCCCCTTAATACATATATACGTGTGGTGCATATAGTGTACCTTACTATTATATTGTGCATATTATTTTTATATTTTTCATCACTAGCTAATGCCAACTACCTCCAATACTTTATACTTCTTTCTTACTGCTATTAATTGCTCATAATTTGTGTTACAAGTCAAATTTTACTCCAAATTAATATTATTCATCGTTCTTACCTGTCCCATTTTAAATTTTTTTTACCACTACTTTTTTTAGTCACCCTTTTATTGTGTGTGCAATTAGTGTATATTCCAATTGCTTTTTTTTTTTTGCAAATACCAAAACTATCTTTTGCTAGCTAGTACCAAACTACCTCATATTTTTTTACTTTTTATTGTGCAATAAACTCTCAACTTATTTAATATTACAAATCAGATCTTACTCCTAAACCAATATTAAATCATAGTGACTATCTGTCCATTTAACTTTGTTTACCATTACTTAATTTATTCCCTTATATATTTTCTCCTTTATTTTAACTTCATATAACAACCTTAGTTCATATATTCACAATTTGTTAAAATAACAAGGTGCTATTCTCAGGTGCTAAAGTGTAATAAGTTCACTATTTCGCCATTATATTTCCCAAAAATCATTTATTTTGATTACCACTTTATTGTTCCCCCACAACTTATATTAGTCCCTTTTATATTGTTTTCCCTAATTCTAACTTTAAAGAATTACCTTTAAAGTACTACCTACTATCATATTCCCAAGCTCCCATTATTTGATCACCAAATATTTGTTCACCACAAATTATTTTAGTCCCTTTTATAAATTTTCTCCTTTATTTTAGCTTTAAAGAACTACCTTAGCTTATTATTTTTACATTTGTTAAATAATTCAGGTCTATTTTTTAGCTTTAGACTATGTACTTGTTTTATACTTATTCTAACTATAGATTCACTACAATTTATGATTACAAGGGATTGTCTGATACCAACCTCTTATTTTAATGATTTTGAATCAAACAGTTACTGTTTAAATTTCTACACACAGAACAATCAAGGCCTTTCCCCAAGCAACAACAAAATAACTGTCTTTAACTACAATATAATCTTTAACAAGCATTCGATGACTCATAGCATTATT
>NC_069401.1:83064759-83089443 GCF_026875155.1 Cherax quadricarinatus | reverse complement strand
CTTTTTATCTTTATGTTAAGGGGTAAATCTGTAGCTCTGTTACCAAACTGAAGAAGTAGGTTTTGCAATGTTTGGTTAAAGTTTGTTAGCCTCATCCAGGTAGAATTTTCTGTAATTCGGGTTTTTTACAGTTTTGGGCTAGGTGAGGGGCTGGGTGAGAGAAGACGTATGTATGTCATCTGAAAAAGGTGGGTTTGAGTAATTGCAAGCTTTGGTAGGTATTTGTATGGGAAAAAAAGAGAAGGGGGCCAAAGGACATTCCCTGTGGGACCCCAACTGAATTTGGGTTGTGCGGAAGAGCTTCCCCCTTTGCGCCATATTGGCTTCTGTTCTGAGGTAAGACTTGGGGTATTGAGGGAGTGACCTCTTTTCCCAATAGTGTGACAATTTTACGTGGGCAAGTCATGGTCAACTGTATAAAAAGCTTTACGTAAGTCAATGAAGATCCCAGTGGGACTTTTTTTTTTCTCTATTGAATGTATATATGTTCTAGATGTGTATAAAGCACATTATTATTTTTTTTAGGCTGAATCCAAATTGGGCAGGGGTTGAGAATTTTTTTGGGAGAGAGGTAAGTAGATTGTTTATAAATTTAATTTTTCTAAGTTTTTTGAGAGAGGGTGTAAATTGGATATTGGCCATATTTTATTCAACTCTTTTTGGTCTCCCTTTATGGTCGGGGGACCCTGCTTTTTTGAGAACTGGGGGGAAGGTGGGGATTCAATGGTTTTGTTAAAGATGTTGCAATGATTGGTGATAATTGTGACTTTTTTTTTGTATATAAAGGGTGAAAGGTTTTTTAAAATCTCCTGCCTTTTTTTTTCAGTGCGTTGATAATAAGGGAGACTTCGTAGGGTTAGTCGGAGCAGGAACGTGTGTTCTTTTAGTTCCAGTGGGTAGTATTTGGTGGGGTATTGAGTTGGGATTTTATTGGCGGGGTTTTGACCAATATGGGAGAAGAATATTGAGTCTTTTTGCTGTTTCTTTGGTGGGAGTTGAGGTTATTTTTTTTGCTAATTTTATTTCCTATGGTGATTCTTTTTTGTTCCCAGAATTTTGTGGGGTCTTCCAGGTTTTTTTTTATATCACCTCGAAGTTGGATAATTTTTCCTAATACAATTTTTTTGCCTTTTATCAGGCGGTTAGGTTGACGAGTAATTTTTGTTTGGTCTTGGTTATTACCCTTCTGTACTGTTTTTCATATCGGTGTTTTGTATTTAGGATTTGAGAATGCTGGGTGTTGCCAGGGATGTTCGTCCTTAGCTGTCATCTGTTTATTTTTTTGGGGCAGGCTTGTTATAAAGGTATTGGGTTTTTTTTAGAAAATTATTAAAACATTCGTAATATTGATAGATTTCTAGCTCAGTGTCCCAGTAAATTTTTGTTATGCTGTTGGAATTATTAATGCTGCCTCTTTGTAAAAGCCCGAAGGTGATTTTGTAGGGCTTGGGGTTTTTTACCAAGAGTTGTTATGAGGAAAGTAGGGTGTGGTTTTGGGGGTATTACTGAAATTTTATGCCTGTTTTTAAAAGGGGATGTGGTGTTGGCCCAAATGTGGTCAAGTAGGGAAACCTAGTCTCCGTAATCTTGTGGTTTTGTTATTTGGTGAAAACATCAGTTTCATTGTGTTTGGATTAGTAATGTGGGTCCGGTCTTGAAGGAATTTATATTGAATCACCTGGAGTAGTAAGTGATTTTTGTTCATGTGCATCAGTTTATACTTCCTAGGTTTTGACTAAATTGGCAAGTTTGATTGTGGAATCGTAGATGTTATCACTGTGAGAGGTTTTTGTAGGTATTTGGATTTGAATTTAGCTATTATATATTCTCCTTTTCTCCCTTGTGAAGTATAGTGATACATTTGTTGGTCTAGTATATTAAAACGGCCACCCCCCCTTTTTGGGGGCCCACAGTTGTTTTATGGGTGTGTAACCCGGAATGGCATAGCACTGTATATCGGGTTTAGCCAGGTTTCAGTTAGTGTAATGATGGACCTATTTGGCATGCAAGGAATTTAGTAAAACTGGGGGTCATAAGCTTTCTTAAAGATCTGATATTGTAGTTAAAAATAGTTATGTTTTTTGTTGGCTCGAGAAGTGCTTTGATTGTTTTGTGTGTAGTAATTACAGAATGTTTGAATATTTAAATCATTAAATAAGAGGTTGGTACAGGTCAATGCTTGTAAACAAAGATTTTTTAGTGAATTTTTAGTTAGAATTTAATAAAAAAAAAAAAGTAAATTTTTTAAAGCTAAAAAAAAAATAGCACCTGAATTTTTTTAACAAATGTAAAAATAAAGGCTAAGGTAGTTTTTTAAAATAAAATAAAGGAACAATATAAAAGGGACTAAAATAATTTGGGTGAAAAAAATAAGTGATGATCAAATAATGGAGCTTGGGAAAAGATAGTAGGTGTACTTTAAAAGGGAATTCTTTAAAATTAGAAATTATAAAAATTTTAAAAAAGGGCTAATATAAAATTGTGGTGAACAAAAAAGTGGTAAACAAATAATGAGTTTGGGTTTAATGGCAAATAGTGAAATTATTAAAATTTAACCTGAGAATACCCTTGATTTTTTTAACAATTGGAATATATGAGTAAGGAGTTATATAAAGCTAAAATAAAGGAAAAAAAAAAAATTTTAAAGGGCCCCAAAATTTAAAAATGGTAAACAAGTTAAAAAGGGCAGATAGCACTATGAAAAATATTTGGTTTAGAGTAAGATCTGATTTGTAATATTAAATAAGTTTAGCAGTTTATTTCACAATAAAAGTAAAAAAAAAAAGAGGTAGTTGGTATAGCTGCAAAGAAAATTTTGGTACTTGAAAAAAGAATTGGGAAAATAAAAAATTGACAACCCAAAAAAAAGTGATAAAAAAAAAGTTGGTAAACAAAATTAAAAGGCAGGAAGAAAATAAATAAAATTAATTTGGAGTAAGATTTGACTTGTAACAAAAAATTAGAGCAATTAATAGCAGTAAGAAAGAAATTTAAAAAAGTATTGGAGGTATTTTAGCATTGATTGTGATGAAAAAAATAATAAAAATAATAATGCAAAAATATAATGTAAGGTACACTATATGCACCCCCACGTACAGGAAGGCCCCGCTTTACGGCTTTCACTTTACGGCGTTCCGCTAATACGGACTTTCAAATTATGACCAAAACTCACTATACGGCTCCCCCCACCTGACTTTCTAATACGGTCACCGTGCCCCACCCTGTTTGTTTACATTCTCCATGAGCTCAGTAAGCACTAAAGTCTCCCCATTTTGTCTGGAAACTCCAAAATTTCAAATGTTTTTAAAAGTTATTTCATATTTTATATATACCTGATAATTATACTTATGTATCCCTGTACCTAAATAAACTTAATACATCGAGTCATTTAAATGTCGTATATTACGTTAATATACACATTTTCATTAATCCATCCATGATTTTTTTTTCAAAATTATATAAAAAAACAAGATGCATAACATATAAATAAGATAAATACACCCCACGTAGAATAAATAAACAAATGTGAGATGTGAGCAGACGACTTGCAAAAGTGGTGATAATAACAATACTGAGTCTCATTAAATGTCGTATATTACGGTAATATAACATTTTCGTTAATCCATCCATGATATTTTTTTAAAAAATTATATAATAAAACACGATGCATAACATATAAATAAGATAATACACCCCACAGTAGAATAATAAAAAAAATGTGAGATGTGAGCAGACGACTTGCACAAGTGGTGATAATAACAATACTGAGTCTCATTAAATGTTGTATATTACGGTAATATACACATTTTCATTAACCCAGCCATGAATTTTTTTCAAAATATTTTAAATAAACACGATGCATAACATATAAATAAGATAAATACACCCCACATTTAGAATAAATAAACATAAATGTGAGCTGTGGAAGCAGACGACTTCCACAAGTGACGCCATAATAACAATAGTCACGGATTTCTCTTTTAAATGTCGTATATTACGGTAATATACACATTTTCATTAATCCAGCCATGATATTTTTTTCAAAATTAATAAAAACACGATACATAACATAAAAAGATGATAAATACACCCCACAATAGAATAAATAAACATAAATATAAGATGTGGGAGCCTGGTTTGTTTACATAACTCTGCTTCTGTTACCTCATGTACTCATTCTTTCTCTCTCTCATTTATTTCGTTTTATTCATTTACTTACTCCGGGACCCTACATTAAGACTACAAATATTTTAAGGTAAGTAATGGTGAACTGTATATACATTTTATCGCTCTGGGATGCTTAAATATCATAGAACAGTATGTGTGGGTGGGTTGGCCTGGTAAGATAGCCTGGCTATTACAATACATACCACACTTGATTTCTTAAAAATAAATATTTCTTGTCTCACCCAAAGATTAAGACTATAAATATTTTAAGGTAAGTAATGAGTGCACTATGTGTGTATTGTACCTTTTTATTGTTTTTTGATGCCTGGTTCTATTGCTAACTTAATATATGTTAGTGTAAACTTGTTATCTAGTGTTTGTATGCATTTATAAGTGGAAAAAAAGGGTGTTCCACTTTACGGCGATTTCCCCTTTACGGCGGTAGCCTGGAACCTAACCCGCCGTATAAGTGGGGCCTTCCTGTATATATGTATTAAGGGCACTTATCTAATCTGTTACAGAAATGTCCGCTTTTCTAAGGAAGGTAGAGAAATCGTGTTCGTTTGAGATAGTATATTGTTGTCCTGTTGATGTTTTCCTTGCTAGTATTTTCCCATCTCGCGTGAAACACTGATGTATTTTGTTTTCCTGTTTAAGTTTTCTCAGCCTGAACAAAAGGTTTTTTCACGTTTTCTTATTAGACATCATTTATGTACACTCCATTTTTCATTGTAATTGCTGTTTTTAATTAGGTCCTTTCTTTTATCGTATGAATGAAGTCTGATCATTATACTGTGTTTACTTCCTGGTTTTCCTAACAAACGTGTTTCTTTGATTTCATTGTTTTGCACGATGACTTGTACGTGGTCCTGTATTAATCCTGACAGCAGTTTCTTTGCACTGAGCTTTTGTTATGTCACTTGGAATGTGTGGACTGTTTATTATAACTGCATCAGACAACTTATCTTGTTCAGTTTTGTCGTCTGGAAATCAAGGTAAATTTATTTAGTCGAGTGTGCTGTTTCGATTCCAGTCCTTGATTTGCTTCTTCAACCTTCATATTTATTGTGTTATTTGTTCGGTTTTGACTGGCTATAGCTGCTTTCAGAGTATTTTCTGTGTCAACACTTCTCGATGTAATCTTTCTTCAAGGTTTTGGATCTTGTTCTCGAGGTTGGTTATTTTTGGATTCTCGTTTGCTCGAGTGTTGCTTTGATTTCTTTGATTTCGTTTTCTAGAGCACGATGTAGTCCTTGATATTGTCCCGGAACAATCATACCTGAGTAATCATGGGTGAATCCTTTGAAGGGAGTGGGTTGGAGGGGGAGTCAGCCAAAGTTTGTTGTTGTTGTTGTTCCCTGGGGTGGGCCGGGTGAGGGGGGTTGATGATACACCGGCGTCCTGCTGGGTAGGACAAATTGAGTTCTAGGGTCCTTGCTGTTATTCTTTTATTACTGATGTTGTTTCTTTTGCGATATCCTTTCATAGTAAACACTGAAGTAGATACTGTGTAGCAATGGAGAAGGCTTGTTTTCTCGGAACTTGGGTTAAGTGGTTGTCTGGCAGCGGAGGCAGTGTTTGGGTTAGCAGAGCTGTCTTCCTTAGATCTTCTATTTTTGTCAAGATTTGGGTTACATTCTTAGTATTCTTGGGTCATTTTGTGGTCTACGTGGGTTCATGTAGTTGAACTTTCACTTAGGCCATCACAAGTTTTGATGAGCGATGTTTTTTGAGGAAGAAGAGCTGGTAGGATGCCGCTGCTGCCGCTGCCGCTGTCGTATTCTTTGGTCTCCATAGTGGCCAAGAAAAGTGAAATCAAGGATGCTGTTGTTGCAAAGGGAGTAACTATGCTGACAAAAATGAGATCACCAGTACTTGAAGAGGTTGAGAAGTTATTATTGGTGTGGATAAATGTGAAACAATTAGCAGGAGATACTCTTATGACTTTGATTATTTGTGAAAAGGCTAGGCAGTTGCATGACGATCTGGTAAAGAAATTGCCTGAAAATAGTGGTGATGTGAGTGAATTTAAGGCCAGCAAAGGTTTGTTTGAGAGATTTAAGAACCGTACTGGCATACACAGTGTGGTAAGGCATGGTGAGGCTGGGCCCGTTCGGACCACAAGGCGGCTAAAAAAAATGTGCATGAATTCCAGGAGTACATAGAGGGCTGAAGGAACTGAAACCTGAACAAGTGTTCAATTGTGATGAAACAGGCCTCTTTTGGAAGAAAATGCCAAAGAGGGCCTTCATTACACAAGAGGAAAAGGCAATGCCAGGACACAAGCCTATGAGTGACAGGCTGATGCTAATGTTCTGTGCTAATGCTAGTGGGGATTTCAAAGTGAAGCCATTACTAGTGTATCATTCTGAAAATCCCAGAGTGTTCAGGAAAAACAATGTTATGAAAAGTAAATTGTGTGTGTTTTGGAAATCTAATAGTAAGGCATGGGTCACGAGGGAAATTTTCATCGAGTGGTTCAATGAAGTGTTTGGCCCTAGTGTGAAGAATTACCTCCTGGAAAAGAAATTGGATCTCAAGTGCCTGCTAGTAATGGACAATGCACCTGCTCATCCTCCAAACTTGGATGACCTAATTTTCGAGGAGTTTGGGTTCATCACAGTAAAGTTCTTGCCCCCGTATACCACTCCTCTCCTCCAGCCCATGGACCAGCAGGTCATTGCAAACTCTAAAAACAACTATACCAAAGCAATGTTTCACAGGTGCTTGACTGTGACCACAGACACTCACTTGACCCTAAGGGAATTTTGGAGAGAACACTTCAGCATCCTCCATTGCATAACCCTTATAGGTATGGCTTGGGAGGGAGTGCCTACCAGGGCTTTGAACTCTGCCTGGTGAAAATTGTGGCCAGATTGTGTTGACAAGAGGGATTTTGAAGGGTTTGGGACTGACACTGATGAGCCTATGTCTCTTGTAAAATCAGTTGTGGCACTGGGGAGTTCCATGGGGTTGGATGTGATTTTGGAGGATGTGGAAGAATTGGTGGAAGACCACAATAAAGAGCTAAACCACTGAGGAGCTGCAAGAGCTTCAGCAGGAACAGCAACAGATCACAGCTCAGAATCTTGCTGCAGAGGAGGAGGAAGAGAGAGGGAAGATGGTGCCTTCTTCAGAATTAGAGAGATTTTTGCTGTGTGGGGTAAGATGGAAAGATTTATGGAGAAAACATCACCCTGACAAGGTTGTTGCAACCCATGTTGGCAACATGTACAGTGACAGAGTCTTGGGGCCCATTTTAGAGAAGTTTTAAAAGAAAACGTCAGAAACAGAGACTCTCTGGACAGTTATTTGCGAGACAGGACTCCAGTGACTCTCAAGGTTGGTCCTAGTGGCATTAAGAAAACAGAGAAAGAGAAGCAACCCCAGAAAAAGCAATTGGTACCTGAGGTGTTGCGGGAAGGGGATTCCCCTTCCAAACTATAAACAATCCACTCTTCCTCCTCCTCCTCCTCCATGTCTCCCATACACTAAGAAGAATCGCCAATAAAGGTAAGTGTTATGCTGTTAATGTTTCATTCATCATGACCCATTGTATTGTTTATGTAAAACATGTATATTTCATGTAAAAATTTTTTTTGTTTTAATACTTCTGGGTTGTCAGGAAAGGGAAATTAATTGTATTTACATTAATTCTTAGGGGAAAATTGATTCGCAAATCGAAGATTTCGATAATAGTAGCAGCTCCAGGAACGGATTTAACTACGAAAAAACGAGGGACCAAATGTATTTGTTTAAAAAAGTGTTGCAATAATGAGGAACAGAACATTAACTGCTTTTTTATACACGATTGTTGGCAAGTCATTTAGGTCTGCCTTGTTTTTAATGAGTTAATTATTGTGAGACCTCAGTAAGATTTGCTGGTGCTATTATAGAGTATTTAGGTAATTACCAGTGAGGTAGTCTGAATATTTGCATTTGGATTTTGCTTGCTAGTTTTGATCCCGTAGTAGAAAAGAAGATATTAATTCTTGGCAGTGTCTGTAGGCTGTATGTGTGGTTCGTTGGTTTTGCTAAAATTAATCTCTCTGCTTCTGGCAGTTCTCTAGAGCACTCTATATAGAGGAGCTTTGTAAGAGAAGTGACTGTTTTTATATACTTTATTGGTTATGGATGGTGCCAAAGTATTTGCATCGGCTGATTTTGATATTTTCAGTATTGGTATATATGAGTATTGAGTAATTTTGGTGGCTTTGGTACCATTTTCGGTGGGTATTGGCTAGTTTTTATGATTTTCGGTATTGGCCCTAAAATTGGGTATCGTTATTGGCAAAAAATTTTGGTATCATCCCATTTCCCCATTTATTACTTAGTAGTGCACTTGGTCCAGTCCAAGTAAGGGGGGGAGGAACATTTGACTGATAGAGTAGAATAATTTAGATAAATTTAAATAAACAAATGTAATAAGTGCTAAACAGAATGAGTACTTAGGTAAAATTTATTATTGCTAAACATTATGTAACCTTTACAGTGGAGCATCTCACACTGTTTGGAGAGATGAAGACTATTGAGCAAGAGCACCACTTGAAGTTAAATCCAATCGTGGCAGCAACAATAACAAACTCTAGTTTTAGAGATGAAGAAATTGAAGAAGACTTTGAAACAATAATTCGGTTCTCATCTGGTCCACCCAAGTGAGTGTTTTGCTTAGGTATTGCACATTACCAGATTTTGACATGAAATTTACTAATTTGGTAAGAAATCTTGCCATTTCATTCTTAGATAATTAATGAATGGGAGAGGTAGTTTCAGGCTGATCATCCCAAAAATTTAATTCTTTTATAATTCAAATTGAAATAAGCCCTTTGCTTATGAATGAGATTACCAGATCCTCTCTCAACTCACAATGTAGAGCAGAATTTAAGATAACATTTCAGCGTGTCTTAAACTACTATCACATCATGATGGAGAGAGAAAATGAGAGAGAACCTTCAGACAAGTCAGGTAAAGGTACTACAACATGGGTTTTCCACAAGATCATCTTGTCTATCCTAGCTATTAGATTACCACAAATTATAGAGGCCCTGGAAGAAAAAACAAAACACTAATGTAATCTTATATGGATTGGGCAAAGGCATTTGACATTTGTGAACATGGAGTAGTTGTTCATAAAATGAGGTCAGTAGGTATAACAGGAAAAGCAGAGAAATGGATATTCAAATTTCCAACAGTGGTAGGTAAAAAAAATCCAGTTGCAGGACAGAAAAAAGTTCAGTACCCCAAGATATGGTCTTAGAACTATTAATGTTTCTTCATAACAAACATAGTAAAAACCTTCAAGGTATCTTCATATCATATATTGTGGAAGATACCAAAATAAGCCTATAATCACCTTGGTACACAAGACAGGAAAATTAGAAGCAAATACTGTGTATACTCAGGTAAAGGTTGAGGTTTAATGACAAAAGTTTTAGGCAAAAAAGATTTGAAGGGGTTCAAATCCTGATGTGTAAAGGGTCGACCACACTAGATACCTTAGTTTTTGGTGCATGAAAGACAAAACCACACTTCGTTATATATGCCACATTAACCCTTTGAGGGTCGACAGGCCCTCTCAGAAACTCGTTCTCAGGGTCGGCCAAATTTAAAAAAAAAAAATATTAATTTTTTTCTTATGAAAAGATAGAGAATTTTTTCCCGATCATAATGACACCAAAATTATGAGATTTGATGGAAAACTTACGGAATTATGCTCTCGCGAAGTTAGCGGTCTCGGCGATGTTTACGCATCGGCGATTTTGCCCACTTTGAGCCCCATTTTCGGCCAATTCGACTGTACTAGTCGACAAAAAACATGAATATTTCGCTAGAACTACATTTTTCTATTGAATAAGTGCAAGAAACCCCAAATTTACCATTTCAACTATAATACAGTGGTGAGAATTTAGAAATTTGCCAATTTCACAAAATTTCAAAAATCCCAATTTTCCGAATGGGGTCAGAAAAACAAGAAATCATTCTGGCACTAAATTGACATTTCCCTCGTTCATTGTCACGTCTAAAGGCCCCTCTTCATTCTTTTGCTTTCCATTTTGAATTTTATTCCAAAAAAATAAAAGTTTCTACTGTTATGCGATACGCATTAGTGTAAAAAATGGTATAAATCATATTGCGCATTGCAAAAATATTAGATCACAGTTGACTTATTGGCCTTAGCATGATTGTTTATTTTGAACTTTTAAAATTGAACTTTCCTGCTACTTGGGAGCTCAATTTCTGGGTACTTTTCATTGTAAAACAGTCAAATATCTCAATTCTGTGATATGCCTCCTTCTATAAAATGAGACCAAGAAAATAGAATCAAAACTCATACCTACGAAAATACGTGCAAAGTCGCTTTTTATTCCAAAAAACGGTCAAAGTTTTTTTTTCTCATTATGCAGTGCTGCAGGATTTTTTTTATACCATGCACACGACAATAGCCCATTTTTTCTATGGAGGCCTACCAGCCTTTTCCCGCAGATTTGCGGCACTAAGAATTTATGCGTACTAGTACGTCTAAAAAACCTGCACGTAAGACGTATAGTACGTCCGAACCCTAAAAGGGTTAAATGTCAAATGAATCTGATAACATCCAGTAGTTTTGTTTGTGCTTCTTCTCGGGTTTGTTTGCCAAGAACTTGATGATGCTGGTTGCTAGATTGGCCACTCTTCCCATCCTCAGCCAACAGTATTGTATCTCTTCATAAACAGTTTATGAATTTTGATATGCAGTAGTAAACACCAATAAAGTTAGAGAGAAACCCTTTTTGTAACTTTAACCCTTTCAGGGTCCGTGCCAAGATCTACAGCTTTAGTGGGGTCAAACAAGATCTACCCCAAAAAATTCTAGCGGCGTTAAATTTAGGCAAAAAAGGCTGGCAGGCCTAAATCTGAGAAAATGGGTCTGGGTAGTCGTGTGCACACTTTGAAAAATCTGGACCCCTTCATGGCATTGTGGGAATGCCACCAAAGTAGCTTTGTTCATCATGCCTGGCAGCAAGGAAGTCTCACTCTCCACTCACTCTTCGGGCGAATTCTGACTCTCCTCTTCACAACTTACAGTTTTTAAGACGATGGAAGTGGATCTGAAGAGGAATTCTAGGGTTTTGAGCCATAAGGTACCTTTTTATCATATGGTACAATGGTGCCATGTCATACAATTGTATCATATGGTACAATGGTATCATATGGTACAATTGTACCATATGGTAAGGGTACAGGGACCCAATGGAAAAAGTCTGTCTGACTTTTTTTGGGTTATCCTAGGTTCTCCAAATATGCTGCTATTTTATGATAATCTATGTAACTGTATTTGTGTATACAGGTCCGCCACACAAATCCAGCAATCTTTTATTCGGTTCCTTCAGTTATTCGGCACTAATTTTGGCTAGCATAATTTCAAAATTTCCGGGTTGCCACCACCAACCTGCTGGTACTGTTTGGTGGTGCTACTTTCTGCTAAGTCTTTCCCAATTTATTTTTCTCCATTTATTGTTTTAAACCTGCTTGCTTTTAGCCCTAGCCAGGGTTTTGCAATGAATAAAAGAAATGCTTTCATTATGAAAAAGCACCTACACAGTACATTATCTTTAAAGATAAGGTGGCTTTGAAGCCATTGTCAGTTTGCCATGAGCTCAGTCTCATGAAGCAGGAGAATATGCTTATTATTCGCTAATATTAACACTACAGCTTAGTATTTGCCTATCACAATTGATCTAATATGACATAAGAAACAATATAAATAACATAAACATGTTAAATACTCCAGAATGAATAATTGGCATAACACGAGCAGTTCGACAGATTTTATGAAGATATGGAAAAACAAATACCATTCTCCTATCCTTGTCTTGGTGGTTATATTTAGAGAAAATGGAGTGTAGCCCCGGGCTAACTATGATATACATTTCATACTCCACCTAAGCATGAAACAAAAGAGTTATTTTTCTCTTTTAGATTATCACACATAGCGCATGTGTGTAGAGAACCTAGGATAACCCCAAAAAAGTCAACATGGCTTATTTTTAGTACCTGGCTTGGGTTGCCATATATGATTTTTGGTAAATATTCGATTCCCAGCCAGGGTAGAAACATTAGGCGTGTTTCTTTACACCTGTTGTCTATGTTTACCCATCAGTAAATGGGTACCTGGGTGTTAGTAACTAGTGTGGGTTTTTATCTGGGACACTGACCCTAGTTTTTTTTGAAATACTCAGCATAATAAGTGCCTTTCTATACAGTAGTATGTCACTGATGTCAGCTAGGCCTGTATACCTCGTACATGTATGTATAGTAAATAAAGATATTATTATTATTATTATTATTTTCTCAGTTGTTTGTTGGGTTATCTTATTCTAACTTGGGCAATGTATGATGGAAAAATACTTCTTCATGTACACCAAATATGAAAGAAAATCAGGGCCATAAATAGCGGAGTTCACTTCTCAGCCATTAGCGGCCGCTTAGCGGTATATTTATGTATGGTTGTTGTGGTTATATTCTCATTTTTTCAGTCTCATTTGATAGAATGAAAGATATATTACAGAAATAGATATGATTTTGATTGGTTTCATGATGAAAAGTACCTTGAAATTGCGCTCACAGTGGGGAAAATGTTCAATTCTTTAGCGAAGTCAAGAGGTTAAACAAATGATGTCACCGTCCAATACCTGTCCCCCTGCCAGTCTAAATCCAGTACGGAGTCAAGAATGGATTGACATTATTTTATACAATTATTACAATAATGCGTGTTGCATAACAGTAAATCTTCTATTTTTTGTGAATAAAAATTCCAAAAAGGTAAAACAAAAGTAAATAAAGAGGGACCCGGAGACATGGCTAATGAACAGAGAAAATATTATTTTAGTGCCAGGAATGTCCCGCATTGTTTATTCTGGATCCCATTTTGAAATTGGCAAACTGTTGAAATTTTTGTGAAAAACTGCAAATTGCCAATTTCTGACCACTTTATTGGGTAGTTGAAATAAGCGATAGGCGGGTTTCATGTACAGTAGGGCCCCATTTATATGGCAGGTTAGGTTCCAGGGTACCGCCGTTTAAAACGGAAATCGCCGTAAAGTGGAGCACCCTTTTTTCACTTATAAATGCTTACAAATACTAGATAACAAGTTTACACTAACATATATTAAGTTTGCAATTTGAATAGGCATCAAAAAACAATAAAAAAAATACAATACACACATAGTGCACTCATTACTTACCTTAAAATATTTATAGTCTTAATCTAGGGTGAGACAAGTATATTTATTGTAAGAAATCAAATGTGGTGTGTATGGTAGTCAGCCAGGCTACCATACCAAGCCAATAATATTCTATTACATTTAAGCACCCAGAGTGATTAAAATGCATATACAGTTTACTAATTACTTACATAAAAAATATTTATAGTCTTAATCTAGGGTGAGATGAGTAGCATTTATTGTAAAAATCAAGTGTGGTATGTATGGTAGTCCGCCAGGCTACCTACCACCCACATAAATTCTATTACATTTAAGACCCCAGAGTGATAAAATGCATATACAGTTTATCATTACTTACATTAAAATATTTTTTAGTCTTAATCTAGGGTGAGATGAGTAGCATTTATTGTAAAAAATCAAGTGTGGTATGTATGGTAGTCAGCCAGGCTACCATACCAGGCCAACCCACCACACATATTATTCTATGATATTTAAGCATCCAGAGCGATAAAATGTTATATACAGTTCACTCATTACTTACCTTAAAATATTTGTAGTCTTAATGTAGGTCAGGAGTAAGTAAATTTGATAAAAACGAATAAATGAGAGAGAGAAAGAATGAGTGCATGAGAGGGGACAGGTGCGAGTTATGAAAAACAACCAGGCGAAGGTAAGTTTTGTAAACACAAAGTGTACACGTCGGGTTTGTGTACAAAGTTACATTGTGTAAGGTTGTCTCTACATTGATACGGTAGAATAAATAAAGAAGAAACACTCCCATTCTATGAAAAAACATTTTGAAAGAAATGACGTCTGAGTGAAGGCAATGGAAATAAGTCGCTTGACTTTTTGGGTTTCTGGGTTCTCTACACATATGCTGTTATGTATATAATCTATGTAACTGTATTTGTGTTTTCCCTGAAAAAACTTGATAATACAAAAGGAATAATTTTCTACAGTTACCCCAGTAACACATTTTTTTCTTATGTTAGATTAGAGAAAATGTTATTTTTGGGTATCACTTGTACAAGTTATCTGGCTACCACATCTCATATTTATGTTTATTTATTCTATTGTCGGTGTATTTATCATCTTTTTTTTTAAATGTATCATGTTTATTATATAATTTTGAAAAAAAATATCATGGTTTAATGAAATGTGTATATTAACGTAAATACGACTTTTAAACCCTTTAAGGGTTTTGGTCGTATAGTACGTCTTACGCGTAGGGGTTTTTGTCGTACTAGTACGCATAAATTCTAGAGGCCTCAAATCTCGCAGGAAAAGGCTGATAAGCCTAGATGTGAGAGAATGGGTTTTGTGTGGTGGGTGTGCGCAGTAGGAAAAAAATCTGGGACCCAGTGGTGCATTGTGGAATGCCATCATATTTACACATTTCCACCGTGCCCTGCGGTAAGAAGTTCCTCACCTCCCGGCGAATTGGGAACTTTTGTTCCCCAAGTGACAGTTCTAATTACAGATGGAAGTGACAGTGAAGATTGTAGTTTCAAGGTTCTGGTTTGAGGTTTGACCGAAACAAAAAATGACCATAATATGGGAAATAGTGAGGAAAAACCCAAAGACAACCCACAGCCTTCCACCTCTGGTGGGGCCCCGTCCTTCAATTGTACCAGAATCAAAGAGGAAACTCCTATTTTCCCAAAACCCAGACTCAGATGTGAGCATTGGTGATGATAATGATAGTGAATATGAATACAAGTCTTTCAACTTGTTCCAAGATGGAGGAGGAGAGGAAAGGGGCAGAGGAGAGGGGGCAGAGGAGGAGGAGGCAAGAAGGGGAGGAGGCAAGAGGAGGAGAGGCAGGGAGGAGGAGGAGGAGGAGGAGGAGGAGGGAAGAAGAGGAGGAGGAGGAGGAGGGGGAAAGAAGAGGAGGAGGAGGAGGGGGAAAAAGAGAGGAGGAGGAGGAGGAGGGAAAGAATATGTAATGATAATAATACAATAATACTAATAATAATAAGCATAATAATAATAATACATAATAATAATAATACATAATAATAATAGGTAATAATAATAATATGTAATAATAATGTCACCCATGACGTAAAAAGAAAGGGAGATAACATCTGAATAAGTGCTGACGTTGATGAGGGTAAATGAGGGTAGAAGCTGATGCCAAAAGATGAGATGAACACGCCCTCCTTTGTTTTTGCTGGTATACTAACATTTCTGTTTTGGTCTATTTGCCTTGTCTGTCAAGCCCCCTGTCTACCCATCTAGCTCTCGTTCTCAGAGAGCCACAAGACTGCGTCATCACTTTTACTCACATCTTCAAGCAGAGTATAGCACTTTGTCGGGTTTCTTGGGTTTATCCATGGTATTTATACATGGGATACTTGTATTTATGTGTCTGTGAGACAGGGGTAGACAGACAAGATAGAATGAGGGAGAAAGAAAAATGATAAAATGGAGAGGGAGCAGCATCCGACCCATTGTTTTGACAGGCCGAGGGGGAAAGAGTAATGACCAATTGTCACTTTTTACAGTGCCACTCCTTGTAATTTTCACTTGGACGAGGAGGAGGAAGAAAGTAGGGGGAAGGGAAGAAGAGTGAGGAGGAAGAGGAGGAAGAGGAAGAGTAGGAGGAAGAGGAAAAGAGGAAGAGGAGAGAAGAGGAATAGTAGGAGGAAGATTAGGGAAGAGGAGGGAAAAGGAAGAAAGGAGGGGAGGAAGAGGAAGAGGGAGGAAGGAAGGAAGGAGGAGAGGAAGAGGAAGAGTAGGGGGAAGAGGAAGATAGGAGGAAGAGAAGAGTATTGAGGAAAATAGGGGGAAAGGAGGAAGAGTAGGGGAAGAGGAGAAGAGGAAGAAGAGGAGGAGGGGGTGGAACACTAGTAAGGTACTGGTACACTAAAATTTCTTTGTATTTCTGTTGTCGTCAAGCTCCTGTCTATCTGTCTTTTCTGTCTAGCTCTCTGTTCAGAGAGCCCCAGCCCGTGTCATCCTTTATCACATCTCAAGAGAGTATAGCACTTTGTTTTGGATTTTTGGGTTTCCTAGGAATTTATACTATGTATACTTTATTTATGTTTTTACCTGTGAGACAGAGATGACAGACAGACAGAAAGAGAGACAGATTGAAAGAGATAGAATAGGGAGAAAGTAAAACACCATGTTGTATGACACCATGTTTCAGAGTTCACAAGCTTCAAAAAATATAGGAATATTTCAGTGACTGGGATATTGGTATATATTTAAGAACAATAAAAAAAACAATGTTTTTTTATTTTTTGTTTTGTAAAAAAAGTTTTTAAACAAAATTTTAATTATGTTTGTGTCTTATTGTTTGATCAACGATGTATTTGTACATTGCACCTTACTTTGGTCTCAAGGCCCCAAAAATTATGTGAAAAAAAAAAATAGGAAAAAAAACAAAAAACCTTCAAATACAAAGAAACTAAAGTTTACCCGGGTGAGGGCAGTCGCCGCTGTTGCCATACGCGGCTCTTTTCTGCAAAATTTATGCATCCATACTCCGTAAGTATTTTATGTTAATTTTTTTTTGTTTTTTCCTTTAATGTTTAGAAAAAAAACTCTATTTTTCATAAAAAAAAAAATTTTTTTTTTTTTTGAAAATTGGCCGCCCCTGAAACGAGTTTCGGAGAGGGCTGTCGACCCTCAAGGGTTAATGAGACTCGGTGATTATTATTAATTATTTATAATATGCGTCACTTGTGCAAGTGTCTGCTACCAAATGTCTCATATTTATGTTTATTTATTCTACTGTGGGGTGTATTATCATCTTTTATATGTTATGCATCGTGTTTATTATATAATTTTGAAAAATATCATAGATGGATTAATGAAAATTTTGTATATCAACGTAATATACAACATTTAATGAGACTCGATGATTATTATTATCATTACTAATATGATTTCTGGGGGACATAAGACACTCTTACTAAATTTAAATGGGGTACCTGCATGCCAGCACAGTAGTAGTTTATTTAAGTACAGGTATACATAAGGATAATTATCAGAGTAGTATATATAAAATATGAAATAACTTTTAAAAACACTTAAAATTTTGGAGTTTCCAGACATACGGACATTACGGATCTCACAGAGAATGTAAACAAACCGGGTGGGGCGCGGTGACCGTATTAGAAAGTCAGGTGGGGGGAACCGTATAGCGAGTTTTGGTCATAATTTGAAATGACCATATTAGCGGAACACCGTAAAGCGAAATGCCGTAAAGCGGGGCCCTACTGTACTCAGTTGACAGACCAGAAGTAAATAAGTTTATTCAGGTATACACAAATACAGTTACATAGATTATCATACATAGCAGTGTATGTATAGAGAACCTGGGATAACCCAGAAAAGTCAGACAAAGTGACTTATTTCCAGTACCTGGCTTGGGCTTGTCATATATGATTTTTGGTAAATATTTTTTTTTTCTCGGTTGTTTGTTGGGCTATCTCGTTGAAACTTGGGCAATGTATGATGGAAAGATGCTTCTTAATGTACAACAAAAATAAAAAAGACGGACGATAAATAAGGGAGTTCACTTCTCAGCCATTTGCCGCCTCTTTGCAGTATATTTTCGTAAGGTTTTTATGGTTGTATTCTCATTTTTGGACTCATTTTATAGAATGGAAGATATATTACAGAAATAGACATGATTTTGATTGCTTTCATAACAAAAAGTACCTTGAAATTGAGCTCAAAGTAGCGAAAATGTTCGAGTTTTGCCGATGTTCAATGAACTGTGTAAGTCAAGTTGGTTAATTTTATTAAGTGTATTCTAACCTAACCACTCTGTTATTCGGCAAACTCAGTAATCAGGTACACTACAGGTCCCAATGGTGCCGGATTTGTGATGGAGGACCTGTACCTAAATAAACTTACTTATGATGCCACATGCACTTGAGTAAGTTTATTCAGGTGTTCACAAATGCAGTTACATAGATTATCATACATAGCAGCATATATATAAAATCCTAGGATAACCCAGAAAAGTCATTGTGACTTATTTCCATAGGGATCACTGTATCTGTACCATATGGTGTCCTGTACTGTATGGTACCCTGCACCTTATGGTACCCTGTACCATATGGTACTCTGTAACATATGATACAGAGTATATGGTCAGTAGGTGTTGGTGCCAGGTGGCACCAGCCAAGACTGAAGTGTTTGGCCCCAGTGTGAAAAAATACCTCCTGGATAATAAATTGCCACTCCAGTGCCTCCTGTTTATCCTCCAGACTTGGAAGACTAATTGTCTAAGGAATTCAGTTTTGTAACAGTGAAGTTTTTGCCTCCTAATACCACTCCTCTCCTCCAGCCCATGGACCAGCAGATCATTGCAAACTTCAAAAAACTACACCAAAGCAATGTTTCAAAGGTGTTTTGACATAGCCTCGGACTCTGAATTGTCCCTAAGAGAGTTCTGGAAAAATCACTTCAATATTTTCCACTGCATGGGCCCTTATAGATAAGGCTTGGCAGGGAGTAACTTCTAGGATGATGAACTCTGCTTGGTAAAAAATTGGGGCCAGATTGTGTCCAAGAGAAGGATTTTGAAGGGGTTTGGGCTGACCCTGTCGACCTACACCTGTTGTGCAATCAATTGTGGCATAGGGGAATTCCATGGGATTGGATGTGAGTTTGGAGGATGTGGAAGAGTTGGTGGAGGACCACAATGAAGAGCTAACCACTGATGAGCTGCAAGAGCCTCATCTGCAACAGCAACAGACCACAGCTGAGGAAATTGCTTCAGAGGAGAAGGTAGAGAGATGAAAAAAGGTGCCTTCTTCAAAGATTAAGGAGATTTGTGCAGTGTGGACTAAAGTTCATTCATTTGTGGAGGAACATCACCCTGAGAAAGCTGTTGCAATCCGTGCTGGTGACTTTTACAATGACAATGCCATGTCCCATTTTAGGCAAATCTTAGACACCTCAGAAACAGACCTATCTGGACAGATATTTCGTGTGACAGGGGTCCAGTGACTGTCAAGCTGGTCCTAGTGACAGTAAAAAACAAAGGAGGTAAAAGACCCTAGATAAGGACTTGGTACCTAGAGTCCTTATGGAGGGGGATTCCCCTTCCAAACAATAACCTATCTTCCCTCTCTCCTCCTCCCTGCCTTCCTTCCAGCAACAACAGTCTTCAGTAAAGGTAAGTGTCATGTTTAATGTTCATTCTTTTGTGCATGTAAATATATATTTAAGATAATTTTTTTTTTAATACTTCTGGGTGTCTGGAATAGATTAATTCCATTTACATTATTTCTTTTGAGGAAAATTGTTTTGGTTTTGGCCGATGGCTCTGGAACAGATTAAACACGAAAACCAAGGGTCCACTGTACTCCTATTCAGGTCTTCCTTCCTCATTAATTACTGTTTTATGATATTCTTAGACCTTTTTTCCCTTATGATGAAATTTAGTGGTGCACTTTACTTGGGTTGCTGCTCAGTCCTCTTTACTTGATAGCTTTTCTGTCTTATTTAGCTATTGTGACCGATGTGTCATTTCCAGGTCACAACCTGGGTCCTTTTGGGAGATTCTGAAGAGAAGTTGCAGAGGTTGGTTGATAAGTTTTGCAGGGTATGTAAAAGAGGGAAATTAAAAGTGAATACTTATAGGAAAGAGTAAATTAGACACATGTGCAACTCTTGGGTATCTTTATCGAGGAAACGTTTTGCCACACAGTGGCTTCATCAGTCCATACAAAGGATAAACTAGTTTATCCTTTGTATGGGCTGATGAAGCCACTGTGTGGCGAAACGTTTCCTCAATAAAGATATCCAAGAGTTGCTCATGTGTCTAATTTAACAATGTGTCGGTTCTTTGAACCATTCATCTACAAGGAAAGAGTAAGGTGATTAGGATAACAAAAAAAATTAGGTAATGGGATGCTTGAATGTGCGTGGATGTAGTGTGGATGACAAGAAACATGACTGTTGATGTTACGAATGAAAAGAAGTTGGATGTCCTGGCCCTAAGTGAAACAAAGCTGAAGGGGGTAGGGAAGTTTCGGTGGGGAGAAATAAATGGGATTAAATCTGGAGTATCTGAGGGAGTTAGAGCTAAGGAAGGGGTAGCAATAAAGTTGAAGGATCAGTTATGGATGGAGAAAAGGGAATATGAATGTGTAAATTCAAGGATTATGTGGATTAAAGTAAAGATTGGATGCGAAAAGTGGGTCATAATAAGCATGTATGCACCTGGAGAAGAGAGGAATGTAGAGGAGAGAGAGAGATTTTGGGAGATGTTAAGTGAATGTATAGGAACCTTTGAACCAAGTGAGAGTAATTGTGGTAGGGGACCTGAATGCTAAAGCGGGAGAAACTTTTAGAGAGGGTGTGGTAGGTAAGCTTGGGGTGCCAGGTGTAAATGATAATGGGAGCCCTTTGTTGAAAATTTGTATAGAAAGGGGTTTAGTTATAGGTAAACATATTTAAGAAAAAGAGGATAAATAAGTATACAAGATATGATGTAGGGCGGGAATGACAGTACGTAGTTTGTTGGATTATGTATTGGTAGATAGAAGACTGTTGAGTAGACTTCAGGATGTGCATGTTTATAGAGGGGCCACAGATATATCAGATCACTTTTTAGTTGTAGCTACAATGAGAGGGAAAAGGTAGATGGGATACAAGGAGAATGAAGCATCAGGGAAGAGAGAGGTGAAGGTTTATAAACTAAAAGAGGAGGCAGTTAGGTAAGAAAATAAACAGCTATTGGAGGATAGATGGCTAATGAGAGCATAGGCAATGGGGTCAAATAGGTATGAGGTAGGTTTAAAAATATAGTGTTAGAGTGTTCAGCAGAAGTTTGTGGTTACAGGAATGTGGGTGCGGGAGGGAAGGGAGCGATTGGTGGAATGATGATGTAAAGAGAGTAGTAAGGGAGAAAAGTTAGCATATGAGAAGTTTTTACAAAGTAGAAGTGATGCAAGGAGGAAAGTATTTTGGAGAAAAAGAGAGAGGTTAGAAGAGTGGTGAAGCAATGTAAAAGACAGCAAATGAGAGAGTGGGTGAGCTGTTATCAACAAATTTTGTTGAAAATAAGAAAAAGTTTTGGAGTGAGATTAACAAGTTAAGGAAGCCTAGAGAACCAAATGGAAATTTTTCAGTTAAAAATAGGAGAGGAGAGTTATTAAATGGAGAGTTAGAGGTATTGGGAAGATGGAGGGAATATTTGAGGAATTGTTAAATGTTGATGAAGGGTAGGGAAGCTGTGATTTCATGTATAGGGCAAGGAGGAATAACATCTTGTAGGAGTGAGGAAGGGCAGTTTTGAGTGTGGGGGAAGTTCGTGAGGGGAGTAGGTAAAATGAAAGGGGTTAAAGCAGCTGGGATTGATGGGATAAAGATAGAAATGTTAAAGCAGGTGGGGATATAGTTTTGGAGTGGTTGGTGCTATTATTTAATAAAATGTATGGAAGAGGGTAAGTACCTGGGATGGGCAGAGAGCATGATAGTTCTTTGTATAAAAGGCAAAGGGACAAATGAGAGTACAGAAATTATAGGGGGATAAGTCTGTTGAGAATACCTGGTGAAGTGTATAGTAGAGTTATTATTGAAAGAATTAACAGTAAGGACTGAGATAGGATAAACAGATGAACAAGGAGGCTTAGGAAAGGTAGGGGTGTATGGACAGGTGTTTACAGTGAAAAACCTATAAGTGAACAGTATTTAGATGAGGCTAAAGAGGTTTTTGTGGCATTTATGGATTTGGAAAAGGTGTATGACAGGGTGGATAGGGGGGCAATGTGGCAGATGTTGCAGGTGTATGGTATAGGAAGTAGGTTATTGAAAGCAGTGAAGAGTTTTCACGAGGATAGTGAGGCTCAAGTTAGAGTGTGTAGGAAAGAGGGAGATTATTTTCCAGTAAAAGTAGGCATTAGACAAGGATGTGTGATGTCACCGTGGTTGTTTAATACAGTGGTCCCTCGTTTTTCGTAATTAATCCGTTCCTGGAGCCATTACTATAAACGAAATTTACGATTTGCGAATCAATTTTCCCCATAAGAAATAATGTAAATACAATTAATCCGTTCCTGACACCCAGAAGTATTAAAACAAAAAAATTTTTTACATGAAATATACATATAGCACATAAACAATACAATGGGAAATGATGAATGAAACATTAACAGCATAACACTTACCTTTATTGGAGATTCTTCTTAGTGTATGGAAGACTGGAAGAGGAGAGAGATTGGATTGTTTACAGTTTGGAAGGGGAATCCCCTTCCAGCAACACCTCAGGTACCAATTGCTTCTCTGGGGTTGCTTCTCTTCTCTGTTTCTTAATCCCAGTAGGACCACCTTGAGAGCCACTCTAGTCCTGTCTCGCTAAGTAACTGTGGAGAGAGCTCTGTTTCTGGTGTCTTTTTAACACTTCCTGAAAATGGCCCAGGACTTTGTCACTGTACATACTTCTCACCTTCTTTACCACAGGCTTGGCACTAGGAGCTTTCTTTGGAGCCATGGTAGCTTATTTAGTAATTGCAAGCACTAAAATGAGTGGAATATTATGAAATATTTTGTAGGAGCACTTGAGGGGACCTTTACTCACTGGTAAACAATGCCAGACTGGCTGGGTAGGGAGGCCGCCCCGGCTCACACCGTACGTACGTGTCCGGACAAACTACTATTCGCGAGTCAACCTATGAAAAGCGAGTCCATGTTTATACGAAAATACCCCCATGATTGGCGAAATTTTACGATTGCCGAGAACTACGAAAAGCGAGGGACCCCTGTATATTTATAGATGGGGTTGTAAGAGAAGTAAATGCGAGGGTCTTGGCAAGAGGCGTGGAGTTAAAAGATAAAGAATCACACATAAAGTGGGAGTTGTCACAGTTGTTCTTTGCTGATGACACTGTGCTCTTAGGAGATTCTGAAGAGAAGTTGCAGAGGTTGCTTTATGAATTTGGTAGGGTATGTAAATTAGAAAATTAAAAATGAATACAGGAAAGCGTAAGGTTATGAGGATAACAAAAAGATTAGGTGATGATAGGTTGGATATCAGATTGGAGTGAGAGAGTATGGAGGAGGTGAATGTATTCAGATATTTGGGAGTGGACGTGTCAGCGGATGGATCTACGAAAGATGAGGTGAATCATAGAATTGATGAGGGGAAAAGGGTGAGCGGTGCACTTAGGAGTCTGTGGAGACAAAGAACTTTGTCCTTGGAGGCAAAGAGGGGAATGTATGAGAGTATAGTTTTACCAACGCTCTTGTATGGGTGTGAAGCATGGACGATGAATGTTGCAGCAAGGAGAAGGCTGGAGGCAGTGGAGATGTCATGCCTGAGAGCAATGTGTGGTGTGAATATAATGCAGACAATTCGTAGTTTGGAAGTTAGGAGGAGGTGTGGGATTGCCAAAACTGTTGTCCAGAGGGCTGAGGAAGGGTTGTTGAGGTGGTTCCTACTTGTAGAGAGAATGGAGCGAAACAGAATGACTTCAAGAGTGTATCAGTCTGTAGCGGAAGGAAGGCGGGGTAGAGGTCGGCCTAGAAAGGTTGGAGGGAGGGGGTAAAGGAGATTTTGTGTGCGAGGGGCTTGGACTTCCAGCGGGCATGCATAAGCGTGTTTGACAGGAGTGAATGGAGACAAATGGTTTTTAATACTTGCCGTGCTGTTGGAGTGTGAGCAAAGTAACATTTATGAAGGGATTCAGAGAAACCGGCAAGCCGGACTTGAGTCCTGGAGATGGGAAGTACAGTGCCTGCACTCTGAAGGAGGGGTGTTAATGTTGCAGTTTAAAAACTGTAGTGTAAAACACCCTTCTGGCAAGACAGTGATGGAGTGAATGATGGTGAAAGTTTTTCTTTTTCGGGCCACCCTGCCTTGGTGGGAATTGGCCTGTGTGTTAATAGTAATAAAAAATAAAGATTGGATATCAGATTGGAGGGAGAGAGTATGGAGGAGGTGAATGTATTCAGATATTTGGGAGTGGACATGTCAGCAGATGGGTTTATGAAAGATGAGATGAATAATAGAATTGACGAGGGGGAAAAGGTGAGTGGTGCACTGAGGAGTAGGTAGAGACGAAGAACTTTATCTATGAAAGCAAAGAGGGGAATGTATTAGAGTATAGTTATACCAATGCTCTTGTATGGGTGTGAGGCATGGGTGGTGAATGTTGCAACAAGGAGAAAGCTATAGGCAGTGGAGATGTCATGTCTGAGAGTAATGTGTGGTGTGAATATAGTGCAGAGAATCTGTAGTTTGGAGATAAGGAGGAGGTGCAAGATTACCAATACTACTGTTATCCAGATGGCTGAGGAGTGGTTTTGAGATGTTTGGGCATGTAGAGAGGATGGAAAAAACAGG
>NC_069401.1:83029806-83064259 GCF_026875155.1 Cherax quadricarinatus | reverse complement strand
GCGAAGGGAGCATAATTCCATCAGTTTTCCATCAAATTTCTTTTTTTTTGGGTCATTACAATCGGGAAAGATTTCTAAAATTTCATAAAAAAAAAATAATTTTTTTTTTAAATTTTGCACACCAGGGGGACACCTCAGGTTTGGGGGGGTTGCGACAGTCAAAGGGTTAAAATGCTAGGAACAATGGGGTTTGAAACCCCTTTTCCTAATCCCTACAAAAAAGAAAAAGAAGAAAACCATCAAGGGGGTGTTTGAAGTGGTGGTGTTGTGTGAATGAAAAGAAAGAGAGATTGTGGATTTATGAATGAGAAGAACTGGATGTCGGGCTTAAGTGAAACAAGTGGGGGGAGGGGAGAGTTTCAGGGGGGAGAAAAAAAGGGGATTAGGTCAGGGTTTCAAATAGAGTTAGAGCTAAAAAGGGGAAGAAATAATTTTTGAAGGATAATTTATGGCAGGAAAAGGGGGAAATATAAATGTATTAATTCAAGGATTTGTGGATTTAAAAAAAGGGTTGGATGTGAAAAGGGGGTTATAGTAAGCTTTATGCACCTGGAGAAAGAAAAGTGTAGAGGGAGAGAGATAGATTTGGAAAAATGTTGATGCGGGGAGAGTTTGACCAAGTGTGAGATACTTGTGGTTGGGGGTTTTAGTGCAAGGGGGGTAAAAATGTGGAGGGAGTAGTAGGTAAATTTGGGGTGCAGGGGAAAATGAAAAGGGGGGCCCTTTTAATTGAGCATGTTAAAAAAGAGGTTTTGTAATAAGCAATACATATTTTTGAAAAGGGTAAAAAAGTATAAATATGTATAGTATGTAATGAAAGTAGTTTGTTAGATTGTGTATTTGGGGGATAAAAGGTTGATGGGGAGGGTTCAGGATGTCAGTTTATAGAGGGGGAACTGTTTTTTCGGATCATTATTTTGTTGTAGTACAGTTGCCTAGTATGGGTGGTAGACAGCAACCCCCAGGGAGGGGGAATACCCTCCCGCCAAGTGAGTGGGAAAAAAGGAAAATTGTAAATTTTTTTAAATGTGGGGTTTGCTGGTGTATTTTTTTTTTTCATAAAATGCAAGATTCAAGTACGTCTTGTACTTTTTTTCACTTTTGGTCACACTACACTAATTACAAACATATAATAATATATTTTTATATAAAATTTTTATATATAATATATATTACTAGGTAGTGGTTTGGAAAAAAAAGCACCCCCCCAGGGAGGTACTACGTCCTGCCAAATGAGTGTAAAAAAGGAAACCTGTAATTGTTTTTCAGTGGTAGGATGCTGGGTCCATTTTTTTTTTCATAAACATGCAAGGTTTCAGGTACGTCTTGCTACTTTACTTACACTTTGGTCACCTTTAAAAAACATGTACAAGCACATTATAAAACCCCCTCTGGTTTTCTTCTTTTTTTTCTATTTTTTTTCTTGTTTTTTTTTCCTCTTATCTCCATGGGGAAGGGGAAAAAACAGAATTTTTCCCTCCGAATGGCCAGCGTGTTGTAAAAAGGCCCAAATTTAAAATCCCGGGGAGCAAGGGGTAAAAACCTTTCTCCTGTATTTATTACAAATTTGAAAGGAAAATTTTTTCCCGTTTTTTTTTTTGGGGCCCCCCCCGCCTGGGTGGGATACGGCCGGGTTTGAAAAAAAGAAAGAAAGAAAATAATTTTTATATTTTTTATATATATATATATATATTTAATATAATATAAAAAATTCCTTACCCCCCTCTGGGTTTTCTTCTTTTTTTCTTATAGTTTTTGGGTTTCATTTTTTTGTTACCTCCAGGGGGAATTGAATCAGAATTTTTCCTCGTAACCCCATAAAGTTTTTTGTAAGGGTGATTAAAATCCCGGGGAGTGTGGGGGAAAAGTGGGGGTCTGGGGTTTAATGAAATTTAATCAGGTAGGTAGATAAGAAAATGGACGCCCTCATGGCCTGTTTCAGCCGTCTCCTTCAACATTTTTTTTTTGGGTTGGGGAAAGATGACCCAAAGCTGTCTTTTCCAAGCTGGAAAGAGACAAAGGTTACACATGTTTAAAAGAAATCTTTTCTCCATAAAGTATAGTATTTAAGGAAGTGGGGATTGCCCTGCAAGAAATAACCGGAAACCCTTAAACCACTAAAAGGACTAATTTTATTTTTGGGGCCAAAAGTAAAAGCTTTAAACCCAAAATTATCCACTAGTATGGGAGCAAAAGGTTTTTACTTACAGTTGTCTGGGAGGCTGTGGTCAAGTGATTATTTTTTTGGCCCGGGACCCCCACATGCCCCTTTTTGGGGGTTTGGGAGAAAAGGGGGGGAGAGGTTTAGGGGGAGCAGTTTGGAACCCACCTTAACAACAGCCGGAAATTTCAAACTATCGTCCCCATATACTCGCTCGTTACTCCTATCTGTTTAAATTTTTTCCCCCCCCCAAGGGGTTTAGTAGCCCTTTCTCTTTAAAAATTTACAAAATTTTTTTTTTAAAAAAAGGGGAAACCCTTTTTGTTTTTCTTTTTGGGTCACCCTGCCCAGTGGGATAGGGCCCTTTTTTGTTAAAAGAAAAAAAGTACAGTTAGGGGAAGAGGTAGATGGGAGATAGAAAAAAGGGGCCCAAAACAAGTAAGAGAGAGGTGAAAGGTATAAACAAAGGGAGGAGGAATTTTGGGGGGAAAATTTTAAGAAAATTTTGGGGCAAAGGGGGGGCAAAGTGCAACTATGAATATCGGGGGGTTTAAAAGGGGGTTTGGAATATTTTTAAAAATCCCAGTTTAGAATGTGGGGAAGAAAATGTGGCTATAAAAGGGTGGGTGCAGGAGGAAAGGGGAAAGGTGATTGGGGGAAAATAAAGAGGTAAAGGGTGTGAAAAAAGGGAAAAAAAAGGGTAGCTTAAAAGGGGTTTTTTCCCAAAAGGCAAAGTGCTTTTAAAGAAGAAAAGAAAAAATGGAAAAGCAAAAAAAAGGGTAAAGAGAGTAGTGGGAGCCCAAAAAATAGAGCAGATGATGAGTGGGAGGGGCACTGTCAAAAAAATTTTTAAAATGAAAAGAAAAAAAATTTGGAGTAAAAAATTAAACTTTTAAAGAAAGCCTGGGGAAACGAATTTTTGGGCGGGTTAAAAAAAGAGTGGGGTAGTAGTAGTGGGGAGCTGGAGGAAATTAGGTAACCCCAGAAAATTTTTTAAAGGGAAACTTTTAAATGGATGAAAGGGGGGTTTTGGTTATTTCATGCACTGGCCAGGGAGGAAATAACATCTTTAGGAGTAAAACAAGGGGCAGGTTTGGAGTGGGGGGGAAAGGTGCGTGAGGCATTACGTCAAATGAAAGGGGGGGTAAAAGGCACAGGAGCTGATGGGTCAGACAAAATTTTAAAAGAAGGGGGGAGGTTTATATGTTGGAGGGGTTTGGGATTTTTGTTTAACAAATTTAGGGAAAAAGGGGAAGGTCCCTAGGGATTGGCAGAGAGCATGTAAAGTTCCTTTTTAAAAGGGAAGGGGGGAAAAAAGAGTTTTGTAAAAAATAAAAGGGAATTAAAGTTTACTAGTTTCCCAAAAAAGGGTGAAGGGTAGGGTTATTATTAAAAAAAATTAGAGGTGGGTCAGGAGTAGGTTTGGGTGGGGAAAAAGCAAGGGGGCTTAAGAGTGGGTAGGGGATGTGTAGATCAAGTTTTTTACACTGAAGATAATTTGAACAGTATTTAGAAAAGGTAGGAAAGTTTCATTACTTTTATGGATTTAAAAAATTTGCATATGAAAAGTGGATGGGGGACAATGTGGCAGATGTTGCAAGTACAGTGGCCCCCCCGGTTTTAAACGTAAAAATTTCTTTCCAGAAGTATTTCAGGTGCCGGGTACTGACTGAATTTTTTCCCCATAAAAATATTTTTAATTAATTAGCCCCATTTTCAACCCCCAAAATCCCACACAAAAAGGGAAACTTACAAAAATACACTTAAAAAAATTGGTCGTTTTGGGGGAGATGATCGAAAAGGGGGGGTTTCCACTGAAACATGGTACCTGGGGATACAAATTTTTTTGTTCCAGAAAAATTTGTTCAAGTGCTGTTTACCCAAATGAATTTGTTCCCAAAAGGAAAAAATGTAAATAAATTTAAATCAGTTTCAGACCCCCAAAAAAATAAAATTCCCAAAAGGGCCTTTTACTAAATGTTCAGTGGACCCCCGGGGTTAAAAACGATTTTTTTCACTCCAGAAATATGTTCAGGTGCCAAAATGACCAAAATTTGTTCCCAAAAGGGAAATATTTGAATAGTTTTGGGGCCCCCCCTTTTCAGACCCCCAAAAAATACATGTAAAAACCCAAATTTTGCAAAAAAACATTTTACAAAATTTGGGGCGCATTGGGAGGTATCGTTATGGGGGGGCCCACTGTATTTAACATAAATTTTTGGGGTTTTGATCTTTTCGTATCCTGGGGTATAAATGTACTATAGGGAAATAGGTGGTAAGTTACAAAAAGCTGAAAAGGGGAGTTTTTATAAAGGAAAGTGAAGTTCCAGGTTCGGGTGTGTAGAAAGGGGGAAAATTTTTTTCACAGAAAAGTAAGTTTAGACAGGGATGTGTAATGTAACCAGGTTTTTAAACCCCTTAAACGGCCCCAAACGTATAATACGTTTTTACGCGTAGCGCCCCAAAAAAAATAAAACGTATATACGTATACGTTTTTTTTTTTCCTGTTTTCCCAAATTTGGCACGTTTGGCCCTGAGATCCCTTGCCCGGCATAAAATGGGTCCAAAAAACTCAGGTCAGGGTATTAAAAATATCTGGACAAACTTTGTCCCTTTTGGGGGAGCGCCATTTTTTTGAGCCCCAGCTGGGAGAAAACGGGTGCGGCAAACACAAAGGATTCACTAAAGAAATTTCCCTATTAAAAACCCCTTTTTTAAAAAGAGAAAATTTGGATTTTAAACCCCAAATTTTAAAGGGTCTGTCTATCTCTGTATCCTGCTATCACTGTTTTCCCTCTGTCATCTATCTCTATCCTCTGCCCCCAAATCTCGGGTCTCTGCCCCTACCTCTGTCCCCTGTCTGTGTCTTTTCTGACTCCCCTGTCCTGCCCTCCTATCTGTCTTTTTCCTTTTCTTTTCTCTGTATTTTTTTCAATTGTCTCTCTTTCTATTTTGTCTGCCCCAACCCCCTTTTTGTCCACGGGTTTTACACAAAATACATGTATTCATAGGCTTTATTACCTAGGATAAAAAAAAAAAATCCAACAAAGTGTTTAAAAACTCTTCTTGAAGTGTAATTTAAAACGTGATGACGACCCAGTCTTGGGCCTCTCTGAAAAACCAGAGCTAGACACATAGACAGATAGAAGGGAGTTTTGACAGCCGAAAAAATGACAGACTTTGTTTTTTTGTACCAGCAAAAAGGGAAAGTGGGGGGCAAAGCTCATCAAAAAATACCCTAATTTTTTTTTTTATCACTGCACCCTCCCCTACCCCTCATGTCTGTTCATCAAACGTAAGCACTTTTTCCGTTTTTCTCATCTGATCATGTCACTTCAGGGGTGGCCCTTTTTTTTTCATGCTTAAGGGAACTTATTTTTTACCTATTATTTTAAAAATTTAACGTATTATTCTTCTCCTTCTTTTCTCCTCCTTCTCCCCCTAAAAAAGGCAGGAAAGTTGCAAAAACGTTTTTTGGTAAAAGAAATTTTGCCTGCAACTAGTGGTGGGGGAGTGAGTAAAATTTAAAGGGCCAGAAAAAAGGTTGGTTTTGAAATATTTAAGAATCGTAGTGGCATAAACAGTGTGTTTAGGCATGGTGAGGTTTCCCGGGTTTCAAACCCAAAAAGCAGCTAAAAAATATTGAAGGAATTAAAGGATTCATAGCAAGTAAAGACTTAAAACCCTTTGAAAAAAAGTGTTTAATTGCAATGAAACTTGCCGGGTATACGTTTATTCTTTCCTTTTTTCTTCTCCTCCTTCTCTCCTCCTCCTTCTCCCCTCCTCCTCCATCTCCCCCTTTCCCTCCTCCTCCCCTCCCCTCCTCCTTCTCCTCTTCCTCCTCTTCTTTTTTCCCTCCTCCTCCTCATTGTTTTTAAAATTATTTCCACTACCCAAAAACCCTTTGGGCTGGGACATAAAAATTTAAATTTGGGATATTTTCCCAAAGACAATAGTAAATGGCAAAGGGCAGGTGTATATGTCCCCCTTTCCCAGTGTTTTTTTATAATTTAGTAAAAATTTTTCAAAAACCTAATACTAGTGCCCAAAACAAAGATGGTTTTAAAAAAGGGACAAGAACTACTACAAATTTGGGTAATTACCCAAACATAAAAATTACAAAAAAATATAGTTTTCCCCCGGTTGCCAATGCCATGGGTTATCCAAATAAATCGGAAATTCAATTCTTTTTAAGCAAAAATTTTCCTGGGTTTCCCATTACAAACTCGTATAGCGATTTGTTGGGGCCGTGGCCATGTGTGACCTGAACTCCCCCGGGGGTTTTCAAATGTTTACAAGCCAGCCGGGGTTCTTGCATCAAAGGGGAAACTTTTGGGTACATTCCATATTATCCCCAGTTTTTTTTTGGTGCGGGTTTTCGGGCAAAAAAAATCACCAATGGGCCCGAAAACTTCTAAATTTCCAAAACCCCTTTGGGGAAAAAAAAGGGTGCTAAAGACTATTGAAATGAAGAAAGAGATAATTGCAAAATATAAAGGGGAGTGGCCCTGTTTTCGGAGGGTTTCCAGGTTTTATTTCAAAACCCCCAAACAACCATCTCTACTATTTTTGACCCGGAAAAAACCCCAATCAAGGGGAAACTGTTCTTGGGAAAAAGGTTTTCAACTGTGATTACAAACATCGACCGCAAGTGTTAGAAGATGTTGAGAATAGCAGGGCATAGCATCTCTCAAGCGATCATTTGTGAAAAAAGGGTAGGCAGTTTTCATGACGATTTGGTAAAGAAATTGCCTGCAACTAGGGGTGATTTAGTGAATTTAAGGGCCCGCAAAAGGTTGGGGTTTTAAAGATTTTTTAAAATTGGGAGTGGCCCTACATATTTTGATTAAAGGGATGCTGAGGCTGCCAGTTGGGAAACCCAAAAAACCCCTGAAAAATTGTGAAAGGGAAATTTAAAGGGTTTTTCATAGAAAAGTGAAGGGCTTGAAACATGAAAAAGGGGTTTTTTTGCAATGAAAAAAGGGCCGGTTTTGGGAAAAAATTGCCAAACAGGACCACATTTCTCAGGAGGGGAAAAAGGCCCCTCCCAAAGGGCATTTAAACCTATGAAAGGAAAAGGGTTACTCTTCTGATTGTCCAAAAGCTTTGTGGTGATTGCAAAGTGAAAACCTTTTTTGGTGTATCCTCAGAAACTTTCCCCGAGCGTTCAGGCAAAAGAATATCCTCAAGGCTAAAATTTTTTGTGTGCTGTGGAGGGCCAAAAAGTAAGGCATGGGGGCACTAGGGACTTTTTTTATGGGCTGGTTACACCAAAGCATTTGCCCCCAATGTGAAAAATTACCTATTGAAAAGAAAAATTTGCCCTAAGTGCCTCCTGGTATTAACAATTTCCCCTTGGGCATCCCAAAAAACGTGCAGAGCAAAATTTCTGGGGACATGAGCTTCATTAAGGTCAAGTTTTTGGGGTCCTAATGCCATCCCTCCTGCAGCCCAAAGGGCCACAGGTTATTGCCCAAAATTTAAAAAACTCTACACAAAAGCTATGTTTAAAAGGGGCTTTTTAGTGACCCCAGAAAAATCAACACTCCCAAGAGAGTTTTTTGGGGGAAATCACTTTTGCAACCTCAATTGGGGTAAACTTAAGGTAAGGCTTGGGAGGGGGGTGCTAAGAGGACCCTTTAACCTGCCCGGGAAAAAAAATGTGGGCCCAAAAGGTTAGACAAAAGGGATTTTGAAGGGGGTTTTAGGCCCAAACCCCGGGGTTCCTATGCCCGTTGAGGGAAACCAAAGTGGCATTGGGGAAGTCCTTGGGGTTGGAGGTTGGTGGGGGGGATGTGGGAAAAGTTGGTGGAGGAGGGCAATGACGAACAACCCCTGATGACTTCTAGATCACCTTCAAAAAAAGCAAAAGGCCGACCCGAGGAAAAGCTTCCCGGAAAGGGGGGGGACAGAGAAATTGAAGAAGGGTTTCCTCTTCAAAGATTAAGGAAAGTTTGCAAAGTGGGTTGAAGTGCAAAGCCTTTTTTTATGGGAAAAATTTACCCTCACACAGCTACTGCAAAGGGCCCTGGGTTTGGGAAAACCCGTTCAATGACACTGTTGGGGAAAACCCCTTTTGGAAAGCCAACAGGAACGAGAGGTACAGGGTCTATGGACAGATTTTTGTTTGCGGGCAGAAGTCCTGACTCTGAAGCGGTTTCCCAGGGAAATTTTTAAAAAAAAAAAGGGAAGTAAAAAACCCGGAAAAAAGGGCTTGGGTTTCCTCAAGTTCCCAAAGGAAGGGGGGTTCCCCCTTTTTTAAAATTTTAAAGTCGACACTCTCCCCTCCTTCCCCTCCCATCAGTCATCACCAGTATTCATTAACCCTTTTAGGGGCGACAGGGCCCCCTCCGAAACTCGTTCCAGGGTCGGCCAAATTTTTAAAAAAAAAAAAAATTATTTTTTTTTATAAAAAAAAGAGTTTTTTTTTTCTAAAATTATAAAGGGTAAAAAAAAAAAATTTACCCTAAAAACTTACAGAGATATGGAAGGGATGAATTTGCAGAAAATGAGCCGTATGGCAACAGGGTGACTGCCCTCACCCGGGAAACTTTTGTTTACTTGTATTTTAAGGGTTTTTTGTTTTTTTTCCCCTATTTTATTTTTTACAAAATTATGTGGCCCATGAACCAAATTAAAGGGGCAAAAATTTCATTATACACCGGGTTTTATACAACACAATAAGCACCAAACATTTAAATTTTCAATTTTATTGTTTTAAAAAAACTTGTTTTCCAAAAACCCAAAAAATTTAAAAAAAAATGTTTTTTATTATTGTTCTATAATTATATACCAACATAAAAGTCACTGAACATATTCCTATTAGTTTTTGCAGCTTGTGGGAAATCTGAAAAATGGTGTCTACCCCAAAAAGGTGTTTTTAAACTTTTTCCCCCCTTTTAAAAAACGCAAACCCCTTTTTATCTGTCTGTTATCTCTTTTCTCACAGGGAACATAAATACAATATAAAATAGTATAAATTACCTAGGATTAAAACCCCAAAAAATCCAACAAAATGCTATACTCCCGCTTGAAGATGTGAGTAAAAATTGAAAGGGCACGTCTTGTGGCTCTCTGAACAGAGAGCTAGGGGAAAAGAAATAGACAGGGAGCTTGACAGAAAACAAAAGACGACAGAAAATTTTTAGTGTACCAGTACCCGTGTACTAGTGCCAAACCCTCCCCCTCCTCTTCTTCCTCTTTTCCCCCTCTTCCCCTACTCTTCTCCTCTTTCCCCTACTCTTCCCAATCTTCCTTCCCTTTCCTACTCTTCCTTCTTCCTCCCCTCCTTTCCTCCTCCCCCCTCTTCTTCCTCTTCCTCCTACCCCCTCCTCTTCCTCCTACCCCTTCCCCTCCCCTCCTCCTCTTCTTCCTCTTCCTCCTCTTCCCCCAATTTCCCCCCCCAAATTTTTCCTTTCCCCTCCTCTTCCTCTTTTTTCCTCTTCCTCCCACTCTTCCTCTTCCCCCTCCCCCTTCCCCCTCCTTTCCCCCTCCTCTTTTTCCCTTTCCCCCTACTCTTCCTCCCTTTTCCTTTCCCCCCTCCTCCATAGTGGGGTTTTAAATTTCCAGGAGTTTGGGAGCTGGCAAAATGACATATTGTTCATTAAATCACTCCCCCCTCCCGCCTGTCAAAACAATGGGGTTGGATGCTTTCTTTTCCCTTCCTCCATTTTAAACTAATTAAACTTTTCCCTCATTCTTTCTGTCCTTTTTTCTCTGGCTCACAGGGACACATAAAAACAAGTATACATATTAAATTACCTAGGGTAAACCCCAAAAAAAACAAAGACAAAAATGCTATACTCCCGCTTGAAGATGTGAGTAAAAAGGATGACACAAATCCCTTGGGTTTTTCCCCTTTTGAGACAGGGGAGCCCAGACCTATACAGGGAGCTTGACAGACAGGCAAAAAAGAAAACAGAAATGTTATTTTAACCAGCAAAAAAAAAAGGGAGGGGGATGTTTTTTTCTCATCTTTTGGCAAACAGCTCTACCCTCATTTTTCCCCCATCAAACGTCAGCACTTATCAGAAAGTTATCTCCCCCTTATCTTGTTACTTTTCCTGGGTTGGGAAAATTTTTATTACATATTTTTATTTTTATTATTACCTATTTTTATTATTATGTATTTTAAATTTTGGGATTTTATTATTTTTGTTTTTTTGTTATCATTACTATTCCCTTTTTCTTCCTCCCTCCTCCTCTTCTTTTTCCCCCTCCTCCTTCCCCCCTCTTCTTCCCCCTCCTCCTCCTCCTCTTCTTTTTCCCCCCCTCCTCCCCTCTGCCTCCTCCCCCCTCTTGCCTCCTCCCCCTCTTGCCCCCTTTCCCCCTTTTTGCCTCCTCCCCCTTTTTGCCTTTTCCTCCTCTGCCTCCCCTCCTCTCCCCCCTCCTCCTCCTCCATTCTTGGGGAAAAAGTTTGAAGAGGGTTTAGTTCTAATCAATTTTACTTTCATCCCCCAAAGCTTTACATCTGAGGCTGGGGTTTTGGGAAAAAAGGAGTTTTCCCCTTTGATTTTTGGGTTTCAACCCGAACGTTTAACAAGAGGGCCCCGCACCAAGGGAAGGCTGTGGGTTGTTTGGGTTTTTTCCCCAAATATTACCCCCTATTATGGTCATTAGTTTCGGGCAAAAAACCCCACCCGAAACCCTTTAAAATCCCTCTTCACTGGGCACTTCCATGGGTTTTTTAAATGTCATGGGGAAAAAAAAGTGTTCCCCAAATTTGCCCAGGGGGGTGAGGAACTTCTTACCACAGGGCCACGGTGGAAATTGTGTACTATGACGGCATTCCCACAATGCACCACTGGGTCCCAGATTTTTTTCCTACTGCGCACACCCACCACACAGACCCATTCTCTCACATCTAGGCTTATCAGCCTTTTCCTGTGAGATTTGAGGCCGCTAGAATTTATGCGTACTAGTACGACAAAAACCCCTATGCGTAAGACGTACTAGTACGACCAAAACCCTCAAAGGGTTAAAGGTAAGTGTCATGTATTCTATTGTTAGTAGAGTACATACTACAAACTGTGCATGTCTTCTTCAGTTTGTGTGCATTAACCCCTTCAGGGTCCAAGGCCAAAATCTGAAGTGGTGCTCCAGTGTCCAAGGAATTTTGAAAAAAAAAAATTATTTTTTTCTCACAGAATTAACCCTTTCAGGGTCCAAGGCCCAAATCTGGAGTCACGCACCAGTGTCCAAGAATTTTCAAAAAAAAAAATTTTTATTTTTTCTTATGAAATCGTAGAGAATCTTTTTGTGAAGGTAATAAAACAAAAAGTACGAAATTTGGTGGAGAATTGACGAAATTATGCTCTCGCGAATTTTGATGTGTCAGCGATATTTACGAATCGGCGATTTTGCCGACTTTGACTCCCATTTTAGGCCAATTACATTATTCCAATCAACCAAATTCTTAGCTATTTCACTAGTATTACTTCTATTCTATCGATTGAGCACAAGAAATTGCCAAGTCAACTGTTTTCAAACTACAAAATAAAGTGATCGGAAATTGTTAATTTGGCCAATTTAACACAAAGTTCAAAATATTCCAATTTCAAAATAGGGTCCAGAATAAACAATGTAGGCATTCCTGGCACTAAACTAACATTTCCTCTGTTCATTAGTTATGTTTTGAGGCTTTACAAATAAATTCCATTTTGATTTTTTATTCACACCAAAATATAGAAGATTTACTGTTATGCAATACTGTAATAATTGTATAAATATCATCACCATATTTGTGAATGTATATTAGACCCACCAGCTGACGTGTAGTAGACGTGAGAGGTCGTTTGTTTACTCTTGAATATCGACAAAAATTTAACATTTCCGCTACTTTGAGCTCAGTTTCAAGCCATTTCCAGTGCTAAAACCAATCAAAATCATCTCTATTTCTGTAATATGTCTTCCATTCTATAAAATGAGACCAAGAAATCGCAAATACAACTATAAAAAACATACGAAAAAACACTGCAAAGTTGCTGTTTTAATCGAAAAATAATGATTTCAGTTTTTTTCTCTCATTATACACAGTGTGCTGAAGGATCTGTTTTATGTGGTGCACACATACCACATAGATGTATTCTCTCATATCTAGGCCCAAATGTACCACTCACAGTTTATCAGAGTGAGCTGAGCTCATGGCGTAGATCTACGGTTTGGACACTCACCATAAAGCCGTAGATCTACGGGACGGACCCTGAAAGGGTTAAAGAGTATATTTTTGTGAAGGTAATAAGACAAAAAAAAGTTTTTTCTGATCAGTACTTACCGAGATACAGCGGTGGGAAGTTGACCCAAAATGATCGGGTGGCGGCAACATCAGTGACTTCCGCAAAATCCCATTTTTTTATTTTATGTTTTTTATACTTTTTTCTTTTCTTTTCTAATTTTTTTCTTTTTCTAATAACATTTGTGGCCTGTGAGACCAGTATAATGTATATTGTATTAGTGTACACTCATTGTATTGAACACAATAACTGCACTAATTTGTTTATCATTATATTGCTTACAAAACTTGTTTACAAGTTTATTGTAAACAAGCTGATGAAAATATTAGTGCGGTTATTGTGCTGAATACAACGGTACCATATAGTATCATATGGTACAATGGTGCCATAGGGTGCAATGGTACCATATGGTGCAATGGTACCATATGGTACAATGGCACCATATGATACAATGGTACCATATGGTACAATATGGTACAATGGCACATGATACAATGGCACCATATGGTCAATGGTTGCCATAGGGTGCAATGGTACCATTTGGTGCAATGGCACCATATGGCACAATGGCATCATATGATACAATGGTACCATATGGTACAATATGGCAAAATGGCACATGATACAATGGTACTGTATGATACAATGGTACCATATGGTACAATATGGCAAAATGGCACATGATATTGACAATGGTACTGTATGATACAATGGTACCATATGGGGCAATGGTACCTTATGGTACAATATGGTGTAATGGTACCATACAGTACAATGATACCATATGGTTCATTGTACCATATGGTACTGTTGTATTCAACACAAACACACTAATATTTTCATTATTATTTTGTTTACAATAGTTGTTTACAACAAAAATATGCAAAAATGTATATTAGTAATGTTCTATTATATATTTACAAGTGTACAGGAACTTTACGTGTTCCTTGAGGTGGATGACAAAGCACTTTGTCTTGGAAACTGCGGAATCAGTAGCTAGCTTGCGTCGCCACTCACTCAGTCTTGGCTGGTGTCTCATGCCACCAACACCTATTGGCTATATGGTACACGGTATATGTTACAGGGTACCATATGGTACATTGTACTATATGGTAAAGGGTACCATGCAGTACAGGATAACATATGGTGCAGGGTACCATATGGTACAGGGTACCATATGGTACAGGGTACCATATGGTACAGGGTACCATACAGTACAGGGTACCATACAGTACAGGACACCATATGGTACAGATACAGGGATAACTATGGAAATAAGTCACCCTGACTTTTCTGCGTTATCCTAGGATTTTATACATATGCTGCTATGTATGATAATCTATGTAATTGTATTTCTGTACACCTGAATAAACTTACTCAAGTGCATGTGGCATCATAAATAAGTTTATTTAGTTATACACAAATAAAGTTACATAGAATATCATACTTAGCAGCATATGTTTGGAGAACCTAGGATAACCCAAAAAAGTCAGACATTTATTTCCATTAGGGTCCCTGTACCCTGTACCATATGGTACAATGTACTATATGGTACAATGTACTATATGGTACAATGTACTATATGGTACCATATGGTACCGTTGTACAATATGATACCATTGTATGACATGGCACCATTGTACCATATGGTACCATTGTACCATATGGCACAATGGTACCATATGGTTCAAAACCATAGAATTCGTCTTCAGCTCCACTTCCATCAGTCTTAGAACTGTAAGTTGTGAAGAGGAGAGTCAGAATTCGCCTGGAGAGTGAGTGGGGAGTGAGAGCTTCCTTGCCGCCAGGCACTATGAACAAAGCTACACTGCCGGCGTTCCCACAATCCCATGTGGGCGTCCAGATTTTTTCTATGGTGTGCACACTGACCACCCAGACCCATTCTCTTAGATGTAGGCCTACCAGCCTTCTCGTGCTAAATTTGACGGCGCTAGAATTTTGGCATAGATCTACGGTTTGGACCCTGAACGTAAAGCCGTAGATCTACGGGACGAACCCTGAAAGGGTTAAACTTAATATTTCATGTGGTAAAATTTTTTTTTCATACTTTTGGGTGTCTTGCACGGATTAATTTGACTTCCATTATTTCTTATGGGGAAAATTGATTCGCTTTCCGATAATTTTGGTTTATGATGAGCTCTCAGGAATGGATTAATATTGCAAACCGGGGGTCCACTGTAATATGAAAAACAGAAAAAAAGGTATATCGGCAACACTTCTGCAAGTGGCAGGACTCGATGTTGCTGTCACCTGAGCATCCAGTGCCAACTTCTCGGCCTCATATCTCGGTAAGTACTGACCCTAATTTTTTTTTATTCTAAAATATGTCAAAAAATGTGTTCTTTTTCTATAATTTTTTTTTTTCAAAATACAGTGGACCCCAGTTAACGATATTTTTTTCACTCCAGAAGTATGTTCAGGTGCCAGTACTGACCGAATTTGTTCCCATAAGAAATATTGTGAAGTAGATTAGTCCATTTCAGACCCCCAAACATACACGTACAAACGCACTTACAGAAATACACTTACATAATTGGTCACATTCGGAGGTAATCGTTATGCGAGGGTCCACTGTATTCAGGATGTTGCGTGAGTGAACGTACGTATATATATGTTAGGACCGTTTAAGGGTTAATATATTTATATATGGGGTTGCCAAAGAAGTAAATGCTAGGGTGTTGGGGAGAGGGGTAGGATTAAATTATGGGGAATCAAATACAAAATGGGAGTTGACAGTTACTTTTTGCTGATGATACTGTGCTTATGGGTGATTCTAAAGAAAAGCTGCAAAGGTTAGTGGGACCTGACGGGCTGTTGTAGTGTGAGCAGGGTAATATTTAGTGAAAGGATTCAGGGAAACCGGTTATTTTTATATAGCCGGACTTTAGTTCTGGAAATCGGAAGTACAATGCCTGCACTTTAAAGGATGGGTTTGGGATATTGGCAGTTTGGAGGGAGGTGTCAGAGGATGGTATATACTATATATAATTGGGGCCCTGATATTATATTCTATAGGGAGTTTATTATATTATTTCAGGTCACTTTTTGTGTTGTATCTTTATATATTTGGGATTTTCTTTCTTTCTGGGTCACCCTGCCCAGGTGGGAGACAGCTGACTTGTTGAAAAAAAAAAAAATTCTATTCACTCATGCACAAGTCCCAATCAAATCAAATCATGTGTGTGTGGGGAAGTACCCTGTCTAGTGTGTGGGGAAGTACCCTGGCTGGTTTGTGGGGAAGTACTCTGGCTGGTGTGTGGGCAAGTACCCTGACTGGTTTGTGGGGAAGTACCTTGGCTGGTGTGTGGGGAAGTACCCTGGCTGGTTTGTGGGGAAGTACCCTGGCTGGTGTGTGGGGAAGTACCCTGGCTGGTGTGTGGGGAAGTACCCTGGCTGGTGTGTGGGGAAGTACCCTGGCTGGTGTGTGGGGAAGTACCCTGGCTGGTGTGTGGGGAAGTACCCGGGCTGGTGTGTGGGGAAGTACCTGGCTGGTGTGTGGGGAAGTACCCTGGCTGGTGTGTGGGGAAGTACCCTGGCTGGTGTGTGGGGAAGTACCCTGGCTGGTGTGTGGGGAAGTACCCTGGCTGGTGTGTGGGGAAGTACCCTGGCTGGTGTGTGGGGAAGTACCCTCTACCACCACCACTTTCGTATCTTTCTACAAACTTTTTCTTGAATTCTATAGTGTTTCTCACCCTCTTCACCACAGAGCTGGTACTAGAAACTTTCTTTGGGCTCATGGTGGCTTATTTAGCAGTTACAAGCACTAAAAACAATGTAATAATCCAAAATGTATCGCATGTATGCGTGGAATCATCCTCACTGGCTTGTAAACAATGGCACACTGGCATGGTACATGGAGTGTCCAGGCTCCTCACGTCACGCGGACATGTTCGGGATGAATGACTTTAACCGAGTTCTTTGTTGCTAACGGAGCCAATATTTTGATGCGAAAATATTACTTAATCCGATTTTTACGTAATCCAATGATGTTGTAATCCAGGGGTCCACTGTATATATATTACACATTATATTGGTCTCACAGGCCACAAAAGTTACTTGAAAAAATAAAATATTAAAAAATAAAAGAAAAATAGAATAAAAGTAAAAATATTACCGAATGAGCGGCAGTCGCCGATGTTGATGCAAGCGGTTCACTTTCTATCAACTTCACGCCTCTATATCTTGGTAAAACTGCTTGCAGTTTTTTTTTCTTTTAAAACGCTCAAAAATATTCTTAAGATTTTGGTAAGAAAAAAATAATTTTTTTTTTTAATATTTTTCGACAATGAAAGCAGGTTTGTGATCAGGGGCTTCGACAGTGAAAGGGTTAAAATAGGACTCAAAGTTGTCCATCAAATCTTGTATTTATGGTGTCATTATCTTCTTTGAGATTTTTGAGGAATTTTTTTTTTAAATCATGAAATTGCCAGGGTTAAATGAAAGGGTTAATTGAGGAAGCTGGATTGAAGAAGAGAGAGGTAACAGGTCAGGAATTCTATAAAAATAAGAACAATATTGAGAAGGGAGTGAAAGGTTCAGTACAGAACAAAACTAAGTTAAAAGATAATTGTGCAGGAACAACTGTACATAAGACAGAATATAAAAAACAGGTGCAGCTAACACAAGATATTTCTGAATAAAAATTTTGATACTATTTTTGAAAGACAAAAATTATACTACTTTTAAAATTCTTAAAAGAGAGAACCTCTACTTATATAGTGCAAGTTTATTATCATTTACAGTAGTGCCCCGCTTTATGGCATTTTGCTTTACGGCGTTCCGCTAATACAGTCATTTCAAATTATGACCAAAACTCGCTATACGGTTCCCCCCACCTGACTTTCTAATATGGTCACCGCGCCCCACCCGGTTTGTTTACATTCTCTGTGAGATCCGTAAGCCCTAAGTCTCTCCATTTTGTCTGGAAACTCCAAAATTTCAAGTGTTTTTAAAAGTTATTTCATATTTTATATATACTCTGATAATTATACTTATGTATACCTGTACCTAAATAAACTTACACACTGTGCTGGCATGCAGGTACACATTAAAATCAGTAAGAGTGTCTTAGGTCTCCAGACGTCATATTAGTAATGATAATAATAATCACCGAGTCTCATTTAAATGTCGTATATTACGTTAATATACACATTTTCATTAATCCACCTATGATATTTTTTCAAAATTATATAATAAACACGATGCATAACATATAAATATGATAAATACACCCCACAGTAGAATAAATAAACATAAATATGAGATGTGGTAGCAGACAACTTGCACAAGTGACGCCATATTAGAAATAATAATAATAATAATCACCGAGTCTCGTCAAATGTCGTATATTATGTTAATATACACATTTTCATTAATCCATCCATGATATTTTTTTCAAAATTATATAATAAACACGATACATAACATTATAAAGATGATAAATCACACCCAACAATAAAATAAAAAAAAAATATAGATGTGGTAGCCAGATAACTTGTACAATGACAGCAAAATAGTATTTTCTCTAATCTAACATAAGAGAAAATGTGTTACTGGGGGTAATTGTAGAAAATTATTCTTTTCGTATGTATGTATGTATGTATGTCAGGTATACACAAATACAGTTACATAGATTATCATACATAACAGCATATGTGTAGAGAACCTAGGATAACCCAAAAAAGTCAGACAGAGTGACTAATTTCCATTGCCTTCACTCAGAGCATCATTTCTTCTCAAAATGGTATTACATGAGAATGGGAGTGTTCTTCTTTATTTATTCTACCATATCAATGTAGAGACAACCTGTACACAATGTAACTTGTACACAAACCAGACGTGTACACTTCATTTACAAAACTTACCTTCGCCTGGTTTGTTTACATAACTCTGCGCCTGTCCTCTCTCATGCACTCATTCTTTCTCTCTCTCATTTATTCGTTTTATCTCATTTACTTACTCCTGACCATACATTAAGACTACAAATATTTTAAGGTAAGTAATGAGTGAACTGTATATATATTTTATCGCTCTGGGATGCTTAAATATCATAGAACAGTATGTGTGGGTGGGTTGGCCTGGTATGGTAGCCTGGCTGACTACCATACATACCACACTTGATTTTTTACAATAAATACTACTCATCTCACCCTAGATTAAGACTACAAATATTTTAAGGTAAGTAATGAGTAAACTGTATACGCATTTTATCGCTGTGGGATGCTTAAATGTAATAGAATATTATGTGGCCTGGTATGGTAGCCCAGCTGACTACCATACATACCACACTTGATTTTTTACAATAAATACTACTCATCTCACCCTATATTTTAAGGTAAGTAATGAGTGAACTGGATATACATTTTATCGCTCTGGGATGCTTAAATATCATAGAATTGTATGTGTGGGTGGGGTGGCCTGGTATGGTAGCCTGGCTGACTACCATACATACCACACTTGATTTCTTACAATAAATACTACTTGTCTCACCCTAGATTAAGACTATAAATATTTTAAGGTAAGTAATGAGTGCACTGTGTGTGTACTGTACTTTTTTATTGTTTTCTGATGCCTAGTTCTATTGCTAACTTAATATATTTTAGTGTAAATTTGTTATCTAGTATTTGTATGCATTTATAAGTGGAAAAAAGGGTGTTCCACTTTACGGCGATTTCCGCTTTACGGCGGTAGCCTGGAACCTAACCTGTCGTATAAGTCGGGCCCTACTGTATTTTAGATAAAATAGCAATAAGCAGTTTTAAAAGTTTTTTTAAGTATTTGAATCCTGCTATACAGAATAATAATAATAATAATAATAATAATAATAATAATATAATAATAATAATAATTATTATTATTTCATCTTAGCATGATACATGTTTGTACTAAGGAGTGTTACAATTAGGTGAAAATGCCAAAAGCCTCTTTATATGCAGAGCATTTATGGCAAAGTTAAGACTAACTTAAGATTAATAAGGCAATAACAGTGCTGTAAATGTACATATGGTCATTACGTGAGTTACAATGAATACAAGAAAATTGAATATTCTATTAGTTGATGCTATATGGGTTTAATACGTTGGGTAGAAAAGAATTACAGCTTTGATATAGTATATAAATAATACAGGATTAAAATTTAGCACAATTTAAAACAATGAAGTTGAAACAATTTTAAGTTTAAAGTAATGATTAATTAGTTGAGCAATCATCATGCACAATTTACAATAATAAAGCATTACAAATTGTGCTTGATGACTGCTTAACTATTTAATCAAGTTTTAAAAGTGCTACTTCACAGCTAATTAGTAATTTCTTACCAAATGAGACAAAAGAATATATGAATGGGTGAGAGCAGTTGACACACTGGTTGCCATTATTGTTAACGAGGGGATTGGTGGTGGAACAGCGGTAACAGAGAGGCTGGTGCTCCTCGTTGTCATGGTAAGGTTTAGCACGTATCTTCAGGGCTGCCACCTCAACATCTTCCTGCAACCAAAACATCCAATTCATTTACACTGTTTTGCCTCTCTTGCAGGTTATTTGTGTATACAGCAGTGGCTCTTCCACAGTTTATGACATAAAGAAACAGATAAAAATTACTCTGTTTCTTTGCTAACAATGATTCAAAAAAAACAGATGTGTAAAAGGTAAACAATGAAGGAAGAAAAAAATTCAGAACTAGATCAAATTCTGATGAAGTGGTTTAGGCTACATGTAAGTGAAAGTGGTGAGTTGCAAATTTCAGTTCTTCACTTTGGTAGCAGCAGTAATGAACTTTCTTGTGCAGATCGAATGGTTATCTTCATTAACCCTTTCACTGTCGGTCCCATTGTATCACGGCTTTGAGGCCACTATCAGTCCTGTAACTTTCCAGTCTAATATGTGGTCACGAATGAGTTAACATTATTTATACAATTATTACAATAATGAAGTCTGCATAACAGTAAATAGTCTATTATTTGTGTGAATAAAAATGAAGAATGGAAAACAAGGGTAATATAAGAGGGGCCTGGAGACATGACTATTGAATAGAGAAGAATGTTATTTTAGTACCAGGAATGTCTGCATTGTTTATTCTGGACACAATTTTGAAATTGGCATCTTTTGAAATTTGTGTGAAATTGGCCAACATACCAAATTCTAATCACTTTACTGGGTAGCTGAAATAGGTAAATAGGCAGTTTCTTGCACCAAGTCGACTGAATAGAAGAAATATTAGTGAAATAGCTATGCGTTTGGTTGACTAGAGCAATGGAATTGGACAAAAATTGGGTGTAAAACGGGCGAAAGTGCCTAAGCGTAAATGCCACCGAGACTGTTAATTTTGAGAGCATAAGTAAGTTTTTTATCAAAATTTTATGTACTTTTGGCTTCACTGCTTTCGGAAAAAGATTCTGTATCATTTCATAAATTTTTATTAATTTTTTAAATTAATTCTTTGACACTGGGAACAAGTTTGCAAGCAGGGGTCATGATAGTGAAAAAGGTTAACCCATTTGTATTCTTTTATGGGGTATTTTAACCCTTTCAGGGTCTGTGCCATAGTTCTACAGCTTTGAGTTCTGGGTCCAAACCGTAGTTCTATGCCATGAGCTGAGCTCACTCAGAAAAGCTGTGAGTGGTAAATTTGGGCCTAGATAAGAGAGAATACATCTGTGTGGTAAGTATGCACCACATAAAACAAATCCTGCAGCACACAGTGCATAATGAGAAAAAAAAACAGACCGAAATTTTGGATTAAAACAGCAAATTTGCGGTGTTTTTTCGTATGTTTTTTTATAGTTGTATTTGCGATTTCTTGGTCTCATTTGATAGAATGGAAAATATATTACAGAAATAGAGATGATTTTGATTGGTTTTAGTACTGAAAATGGCTTGAAACTGAGCTCAAAGTATTGAAAATTTTAAATTTTTGCCAATGTTCAAGAGTAAACAAATCACATCACTCATCCAATACACATCAGCTGATGGGTCTTATGTGCGTTTACAAAATCGCTGATATTATTTATGCAATTATTGCAATATTGCATAACAATAAATCTTCCATTTTTTTATTTGAATAAAAATTCATTATGTTAATAAAAAATCAAAATGGAATTCTTTTGTAAAGCCTGAAAATGTAACTAATGAACAGAGGAAATGTTAGTTTAGTGCCAAGAATGCCTGCATTGTTTATTCTGGACCCTATTTTGAAATAGGAATATTTTGAACTTTGTGATGAATTGGTCACATTACCAATTTCCGATCACTTTATTGGGTAGCTGAAACAGTTGACTTGGTGATTTCTTGTGCTCAATCAATAAAATAGAAGTAATACTAGCGAAATGGCTAAGAATTTGGTCAACTGGAATAATGTAATTGGCCTAAAATGGGAGTCAAAGTTGGCAAAATCGCCGATGCCTAAATACCGCTGATGCATCAAAATTCACATGAGCATAATTTCATCAATTTTATATCAAATTTCATACTTTTTATTTTACTACCTTCAGAAATAGATTCTCTACCATTTCATAAGAAAAATAATTTTTTTTTTTTTTTTTAAATTCTTGGACCCTGTGGACACATCTCAGATTTTGGGTCTGGACCCTGAAAGGTTTTATTATTATAATAAAAAAGAAGCGCCAAGCCACAAGGGCTATACAGCGCTGCAGGGCAGGAAGGAAGCAAGGGCATTAGGTGGCAAAAGGGAGATGGATGAGTAATAGGTTACGGAGAACAGCGGGGCAGTGAAAGGGTAAAGGGCAGCAAGAGACTGAGCTAGAAAGGGCTGAGGGGAGTGCGAAAGGTATCATCATCAGAGTTTGTGGAGTAAATCAGTCGTTGTCAAGAAGTCAATGAGAGAGTCAGGATTAAAGGAGGGTCCATCAGCAAGAAGGGAAGGTAAAGAGAGAGTAGTAGAGCGGAGACGACGACGGAGGTAAATTCTGCGTGCTCGTTGATAGAGAGGGCAGTCTAACAGAATGTGGCTAATTGATACAGGAACTTGACACTGCTCACAGAGAGGAACAGGGTGCCTCTCCATGAGATACCCATGAGTAAGACGAGTGTGGCCAATGCGAAGGCGGGAGAGAGTGGTCTCCCAACCTCGGCATTGATGACAAGAAGACGGCCAGTAACCTATGCTCGGTTTTATAGAATGAAGATTGTTTCCAAGCAGAATTGACCAACGTTGTTGCCAACGGGTGTGAAGGTGGGTAGCTATTACAGCAAAATAGTCCAGAAATGGAACACCTCTATATGAAATTGGTAGGTCATGTACTGCTGACCGCGCAGCAGTGTCTGCCTGTTCATTGCCCTGTACGTCGACATGACCAGGGACCCAACAAAAAACAATATCTTTATGCTTGGTAGAGATACGGTGTAGCCAAAGTTGGATACGGAGAACTAGGGTGTGAGATGTATCAAATTTTCGTATAGCCTGTAGAGCACTAAGGGTGTCTGAGACTACCACAAATGATGACACAGGCATAGATGCGATACGAATAAGTGCTGCAAGAATGGCATACAATTCAGCAGTAAAAATGCTAGCCGAAGATAGTAAATGCCCCCGCACGACGCTGTCTGGAAACACTGCTGCGAATCCAATGGCGTCTGAAGACTTAGAGCCATCTGTGTACACAGCGATGGCATGAGAATGAGAGTGGAAGTGATCAAGAAAAAGAGAGCGGGAAGCCACCGTAGGCAGTTGGGCTTTCGAGCAAGGGAGTGAGAAAGAACAGACCCAAACAGCTGGAACTTCCCAGGGGGGTAGGGAAAAGTGAGATGCTACATGAACATATAAAGGTGGTAACTGAAGGGAAGACAAGAGCGAATGTAGGCAAAGAGAAAAAGGAATGGAGCAAACAGGGGCGGCGAACAAATAAAGAATGTCTACTAATATCAGTAACCATTCTATAAATGGAAGGATTGCGGAGATCGTGAGAGTGTACATAGTAGCGAAGGCAATGGGCATCACAGTGATCAGACAAGGATGGAACATTCGCTTCTGCATAGAGGCTCTCAACAGGGAAAGAGCGAAAAGCACCAAGTCATAAACTTAATCCTTGGTGATGGATGGGGTTAAGGTTAGAGAGAGTAGCAGGAGAGGCCGCTGAATAAATCTGGTCACCATAATCGAGTTTCGATAAAATGAGGGCTGAATGTAGGCGAAGCAGAGTTCGACGATCAGCTCCCCATGAAAGATGAGCAAGGGTTTTAAGAAGGTTCAGCCGGCTGTGACAAGTTGCCTTCAAAGAGGTGATGTGAGGTTTCCAGGATAACCTACGGTCAAAGAGAAGGCCTAGAAACCTGACTGTATCACGTTCGGGGATACGGGAGCCATAGAGATACAAAGGATGATCGGAGATGACTGAGCATCTAGTGAAAGTAATTTGGTGAGTTTTGGTACTAGAAAATTTAAACCCATGCGTGGTGGCCCAAGTGGAAACACTGTCGACCGCATGCTGGAGAGAAACTGTAATGAGATGACAGTCAGCGCCTGCACAAGCAATAGCGAAGTCATCAACACAGAGTGATAACCAAATATTGGGTGGAAGAACAGAGGCCAAATCATTTATAGCAAGGAGTAAAAGTGTTGTGCTCAGAACACATCCCTGAGGGACACCTTCAGCTTGGACGAAGTCCGGGGAAAGCACATTATTGACTAGAACACGGAAATGTCTGTCAGTTAAAAAGTTCTTAAGGAAGGATGGTAGATTGCCTCGGAGGCCTAAGGAGTGGGCCTGGGCCAAAATATTATACCTCCAAGTTGTGTCATATGCCTTCTCAAGGTCAAAAAATATGGCAATAACTGAGTGATTATTTGCAAAGGCATTACGAACATATGTATCCAAGCGTAGTAGGGGGTCTATGGTAGAACGGCCCTTATGAAAGCCATATTGACTAGCAGAGAGACTGTTGTGTGTCTCTAAATAACACATTAAATGTCGATTTACCAGACTTTCCATCACTTGGCAAACTGCACTAGTAAGAGCGGTGGGACGATAGTGGGACGATAGTGCAGATGACACCACATACGTCTTCTCTCACCCGAGCCCAGTCACGCTAGCCAATACTGTAAACACCGAATTACAGAAAATATCTACCTGGATGAGGACTAACAAACTTATACTAAACATTGACAAAACCTACTTCATTCAGTTTGGTAGCAGAGCTACAGATGTACCTCTTAACATAACGATAAACGGATCACCTATCACAAAGCTAACAGAGGGAAAATTCTTAGGAATCCACCTCGATAATAGAGTCAAATTTCATACACATATACAACAAATTTCTAAGAAAATTTCCAAGACTGTCGGCATACTATCGAAGATACGGTACTATGTTCCACAGTCAGCCTCCTGGCCCTTTATGACTCTCTTATTTACCCCTATCTCACCTATGGAATTTGTGCATGGGGCTCAACAACAACTAACCATCTCAGACCACTAATTACCCAACAAAAGGCTGCAGTTAGAATGATAACAAATTCTCACTACAGGCAGCACACTCCACCAATATTCAAAACACTCAACCTACTCACCATACAAAACAGGCCGCTGTGTGTGTGAGAGCGAGGCAAGTCTGGGCATACTGAAGTGGCAAGGCCTAGGTGGCAGCACCAGCATAGCGTGAAATATGAACTAAGCTGGCAGACAGCATGGGCTGTCTGTGCAGACAGTACAGGCTGTCTACAATGGTAATGAATATGATATTGTGTATATGGATTTCAGTAAGGCTTTTGATAGAGTTCCACACCAGAGGCTATTGAGGAAACTTAGGGCACACGGAATAGGAGGAGAAATTTTTTCCTGGGTAGAGACATGGCTGACAAATACAGCAGAGAGTTTGCATAAATGGGGAGAAATCAGAATGGGGGCACATCACAAGCGGTGCTCCTCAGGGGTCAGTGTTGGGCCTGTTGTTGTTCACAATTTACATAAACGACATAGATGAGGGAATAAATAGCGACATAAGCAAATTTGCTGATGACACCAAAATAGGCCATCCAATTCATTCTAATGAGGACATTAGAGCACTCCAGGAAGATTTAAACAGACTGACGCAATGGTTGGAGAAGTGGCAGATGCAGTTTAACCCTTTGAGGGTTTTGGTCGTACTAGTACGTCTTACGCGTAGGGGTTTTTGTCGTACTAGTACGCATAAATTCTAGCGGCCTCAAATCTCACAGGAAAAGGCTGATAAGCCTAGATGTGAGAGAATGGGTCTGTGTGGTGGGTGTGCGCAGTAGGAAAAAAATCTGGGACCCAGTGGTGCATTGTGGGAATGCCATCATAGTACACAATTTCCACGTGCCCTGTGGTAAGAAGTTCCTCACTCCTCGGCGAATTGGGACACTTTTGTTCCCCAGTGACAGTTCTAATACAGATGGAAGTGACAGTGAAGATGAGTTTCAAGGTTCTGGTGAGGTTTTGACCGAAACTAATGACCATAATATGGGTAATAGTGAGGAAAACCCAGACAACCCACAGGCTTCCACCTCTGGTGCTGGGCCATCTTGTTCACGTTCAGTTGTACCAGAATCAAAGAGGAAACTCCTATTTTCCAAAATCCCAGACTCAGATGTGAGCATTGGTGATGATAGTGATAGTGATTATGAAATACAAGCTCTTCAAACTTGTTCCAAGAATGGAGGAGGAGGAGGAGGCAGAGGAGGAGGAGGCAGAGGAGGAGGAGGCAAGAGGAGGAGGAGGCAAGAGGAGGAGGAGGCAAGAGGAGGAGGAGGCAGAGGAGGAGGAGGAGGAGGAAGAAGAAGAGGAGGAGGAGGAGGAAGAAGAGGAGGAGGAGGAGGAGGAGGAGGAGGAAGAAGAGGAGGAGGAGGAGGAGGAAGAAGAAGAGGAGGAGGAGGAAGAAGAAGAATACGTAATGATAACAATAATACATAATAATTAATAATACATAATAATAATAATACATAATAAAAATACATAATATAATAATAGGTAATAATAAATGTTCACCCATGACAGTAACAAGATAAGGGGAGATAACATCTGATAAGTGCTGACGTTTGATGAGGATAAATGAGGGTAGAGCTGATGCCAAAAGATGAGATAAACATCTCCCTCCCTTTGTTTTTGCTGGTATACTAACATCTCTGTCTGTCTATTTGCCTGTCTGTCAAGCTCCCTGTCTATCCGTCTAGCTCTCTGTCTCAGAGAGCCACAAGACTGTGTCATTACTTTACTCACATCTTCAAGCAGAGTTTTAGCACTTTGTCTGGGTTCCTTGGGTTATCCTAGGTAATTTATACTATGTATACTTGTATTTATGTGTACCTGTGAGACAGAGATAAAAAGACAGATAGAATGAGGGAGAAAGATAATTAGATAGAATGGAGGAAGGGAAGCAGCATCCGACCCCATTGTTTTGACAGGCGGGAGGGGGGAGTGAGTAATGAGACAATATGTCATTTTGACAGCTGCCGACTCCTGGTAATTTACACTATGGAGGAGAAGGAAAAAAGGGGGAAGAGTAGGGGGAAGAGGAAGAAGAGGAGGAGGAGGAAGAGGAGGAGGAGGAAGAGGAAGAGTAGGAGGAAAAGGAATAAGAGGAAGAGGAGGAGGAAGAGGAATATTAGGAGGAAGATTAGGGGGAAGAGGAGGAAGAGGAAGAAGAGGGGGAGGAGGGGAGGAAGAAGAGTAGGAGGAAGAGGAAGAAGAGGAGGAGGAGGAAGAGGAGGAGGAGGAAGAGGAGGAGGAGGAAGAGTAGGAGGAAGAGGAAGAGGAAGAGTATGAGGAAGAGTAGGGGGAAGAGGAGGAAGAGTAGGGGGAAGAGGGGAAGAGGAAGAAGAGGAGGAGGAGGGTGGAGCACTAGTACACTGGTACTGGTATACTAACATTTCTGTCTGTCTATTTGTCTGTCTGTCAAGCTCCCTGTCTATCTGTCTATCCGTCTAGCTCTCTGTCTCAGAGAGCCACAAGACTGTGTCATCACTTTTACTCACATCTTCAAGCAGAGTATAGCACTTTGTCTGGATTTCTTGGGTTATCCTAGGTAATTTATACTATGTATACTTGTATTTATGTGTACCTGTGAGACAGAGATAGACAGACAGATAGAAAGAGAGAGACAGATTGAAAGAGATAGAATGAGGGAGAAGATAAAAACACCATTGTGTATGACACCATGTTTCAGAGTTTTCCCCAAGCTGCAGAACTAATAGGAATATGTTCAGTGACTGTATATTGGTATATATATTATAGAACAATAATAATAAACAATGTTTTGTATTGTTTGTTTTTGTAAACAAGTTTTGTAAACAATATATTGATAATTATGTTTGTGTGCTTATTGTGTTGTATACAACGAGTGTATATATGTACATTGCACCTTACTTTGGTCTCATAGGCCACATAAGTTATGTGAAAAAATAAAATAGTGAAAAAAACAACAAACCTTCAAATACAAGTAAACTAAAGTTTACCGGGTGAGCTGCAGTCGCCGCTGTTGCCATACGCGGCTCATTTTCTGCAAACTTCATGCATCCATATCTCCGTAAGTATTGATGGTAAATTTTTTTTGTTTATCCAATAATGTTTAGAAAAAAAAACTCTATTTTTTCATAAGAAAAAATAATTTTTTTTTTTTTTGAAATTTGGCCGACCCTGAGAACGAGTTTCGGAGAGGGCCTGTCGACCCTCAAAGGGTTAATATAGACAAATGCAAAGTTCTAAATGTTGGACAGTTAAATAACCATACCACATATAAACTAAATAATGTAGATCTTAATACTACCAATGGCGAAAAGGATTTAGGAGTTCTAGTTAGCAGTAACCTAAAACCAAGACAACAGTGCATTAGTGTTCACAATAAAGCTAACAGAATTCTTGGCTTCATATCTAGAAGTATAAATAATAGAAGTCCTCAGGTTGTTCTTCAACTCTATATATCCTTGGTTAGGCCTCATTTAGACTATGCTGCTCAGTTCTGGTCACCGAATTACAGAATGGATATACAGTGGACCCCCACATACCGTACGCATTGCATACCGTACAATCCTCATACCGGTCGCTTTGATCGCAAAAATTTTGCCTCGCATACCGCCCAAAAACCCGCTCACCACCCTTCGTCTGAGACGCGTCTAATGTGCGGCCTGAGCCAGCCTCATATGTTCCGCCGGTGGCATTGTTTACCAGCCAGCCTCCGTGGTAACATCCAAGCATACAATCGGAATATTTCATATTATTACAGTGTTTTCGGTGCTTTATCTGGAAAATAAGTGACCATGGGCCCCAAGAAAGCTTCTAGTTCCAACCCTACAGCAATAAGGGTGAGAATTCCAATAGAGATGAAGAAAGAGATCATTGATAAGTATGAAAGTGGAGTGCGTGTCGCCGACCTGGTCAGGTTGTACAAGAAACCCAAATCAACCATCTCCATTATTGTGGGCAACAGAAAGGCAATCAAGGAAGCTGTTCTTGCCAAAGGTTTAACTGTGTTTTCGAAACAGAGATCGCAAGTGATGGAAGATGTTGAGAGACTCTTATTGGTGTGGATAAATGAAAAACAGCTAGCAGGAGATAGCGTCTCTCAAGCGATCATAAGCGAAAAGGCTAGGAAGTTGCATGAGGATTTAATTAAAAAAATGCCGCAACTAGTGATGATGTGAGTGAATTTAAGGCCAGCAAAGGTTGGTTTGAGAGATTTAAGAAGCGTAGTGGCATACATAGTGTGATAAGGCATGGTGAGGCTGCCAGTTCGGACCACAAAGCAGCTGAAAAATATGTGCAGGAATTCAAGGAGTACATAGAAAGTGAAGGACTAAAACCTGAACAAGTGTTTAATTGTGAATGAAACAGGCCTGTTTTGGAAGAAAATGCCAAGCAGGACCTACATTACTCAGGAGGAAAAGGCACTCCCAGGATATAAGCCTATGAAAGACGGGCTTACTTTTCTGATGTGTCCCAATGCTACTGGTGATTGCAAAGGGGCCTTTTTTAGTTATCCTCTGAAACCCAGACCTTCGGGAAAAAGAATTCCCCCAAAGGGAATTTGTGTGTGCGTGGGGGCAAAAGTAAGGATGGGTCACTGGGGACTTTTTCTTGATGGTTACCCCATGCATTTCCCCAATGTAAAGATTACCTAACTGAAAAGAAATTAAAAAAAAAGTGCCCCCTGGTGTTAGACAAGCCCGGGTCACCCTAAGACGGGCAGGAACTTTATGGGCAGAAATTCATTAAGGTAAAGTTTTTGCCTCCTAATCCCACTCCTCCCTGCCCCCCAGGCCCCGCAGGTTATTGCAAACTTAAAAAAAATGTAACAAAAGCCTGTTTGAAAGGGCTTTTAGTGACCTCAAAACCAACTGACTCTAAGAGAGTTTTGGAGAGAGACTTTAATATCCTCAATTGGAAAACCTTAAGGTAAGGCTTGGGGGGGAGTGACAAAGAAACCTTGAACCTGTTTGGGAAAAAATGTGGCCCAAGGAGAAAAAAGGGGATTTTAAAGGGTTTGGGGCTAACCTGGGATTCCTATGCCATTGGGGAATCCAATGGGGCTTTGGGGGGAAGTCCTTGGGTTGGAGGTTGGTGGGGAGGAGGCAAGAGTTGGTGGGGAGGCAATGACGAACTAACCATATGACTGCTAGATAATTTCAACAGAAGGGCCAGACTGAGGAAACGGTTCAGGGAGGGGAAGAGAAAATTGAAAAAATTGCTACACAAAGATTAGGAAATCTGTGCAAGGTGGTTTGAAGTGCAAACCTTTATGGATGAAAATCACCCCCCAAACACTATTGCAAGCTGTGTTGGAAACCCTGTACACTGACAATGTTTTTAAAACATTTTAGGAAGTCTAAAGGAACGAGAGGTACGGGCACTAGGAAAGTATGTTGTGCACAAAATCCAGTGATCTGAAGGGCCTATTTTTTTAAAATTTTTATTTTTTTAAAATTTTTTATTTTTTATTTATTAACAATTTGAGACACATACAGGGGTACAAAAAAAATACAGATAAAGCAGCATCCCAAAACCCCACTTATACATGCATAGCATTACGGGCGGGTTTAAAAATTTAAAATTTAAATTAACTGCAATGATGAAATCATGATAAAACATTAATGAAACAGAAAAACTAAAAACAAAAGGAGTATTAAAAGCAGGTTATGGTTATGCATTGTTGTACATTCGTCAAGGGAGTATTCTGTTAGGTGTGTTTTTAAAAAATAATAAAGTTAGTTTGGGTTTTTTGGTTTAACTTTTGTGATATAATTTGTGAGAAACATTAAATAAAAATTTTTAAAGGTTCGTTATTCAGTATTTATTTGGGTTTTGGGGGTGAGCAAGTGATTTTTAGAGAAGAGACTTGAATTTATAAACAGGTTTTTTCTTTTATATTTACAGAATGAATTCAATTTTGGGGCCTTTTATGTGCATTGAGTTTTTGCATGGTGAGATGGACACGGGGAAATCAAAAGTGACTGTGCTTGGTTTGGTCATGTTTCTGGGGGTTTGGGCAAGGAGATGTTTGGGGGGAGGGTTAATATCAGAGTTAATGTTCTATTATGTAATAGGTGCAGTAATACTATGGATGTTTTTTTATGGTGAGTAGGTTAGTGTTTAAATTGGGGGGAGTGTGCTGCCTTATGAGAATTTGTTTATCATTCTAACTGCAGCCTTTTTTTTGGGTTTTTGGGGTTTGAGAGGGTTAATTTTTGTTGACCCCCCATGCAAAACCCTTTGGTGAGTAGGGGTAAATAAGAGGTGTATAGGGCCAAGGGGGTACCGTGGAGCATAGTACCGTTCTTCGATAGTATGCCCCAGTCTTGAAATTTTTTAGAAATTTGTTGTATATGTGTATGAAATTGAGTCTATTATCAAAGGGGAATTCCTAAGAATTTTCCCTCTGTTAATTTGTGTAGGTGATCCATTTTTCATTAGTTTAAGAGGGGCTCTGTAGCTCTGTTTCCAAACTGAATGAAGCAGGGTTTTTTCAAGTTTGGTTTAGTTTGTTAGTCCCCCATCCAGGGAAAATTTTCTGTAATTTGGTATTTCAGTATTGGTAGCGTGATTGGGGTGGGGGGAAGAAGACGTATGTAGTGTCTCTGCAAAAGTGTGGGTTTGAGTAATTGGAAGCATTTGGTAGGGCATTTGAAGGAAAAGAAAGAGGGGCCCAAAACACTTCCCTGTGGGGACCCAAAGTAATGGTTGTGAGAAGAGTTGCCCCATTTTCGTACACATATTGGTTCTGTTGCTGAGGTAAAGTTTAGGTAGTTGAGGGAGTGCCCTCTTATACCTAGTGTGCAATTTTATTTGGAGCAAGTCTTGTCAAAGTATCAAAAGCTTTCGTAAGTCATGAAAATCCCCAGGGGACTTCTTTTTTCTCATTGCAGTGTATATTGTTCTGCATGTGTATAATAGCCATTAGTATTTTCCTTAGCCGAATCAAATTTGGGAGGGGTTGAGTTGTTTTGGGGGATAAGGTGGGTAGATTCGTTTATAATTAATTTTTTTGAAGATTTTTGAGAGAGGGTGTAAATTGGATATTGGCCTATAGTTATTAACTTGTTTGGTCTCCCCCTTTTGGATCGGGGGGACCCTTGCTATTTTGAGTACGTAGGGAAGGGGGAGGATTCAATGGATTTGTTAAAGGGTTGCAATGATTGGTAAAAGCACTTTTTGCACTTTTTTGTTATAAAAGGGTGGGAAGGTTTTAATTCCTGCCTTTTTTTTAGGCTTGATAAAAGGGAGTTTTGTATGGGTTAGTCGGAGTAGGAACAGTGTGTTCGGGTATTGCCCGGTGAAAAGTCATTTTGGGGGGGTATTGATTGGGATTTTATTGGCAAAATTTGTCCCTTTGTGGGGAAGAAATATTTAGTCTGTTTTCTGTTTCTGTTGGTGGGAATTGGGGTTCATCTGATTTTGCAATTTTATTTGCATTTCGGAATCTTTTTGTTCCCAGAATTTTATGGGTTTTCCCCGGGCTTTTTTTTTATCACCTGTTTAAGTTTGGATAATCTGTTCTATAATACAATTTTTTTTTCCCTTCTTTAGGCTGGTTAGGATTGAGAGTAACGTTTTGTTTTTGGTTTTTGGTTAGTCCCATTCTGACTGTTTTTTATATCGGGTTTTTTATTTATGGATTTGAGAAGCGGGTTTAGCCAGGGGCGTTCAGTCTCTTAGTGTCATCTGTTTTTTTTTTAGGGCATGCTTGTTATAGACGTATTGGGTCTTTTTTATAAAATTATTAATACATTCGTCAATATCTGTATAGATTTCTAGCTCAGTGTGCCAGTCAATGTTTGCTACTGCTGTTGTGAGTTTATTAATGGCTGCCTCTTTGTGAAGTCTGAAGGTGACTTTAGTAGTGTCTTGGGGTAGTTTACCACGAGTTGTTATGAGGAAAGTAGGGTAGTGGTCTGTGGTATTATCTGTAATTATGCCTGATTTTAAAGGGGATATGGTGTTGGTCCAGATGTGGTCAAGTAGGGAAACACTAGTCTCTGTAACTCTTGTAGGTTTTGTTACTGTTGGTAGCAACATACAGTTACTCATTGTGTTTGTGAATTCAGTAACGTGTGGGTCCTGGTCTTGCAGGAGATTTATATTGAAGTCACCTGTGAGTAGTAAGTGATCTTTGTTCATGCGTGGCATTAAAAGAAGAAGGGAAGTAACCCCAGAAAAGGACTCGACACTTCAAGTCTTAATGGAAGGGGATTCCCCTTCTAAACACTAACACTCTCTCTCCCCTCCTCCCATCCCATCAATCATCACCAGATCTTCAATAAAAGTAAGTGTCATGTAATTGTGCATGCCTTTTTCAGTTTGTGTGTATTAAAATTAACATTTCATGTGGTAAATTTTTTTTTTTTTCATACTTTTGGGTGTCTTGCACGGATTAATTTGATTTCCATTATTTCTTATGGGGAAAATTCATTCGCATACCAAACATTTCGCATAACAACCAGCCCTCTTGCACGGATTAAGGTCGCTATGCGGGGGTCCACTGTAAATGCTCTGGAAAACGTACAAAGGAGGACGGCAAAGATGATCCCATGTATCAGAAATCTTCCCTATGAGGATAGACTGAAGGCCCTGAATCTGCACTCTCTCGAAAGGTGTAGAATTAGGGGGATATGATCAAGGTGTATAAATGGAAAACAGGAATAAATAAAGGGGATGTAAATAGTGTGCTGAAAATTTCCAGCCAAGACAGGACTCGCAGCAATGGTTTCAAGTTGGAAAAATTCAGATTCAGGAAGGATATAGGAAAGTACTGGTTTGGTAATAGAGTTGTGGATGAGTAGAAAAAGCTCCTGAGTAGAGTTATTGAGGCTAAAACGTTGTGTAGTTTTAAAAATAGGTTAGATAAATACATGGGTGGGTGTGGGTGGGTGTGAGCTGGACCTGACTAGCTAGTGTTGCTGGGTCTGGTACAGTGCTCCATCCTTGAGTGGGGATGACCAGACTGGGTGGGTCATTGGGATAATCCGGGGGGTGGGTCATTGGTCTAATCTGGGGGGGTTGGGGGACATGGACCTGCTCCACATGGGTCAGTAGGCCTGTTGCAGTGTTCCTTATTTCTTATGTTCTTATATGGTACATAAACCATATGGTATCATTGTACTGTATGGTACAATGCACCATATGGTACCATTGCATCATATGGTACCATTACACCATAAGGTACCATTGCACCATATGGTACCATTGAATCATATGGTACCATTGTACCAAATGGCACCATTGTACCATATGGTACCATTGTATCATGTGCCATTGTACCATATGGTACCATTGTATCATATGGTGCCATTGTACCATATGGTACAATTGCACCCTATGGTACCATTGTATCATATGGTACTAAATGGTACAGTTGTATTCAACACAATAACCGCACTAATATTTTCATCATTTTGTTTACAATAAACTTGTAAACAAGTTTTGTAAGCATATAATGATAAACAAATTAGTGCAGTTATTGTGTTAAATACAATGAGTGTACACTTATACAATATACATTATATTGGTCTCACAGGCCACAAATGTTATTAGAAAAAAAAAAAAATAGAAAATAAAAAAAAAAAGATAAAAAATGT
>NC_069401.1:82762285-83029306 GCF_026875155.1 Cherax quadricarinatus | reverse complement strand
TTCAACCAGTTGTTACTGCGGGCTGCATGCAAACCAACAAAAACGAGCCACAGCCCGCTGGTCAGGAACCGACTTCAGGTGCTTGTCCAGTGCCAGCTTGAAGACTGCCAGGGGTCTATTGGTAATCCCCCTTATGTATGCTGGGAGGCAGTTGAACAGTCTTGGGCCCCTGACACTTATTGTATGGTCTCTTAACGTGCTAGTGACACCCCTGCTTTTCATTGGGGGATGTTGCATTGTCTGCCAAGTCTTTTTGCTTTCGTAGTGAGTGATTTTCGTGTGCAAGTTCGGTACTAGTCCCTCTAGGATTTTCCAGGTGTATATAATCATGTATCTCTCCCGCCTGCGTTCCAGGGAATACAGGTTTAGGAACCTCAAGCGCTCCCAGTAATTGAGGTGTTTTATCTCCGTTACGCGTGCCGTGAAGGTTCTCTGTACATTTTTTAGGTCAGTAATTTCACCTGCCTTGAAAGGTGCTGTTAGTGTGCAGCAATATTCCAGCCTAGATAGAACAAGTGACCTGAAGAGTGTCATCATGGGCTTGGCCTCCCTAGTTTTGAAGGTTCTCATTATCCATCCTGTCATTTTTCTAGCAGATGCGATTGATACAATGTTATGGTCCTTGAAGGTGAGATCCTCCGACATGATCACTCCCAGGTCTTTGACGTTGGTGTTTTGCTCTATTTTGTGGCCAGAATTTGTTTTGTACTCTGATGAAGATTTAATTTCCTCGTGTTTACCATATCTGAGTAATTGAAATTTCTCATCGTTGAACTTCATATTGTTTTCTGCAGTCCACTGAAAGATTTGGTTGATGTCCGCCTGGAGCCTTGCAGTGTCTGCAATGGAAGACACTGTCATGCAGATTCAGGTGTCTTCTGCAAAGGAAGACATGGTGCTGTGGCTGACATCCTTGTCTATGTCGGATATGAGGATGAGGAACAAGATGGGAGCGAGTACTGTGCCTTGTGGAACAGAGCTTTTCACCGTAGCTGCCTCGGACTTTACTCTGTTGACGACTACTCTCTGTGTTCTGTTAGTGAGGAAATTATAGATCCATCGACCGACTTTTCCTGTTATTCCTTTAGCAGGCATTTTGTGCGCTATTACGCCATGGTCACACTTGTCGAAGGCTTTTGCAAAGTCTGTATATATTACATCTGCATTCTTTTTGTCTTCTAGTGCATCTAGGACCTTGTCGTAGTGATCCAATAGTTGAGACAGACAGGAGCGACCTGTTCTAAACCCATGTTGCCCTGGGTTGTTCTATATCAACACTGGCAACCTGCAGAACAGGAGCCTGATCAGGAGAATATTTATCACTCAGTTTCTGTACTTTTTTCCAGATTGCACTCATAGAGGAAGCAGAGGTGATGGTGGAGACAATCTCGCCAGCAAGTGCATTTAGCGTCACGGATGACACGGCGAGCGATCGCACGCTTCTGCTTAAAATCAAGAAGTCTCTCAGTGGTTCTATTATACTGGTATCTGCCCCACACAGCGCATTTCAAACGTACTGCATGAGCACAAGCAGGAGACCACCAAGGCACGCATTTCTGAGAATGCCTGCCCGAGGTTTGGGGTATAGCAATGAGAAGCTGCGGTTAAAACTGAGGATGAGAAGAGGTGTAAAAGCTCATCAATGGAACCTCACTAAAAACAGTTAGTTGTGAGTAAAGGTCCCAATTTGCCCGATCAAATTGCCAGCGTGGGTTACGAAGAGGTGGTGAATATGAAGGGGAAGTAGGAATGATTGGAAAATGATCCCTGTCATGTAAATCTGGTAGAACAGACCAGGTGAAGTCTAATGCGGCGGAGGAAGAGCAGACTGAGAGATCGATGCAAGATAGTGTATGAGTACGAGGATCAAAATGGGTGTGAGTACCTGTATTTAAAACATGGAGGGGGTGGGAAGCAAGAAAAGCCTCTAGCTGAATGCCACGGGAATCACAGTGAGACCCAACCAGAGGAAATGATGGGCATTAAAATCGCCAAGTAACAGAAGTGGTGGTGGTAATGATGAAACAAGAAAGGCAATATCCGGAATAGATAATGCTCGAGAAGGAGAGAGATACAAGAACAGAGTGTATACCACCTATGCAGGTGGATACGGGCTGCTGTGTAATGCAGCGAAGTACGAACAAATAGCTGATGGTATGGAATATCAGTGCATAGAAGAAGGGCACTTTCGTTAAAGGTCCCATCAGGAAAAGGATCCGAAGAATACAATAAATTATAGCCCGAGATGGGATAGATAACAGCAGAGTGTAATTTTGGTTCTTGTAAGCAAACACCAACAGGGGAAAATTGGGAAAGCAACATCTGAAGCTCACCCCGATTACCCCTGAGGCCGTGTATATTCCACTGTAAATAGGCCATGATTGGCAACGATAAAGATACTAGAAATCTGCAGGTAAGGGTACTTATGGATTAAAGGTCCCATCAGGAAAAGGATCCGAAGAATACAATAAATTATAGCCTGAGATGAGATAGATAACAGCAGAGTGTAATTTTGGTTCTTGTAAGCAAACACCAACAGGGGAAAATTGGGAAAGCAACGTCTGAAGCTCATCCCAATTACCCCTGAGGCCGCATATATTCCACTGTAAATAGGCCATGATTGACAACGATAAAGATACTAGAAATCCGCAGGTAAGGGTACTTACGGACTAGAGGGGTTAGAAAAGTCCACATGCGGTGGCAGCGGAAAATGTTCAAGCAGCGAAGGAACAGTGCGCAGTGAAGAAAGGAGTTGCGCAGATGGAGAAGAGGAAAGAGAAGGAACAGAGGGTGGATCAGTGTCCATTGATGGTTTGATCTCTGCAATATATTCAGAGAGTGCTTCAAGTGTCTCGGAGTTCAGAGACGTCATATGGGAGTCAATACTGGAGATGGAAGGAGGAGGAGTTTGAGTAAAGATCGGAACTGTAATGGACTGTAACAAGGTAGGGGGAGGTGAAAGGGTGGAGGGAACTGGAGAAGTGTGGGAGGGGACAGAAGAGGCAGAAACCTGGGAGGTGACAGAAGAGGAAGAAACTTGGGAGGGGACAGGGGAGGAAGGCACAGTACGAGGAGGAGGATGAACCTCCACACTTGTAACAGAGCCAGTGAAAGGGGAAGACCCAGGTACAGAGACCAGGAAGGTAAAATGTGGAGGTGGATGAAGGAAAGGAGGGGTTCAAGAAGATTTTATGGACTTCTGAGAAGAAGAGGGATGATTGGGAGGAGGTGTCTTACGAGGTCTTGTCAATACCGGGGTTTGAGGGAGAACACAAAGTTAGAACAGATTGAGGTGTTGAAGTAGGGACGTCTGAACCCAGGACAGCAATAGAATTAGATACAGGAGTGACTATGGGACTGGCAACCGCAGAGGAGGCTGCAGAAGATGGGACCCCAGAAGTGGGGGGACGTTTTGAAACACAAGAATAAGAAACACGGGGTAGTCTCCCTTGGAGGCGGAGATGAGAAACTGCCATAGCATAAGGGAGGCCTTCTGCCTCTTTGAGGCAACGAATTTCCCGCTCATTTAAGTAGACCTGGCAATGGCGAGAGTACGAAGGGTGAGCCTCATGACAATTAAGGCAAGAGGGAGGTCGACTGCAAGACATATTAGAATGGTCATCGGCACCACAGACTGGGCATTCGGCTATAGATCTGCAATATTTTGCTGAGTGGCCAAATCACCAGCAATTTCTACACTGTTGCGGTGTAGGGATCACCTTCCAAACTTGTAACCGATGTCCTGCTACATAAACAGAGGATGGGAGTTCACGGCTGTCAAAAGTTAAATGAGCCACATTGCAAAGGTATCGTCTCCGCCCGCGGGCAGGAAGAACACAAGTGTCTACCTTGAGAATTGGGAGATCTTGGAGTTTCAGCTGTTCGAGAATGGCATTGCCACATGTCTGGAAATTCTGTTGGACTATGGTATGGGGCAGAATAACAGTACCACTACAAGAATTGAGGGAATGATGTTTTTCGATAGTGATAGGAATAGTATCGATATGTGAAAGAAGAGAAAAGATCATGAGCTTTGGTAGAATTCTGAACTGTGATGATGCATTATTCATAACCACTCTTAAGAGCATGAAAGGAAATATCTCTACCAACCATGACGTAGGAAGCACTGTTTGCCAATACAGTGGAAGGAAGCTAGGTAGTAAAAAGTCGGTCTTAAAGTAAAGAATTTTAGTCCATTGTGTGGGTCCGAAACTGTGTGTGGGAGAGGAGGCATGACGTGTCGTCGTTTCTAGTAGAATGGACGGTAACAAAGTAACATCATCAGGAGATTGTCCGTGGTGTTTAGAAGTGGGACAAGAGCTTCCGATGAGGGACCGGCTGGCGATTCAAAAATCCCGCCGCACCATGAAGGACGAGGCTGGGAAGCATAGTCAAAGGATAGCGGAGGTCAACAATTAGAAGGAGTCAGTCCGAAACGCCTACAGCGTGATGATGGTTTGGGATGAGCGGCAAAACAGCACCAGCAAGGGAGGTTACACGGCCTTAGGAGTGCCAAAGAGTGGCCAAAAGACGAGGCGGGTCAGAACGGGGTGAGTAACAATAAGGGCCCGGGGGTAGTGGGGTCATGGATTGGGGACTCCCATGGTTAGGTTACATTCTTTCTTTTGTTTTTAAGAAAAAAAAAAAGAAAATAAAATATAAAAAATAAAAAAAAAGGGGAACGGGGGAGGGATCGTTCCTAGGAGGAATGAAAGGGCCAGAAATCTCCCTCTGAGCCCAAGAGGACCTCAGCACACAAGGTAGCACAGATAAGTATGGAAACCCATGCATACCCTAACCCTTCAATGCCAATAAACCAGCAATCTGGGATGCAAACCCACATCTGCCGAGCTCCCTCGTTGGACAAAGAGGGCAGCCAATATCAGCCACAAAGCACACCTCCTCGCCACCACCCCTGGAATCCAAAGTGGCTTCAGAGATACACCCAGTGCCCCGACAAGACACCCAAAGCCCACCCCTGGATACCGAAGGATCGGGATTCCCCAGCAAACTACGCCACCAGCCAAGAACCTCAACGGAATGGGATGGACCCCCCCCCGTAACCCTTTCCCCTTACCTGAACTAGCACACATGTGGGAATAATCCAAAGGCAAAAAAGGAAGGCCAAAAGGAGGGGAGGGGGAGGAGAGAGGAAAGGAAAAAGGGTGGGAATGGATAGGGAAGGGGGGATAGGAAGGTGGGATTGGGGGTAATTAGGTTTGGTCTGAGGACGGAGACTGACAGGTCTAATTCCTCAGACCAATAACTCTTCACTACGCCAAGGAGCCCCCCTTGAAGAGGTAACCTTTACATAGAAATAAATTTTATTTATTTATTTATTTATTTATTTTATTTATTTACAATCATAAGTTGACATTAAAATCACAATAAGCATAGATTCCAAAAAATAAAAGAGATACTGTTACAGTAAAAAGCAACAGCTAATTCTATAAAGAATGCACTTCAAAATGTCATTGCATTGAGTGGTGATGATGAAATTAAAACAAGATACAGGTAGTCCTTGAGCAAGAAGAGTACCTACTCCTTACAGGCTCAGCTACAGTGCCCCTTCTCTGAGTACATGCATACCTCATTAATACAGCTCAATTTAGAGAACTTCACTTGCTAATAGTATAGCACTTTGTAAGTGCTTTTGTAAGTGTATTTTTCGGGGTCTGAAATGGACTAATCTAATTTACATTATTCCTTATGGGAACAAATTCGTTCGGGAACGGCACTCAAAGAGCCTTCTGAAACGAATTATGGCCGAAACTCGGGGTACCACGGTACTACTGTATAGAAAGCCACTTGTTATGCAGAGCATTTTTTGAGCAAATTAGGTCAATGTCCCAGGATGCGATCCACACCAGTCGACTAACACCCAGGTACCCATTTTACTGATGAAGAACAGACAACCAGTGTAAGGAAACACGCCCAATGTTTCAACCCTCACCGGAAATCGAACCTGGACCCTCGCCGTGTGAAACGAGAGCTTTAGCCACCAGGCCACGGCACCTAGTGATATTGTGCACTTAATAAATTAAAGTGTAAAACATGGCTTTTAGGCTTTTATAATGCAATGCTATATAGCAGCAGTCTGAGACTAACCCGCCCATATTAGTGAGGTAGGCTACATTTCATTTTATATTCACGGGAAAGTGACCCCACCCTAAACCTGTAAAGTTATATAGCAATCTGGGGAAAGGGAGGCATTTAGGTTTGATATAAGAAATAGGAGGTTAAGACCAGTTCCTTAAAGGGCCCCCTACTTTCCTCTCAGTAAAGTACAGTATACTTGAGTACAATTTTAGTACAATAGTTATTTAGATACGTGAAATAAACTGAAGCCTCTAATGTTATGACAAGATATGAGGACTACTGTGTTATTATTATTATTCTATCACTAGAAAGTCAGAAACCTGTGATCAGTGACTAGAAAATATTTTAATTTCCATTAAGTTTCACGCATGGACTCATGTAAAATGCAGTATAAGTTTGTCACTATAAACAATGACTTAAAAACTACATGTTTACAATGTAGTGCCTGTGAGAGTTATGTACATATGAACAACTTCAGGAATTTTGCTGAGATTTTTTAAAAAAGATAAGTAATACATGTTTTATTTTAAAGATAAACACATACAAGATTTTCAGACTTCTTGAGATTCAGTATGCATATAGTAACTGAAATTACCCGCGCCGTAACCCCCACAGAAAGGCTGGTAATGATACCCCCATTTCCTGGCTGATACCTTGAATATGCAGATCCAGTCAGATTGTGGAGGCTATGTGGTCTGCAGCCCACTAGACCAGCCTGGTTAACTAGGGTAACAACTAAGCAAAGGAAACTTTCTACGCCGTCACCATCCGTAAGGTGAGATTAATAGTCATTCCCACTAAGACCAAGTGGAATAACAAGATGCTATTATTTTATTTAAATACTTACAATTTTTCAGGAGCTCCCATACCCATCTTTTGGACTCTCCTCTCAATTTCCTCCAAGTAAGCATATACTTTATTGGAAACAAGTTGTTTAGTGTCTGTTGCTGGTCTGTGCATTCTTCACACATCTTGCAAAGATGGCAGTCAATCATTCAAAATATTTTTCCTTCAGCCCCCTTGCTGCCATTCTTTTCTTTTCTGCTCCTAGTTCCATAAGAACAGTTTTTGAAGAGCAAAACCCATTAGGAGCAGAAATCCCAATATCTAGAGTCCCACCATTGAACTTCGCTTCAAATCTTTTTAGGCATCCATGGCTCAGGCTTCATGCAAGAGAGTAATCTCTTACAAGCCAAGAAAGTCTGGTGCTCATCAAGTACCCAGGTTTTTAATAATGATGCTCAATTCCCAGCAAAAAGAACACCCTCCACTCTCACCCCAGTACTTGTCAGGTATACTTGATCTGCTCCATAAGGGGTAAGAAAAGGTCTGTCTACCCCCTCAGGCCATTGTACTTTCATTACAGGGACCAGGTCAATACCAACATGGAGCAGTGGGTACTGCTTCCCTTGCCAAGCCAGACTCAGACTCACACCCACCTTGGTCCGTGTAACACCAGGTGGTACAAAACTCAGGCCATGGTCCTGTAGATGGTGATGCTCAAGACCCCTCAATACTGCTTCAAAGAATGTATTCTTCCAGTTAGACTTCTTTAACAAATACTTGAAACCTTTATTTTTTGTTTTAATTCTGACGCTTAAGCTATGACCTCGCTGCAGAGCACTTTTACCAGTTAGCTTTACCACTTTCACTTTCATAGCTGGCAGATCTTGGATGACATAATTTACATCATACTCATCAGGCCCATACAGACGAGTACCATCTGCAGAGCTCCCCAGAAGTTCAAGTTTCCCTTGGAATAGTGGATTTGTGCCAGATACTTTCCGCATGACAATGTTTAACTCTTTCATGACAGCTGACCGCACTTCTGCTGCCTCACCACAGGTGAAGTTTACTTCCTTGCTCTGTTGTAAAATATCAGTCAGATTCAAAGAATAAAAGTGGTGTTTTATAGCTTCAGTGCAATTGTTACCATGCCAGGGTTCTTTGTCTATTGAAGCACTTTCACTAATCTTCTGGTATAGCTGTAAATATTCAAGAAAATTAGTTCTCACTTCAGTGGGTGTATAGCCTGCCTTGCAGGTACATTCATCAAGATGGAAGGACAAATATTTAAAGGCCTGGACATGACCAAACATAGCAGCTAGGTGGGTTGGTAAGTGACCATAATTATCAGGACTGATGTGATTTGAGTCCATTATACTCAGGAAAAATGCAATGAGAGGTGTGTGTCCAAAGGCAGCAGCCTGGTGCAATGGGGTGGTGCCTGTAAGAGGGTCCACTATCACATTCATATCAACCTCACCTATTTTCACCAGCAAGAAGGCCATTTGCACCAGGCCCATCTGTGACACCAGTAGCAGTGACTGCAAAATGTAAGATTCTGCTATGCTAATTGATTCCTGTTGCCCTGAATTTTGTGACCTGCAGTAAATTTTGAAGAGCTTCCTCTGCAAATGTAGAACATTTGAAATTACATCCTTATCCTCCCTGTCTTTAGCTTTCTCTCTCTGGTGGGTCAAGAGCCTCCTTTCTTGATCAAACATCATCTGTAAACAAAGGAGTAAGCCTAATTTGTTAATAAGGTTCATCCATTAATTCAAGAAATTTTTTTTTAGTATAATATTACCACATCGCCGAATTCCCACCAAGGCTGGGTGTCGGAAAACAAAAAAACTTTCATCATCTCATTCACTCCAGCACTGTCTTGCCAGAAGGGTGCTTTACACTACACTTTATAAAACTGCAACATTAACACCCCTCCTTCAGAGTGGTAGACACCTGTACTTCCCATCTGCAGGACTCAAAGTCCCGGCCTCTGGTTTCCCTGAATTCCCGTCATAAAAATGTTTCTTTGCTCACACTCCAACAAGCACATCACGTATTAAAATCAGTTGTCTCCAATCACTCCTATCAAATACCCCCACCATGCTATGCTGAAAGTCCAAGCCCCTCCGCACACAAACCTCCTTAACCATCCTCCCTCCAGCCTTCTAGCTGACCCCTATCCCGACTTCCCCCACTATAGACCGATATAACTCTCTGAAGTCCCATTCTGTTTGTTCCATTCTCTCTACATGTCCAGAACCACCTCAACAACCCTTCCTCACCCTCTGGACAACAGTATTGGAAAATCCTGCACCTCCTCCTAATTTCCATCTATAATTCGCTGCATTATATTCACAGGGATGCCACTCGGGCTCACACCGAGCGTACGCGGCCCGGACACAACGACAATTGCGAGTCAACCTATGAAAAGCGAGTCCATGTTATTACGAAAATCCCCCTATGATGGTGGCGAAATTTTACGGATTGGCCTGAAACTATGAAAAGCGAGGGAACCACTGTATTTGGTTGACAAATGTGACATGCAGATTGGGCTTGCTATTGTGTTTTCGGTATGGAAATACCCAATGCGTTTGAGAGGGAGGGTGATCGCTTATAATAACAGCTCCTGCAACGAAGAAGATATATGCTCAAAGAAGAGATGTGTTGTTCCCTCTGCACAATCAAAACGACGGCAACAAAGACCAAAGACACTCGGTTTAATGGCGAGGAATGTATGAGGTAACCTCTGTGCATGGACCTTGTTTCAAAACTCCCATCAGCTGCAGCAATTCTAGAAACATGTCCAGTGACTGAACCTATGTAATATATAACAGAACATTAGTATTATACAACATTGTGCATGTTTATTTGTAGTAAACAAGACTGGTAAACAATAGATAATAAAAACATTAGTGGGTTATTGTGTTCATTACAGTGATTGTATATATTACATTTTCATACAGTAATTGGTCTCACTGGCCACAATGTTACTAGAAAAAGAAAAAAATAGAAAAGAAAAGAAAAAAGTATAAACAACTATAATAAAGAAAGCGATTTTGAGAAGTTGCTGATGTTGCGCCAGCTGGGCATTTTGGGTAAAACGTTCCTACCGCCTCTATATCTCGTAAAGTATCAATCAGAAATTTTTCTTTTGTTTTATTACCTCACAAAATATATCTTAATTCTGTAAAAAAAATATCATTTTTTTTTTTTTCAAAATTTCTTGCACATGGGCATCCCCATGAAATTTGCCTCTGGACCCTGAAAGGTTAAGTGAAGAAGGCTGTACTCTGAGAAATTATACTTATGTGTAACAGTACCCAAATAAACTTACACACTGGCTGGTGTGTGCAATACACAGTAAAATCAGGGGTACCGATTCTGCAGGGAGGATGAGCTCCACCACTCTTGTGCTGAATGCCCCACATGGTTTAGCTGCATAAACATGAATTAATCTAAATGGCTTAGTGTCTTGAAGATGCCACATTACAAAACGCAGCAGCAGCAAAACAGCGCGACCTTCCAAGCTCGCTACTTTTCTCCAACTATCAGAGCCACCGATGCACCTATGATGACTAGTTACAACACGCAAAACTGCACTACCCAACTAGCAACCCAGAATGACAAGATTAACCACAGTGAAACCTACAAAAAAAAAAATAATAGAGATCCAAAGAAGACTGTGCCCTCAAACTCAAAGCAACACCCCCCGGGCTTCCCGCTGAGCAACGAAACCCTAACTTTGTATAACTACAACTTCTTCTTAACTACAACAATTCTGTTGTATTATGAGTGCAATCCTCAGAGAAACAGCAACCAAGGGCCACAAGAACTACACCTAAAAATCAACTATTCAACAAGTGGTACCAGAGATGGCCGGCCCGCAACCACCCTCTCACCACTGCACAACGCGACACACAGACAATCAACAACAAACATGGCTGCCCCAGCCATCCAACCCCTCTCTTTCCCGAGTCAACCTACCAAGTTGTCTCTCAGGTATGACCAACGTTCCAGATTACCCTAAAAATCCAGCATCTCCACCTAGGTAATGAAAATATGAATCTTCGAGAGACCGCTAACAAACAAGACACTAGTGAACAACGCGAGAACAAAATCCTTAGTCTTGAACAAAAGGTTTTATCACACCAGGAATACTAACTATGGGCAAGACCATCCAAACAAGTCATAGATAGCCATGCAGAACAAATGAATATCTCTTATACAAAGGATGAAGAAGCAGTAACAGAATGGAAGAAAAACTTAATAACCAGTTCAGTGGACTAATTTGCTCTCCAAGAAGATAAAACTGAACAGGATAACTAACGGACCAAGTATAGTTTAACAGCCACTTTTTCCCAGTTGATGTGACCAAACGAACATAAAGAAATTACTCTGCAACATCAAGGACCAAACAAAAGTACAGTACCAGAGTCAGAAAATAAAGGAAGCCAGGTTACAGGACCCATGGTAGAAAAAATGTTATGCCTAGATTCCACTCACATACATAATAAAGAACTTAATAATTGCATCTATTAAAGTAAAGAAAGAGGTCAACTTAAATGAGTGTCCTACCAAAAAATGTCAGAACCTCCTGCACAGAGTCAGACACTTAAGCGGAGAATAATGACCAAACCACAATGAGTCACTACGGATGGAAAATCGAGTTAGGAAAAAATGAATGTAGGTCAACTGTACTCAATCACGAACGAGAATGATCTATCACGATTTCTCAGGAATACAATCTTTACAGAGATAACTAAACAATGTCCACCTTAAAGCCTACGTAGTGTAGTGTATGTTTTGTTCCATTATTGTTTCAACTTCATATACAATTCTCTTAGTAATTAAATAATCAACTACCATTTTGTGATTTTACTAGTAATGCAGAAGTTGCCTATGTAATTTTTTTATTTACTATTGTTTGCTTAAATATAGCGAATTGATACGTTTGTCCAATTACTACTCATATTTTTTTAAATACTATAATTGAAATTACATACTAATATTAATAATTTATTACCATTTTTACTATCAGTACAATTTTACTGCGTTTACCTGGAGAGTGGTTCGGGGTCCAATGCCCCCGCGGCCCGGTCTGTGATCCTGCCCTCCTGGTGTGATCACGCCTGATCACCAGGCTGTTGCTGCTGGCTGCACGCAACCATACGAGCCACAGCCCGTCTGATCAGGAACTACTTTAGTGATTGTCCAGTCCAGCTTGAAACTGCCAGGGCTGTTGGTAATCCCCATATGAGTGCTGAGGCTGTTTTGAACAGTCTTGGCCCCCGACACTTATTGTATTGGTCTCTTAACGTGCAGGACAAACCCTGCTTTTCATTGGGGGGAATGGTGCAATCGTCTGCCAAGTCTTTTGCTTTCAGTATGAGTTGGATTTTCGGTGCAATTCGTTACTAGTCCCGCAAGATTTCCAGGTGTAAATAATCATGTATCTCTCCCTCCTGCGTTCCAGGGAATACAGTTTAAAACCTCAGGCCGCTCCCAGAAATTGAGGGTGTTTATCTCCGTTATGCTCCCGAGAAAGTTCTCTGTAACATTTTCTAGGTCGCAATTTCACCTGCCTTGAAAGTGCTGTTAGAGTGCAGCATATTCAGCCTAGATAGAACAATGACCGAAGAGTGTCTTCAGGCTTGCCTCCCTATTTGAAGTTCTTCATTATCCAACCTGTCCATTTTCTAGCAGTTGCGATTGATACAATGTTATGTCCTTGAAGGTGAATCCACCGACAATAATTACACGCCCAGGTCTTTGACGTAGGTGTTCGCTCTATTTTGAGGCCAGAATTTGTTTTGTACTCTGATGAAGATTAATTTCCTCATGTTTACCATATCGAGTAATTGGAAATTTCTCATCGTGACTTCATATCGTTTTCCTGCAGCCCACGAAAGATTTGGTTGATGTCCCGCCTGGAGCCTTGCATGTCTGCAATGGAAACACTGTCAGGCATATGCGGGGTCTTCTGCAAAAAGGAGACAGATACGGGTGCTGTGCTGACACCTTGTCGATTTCGGATATGAGGATGAGAACAAGATGGAGCTAGTACTGAGCCTTATGTGGAACAGCTTTTCAACCGTAGCTGCCTCGACTTTACTTCTGTTGACGACTACTCTCTGTGTTCTGTAGTGAGGAAATTATAGATCCATCGACCGACTTTATGCCTGTTAGTCTTTAAGCGCACCATTTTGTGCGCTAGTACGCCATGGTCACCGTTTCGAAGGCTCTTGGCAAAGTGCTTATATATTACATCTGCTATTCTTTTGTCTTCTAGTGCATTAGGACCTGGTCGTAGTGATCCAGTAAGTTGAACAGACAGAGCGACCTGTTTCTAAACCCATGTTCCCTGGGTGGTACCTGATGGGTTTCAGATGGTGTGTATCTGGCTTCTTAGACCCTTTCAAAGAGTTTATGTATGGGATGGTTAGTGCTATTGTCTGTAGTTCTTTGCTGTTCTTTACCTGCCCCTTTGTGGATGGGCTATTGTCAGTTGTTTTTAGTAACTGAGGGACGCCACGTTCCATGCTCCCTCTCCATAGGATGGAAAAGGCTCGGATAGGGGCCTTCTGGCTAGTTCCTTGATGAACACAGATTCCATGAAGTCTGCCCTGGGGCAGAGTGCATGGCATGTCATTTATTTCGCCTTTCGAAGTCATTTGGCCGTCAGGATAACATCGGATAGGCTGGGTTAATCCAAATTTGTGGCTCTCTCATAAAAAATTCATTTTGATCTTCGACACTCAGTCTGGTTAGCGCTTGCTAAACCTGAGTCATATTGGGACTTGAGTAGCTCACTCATTCCTTGCCTGTCATCTTGAAGGACCCATCTTGTTTAATAGGGCCAATACTGGCGTTGTTCTTGATTTTGATGGCATAGGAATGAAATACTTTGGGTTTCTTTCGATTTCATTATACTTTTTAGTTCTTCCCGCGATTCCTGACTCCTAAAGATTCGTTTAGCTTAAGTCGATGCTGCTAGTTCTCTGACCGTGTCTCCCTGCGCATTTCAGATATATTGACCTCTTAGCCGCTCTGTTATCTTTTCCGTCGCCTGTAAAGGGACGCCTGTCTCTTTCTATTTTACATCTACTCCTCCTTTTCTTAGAGAATAAGCCTTGTCAGTACATCGAGTGCCACCGAGTTATCTGTTCTAGCATAAGTTTGGTCTGTGTTGCTTAGTATATCTTCCCCCAGCTTAATATCGGTTAGACTTGGTTGACTTGGGTCCCACTTAGCTACATTTTTTGAACATCATTTAATTACCATACTTGCTCATTACCATAACCTTTTTTAATACACATTTACTATCTTAGAGTACTCTTAAATACCTTGTACTGCCAAACAACCTCAAGTATAACTACCAGTACAATATTGAATCCAAATAACTGTTCTTAAAATTTAATACTTGAAATAAACATTACTTTTTAATTTTTTTTTTTGCAAATTAATCTTTTTTTGTAATCATTATTACTTACTAAAATGTTATTAAACACCATATTTACTACCATCGATTACTTTTACATTAATCATTATTTTATACTTTTCATAACATTTTGTTGCCAAATTTTCAAGTTTGTATATTCAACTCCAACCTTTATACAGTGGACCCCCGCATAACGATTACCTCTGAATGCGACCAATTATGTAAGTGTATTTATGTAAGTGCATTTGTACATGTATGTTTAGGGGTCTGAAATGGATTAATCTATTTCACAATATTTCTTATGGGAACAAATTCGGTCAGTACTGGCACCTGAACATACAGTGGACCCCCGCATAACGATCACCTCCGAATGCGACCAATTATGTAATAAGATTTATGTATGCGGTTGTAACGTGTAATTTTGGGGGTCGAAATGGACTAATCACTTCACCATAATTCCGTATGGAACAAATTCGTCAGTACTGCACCTGAACATACTTCTGGGATGAAAAAATATCGTTACCGGGTCCACTGTACATCTGGAGTGAAAAAATAACGTTAAACTGGGTCCACTGTATTATCCTTTGGACCTGTGACCTGTGTCTTACCATCTTATTATCATATTATAATCAAGTCATTGCCATTGTTATTTTTTACTTTATTCTTCTTTTGGTACTAAAAATTTTGTGAATTTTATTTTGTCAATTTAAATCTATTATACTCTTGATCATGTTTAACAACCTAATATCAGACACCTAGTCAATTGTTCTTGTTAACACCGATATCAGACCCTAGTGCAATTGCAATACCATTTAATGTGTATTTTATATTATAAAGTTTAATACCTAGTTGTACTTTAGCTCATTCTAAGCTCAATACTTTGACAACACCTAAACTAACTATACCTAGTTGCAACTTTAGCTCTTTCTACTCAATACATTACATAGACAACAATAAATTCATTATATTCGACCCTAGTTAATTACAAGAGTGATTCTGTGCCACTTTAAATTTTTTTTTTATAGTATATTTATACTTAGTTGTACTTTAGCTCAATCTAGCACAACACATAGACAATATCAATTTCATTAGTTTATAGTGACTATACTCTTATAATGACCAAAGTGCTTTTAAGCGTATACTTATCCAAACCCCCACCTCTACAGCAATCAGTATTAAACCACTACACAATACAGAATAAACAACCAACTAGTTAAACCTAAAAGAAAGATATCAGGGGGGGGGGGGGGGGGGGGGACGTTGACCCTGATCGTAAACCTCCATACCGAACACACAATCTCAACTGATTGGAAAAGAACTGGCCTTTATGACACAGCAACAACAAGCCAGCACTATCCTGAACACTGCCTCAAAGTCTATCAGTTCTTAACTACAACATCAGTCCTTAAGCAAACACTGATGACCTCCGGCCTCTTGATCCACTAAAAGACACCCTTGTCCTGCATTATCTTAATTCTTACTGAGACCTGGCTAAAGCAGAACACAATTGATATCTACTACCCACTACCAGGATACACAGCAATCCACCAACAGTAACAGACCAAAAACCAAGTTGGGGGTGGTACTGCAATCTATTACCTAACAAACTATCTGTATTAGCACTAATTGCTTTAGTATGAATATCGAAAATACAGATTATGCTAATTTTAGTCTGTAAAACCTCAAGGTGCCTTTAACATCGTGCAAATATACCCGTTACCCAACACAAACACCCAGACTCAAGAGAATCAAAGTCACAAATAACAAACAACAAATGAACAAGCACCACCTTCTCTAGCTGAGACTTCAATTATCAACCTTGCCTACCAGATGATCAGACAGTATCTGATTTCACTCAACAATAATGAACAAAACCACTTCTCATACCAACAATAACTAAACCAACCAGGCTGACTGGACAATGCAATCATAACAGACCGACATATGGACCAATATACTAGCCCCCCCCTTAAATCAGGATAATTCACAGGAACACACTAACTGACCACTACCAACCTTCCTCTTAACAAACATAAGTAGCCACACTCGAAATACAACACAGTTATCATTAGACTCCCATGATGAGCCTCAATAAGGAAGTTCACAGCAGACCTAGAGACTTTGACTGGCCACACAATTCTCCAATGCCATGGTAGTGATGATGGACAGACATGTATCTAACAAAATACTTAGACATACAAACAAACATTGTCCTATAAAAAACGAAACAGATCTCGAATAAACAGCTTGGTTGCCCATCGGCTAATCACGCATTCTGAAATCCATTGATAAAAACACCAAATATGAAAAGCAATAGAGACAGGCTTAATACACAAAGATATTCTTAAACAATATACAACAGTTTTCTCTCCAAATTACTAAAGAAAGCCAAACAATGTACACTCCCATAGATTCACGACACAAACAAGAGGAGATATCAAAAAAGGACCTGGAAAACACTTTCCCAATTCTGGGGACCCACAAACTGAAAAAAAACCAAGAATAGGTTCTAAACTAAACCTCAGATACACCACTGCAATCCCACTGAATACAGCTAACAAGATAAAGGCTACTTCACAACATAGGATCTAATCTCGCCAGTAAAATCCCACGTACCAATGCCCTGCCGGGGACTACCTAGAGGGAATTTATCCCAAATTCCTTCTATCTTGTACCAACTAGCCCACTGAATCACTGCGGATCATACAATCATTAAAAAAACTCCGGGGAATCTGTCTCATGTCCCTCCATTATTGTAGCAAGCGAGCACCCATGTCCTTTCGCATCTATTACAGTACATTTACTTTTTAACAATCACTAAAAACTACACTGTTCCCAACACTACTCAAGACAGCAAGGTTACACCAATACATAAAGGTGGTGTCCCTACAGACCTGAAACAACTATATGGCCTGTATCAAATCTTACCATTGCATCCAAAATCTTCGAGAAACTCGTGCACAGGAATATATTCATTATAACGTCACAAAACATACTCAATTTGGAGTCAGAAAAAATAAAAGCCACTAATGAAGCAATTATAAAAATGCTAACCTGCTTTACACAGCCTTAGAAAATAGGGGCGGAATCTCTAGGGAAGTTTTATTGACCTAAAAAAAGGCGTTTGACACATATACCAGGGCATCCTACCTCCACAAACTTGACCACTATGGTTATAAGAGCCGATGCGCTTGCATATTTTAAATCCGACCTTTCTAATAGGTTATCATATGTCCCCATTAAAGACACAGCCTCATCAAATACGCCACTTGATACGGAGTTCTGCAGGAAGTGTCCTTGACCCCTGCTCTTCCTCATTTACATCATGATCTTCCAAACATATCCCAAAAACCTGAAACCCATTCTCTTTTGCTGACGACACGACTTATGTCCACCCTCCCACCCTAATTTTGCCACCCTCAACACCAATGTTTAACGAGAGCTGCTCAAAATATCGACTTGCATGACAGCCAATAAACTTAACACCTTACACTGCAAAACCTACTATATTATGTTTTGGAGCAAAGGCAGTGTTGCGCAACTTAACAGTTAGATCGACAACACTCTAATTGCCAGACATAATGAGGGCAAATTCCTTGGCCTATACCTGACAACAACCTAAATTTTCAGCACCCATCCAACACATAACAAAAAAGTATCCAAAACGTGGGATCCTCGCCAAGCTACGACACTACGTACCCGCAAACTGCCCTTCTCACACTATACCATTCACTTATATATCCCAATACCTCACCTATCTATCTGTGCTGGGAGTCAAACTGCAGCAACACATCTAAAGCCAATAATAACCCAACAAAAGCCGGCAGTAAAAGAAGAATCACTAAATCCCACCCTGGCAACACACCCCCCCACTTTTCATAGATCTAAACTTACTCCCAGTTTCAGAATATCCACACTTACGACAGTCAATCTATATCTACAGGACCTTAATTCACAAAATTAACCTTGACCTAAAAGCCTTTCTTGATAATTTGTAACAGGATCCACAGCCACAACACAGACACAAACCTCTATGACATTCCAGTGTTCTACTAACCTTGACAAAAATTCCAATGTATTACAAACGACCTAAAAATCTGAACACCTACCTGAAAAAACACTAGAACTGCAGACACCTTATCACTTCAAAACTACAGTTAGAAAAAAATCTTATCTCCCGGATCCATCCCAACAACTAACTACATGATAACCACCTAGTTCAAATTACACCACTCACCCACTGACTATAAACCTAGAATACTAATCTAAACTTGAAAAATAAGCGAAAATAATGAATCCTAACTAGTCATAAGATTGCCTATGATACTCAAATATAGACACCTTGTATGTGACGAACCAAAAGCATTCACATGCAAAACTCACAAAATAATGATGTAGTCCTTAGCCTTAATACCATACTCTGTAAGATTTAATAAAATAACAAAACAAAGCACTATACCGTGACTGGAACGATACACAAATAACCCACACATAAAAGAAGAAGCTGTATACGACGTTTTGGACCGACCTGACCATTGAACAAAGTCACAGTGTGACCTTTGTCAAGTCCAAGTCCGGACCAAAAACGTCGTCGTAAGCTTCTCTCTTTTGATGTGCGGTTAGTGTGTAAGATTTTATGTAAGAAATAATCTAAGTGTGCTCAAAATGCCTAGCCATGTAGTGTCTAGTGGCTCCCTCTGTAATTAGATTTTATAAAACCTACATGTATAACCACAAAATACGCCCAAAACCTGTAAACCCACATTGTAACCATTACAAGAATAAACTTGAAAATGAATGATTAATTGAATAAATAATATACACTATCCCTCCACTCTCATGAGCTTGAACACTCGCGAATGCCCGGCTGCCAATCAATATTTACCAAAAACAATGTGCTCTATTAAGAAAAACGAGCGAATATAAGATACTGCTCCTCCCTCAGTTGCCATATAAAATTTCTTCTCAAGAAGCCTGCCAGTACCCCGGCTGCTACCCCTTGCCACGAAGGAGGAGATTTTGCGTAAAAGATCGAAACTGTAATGGACTGTAACAAGTAGGGAGGTGAAAGGGTGGAGGGAACCGGGAGAATGTGGGAGGACAGAAGAGGCAGAAACCTGGGAGGTGACAGAAGAGAAGAACCTTGGGAGGGTACAGGGAGGAAGGCACAGTACGAGGAGGAGATGAACCTCCACACTTGTAAACAGAGGCAGTGAAAAGGGAAGACCCCGGTACAGAGACCAGGAAGGAAAAATGTGGAGTGCTGAAGGAAAAGGAGGGGTTTCAAAAGATTTAGGGACTTCCTGAAAGAAGAGGGATGAATGAAAGGTGTCTTACCGTGCCGTGTCACTACCCGGGGTTTGAGGGAGAACACAAGTTAGAACAGATTGAGGTGTTGAAGTAAGGACTCTGAGACCCAGGACAGCAATAGAATTAATACAGGATGACTAGGGACTGCAAACCGCAAGGAGGCTGCAGAAGATAGGACCCCAAGAAGGGGGGGAAGTTTTGAAACACAAAAAAGAAACACGGGTAGTTCTCCCTTGGAGGCGAGATGAGAAACTGCCATACATGAAGGTAGGCCTTCTGCCATCTTTGAAGGCAACGAATTTCCTTCCCCTCATCTTAAATAGACCTGCAATGGCGAGAGGTAAACGAAGGTGAGCCTCATACATTAAGACAAGAGGGTGGCCGACTGCAAGACTTATTAGAATGGTCCATCGCACCACAGATCTGGCAATCGCTATAGATCTGCAATATTTTGCTGAGTGCCAAATACCAGCAATTCTACATGTTGCGGTGTAGGATCACCTTCAAACCTTGTAACCGCTGTCCGCTCATAACAGAGGATGGATTTCACGCTGTCAAAAGTTAAATGAGCCACATTGCTAAGGTATCGGCTCCGCCCGCGGCAGAATAACACAAGTGTCCTACCTTGAGAATTGGGGAGATCTGGAGTTCAGCTGTTCGAGAATGGCATTGCCCACATGTCTGGAAATTCTGTGGACTATGGTATGGGGCAAATACCAGACCACTACAAGAATTGAGGGAATGATGTTTGTCGATAGTGATAGGAATAGTATCGATATGTGAAAGAAGAGAAAAGATCATGAGCTTTGGTAGAATTCTGAACTGTGATGATGCATTATTCATAACCACTCTTAAGAGCATGAAAGGAAATATCTCTACCAACCATGACGTAGGAAGCACTGTTTGCCAATACAGTGGAAGGAAGCTAGGTAGTAAAAAGTCGGTCTTAAAGTAAAGAATTTTAGTCCATTGTGTGGGTCCGAAACTGTGTGTGGGAGAGGAGGCATGACGTGTCGTCGTTTCTAGTAGAATGGACGGTAACAAAGTAACATCATCAGGAGATTGTCCGTGGTGTTTAGAAGTGGGACAAGAGCTTCCGATGAGGGACCGGCTGGCGATTCAAAAATCCCGCCGCACCATGAAGGACGAGGCTGGGAAGCATAGTCAAAGGATAGCGGAGGTCAACAATTAGAAGGAGTCAGTCCGAAACGCCTACAGCGTGATGATGGTTTGGGATGAGCGGCAAAACAGCACCAGCAAGGGAGGTTACACGGCCTTAGGAGTGCCAAAGAGTGGCCAAAAGACGAGGCGGGTCAGAACGGGGTGAGTAACAATAAGGGCCCGGGGGTAGTGGGGTCATGGATTGGGGACTCCCATGGTTAGGTTACATTCTTTCTTTTGTTTTTAAGAAAAAAAAAAAGAAAATAAAATATAAAAAATAAAAAAAAAGGGGAACGGGGGAGGGATCGTTCCTAGGAGGAATGAAAGGGCCAGAAATCTCCCTCTGAGCCCAAGAGGACCTCAGCACACAAGGTAGCACAGATAAGTATGGAAACCCATGCATACCCTAACCCTTCAATGCCAATAAACCAGCAATCTGGGATGCAAACCCACATCTGCCGAGCTCCCTCGTTGGACAAAGAGGGCAGCCAATATCAGCCACAAAGCACACCTCCTCGCCACCACCCCTGGAATCCAAAGTGGCTTCAGAGATACACCCAGTGCCCCGACAAGACACCCAAAGCCCACCCCTGGATACCGAAGGATCGGGATTCCCCAGCAAACTACGCCACCAGCCAAGAACCTCAACGGAATGGGATGGACCCCCCCCCGTAACCCTTTCCCCTTACCTGAACTAGCACACATGTGGGAATAATCCAAAGGCAAAAAAGGAAGGCCAAAAGGAGGGGAGGGGGAGGAGAGAGGAAAGGAAAAAGGGTGGGAATGGATAGGGAAGGGGGGATAGGAAGGTGGGATTGGGGGTAATTAGGTTTGGTCTGAGGACGGAGACTGACAGGTCTAATTCCTCAGACCAAGAACCTCTTCACTACGCCAAGGAGCCCCCCTTGAAGAGGTAACCTTTACATAGAAATAAATTTTATTTATTTATTTATTTATTTATTTTATTTATTTACAATCATAAGTTGACATTAAAATTACAATAAGCATAGTTCCAAAAATATAAAAGAGATACTGTACAGTATAAAAGCAACAGCTAATTCTATAAAGAATGCACTTCAAAATGTCATTGCATTGAGTGGTGATGATGAAATTAAAACAAGATACAGGTAGTCCTTGAGCAAGAAGAGTACCTACTCCTTACAGGCTCAGCTACAGTGCCCCTTCTCTGAGTACATGCATACCTCATTAATACAGCGCTCACTTTAGAGAACTTCACTTGCTAATAGTATAGCACTTTGTAAGTGCTTTTGTAAGTGTATTTTTCGGGGTCTGAAATGGACTAATCTAATTTACATTATTCCTTATGGGAACAAATTCGTTCGGGAACGGCACTCAAAGAGCCTTCTGAAACGAATTATGGCCGAAACTCGGGGTACCACGGTACTACTGTATAGAAAGCCACTTGTTATGCAGAGCATTTTTGAGCAAATTAGGTCAATGTCCCAGGATGCGATCCACACCAGTCGACTAACACCCAGGTACCCATTTTACTGATAAGAACGACAACCATGTAAGGAAACCCCGCCCAATGTTTTCAACCCTCACCGGAAATCGAACCTGGACCCTCGCCGTGTGAAACAGAGCTTAGCCACAGGGCCACGGCACCTAGTGATATTGTGCACTTAATAAATGATAGTGTAAACATGCTTTTAGGCTTTTATATGCAATGCTATATAGCAGCAGTCTGGAGACTAACCCGCCCATATTAGTGAGGTAGGCTACATTTCATTTTATATTCACGGGAAAGTGACCCCACCCTAAACCTGTAAAGTTATATAGCAATCTGGGGAATGGGAGGCATTTAGGTTTGATCTAAGAAATAGGAGGTAAGTCCAGTTCCTTAAGGCCCCTACTTTCCTCTCAGTAAAGTACAGTATACTTGAGTACAATTTTAGTACAATATTTATTTAGATACGTGAATAATACTGATGCCTCTAATGTTATGACAAGATATGAGGACTACTGTGTTATTATTATTATTCTATCACTAGAAAGTCAGAAACCTGTGATCAGTGACTAGAAAATATTTTAATTCCATTTATGTTCAAGCATGGACTCATGTAAAATGCAGTATAAGTTTGTCACTTTAAACAATGACTTAAAAACTACATGTTTACAATGTAGTGCCTGTGAGAGTTATGTACATATGAACAACTTCAGGAATTTTGCTGAGATTTTTTAAAAAAGATAAGTAATACATGTTTTATTTAAAGATGAAACACATACAAGATTTTCAGACTTCTTGAGATTCAGTATGCATATAGTAACTGAAATTACCCGCGCCGTAACCCCCACAGAAAGGCTGGTAATGATACCCCCATTTCCTGGCTGATACCTTGAATATGCAGATCCAGTCAGATTGTGGAGGCTATGTGGTCTGCAGCCCACTAGACCAGCCTGGTTAACTAGGGTAACAACTAAGCAAAGGAAACTTTCTACGCCGTCACCATCCGTAAGGTGAGATTAATAGTCATTCCCACTAAGACCAAGTGGAATAACAAGATGCTATTATTTTATTTAAATACTTACAATTTTTCAGGAGCTCCCATACCCATCTTTTGGACTCTCCTCTCAATTTCCTCCAAGTAAGCATATACTTTATTGGAAACAAGTTGTTTAGTGTCTGTTGCTGGTCTGTGCATTCTTCACACATCTTGCAAAGATGGCAGTCAATCATTCAAAATATTTTTCCTTCAGCCCCCTTGCTGCCATTCTTTTCTTTTCTGCTCCTAGTTCCATAAGAACAGTTTTTGAAGAGCAAAACCCATTAGGAGCAGAAATCCCAATATCTAGAGTCCCACCATTGAACTTCGCTTCAAATCTTTTTAGGCAACCATGCGCAGGCTTCATGCAAGAGATAATCTCTTACCAGCCAAGAAAGTCTGGTGCTCATCAAGTACCCAGGTTTTTAATAATGATGCTCAATTCCCAGCAAAAAGAACACCCTCCACTCTCACCCCAGTACTTGTCAGGTAATACATGAATCTGCTCCATAAGGTAAGAAAAGGTCGTCTACCCCCTCAGGCCATTGTACGTTCAGTAACAGGGACCAAGGTCAATACCAACATGGAGCAGTGGGTACTGCTTCCCTTGCCAAGCCAGACTCAGACTCACACCCACCTTGGTCCGTGTAACACCAGGTGGTACAAAACTCAGCATGGTCCTGTAATGGTGTTGCTCAAGAGACCCCTCAATACTGATTCAAAGATGTATTCTTCCAGTATAGAGACTTCTTTAACAAATACTTGAAACCTTTATTTTTTGTTTTAATTCTGACGCTTAAGCTATGACCTCGCTGCAGAGCACTTTTACCAGTTAGCTTACCACTTTCACTTTCAGAGCTGGCATATTCTTGGATGAAAAATTTTCATCATCTCATCAGGCCCCATACAGACGAGTACCATCTGCAGAGCTCCCAGAAGTTCAAGTTTCCCTGGGAATAGTGGATTTGTGCCAGATACTTTCCGCATGACAATGTTTAACTCTTTCATGACAGCTGACCGCACTTCTGCTGCCTCACCACAGGTGAAGTTTACTTCCTTGCTCTGTTGTAAAATATCAGTCAGATTCAAAGAATAAAAGTGGTGTTTTATAGCTTCAGTGCAATTGTTACCATGCCAGGGTTCTTTGTCTATTGAAGCCCTTTCACTAATCTTCTGGTATACTGTCAAAAATTTCCAAGAAATTAGTTCTCACTTCAGTGGTGTAAGCCTGCGCCTTGCAGGTACATTCATCAAGATGGAAGGACAAATATTTAAAGGCCTGGACATGACCAAACATAGCAGCTAGGTGGGTTGGTAAGTGACCATAATTATCAGGACTGATGTGATTTGAGTCCATTATACTCAGGAAAAATGCAATGAGAGGTGTGTGTCCAAAGGCAGCAGCCTGGTGTCAATGGGGTGGGCCTGTAAGAGGGTCCACTATCACATTCTATCAACCTCACCTATTTTCACCAGCAAGAAGGCCATTTGCACCAGGCCCATCTGTGACACCAGTAGCAGTGACTGCAAAATGTAAGATTCTGCTATGCTAATTGATTCCTGTTGCCCTGAATTTTGTGACCTGCAGTAAATTTTGAGAGCGTACCTGCAATGTAGAACATTGAAATTACATCCTATCCTCCCTGTCTTAGCTTTCTCTCTCTGGTGGGTCAAGAGCCTCCTTTCTTGATCAAACATCATCTGTAAACAAAGGAGTAAGCCTAATTTGTTAATAAGGTTTTCAAGACCATTAATTCACAAGAAATTTTTTTTTAGTATAATATTACCACATCGCCGAATTCCCACCAAGGCTGGGTGTCGGAAAACAAAAAAACTTTCATCATCTCATTCACTCCAGCACAGTCTTCCCAGAAGTGGTGCTTACACTACACTTTATAAAACTGCAACCTTAACTCCCCTCCTTCAGAGTGGTAGACACCTGTACTTCCCATCTGCAGGACTCAAAGTCCCGGCCTCTGGTTTCCCTGAATTCCCGTCATAAAAATGTTTCTTTGCTCACACTCCAACAAGCACATCACGTATTAAAATCAGTTGTCTCCAATCACTCCTATCAAATACCCCCACCATGCTATGCTGAAAGTCCAAGCCCCTCCGCACACAAACCTCCTTAACCATCCTCCCTCCAGCCTTCTAGCTGACCCCTATCCCGACTTCCCCCACTATAGACCGATATAACTCTCTGAAGTCCCATTCTGTTTGTTCCATTCTCTCTACATGTCCAGAACCACCTCAACAACCCTTCCTCACCCTCTGGACAACAGTATTGGAAAATCCTGCACCTCCTCCTAATTTCCATCTATAATTCGCTGCATTATATTCACAGGGATGCCACTCGGGCTCACACCGAGCGTACGCGGCCCGGACACAACGACAATTGCGAGTCAACCTATGAAAAGCGAGTCCATGTTATTACGAAAATCCCCCTATGATGGTGGCGAAATTTTACGGATTGGCCTGAAACTATGAAAAGCGAGGGAACCACTGTATTTGGTTGACAAATGTGACATGCAGATTGGGCTTGCTATTGTGTTTTCGGTATGGAAATACCCAATGCGTTTGAGAGGGAGGGTGATCGCTTATAATAACAGCTCCTGCAACGAAGAAGATATATGCTCAAAGAAGAGATGTGTTGTTCCCTCTGCACAATCAAAACGACGGCAACAAAGACCAAAGACACTCGGTTTAATGGCGAGGAATGTATGAGGTAACCTCTGTGCATGGACCTTGTTTCAAAACTCCCATCAGCTGCAGCAATTCTAGAAACATGTCCAGTGACTGAACCTATGTAATATATAACAGAACATTAGTATTATACAACATTGTGCATGTTTATTTGTAGTAAACAAGACTGGTAAACAATAGATAATAAAAACATTAGTGGGTTATTGTGTTCATTACAGTGATTGTATATATTACATTTTCATACAGTAATTGGTCTCACTGGCCACAATGTTACTAGAAAAAGAAAAAAATAGAAAAGAAAAGAAAAAAGTATAAACAACTATAATAAAGAAAGCGATTTTGAGAAGTTGCTGATGTTGCGCCAGCTGGGCATTTTGGGTAAAACGTTCCTACCGCCTCTATATCTCGTAAAGTATCAATCAGAAATTTTTCTTTTGTTTTATTACCTCACAAAATATATCTTAATTCTGTAAAAAAAATATCATTTTTTTTTTTTTCAAAATTTCTTGCACATGGGCATCCCCATGAAATTTGCCTCTGGACCCTGAAAGGTTAAGTGAAGAAGGCTGTACTCTGAGAAATTATACTTATGTGTAACAGTACCCAAATAAACTTACACACTGGCTGGTGTGTGCAATACACAGTAAAATCAGGGGTACCGATTCTGCAGGGAGGATGAGCTCCACCACTCTTGTGCTGAATGCCCCACATGGTTTAGCTGCATAAACATGAATTAATCTAAATGGCTTAGTGTCTTGAAGATGCCACATTACAAAACGCAGCAGCAGCAAAACAGCGCGACCTTCCAAGCTCGCTACTTTTCTCCAACTATCAGAGCCACCGATGCACCTATGATGACTAGTTACAACACGCAAAACTGCACTACCCAACTAGCAACCCAGAATGACAAGATTAACCACAGTGAAACCTACAAAAAAAAAAATAATAGAGATCCAAAGAAGACTGTGCCCTCAAACTCAAAGCAACACCCCCCGGGCTTCCCGCTGAGCAACGAAACCCTAACTTTGTATAACTACAACTTCTTCTTAACTACAACAATTCTGTTGTATTATGAGTGCAATCCTCAGAGAAACAGCAACCAAGGGCCACAAGAACTACACCTAAAAATCAACTATTCAACAAGTGGTACCAGAGATGGCCGGCCCGCAACCACCCTCTCACCACTGCACAACGCGACACACAGACAATCAACAACAAACATGGCTGCCCCAGCCATCCAACCCCTCTCTTTCCCGAGTCAACCTACCAAGTTGTCTCTCAGGTATGACCAACGTTCCAGATTACCCTAAAAATCCAGCATCTCCACCTAGGTAATGAAAATATGAATCTTCGAGAGACCGCTAACAAACAAGACACTAGTGAACAACGCGAGAACAAAATCCTTAGTCTTGAACAAAAGGTTTTATCACACCAGGAATACTAACTATGGGCAAGACCATCCAAACAAGTCATAGATAGCCATGCAGAACAAATGAATATCTCTTATACAAAGGATGAAGAAGCAGTAACAGAATGGAAGAAAAACTTAATAACCAGTTCAGTGGACTAATTTGCTCTCCAAGAAGATAAAACTGAACAGGATAACTAACGGACCAAGTATAGTTTAACAGCCACTTTTTCCCAGTTGATGTGACCAAACGAACATAAAGAAATTACTCTGCAACATCAAGGACCAAACAAAAGTACAGTACCAGAGTCAGAAAATAAAGGAAGCCAGGTTACAGGACCCATGGTAGAAAAAATGTTATGCCTAGATTCCACTCACATACATAATAAAGAACTTAATAATTGCATCTATTAAAGTAAAGAAAGAGGTCAACTTAAATGAGTGTCCTACCAAAAAATGTCAGAACCTCCTGCACAGAGTCAGACACTTAAGCGGAGAATAATGACCAAACCACAATGAGTCACTACGGATGGAAAATCGAGTTAGGAAAAAATGAATGTAGGTCAACTGTACTCAATCACGAACGAGAATGATCTATCACGATTTCTCAGGAATACAATCTTTACAGAGATAACTAAACAATGTCCACCTTAAAGCCTACGTAGTGTAGTGTATGTTTTGTTCCATTATTGTTTCAACTTCATATACAATTCTCTTAGTAATTAAATAATCAACTACCATTTTGTGATTTTACTAGTAATGCAGAAGTTGCCTATGTAATTTTTTTATTTACTATTGTTTGCTTAAATATAGCGAATTGATACGTTTGTCCAATTACTACTCATATTTTTTTAAATACTATAATTGAAATTACATACTAATATTAATAATTTATTACCATTTTTACTATCAGTACAATTTTACTGCGTTTACCTGGAGAGTGGTTCGGGGTCCAATGCCCCCGCGGCCCGGTCTGTGATCCTGCCCTCCTGGTGTGATCACGCCTGATCACCAGGCTGTTGCTGCTGGCTGCACGCAACCATACGAGCCACAGCCCGTCTGATCAGGAACTACTTTAGTGATTGTCCAGTCCAGCTTGAAACTGCCAGGGCTGTTGGTAATCCCCATATGAGTGCTGAGGCTGTTTTGAACAGTCTTGGCCCCCGACACTTATTGTATTGGTCTCTTAACGTGCAGGACAAACCCTGCTTTTCATTGGGGGGAATGGTGCAATCGTCTGCCAAGTCTTTTGCTTTCAGTATGAGTTGGATTTTCGGTGCAATTCGTTACTAGTCCCGCAAGATTTCCAGGTGTAAATAATCATGTATCTCTCCCTCCTGCGTTCCAGGGAATACAGTTTAAAACCTCAGGCCGCTCCCAGAAATTGAGGGTGTTTATCTCCGTTATGCTCCCGAGAAAGTTCTCTGTAACATTTTCTAGGTCGCAATTTCACCTGCCTTGAAAGTGCTGTTAGAGTGCAGCATATTCAGCCTAGATAGAACAATGACCGAAGAGTGTCTTCAGGCTTGCCTCCCTATTTGAAGTTCTTCATTATCCAACCTGTCCATTTTCTAGCAGTTGCGATTGATACAATGTTATGTCCTTGAAGGTGAATCCACCGACAATAATTACACGCCCAGGTCTTTGACGTAGGTGTTCGCTCTATTTTGAGGCCAGAATTTGTTTTGTACTCTGATGAAGATTAATTTCCTCATGTTTACCATATCGAGTAATTGGAAATTTCTCATCGTGACTTCATATCGTTTTCCTGCAGCCCACGAAAGATTTGGTTGATGTCCCGCCTGGAGCCTTGCATGTCTGCAATGGAAACACTGTCAGGCATATGCGGGGTCTTCTGCAAAAAGGAGACAGATACGGGTGCTGTGCTGACACCTTGTCGATTTCGGATATGAGGATGAGAACAAGATGGAGCTAGTACTGAGCCTTATGTGGAACAGCTTTTCAACCGTAGCTGCCTCGACTTTACTTCTGTTGACGACTACTCTCTGTGTTCTGTAGTGAGGAAATTATAGATCCATCGACCGACTTTATGCCTGTTAGTCTTTAAGCGCACCATTTTGTGCGCTAGTACGCCATGGTCACCGTTTCGAAGGCTCTTGGCAAAGTGCTTATATATTACATCTGCTATTCTTTTGTCTTCTAGTGCATTAGGACCTGGTCGTAGTGATCCAGTAAGTTGAACAGACAGAGCGACCTGTTTCTAAACCCATGTTCCCTGGGTGGTACCTGATGGGTTTCAGATGGTGTGTATCTGGCTTCTTAGACCCTTTCAAAGAGTTTATGTATGGGATGGTTAGTGCTATTGTCTGTAGTTCTTTGCTGTTCTTTACCTGCCCCTTTGTGGATGGGCTATTGTCAGTTGTTTTTAGTAACTGAGGGACGCCACGTTCCATGCTCCCTCTCCATAGGATGGAAAAGGCTCGGATAGGGGCCTTCTGGCTAGTTCCTTGATGAACACAGATTCCATGAAGTCTGCCCTGGGGCAGAGTGCATGGCATGTCATTTATTTCGCCTTTCGAAGTCATTTGGCCGTCAGGATAACATCGGATAGGCTGGGTTAATCCAAATTTGTGGCTCTCTCATAAAAAATTCATTTTGATCTTCGACACTCAGTCTGGTTAGCGCTTGCTAAACCTGAGTCATATTGGGACTTGAGTAGCTCACTCATTCCTTGCCTGTCATCTTGAAGGACCCATCTTGTTTAATAGGGCCAATACTGGCGTTGTTCTTGATTTTGATGGCATAGGAATGAAATACTTTGGGTTTCTTTCGATTTCATTATACTTTTTAGTTCTTCCCGCGATTCCTGACTCCTAAAGATTCGTTTAGCTTAAGTCGATGCTGCTAGTTCTCTGACCGTGTCTCCCTGCGCATTTCAGATATATTGACCTCTTAGCCGCTCTGTTATCTTTTCCGTCGCCTGTAAAGGGACGCCTGTCTCTTTCTATTTTACATCTACTCCTCCTTTTCTTAGAGAATAAGCCTTGTCAGTACATCGAGTGCCACCGAGTTATCTGTTCTAGCATAAGTTTGGTCTGTGTTGCTTAGTATATCTTCCCCCAGCTTAATATCGGTTAGACTTGGTTGACTTGGGTCCCACTTAGCTACATTTTTTGAACATCATTTAATTACCATACTTGCTCATTACCATAACCTTTTTTAATACACATTTACTATCTTAGAGTACTCTTAAATACCTGTTCTGCCAAACAACTCAAGTATAACTACCAGTACAATATTGAAATCCAAATAACTGTTCTTAAATTTAATACTTGAAATATACTATTACTTCTTAATTTTTTTTTTGCAAATTAATCGTTTTTTGTAATATTATTACTTACTAAAATGTTATTAACACCATATTTTACTACCATCGATTACTTTTACATTAAATCAAATTATTTTATACTTTTCATACATTTTTGTTGCCAAAGTTTTGACAGCTGAGCAAGTTACAGAGGCAATGAACTGTTCATGACTGTAACCATGTATAGGAGTGAAGCTGATTCATTACCTCTGTAACTTGCCATGATTAGTGACCAGATCTACCTGGAGTTCATTACCTTTGTGACTAGTTCAGCTATCATAACTTTGGGGTCCAGTCACTGGACCCATTATGTACCTTTGTAATCTTTTGACTACCGCCCACAGGATGGGTATGGGGTGCATAAAGATATTAAACTAAAGTGTGTGTGTGTGTGTGTGTGTGTGTGGTCTCACAGGCCACATAAGTTGTGTAAAAAAATAAAATAGTGAAAAAAACAACAAACCTTCAAATACAAGTAAACCAAAGTTTACTGGGTGAGCGGCAGTCGCCGCTGTTGCCATACGCGGCTCATTTTCTGCAAACTTCATGCCTCTATATCTCGGTAAGTACTGATGGGAAAAAAATTTTTTTTGGGACTAAAACAATCAGAAAAATAATCTTAACATTTTCATAAGAAAAAAATTTTTTTTTTTTTTTCGAATATTTTGCGACACCAGGAGCAACTTCAGGATTGGGCCCTTCGACAGTCAAAGGGTTAAATTTGGCCGACCCTGAGAACGAGTTTCGGAGAAGGCCTGTCGACCCTCAAAGGGTTAAGAATCATAGTGGCATACACAGTGTGATAAGGCATGTTCTGGATGAAAATGCCAAACAGGAGGAAACAGAAGGAAAAGGCACTCCCAGGACACAAGCCTATGAAAGACAGGCTAACTATCTTGTTTTGTTGTAATGCTAGTGGGGATTGCAGAGTGAAGCCTTTACTCATGTATCACTCTGAAACTCCCAGAGTGTTCAAGAAAAACAGTACTCTTCAATAAAGGTAAGTGTCATTTTAACATTTATTTATATTGTCATTATGCATGTCTCATTGTTTTCTTTGTAGGGAAATGTATATTTCATGAAAAAAAAATTATTTGTTTTTAATAATTTTGGCTGTCTAACAGATTAATTGGATTTCCATTATTTCTTATGGGGGATAATTCGGCTTACGATAATTTTGTCTAACTATGAGCTCTCTGGAACGGATTAATATCGTTAGCCGAGGGTCCACTGTATACAGTGGACCCCCTCATACCGTTGGCCTTACATAACGTTAAATCCGCATACCGATACATTTTATCGCTAAGATTTTGCCTCGCATACCGCTAAAAAACCCGCTCAACGCTGTTCGTCCGAGACACGTCTATGTGAGGCCTGAGCCAGCCTCACATGTTCCGCCGGTGGCATTGTTTACAAGCCAGCCTCCGCGGTAACATCCAAGCATACAATCGTAACATGTCGTATTATTACAGTGTTTTTGGTGATTTTATCTGCAAAATAAGTGACCATGGGCCCCAAGAAAGCTTCTAGTGCCAACCCTGTGGTAAAAAGGGTGAGAAATATTATCAAAATACTGTGGTACCATGGTCAACTGCTGATGCTGATGCTGCTGCTGCTGCTGTAGCACTGTCAGTTGCTGTTGCTGCTGTAGCACCGTCAGCTGCTGCTGCTGTACCACCATCAGCTGCTGCTGCTGTTGCTGTTGTAGTACCGTCTGCTGCTGCTGCTGTAGTACCATCTGCTGCTGCTGTAGCATCGTCTGCTGCTGCTGTAGCATCGTCTGCTGCTGCTGTAGCACTGTCAGCTGCTGCTACTGCTGCACTGTCAGCTGCTGCTGCTGCTGTAGCACTGTCAGCTGCTGCTGCTGTAGCACTGTCAGCTGCTGCTGTAGCACCGTCAGCTGCTGCTGCTGCTGTACCACCATCAGCTGCTGCTGCTGCTGTTGTAGTACCGTCTGCTGCTGCTGTAGCATTGTCTGCTGCTGCTGTAGCACTGTCTGCTGCTGCTGTAGCACTGTCAGCTGCTGCTGCTGCTGTAGCACTGTCAGCTGCTGGTGCTGCTGTAGCACTGTCAGCTGTTGCTGCTGCTGTACCACCGTCAGCTGCTGCTGCTGCTGCTGTAGTACCATCTGCTGCTGCTGCTGTACCACCATCTGCTGCTGCTGTACCACCGTCAGCTGCTGCTGCTGCTGCTGTTGTAGTACCGTCTGCTGCTGCTGCTACTGCTGTAGTACCGTCTGCTGCTGCTGTAGCATCGTCTGCTGCTGCTGTAGCATCGTCTGCTGCTGCTGTAGCACTGTCAGCTGCTGCTGCTGCTGCACTGTCAGCTGCTGCTGCTGCTGTAGCACTGTCAGCTGCTGCTGCTGCTGTAGCACTGTCAGCTTCTGCTGCTGCTGTAGCACCGTCAGCTGCTGCTGCTGCTGTACCACCGTCAGCTGCTGCTGCTGCTGTTGTAGTACCGTCTGCTGCTGCTGTAGCATTGTGTGCTGCTGCTGTAGCACTGTCAGCTGCTGCTGCTGCTGTAGCACTGTCAGCTGCTGCTGCTGCTGTACCACCGTCAGCTGCTGCTGCTGCTGTTTTAGCACCGTCCTGCTGGCTGCTTGTAGACGTTGTCTGCTGCTCTCTGGCTGTAGCACTGTCAGCTGCTGCTGCTGCTGTAGCACTGTCAGCTGCTGCTGCTGCTGTAGCACTGTCAGCTGCTGCTGCTGCTGCTGTAGCACCGTTGTTGGTGTGGTTATTGAGAATACCAAGAAACAATTAACCCCAGAGGGTTAGCCACCCAGGATAACCCAAAAAAGTGTGTCATCGAAGACTGTCTAACTTATTTCCATTGGGTCCTTAATCTTGTCTCCCAGGATGCAACCCACACCAGTCGACTAACACCCAGGTGAACAGGTAAAAACGCCTGGAACTAGTGCTCATATTGGTGAATTTAAAGCCAGCAAAGGTTGGTTTGAGAGATTTAAGAATCGCTGTTGCTGGATCAGTCAGCTGTTGCTAGATCAGTCAGCTGTTGCTGGATCAGTCAGCTGTTGCTGGATCAGTCAGCTGTTGCTGGACCAGTCAGCTGTTGCTGGATCAGTCAGCTGTTGCTGGATCAGTCAGCTGTTGCTGGATCAGTCAGCTGTTGCTGGACCAGTCAGCTGTTGCTGGACCAGTCAGCTGTTGCTGGACCAGTCAGCTGCTGCTGCACCACGGTCAGCTGCTGTTGCACCATCAGCTGTCTCTGAACATGACTCGTACCGAACCTGTCCGTCCAGCCTGAGCGCCTGCCTTGCCGTCATTGTTTACAAGCCAGGGTGGCCGGTTGCATGCATACATTTGATACATTTTGTATTATTCCATTATTTATAGTGCTTGTAACTGCTAAATAAGCCACCATGGGCCCAAAGAAAGCTTCTAGTGCCAACCCTGTGGTAAAAAGGGTGATAAATACTATCGTACCACAGTCAGCTGCTGCTGCACCACAGCTGCTGCTGCTGCACCACAGCTGCAGCTGCACCATGGTCAGCTGTTGCTGCACCCAGCTGCTGCTGCACTATGGTCAGCTGCACCACAGCTGTTGTTGTTGCTGCACCACCATCAGCTGTATTACTCGAAGATGTGGAGAGACTGTTGTTGGTGTGGCTTAATGTGAAACAATTACCGAGAAACAATTAACCCCGGAGGGTTAGCCACCCAGGATAACCCAATATACTAGCCCCCCTTAAATCAGGGATAATCACAGATAGCACTACAGACCACTACCCTACCTTCCTCTTGACAAACATTAGTAAACCACCACTTGAATACAACAAAGTTTCATTTAGACTCCATGATGAGGCCTCAATAAGGAAGTTCACAGCTGACCTAGAGACTGTTGACTGGCCTACAGAATTCTCCAAGGCCAATGGTATTGACGACTGGACAGACATTTTTCTTAACAAACTACTTAGACTATACAACAAACATTGTCCTATAAAAACGAAACAGATCACAAACAAACGGCTTGGTTGCCCATGGCAAACCAGCACCATTCTGAAATCCATTGATAAGAAACACCAATATAAAAAAGCAATATAACAGGGCTTAATACACAAAGATATTCTTAAACACTATTCATCAGTCCTCACCAAAGTAATAAAGAAAGCCAAAACACCTATACTACTCCAGTGATTCACTGACACAAGAGGAGATATAAAAAAGACCTGGAAAACACTCTCCAGATTCTAGGGACCCACAAACTGAAAAAAACAAGAATATTGTCCTAACTAAACCTAAGAAACACCAATGCAACCCACCGACACAGCTAACAAAATAAACGACTTCTTCTCAACCATAGGTTCTAATCTCGCCAAAAAATCCCACGTACCAATGCCCATGCCGGGGACTACCTAGATGGGAATTTCCCAAATTCCTTCTATCTTGCTCCAACTGAGCCCACGGAAATCACGAGATTATAAAGTCACTTAAAAATAACTCAGGGAATCTGTCTCATGTCCCACCATTATTGTACAAGAGAGTGGCCCCTGTTCCTCTCGCATACTATCTCATTGATTTTTAACAAGTCACTAGAAGCTAAGCACCTTCCTGAAACTACTCAAGATGGCAAGGGTTACACCAATACATAAAGGTGGTGACCCTACAGATTTTTAAAAAACTATAGGCCAATATCAAACTTACCAATGCTATCCAAAATCTTTGGGGAAACTCGTGGACAGGAGACTATATTCATTATAACGTCACAAAACATACTCAACCCCTGCCAATTTGGATTCAGGAAAAATAAAAGCACTAACATGCAATTATAAAAATGCTAGATCTTCTTTACACAGCATTGGAAAATAAGGAATATCCACTAGGGAATTTTATTGACCTAAGAAAAACTTTTGACACAGTAGACCATGGCATCCTACTCCACAAACTTGACCATTATGGTATAAGAGGCCATGCGCTTGCATATTTCAAATCTTCCTTTCTAATAGATATCAGTATGTCACCATTAAAGACACAGCATCAACGCACAGCCCCTTGATACGGAGTTCCGCAGGGAAGTGTCCTTGGTCCCTGCTCTTCCTCATATTTCATCAATGATCTTCCAAATGTATCTCGACACTGAACCCCCTTCTCTTTGCTGACGACACGACTTATGTCATCTCTCACCCTAATCTTGCAACCCTCAACACCATTGTTTAAAGAGGAGCTGATCAAATATCGACTTGGATGACAGCCAATAAACTTACGCTTAACGTTGACAAAACCTACTACATTATGTTTGGTAGCAGAGCAGGAGATGCGCAAATTAACATTAAGATTGACAACACTCTAATTACCAGGCATAATGAGGGCAAATTCCTAGGCCTATACCTCGACAACACCCTGAACTTCAGCACCCATATCCAACACATAATGAAAAAAGTATCCAAAATGGTTGGGATCCTCTCCAAGATATGATACTACGTGCCGCAAACTGCCCTTCTCACACTATACCACTCACTTATATATCCATACCTCACCTATGCTATCTGTGCTTGGGGATCAACTGCAGCAACACACCTAAAGCCAATAATAACCCAACAAAAAGCCGCAGTAAGAATAATCACTAAATCCCATCCCTGGCAACACACCCCCCCACTCTTCATAGATCTAAACTTACTCCCTGTTCAGTATATCCACACTTACTACTGTGCAATCTACATCTACAGAACCTTAAATTCCAATATTAACCTTGACCTAAAACACTTTCTTGATAGTTGTGACAGAACCCACAGGCACAACACCAGACACAAACATCTCTATGACATTCCCCGTGTCCGACTAAACCTTTACAAAAATTCAATGTATGTCAAAGGCCCTAAAATCTGGAACACCCTACCTGAAAATTCCAAAACTGCAGACACATTCATCACCTTCAAAACTACCATCAGAAAACATCTTATCTCCCTGATACACCCTGTCAACTAATAATACGAATACCACCTGGTGGTTCACACTTACACTTTACTCACCCATTTGACCATAAACAGAAATATCAATCTCAATCTCAAAATAATGAATCTTAACTAGTCAAGAGTTGGCCTGTGATACTCCAATACTGAAACTATGTATAGTGCCAAAACAAAAGCATTCACATTGCTAAACTCACAACTAGTATTTAGTCACTTAGCCATAATACCAACTTATCTCATAATTCTGTAACATTTTAAACCTAAGATTTAATATAAGTCTGCCCGACATGCCTAGCCATGCTACTCGTTCTAGTGGTACACTCTGTAATTATTATTTTACTACATGTAAACCACACAATAACCAAATTCTGTAAACTCAGCATTGTAATACTTATAGAGAATAAAGTTTGAATTGAATTTGAATTGAATTGAATTGAAAGTCAGTGCATCATCGAGGACTCTAACTTATTTCCATTGGGGTCCTTAATCTTGTCTCCCAGGATGCAACCCACACCAGTCGACTAACACCCAGATGAACAGGGAAAAATGCCTGGAACTAGTGCTCATATTGGTGAATTTAAAGCCAGCAAAGGTTGGTTTGAGAGATTTAAAAATCGTAGTGGCATACACAGTGTGATAAGGCCTGTTCTGGAAGAAAATGCCAAACAGGACCTACAGTACTCAGGAGGAAAAGTCACTCCCAGGACACAGTGTCTCATCAGTCATTGCTGCATCTTCAATAAAGGTAAGTGTCATTTATTCTTCATTTAGTAGAGTAGTACATGCACAATATATACTGTGCATGTACTACTCTACTATTGTGCATGTATCCTTCTCTTTGTGTGTAGGAAAATGTATATTTCATGTGGTAAAAAAAAATTTTCATACTTTTGGGTGTGTTGCACAGATTAATTTGATTTCCATTATTTCTTATGGGGAAAATTCATTCGCATAACGATAATTTCGCATAACAACGAGCTCTCAGGAACGGATTAATATCGTTATGCGGGGGTCCACTGTAATAAACTTTGCATGTTTATATGCTATGTAATGTGTTTCTTATATAATTTTGAAAATATAATAGATGGATTAATGAAAATGTCTATATTAACATAAATTAAGACATTTAACCCTTAAACAGTCCAAAAGTATATATACGTTCTCTCGTGTAGCGCCAAAAACATATACAGTGGACCCCCGGTTAACGATATTTTTTCACTCCAGAAGTAGGTTCAGGTGCCAGTACTGACCGAATTTGTTCCCATAAGAAATATTGTGAAGTAGATTAGTCCATTTCAGACCCCCAAACATACACGTACAAACACACTTACATAAATACACTTACATAATTGGTCGCATTCGGAGGTAATCGTTATGCGGGGGTCCACTGTATATACATTTCGTTTGTCAGTTATTCAACATTGGCACAATAGGCCTGAGTCGCCTAGACATGAAAGAATGGGTGTGCGCACTCAGTGTGCACCATATGAAAAAAATTGCGGATGCCTGGGTACCACATGCTCTTTTTTCCTATAAAAAAACCAATTGTTTTTTTTCTCAAAATATTCGGGACACTGTGCAGGTGAACATATACATGCATATATGTCTGGACCGTTTAAGGGTTAATGTGGCAAAGTGATTATTAAATATACATCACATAGGGGTAGGGGTCGGCCTAGGAAGGGTTGGAGGGAGGGGGTAAAGGAGGTTTTGTGTGCGAGGGGCTTGGACTTCCAGCAGGCATGCGTGAGCGTGTTTGATAGGAGTGAATGGAGACAAATGGTTTTTAATACTTGACGTGCTGTTGGAGTGTGAGCAAAGTAACATTTATGAAGGGATTCAGGGAAACCGGCAGGCCGGACTTGAGTCCTGGAGATGGGAAGTACAGTGCCTGCACTCTGAAGGAGGGGTGTTAATGTTGCAGTTTAAAAACTGTAGTGTAAAGCACCCTTCTGGCAAGACAGTGATGGAGTGAATGATGGTGAAAGTTTTTCTTTTTCGGGCCACCCTGCCTTGGTGGAAATCGGCCGGTGTGATAATAAAAAAAAAAAAAAATAATAATAAACATACCATGTTTATATGCTATGTAACATGTTTCTTATATAATTTTGAAGAAGATATAATAGATGGATTAATGAAAATGTCTATATTAATGTAAAATAAGGCATTTAATACACCGGTGATCATTAATAAATATACATCGCATATAAACATATGTTTTTATATACTATGTAACGTGTTTCTTTGGGCTCATGGTTGTTTATTTTGCAGTTGCACTCAATCAATAACCACAAAAAACAATGGATTGTAGCAAAATGTTTGGATGAATGAGCAGAAGCTTCCTCACTCGCCCAGAGACAAAGCCAAACTGACTCGCAAGTGACCCCAGCCAGTGGATGGACGCCTCCCAAATGGCAGATAACTGAATTAATGGCCGATAACCGGGCACCGAAAAATTGGCCGATAACCGAGTTGGCCGATAACTGAACTGGCTGATAACTGAACTGGCCGATAACCGGGGGTCCACTGTACTGAGAAAGAGGGGCACTGCAAGGGAGGTAGGTGCCTACAGAGGGTAAGAGCAAGAACACAGAGGGGGGAAAAAATAAATAAAAAATGAAGGAATACCCAAGGCAGAAGACAACCCAAAGGAGAAAAAGGAAAGAGGAAAGGGGAAGAGGGAGAAGAAAAAGAAAAAAGAAGAAAAGAGAAAGAAAAAGGAATCAGGTTAAGTCACGGGTGTTTTGAAGTTTGGAGCATTTTACAATGTAGTGGGAAAGGAAGGTGTCTACAGAGAGGAAGCCAGGACTAAGATTCATACAAGGAAAGTTGTGTACAGTGGACCCTTGAATTTCATCCCCCTTGAACATCGTGAATTTTGGAAATCGGAGAATTTTTTCATCAAAATACAGTGGTCCCTCGTTTATCCATTCCTGGAAGTGTGACGATTATTGAAATACACAATTTTTGAATAAATTTTCCCCATAAGAAATTATGTAAATACAATTAATCCATTCCTGACACCGAGAAGTATCAAAACAAAAAATTTTTTTACATGAAATATAGATGTAGTACATAAACAATACAATGCGACATGATGGCTGAAACATTAACAGCATAACACTTACCTTTATTGGCGATTATTCTTAGTGTATGGAAGACTGGAGGAGGAGAGAGATTGGATTTGTTACTGTTGGGAAGGGGAATCCACTTCCATCAACACCTCAGGTACCAAGTCCCTTTCTGGGGTTACATACTTCTCTTCTCTGTTTCTTAATGCCACTAGGACCAGCTTGAGAGTCACTGGAGTCCTGTCTCACAAAAAAAGTGTCCAGAGAGCTCTGTTTCTCGTATCTCTTTAAAACTTCCCTAAAATGGGCCAAGATTCTGTCACTGTACAAGTTGCCGATATGGCTTGCAACACTCTTCTCAGGGTGATGTTTCTCCATAAATCTTTCCATCCTACCCCACATTTCAAAAATCTCCTTAATTTCTGAAGAAGGCACCTTCTTCCATCTCTCTTCCTCCTCCTCTGCAACAAGATTCTGAGCTGTGATCTGTTGCTGTTCCTGCTGAAGCTCTTGCAGCTCCTCAGTGGTTAGTGCTTCATTGTGGTTCTCCACCAACTCTTCCACATCCTCCAAACTCACATCCAACCCCATTGAAACTCCCCAAAGCCACAATAGATTTCACAATTGACATAGGTTCATCAGGGTCAGCCACAAACCCTTCAAAATCCCTCTTGTGGACACAATCTGGCCACAATTTTCTCCAAGCAACAACAGCTTCCATGATTTCCTTCTTCTTTGCCACGATGGAAGATATTGTTGTATGGGGTTTGTTATACATCCTGGCCAGTTCGGCCACACGTACACCACTTTCATATTGTTCAATGATGTTTTTCTTAAATTCAATCGTATTTCTCAACTTCTTTACCAAAGGCTTGGCACTAGGAGCTTTCTTTGGAGCCATGGTAGCTTATTTAGCACTTGCAAGCACTAAAATGAATGGAATATTATGAAATATTTCATATGAACAAGTGAGGGGACCATCGCTCACTGGTAAACAATGTCACACTGGCTGGGAAAGGAGGCCGAGGTGGCTCAGAGCTGTGAGTGTGCGTCCAGGATGAACAACGATTAGCGAGTCAGCCGACCATTTTGCGAGCCAATGTTTGGTCAAAAATAACGCAACAATTTCCGAAAAGGACGACTATCGAGCCCGACAATTATCGAGGGAACGCTGTATTGGCTTGATTTCTGTGATTTGGCTTAGAAATTGGCAAAATGCATCTGAGCGGCCTCCCAGGCGCTGTGGGCACACAAACACCATTCAAAATCAGTCTGGCATTGTACAGTGGAACCTCAAAAATCGAACTTAATCCGTTCCAGGAGCTAGTTCTAAATTCGAAAAGTCTGAAATTTGAATCAATATTTCCCATAAGAAATAATGGAAATACAATTAATCCATTCCAGAAACCCAAAAATATTCACACAAAAAATACATTTTATAGAGATTAATTACAGTTTTACATACAACAAATACCATAGTTTTTAATTATGTATAGTAATGCATATAAAATAGCATTTTTATTTACCTTTATTGAAGACTGGTGATGGCATCTGGAAGATAGGGAGGAGGAGAGAGGGAGTTGGGGTTAGTGTTTGGAAGGAGAATCCCCCTCCATGAGGACTTCAGGCAAAGCCCTCTCTGGGGTTACTTCCCTTCTCTGTCTTTTAATGCCACTAGGACCAGCTTGAGTCACTGGGCCCCTGTCTCACAAAATAACTGTCCACAGTCCTCTGTTTCTGGTGCCTCTTTAACATTTCCCTAAAATGGGACATGGTTCTGTCACTGAACTTGTTGCAAAGATGGCTTGTTTCAGCTTGCTCAGGGTGGTACTTCTGCACAAACATTTGAACATCATTCCACTTGGCACAAATCTCCTTAATCTTTGAAGAAGGCACCTCATCCACTCCCTATATTAACACCTTTCGCAACATCAGCTTCCTTGATTTGTTCTTTCTTTGACAGGATAGAACCGATGGTCGACTTGTTTTTTCCCATACATCCTGGCAAGCTCAACAAGTCTCACACCACTCTCATACTTCTGTATTATTTCCTTCTTCACATCTATGGTGTTTCTCACTTTCTTTACCACAGGGGTGCCACTAGCAAGTTTCTTTGGGACCAAGGCAGCTTATTTCACAGCCCCACAAGCACTAAACACAACGAAATAATCGTAAAATGCATGAATGAGAGCGCAGGTTAGTGTTCACTCAAGCCTAAACTAAGCTAGACTGCTCATGGTGCCTGCGCGGGGACGCAGACAGAGCGAGCGGCAGACAGGTCCCGTGCCTGGCGGTCCAAAAATAGGGGCGCATTCGATAATAGGGACACAGTTTGTCCGAAAAAATGGTCCAATTTTCGAAACGTTCGATATGTGATACGTTCGATTTTTGAGGTTCCACTGTATCTTGGCGAGTGACGATCACCTCATGCGTTCATACAATACATTTCTTAATATATTTTATTTGTTTTAGTGCTTGCAACTGCTAAATAAGCCACCATGGGCCCAAAGCTCTAGTGCCAGCCCTTTGGTAAAGAAAGTGAGATGACAACTAAATCCAGGGGTCCACTGTACCAGAAATGTTATAAATAGTGCAAAGGTGACATTAAAACAATATCAAAGATGGCTGACACAAACCCACTACCATTATAATATGCTCCTTGCTTAGAGACAACTTCATTTACCGACATTGTCTTAGGAATGGAACTCAGTCGTTAAGTGAGGAGTGGCTGTATTGACTTTTGTTGTGATTAATTCACCAAGACCCTCTCTCATGTAATACTATAATGCAATTGCAATACAAACCTTCTCCAGTTTTCCTCTCTTACTCTGGGGAAAGAGATCTCTAGGCAGGATATTATCAGCAGTATTTGGAATGTATAGACTACCAGAGGACTTGGCCAGGTGTGCTGCCAAGTGCCAGTGGGAGGAACGGAGGGCAGCAGTGAGGGGAGTGAGGCCTGAAAACCTGTCCACTATGAAGGCCAATGCACCAGCCTGTTCTAGGAATACTGTGGTCAGCCTGCAGTCTTCCTTAGCTGCTTCTACCATCAGCCTGAAACATTAGTCAAGATTTAGTAAAATAAATACAATAGACTCTTACATTACACTGTAGTTACGTTCCAGAAACTGTCTTGTTAGATAAATCCGTGTTAGATAAACTGAAGAACTTAAGTCATGATGCATTTGGGAGGTCATTGATATAAATAAGAAAGAAGAGAGGACCTAGGACACTTCCCTGTGGCACTCCAACAACTACAGGATGAGTATTGGAGGTTACGCCATTTGTGTATACATACTGGTGTCTACTGCTATGATAAGATTTTAGGTACAGTGGTCCCCCGCTTTTCATAGTTCCCGGCAATCGTAAAATTCGCCAATCATAGGGGTATTTTCGTATAAACATGGACTCGCTTTTCATAGGTCGACTCGCGAGTCGTAGTTCGTCCGGGACGCGTACGCACGGCGTGGGCCAGGGCGGCAGCCAGTCTGGCATTGTTTACCAGTGAGCGAAGGTCCCCTCGCGTGCTCCAGCGAAATATTTCATAAAATTCCATTTATTTTAGTGCTTGCAAGTACTAAATAAGCTACCATGGCTCCAAAGAAAGTTCCTAGTGCCAAGCCTGTGGTAAAGAAGGTGAGAAATACGACTGAATTTAAGAAAACCATCATTGAACAATATGAAAGTGGTACAAGTGTGGCCGAACTGTCCAGGATGTATAAGAAACCCTACACAATCTTATGTTCCATAGTGGCCAAGAAAAATGAAATAAAGGATGCTGTTGTTGCAAAGGGAGTAACTATGCTGACAAAAATGAGATCACCAGTACTGGAAGAGGTTGAGAAGTTATTATTGGTATGGATAAATGAGAAACAATTAGCAGGAGATACTCTTATGACTTCGTTTATTTGTGAAAAGGCTAGGCAGTTGCATGAAGATTTGGTAAAGAAATTGCCTGCAAATAGTGGTGAAGTGAGTGGATTTAACCCTTTGACTGTCGCAACCCCGAATCCTGAGGTGTCTCCTGGTGTCGCAAAATTTAAAAAAAAAAAATTATTTTTTCTTATGAAATGATAGAGAATCTTTTCCCGATTGTAATGACACCAAAAAAAAAACGAAATTTGATGGAAAACTGAAGGAATTATGCTCTCGCGAAGTTAGCGACCTCGGCGCTGTTTACTAATCGGCGATTTCGCCCACTTTGAGCCCTATTTTCAGCTAATTCCATTGTTCCAGTCGCCCAAACTCATAGCTATTTCTTTAGAGCTCCATTTTTTTCTATCGATTGAGTACAAGAAACTGCCCATTTAACGATTTCAACTACCTAATAATTGGTCAGAAATTTGCAATTTGGCCAATTTTCACGAAAACTAAAAAATATGACAATTTCAAAATTAAGGTCCAGAAAAGAACAATGCAGACATTCCTGGGTCTAAAATAAAATTTTTTTTTGCTCATCAGTCATGTCTCCAGGGGCCCCCCTGATAATTACTCTTGCTTTCTATTTTGAATTTTTATTCAAACAAAAAATAGAAGACTTACTATTTATGCAGACTACTGCAATACTGTAATAATTGATTAAATAACAACAACCCCTTCATGACTGCATATTAGAATGGCTAGTTGGACATTTATTGGACAATGGCATCATTTTTTACTTTTGAACATTGGCAAAAATCAAACATTTCCCCTACTTTGAGCTCCATTTCTAGGTCTTTTTATAGTAAAAAACAATGAAAAATCACCTCTATTTCTATAATATGTTTTCCATTCTATCAAAAGAGACCAAGAAAACGAGAAAAACAACCATAAATACTATACGAAAAAAAGACCACAAAGTCGGCATTTTAATTAAAAAAAAAAAGGTCAGAGTTTTTTTTTTCTCATTATGCACTGCGTGCTCCAGGATTTTTTTTATATGGTGCACACTGACCACACAGACCCATTCTCTCACATGTGGGCCTACCAGCTTTCTCCTGCTTGATTTGAAGCCGCTAGAATTTATGAGTATATATACGTCAAACACGGTACCTCATAAGACGTATATATACGGCCGCGACAGTCAAAGGGTTAAGGCCAGCAAAGGCTGGTTTGAGAGATTTAAGAACCGTACTGGCATACACACTGTGGTAAGGCATGGTGAGGCTGCCAGTTTGGACCGCAAGGCGGCTAAAAAATATGTGCATGAATTCCAGGAGTACATAAACAGTGAAGGACTGAAACCTGAACAAGTGTTCAATTGTGACGAAACAGGCCTCTTTTGGAAGAAAATGCCAAAGAGGACCTTCACTACACAAGAGGAAAAGGCAATGCCAGGACATAAGCCTATGAAAGACAGGCTGACGCTAATGTTCTGGCTAATGCTAGTGGGGATTTCAAAGTGAAGCCATTACTAGTGTACCATTCTAAAAATCCCAGAGTGTTCAGAAAAACAATGTTATGAAGAGTAAATTGTTTGTGTTTTGGAAATTAATAGTAAGGCATGGGTCACGAGGGAAATTTCGTCGAGGGGTTTTCAATGAAGTGTTTGGCCCTAGTGTGAAGGAGTATTCCTGGAAAAGAAATTGGATCTCAAGTGTGTGCTAGTAACGGACAATGCACCTGCTCATCCTCCCAAAATTGGATGACCTAAAATTTTTGAGGAGTTTGGGTTCATCACAGTAAAGTTCTTGCCCCGAATACCACTCCTCTCCTCCAATCCATGGACCAGCAGGTTATTGCAAAATTTAAAAAACTCTACACAAAAACAATGTTTCACAGGTGCTTGACTGTGACCACAGACACTCACTTGACCCTAAGGGAATTTTGGGGAGAACACTTCAGCATCCTCCACTGCATACCCTTATAGGTATGGTTGGGAGGGAAATGACTACCAAGACTTTGAACTCTGCCTGGAGAAAATTGTGGCCGATTGTGTCGACAAGAGGGATTTGAAGGATTTGGGACTGGGCCCTAATGAGCCTATGTCTGTTGTAAATCAATTGTGGCATGGGGAGTTCTATGGGGTTGGATGTGATTTGGAGGGTGTGGAAGAATTGGTGGAAGAGCTCACCACTGAGGAGCTGGAAGAGCTTCAGCAGGAAGAGCAACACATCGCAGCTCAGAATCTTGCTGCAGAGGAGGAGGAAGAGAGATGGAAGAGGTGCCTTCTTCAGAAATTAAGAGATTTTTACTATGTGGGGTAAGATGGAAAGCTTTATGGAGAAACATCACCCTAACAAGGTTGTTGCAAGCCAGGTTGGCAACATGTACAGTGACAAAGTCTTGGGCCATTTTAGGGAAGTGTTAAAGAGACGCCAGAAACAGAGCTCTCTCCACAGTTATTTTGTGAGACAGGACTCCAGTGACTCTCAAGGTGGTCCTAGTGGCATTAAGAAACAGAGAAGAGAAACAACCCCAGAAAAGCAAATGGTACCTGAGGTGTTGATGGAAGGGGATTCCCCTTCCAAACTACAAACAGTCCACTCTCTCTCCTCCTCCAGTCTCCCATACACCAAGAAGAATCTCCAATAAAGGTAAGTGTTATGCTGTTAATGTTTCATTCATCATTTCCCATTGTATTGTTTATGTACTACATGTATATTTCATGTTAAAAATTTTTGTTTTAATACTTCTGGGTGTCAGGAACGGATTAATTGTATTTACATTATTTCTTATGGGGAAAATTGATTTGTAAATCGTAAATTTCGTTTATAGTAACAGCTCCAGGAACGGATTAATTACGAACAACGAGGGACCACTATAATTGAGAGTGTGTCCTCTGACCCTGCAATGCTCTAGTTTTAGGTGCAAGATATTGTGATCCACTGTATCAAATACTTTTGTAGGTCTATGAAGAGCCCTAGAGGATATTTTGTTTTTTTTCAATTGCTGTATATAGTAATTCAAGCATCTGAATAATTGTATCATCCATTAACTGCTTATCTCACCCGACTGATAACTCATCATGCAACAAATATCGTTGGAGCGCAGCTGAATTGCTGCTGGAACTCTTATATGTGAACTGTGACCAGTGATATACCTAGTGAAACACAAACATTGATTTGAAGTGGCTGTAGGAGGCCTTCCTTCACTCCACCTCGCCTGTCTCCCCTCCTTCCTCGATTTGGAACTCAGCCATTCGCCTCTATTTACTTATGGTCTAGAGGCGGTTTTTGCCAGACCACGTAAATGCTTGAGAGCCCGTGTCAGTCCACTGTGCCGCACTCCATTCATCTTACGAATATGTCTCCTGTGTGCCTACCTGCCTGCTACAAGCAAATATCCAAGTGGTTGACACGGGCTTAGCAAGCACATTCAAGCAAGCTTGAAAGCAGCACTCCAAGCTAGCCAGGACAAGCTAAGGCAGCCTGCAGTTACAGCTCCTGACCCCCAGCATGTCTACGTATACGTTCTACAGTGCTGCTGGCGTACCAGTGTTTCCTGTAGTGGCTTAGTTAAGAACAATTTAATGAGCATTGCAGTACTAACTTTTTAAGTGGGACATGCCAGAAGTTCACCTATAAACATAATAAGTTTCTGCTAAGTGCATTCACCACAGAGTGAACATTCTTCTGTCATATGTGTGCTAGAAGTGTTAAGTGCTGCAGGTTTGTTGTAACTATTTGCACGAGTGGATTAAACTGACTTAGGACATTGTGCTACCATCAGTACTTACGTAGGCTTAAAATGAGTGAGTAATGTCTGGCCTGCTGGGTGACCTTGAAAATGACACTATAAGACCCGCATGCCACTTACACCCATACTGCGTGTGTCTAGTGAGGTGAATGTCCCTTCCTCGACTTTCCTATTCACCGGTATCCCTTAGCTCGTCGCCATTATCTACATATGGGATAAGGGCGAGTTTAGCCGATCCAGGATAAACAGCACTCCAAGCCAGCCAGTGAAGGCCAAGTTACATGCAGTTACATCTGTTCTGAATCCCAGAATGCCTTTGTGAACGTTCTACAGTGTTCCGGCCATACCTTCGGTGTTGTGAGAACTCTTGTGTGTGAGTTGTGACTGGGGATATACCTAGTGAAACACTGGAATTAGTTTTCCGTTTTGAAAGGCTAGTACCTGGTAACTCCTTTGGAGACGGCTTTTTAACTGTAACAAGCCAGAGGTTCATCTATAAACATATTAAGTTTGTGCTGATTTGTTTGTCCACAGTGAAAATTTGTCTGTCATTCCTAGACACGTGTGCTAGCTGTGTTAAGTGCTGTGGGTTTGGAGTAGTTAACGAGTAGTACAATATTGGTAACTCTCGAGACGACTGTGGCCCCGTGAATGACCTTGAAAATCGCACTGCGACCCGCAGGCCACTACACCCATATTGCCTGTGTCTAGCGAGGTGAATATCCCTTCCTTGTCCCTTCTATTCACCGGTATCCTTTAGCCCATCGCCAGTGTGAAACTCCTGTCAGCTATGAGTATAGCTGATGGTGTTGACGTAGATGATGGTGAAGGCAGATTTGAAACATATTTTAGTAAACAGGCTCGGAAAAAAGAACGAGGCTTTCAGAGAAAGCTTGTTGAAAGCAATACAGTTGGCGCACACCCTCCCAAAGCTGTCAGGTTAGATTTCCCTAACAACACTGATCAAGAGACCAAGTGTAACTGGTTTTTCGAAGCTAGTACAGACAACCTAGAGAAAACGATCAAGTTTGTCCACGATGAGGATAACTACGTCTTTGTGCCTAATGAATCAGCATTTATAGACAAACTTCTCACTCGTGAATATGCCAACATCAAACTCCGAGCAGCCCCACCAAGGGCACATAAAGTGCTTATTGTCATCTATAACGTCAACAAGCACTTGAATCCTCAATATCTGGTGTCAGAGCAAGTTGCAAGCCCTCGTTGACTTTCCAACGGTCTGATATTAGCTGAGTGGACTGGCCAGGGGACTCTGCCACGCTATATTCACTCCCGCGCAGCCCTCAACAGACGCTATTACATTGCATTGTACAGACCTCCTCAACATCGAGTAGTGTAGAATAAGTTCACAATTTTGCCATTATATTCCAAAGCTCATTTATTTGATTACCACTTTATTGTTCACCACAACTTACATTAGTCCCTTTTATATTATTATTTTATACTATAATTCTAACTTTAAAGAATTACCTTTATAGTACTACCTACTATCATATTCCCAAGCTCCATTATTTGATTATCACTTTATTTGTATTAGTCCCTTTTATATTGTCTCCTTTATTTTAGCTTAAAAAAAAACTACCTTAGCTCATTATTTTACATTTTTTAAATAATTCAGGTGCTATTTTTTAGCTTAAGACTATTTACTTTGTTTTATACTTAATTCTAACTATAGATTCACTACAAATCTTATGATTACAAGCATTGATCCTGATACCAACCTCTTATTTAATGACTTAAATGAATCAAACAGTTACTGTAATTACTACACTGCAGAACAATCAAAGGCACTTCTCAGTGCCAACAACAACATAACTATCTTTAATTACAATATCAGATCTTTAAGCAAGCATTACGATGACCTCATAGCATTACTAAATTCCTTACATGCCAATATGTCCATCATTACACTAACTGAAACCTGGCTAAAACCTGATAGTACAGATGTCTATGCCATTCCTGGTTACACAGCCATACACAACTGTAGGCCAGACCAACAAGGGGGTGGCACAGCCATATACTACTCAGACCAACTAGAATGTATCACTAATACTTGCACAAGGGATGAACATGGGGAATATATAATAGCCAAATTCAAATCCAAATACCACAAAAACCTCTCACATTGATAAAACATTTACAGAGTTCCACAGTCAAACATTAGCCAATTTAGTCAAAACCTAGGAAGTATGATAACTGATGCACGCATGAACAAAGATCACTTACTACTCTCAGATGACTTCAATATAAATCTCCTGCAAGACCAGGACCCACACGTTACTGAATTCACAACACACATGAGTAACTGTATGTTGCTACCAACAGTAACAAAACCTACAAGAGTTACAGAGACTAGTGTTTCCCTACTTGACCACATCTGGACCAACACCATATCCCCTTTAAAATCAGGCAATAATTACAGATAATACCACAGACCACTACCCTACTTTTCTCATAACAACTCTTGGTAAATTACCCCCAAGACACTACTAAAGTCACTTCAGACTTCACAATGAGGCAGCCATTAATAACTTCACAACAGCAGTAGCAAACATTGACTGGCACACTGAGCTAGAAATCTATACAGATATTGACGAATGTATTAATAATTTTCTAAAAAAGACCCAATACCTCTATAACAAGCACTGCCCTAAAAAAAACTAAACAGATGACAGCTAAGAGACTGAACAGTCCCTGGTTAACACCCAGCATTCTCAAATCCATAAATACAAAACACCAATATGAAAAACAGTACAGAATGGGTCACATAACCAGAGACCAAACAAACGTTACTCATCAATCCTAACCAGCCTGATAAGAAGGGGCAAAAAAATTGTATTATGAGAACAGATTATCCAACTTACGAGGTGATATAAAAAAAGACCTGGAAAACCCTATCAGAAATTCTAGGAACAAAAAGATATCACGAAATAGCGAAATAAAATTAGCAAAATCAGATGAACCCCAACTCCCACCAACAGAAACAGCAAACAGACTCAATGACTTCTTCTCCACTATAGGACAAAACCTTGCCAATAAAATCCCAAGCTCAGATACCCCACCAAATGACTACCTCACTGGCAACTACACGAACACACTGTTCCTAGCTCCGACTAACCCATACGAAGTCTCCCTTATTATCAACACGCTAAAAAATAAGGCAGGAGATTTAAATACCTTACCACCCTTTATATACAAAAAAGTGTCACAAGTGCTATCACCAATCATTGCAACACTCTTTAACAAATCCATTGAATCCTCCACCTTCCCTACAGTACTCAAAATAGCAAGGGTCACCCCGATCCACAAAGGAGGAGACCAAACAGAGTTGAATAACTATAGGCCAATATCCAACTTACACCCTCTCTCAAAAAATCTTCGAAAAATTAATTCATAAACGAATCTACTCCTACCTTATCTCCCAAAACATACTCAACCCCCCAAATTTTGGATTCAGGCCAAAAAAAAAAATACTAACGGTGCTATTATACACATGCTAGAACATATATACACTGCAATAGAGAAAAAAGAAGTCCCACTGGGGATCTTCATTGACTTACTAAAGCTTTTGATACAGTTAACCATGACTTGCTCCACGTAAAATTGTCACACTATGGTATAAGAGGGCACTCCCTCAACTCCCTTTAAGTCATACCTCAGCAACAGAAGCCAAAATTTTGTGTAATGCAAATGGAAGCAAACTCTTTGCACAACCAATTACAGTTGGTGCCCCACAGGGAAGTGTCCTTGGCCCTCTTCTCTTTCTCCTATACATAAATGACCTCCCAAATGCTTCGCAATTACTCAAACCTACACTTTTTGCAGATGACATACATACGTCTTCTCCCCACGAGCCCAGTCACGCTAGCCAATACTGTAAATACCGAATTACAGAAAATATCAAAACCTGGATGAGGACTAACAAACTTACACTAAACATTGACAAACCTACTTCATTCAGTTTGGTAACAGAGCTACAGATGTCCCTTTTAAAACATAATGATAAACGGATCACCTATCACAAAGCTAACAGAGGGAAAATTCTTAGGAATCCACCTTGATAATAGACTCAAATTTCATACACAATACAACAAATTTCTAAGAAAATTTCAAGACTGTAGGCATACTATCGAAAATTTGGTACTATGCTCCACAGTCAGCCCTCCTGGCCCTATATCAAATCTCTTATTTACCCCTATCTCACCTATGGAATTTGTGCATGGGGCTCAACAACAAGTAACCATCTCAGACCACTAATTACCAACAAAAGGCTGCAGTTAGAATGATAACAAATTCTCACTATAGGCAAACACACTCACCAATATTCAATACACTAAACCTATTCACCATACAAAACATTTATACTTATTACTGCACCTATACATACATAGAACACTTAAACTCTTTATATTAACCCTCCCCTCAAACATCTCCTTGCCAACCTCAAAGAACACAGACCATAACACAAGGACAGATCACTCTTTGATGTTCCTCGTGTCCATCCCCACACTATGAAAAACTCAATGCACATAAAAGGCCCTAAAAAACTGGAACTCATTACCTGTAAATATAAAAGAAACACTACCCGTTTAAAAATTCAAGTCTCTTCTCAAAGATCACTTACTCACCCAAAACCAAATAAATACGAATAAAATGAACCTTATAAATTGTATATCTTAAATGTTTCTCACAATTATATACATAAATGTTAAACCTAAATGTTAAACCTAAAACCCAATCTAACTTTATTATTTTTTAAATACACTACCTAACAGAATACTCCATTCTACTGAATGTACAACAATGCATACAACCATATGACCTGTCTTTGTAATACTCACTTGTGCTTTATAGTAATCTGTATACATTAAAGTTTTATCACTGTTGTCATCATTGCTTAGTTCATCTTAAGTTAATTTTAAGCCAGCCCGTAATGCTATGCATAGTATAAGTGGCTTTGGCATGCTGCTCTTATCTGTATTTTTTGTACCTCTGTATGTGTGCTCAAATTTTTAAATAAATAAATAAATAAATAAATAAGTGTCAACGTTGGGGCCACATTGCCAGGAAATGCCCATCTAAGTCACACTGGTGTGCAGTGTGTGCCAATGCTCATCCTTCTGAACGGTGTTATGATATGATCAAACAGCAACAGACTGTTGCTAAACAATGTATCAATTGTAAGACCTCAGGAGTCACAGCAGCTCATACTGACTGCAGTGTGAGGGCTGATTGCATCGCAGCCAACCGCACTTCACCCTGTACCCCTTATTATGACCCCCAGGATACTGGTACTGGAGTCTGAATAACTGGCTCATGCCTGCCCTCAGGACAATGGGGTTGTGCACATCACCTGGGGAGACGTCAAAAGACCCCCATCACGTCGGCTGTCAATAACAGACCTAGCGGAGTCAGCTGCAGTCAGCCACGAGGCTAGCTGACGGGACTTCACGTCTCCAGATGTTCCAAGTCTTGTCCTGTGGGTAAACCTGATGTAGCGCATAAAAGTACTGGAAACCACAACAATTTCTCCTGAAACAACAACTTGAACAAACACAAGGAAAGATGGTAGAGTGTCCAATAACAAAGAATTGTTTACAATCAGTGAAAGCAAGTATAAAAGGTTGCTGACAAGGTTGGTGGTGGTGTTCTTAATTACAGTAATGACGAATATAATACTTGTGTTGATAACTATAGTGGAGACATAATGAAGGCTATGTGTTCAATGGCTGTTAGTAATAGTGATGAGCGTAATATAAGTGGTGTGAGAGTGTGATGAGAGCGGTGGTGTCTATAATGTTAGTAATAGTGATGTAGCGTAATATAAGTGGTGTGCAGAGTGGATGAGGTTAACCACATAGACATTTATGTTGAATACAATACTGTTGATAAATGTAATTGAACACAATGTTGGTATTGGCGCTGGTGATGACAGTGGTAGTGTTGCGTGTAAAGTCGGGCTAGTGGAGGAGGGACTGTGAGTGGTTGTGTCACCTATCATCATTCACAGATAAAACAGCGGTAATGCTCTGGGTTACGAAGATTCCCACGAGGCTTCACAACTGGAGGTGCACTTACAAACGCATGGACAAGGGTAGCACTGTTTAGACATTGATAAGGTCTGCTATTTAAATGAACATTTTTTTCATTATGATGAGAAACTCAAGATGATCCCAGGACTACTATAATGGATCAAAAACTGTATAAACTTTCTATATTAAGCGGGAATATTGCATCACTTAGAAAAGGACTTCCTGACCTTTCATCATAAAGTAACCACCGAACCCATTGATGTTGTGTGTTACAAGAGTGCTAGAGTCCCTGAAAATTCCCAACCCCTAAATTACCATCATTTGTTGCTATAACCTCAAATCTACTAACTCTTGTGTTCTATATATTAAAAAAATCGCTTCCCCATCAACTTCTTGCACACAAGAAAAAAACAGAGGGGCTACAATATCACGGTGTTTGGATTTATATAGGAATTCTGTTACTCTCAACATATTTAACTTTGTATGCTCCTGCTGATAAATTTTATTATTTGGAGCTCACAACTTGTGCTTTTGAGCCTACTCTTATATGGCGATTACAATGCGAGACACAAAAGCATGCAAACTCAGTTTGGTAATCATATTGGCAATCAAACTGTTGTCACTTCTTAAACATGTCATGATAATGTCCAAATTGTAGGTGAACTTGAAACCCACACATATCTATGGAGGCGTCTTGATCTGTGCTGGGCTTCAACATTACTTCTGCCAGCTGTGAGTCATTCCATTGTAACAGAAATAGGTCTGTTCATTTCCCTAGGGTAACCTCAACTAGATAATTGGTAATACTATCCTTCCTGGTGGGATATTCAAACGGAAACGTTTTTATGTTCCCACTGATCAGCATGATGACTTTGTTGCACATGTGACTGACTGGTATAATTCCTATGAGTGTTCCTCTGTAGAGACCTTTAACCCTTTCAGGGTCCGTCAGTAGTATCTACGGCTTACGTTCAGGGTTCCAAACCGTAGATCTAACGCCATGAGCTCAGCTTCACTCTGATAATAACTGTGAGTGGTACATTTGGGCCTAGATATGAGAGAATACATCTATGTGGTATGTGTGCACCACATAAAACAGATCCTGCAGCACACTGTGTATAATGAGAGAAAAAAACTTAAATCATGATTTTTCGATTAAAACAGCAACTTTGCAGTGTTTTTGTATGTTTTTTATAGGTGTATTGCGATTTCTTGGTTCATTTGATAGGAATGGAAGACATATTACAGAAATGAGATGATTTTGATTGGTTTTAGGCACTGGAAATGGCTTGGAAACTTAGCTCAAAGTAGGCGGAAATGTTAATTTTGCCGATATTCAAGAGTAAACAAACGACCTCACACGTCTAATACACGTCAGTGGTGGGTCTAATATACATTCACAAATATGGTGATGATATTTATACAATTATTACAGTATTGCATAAAACAGTAAATTCTTCTATTTTTGGTGTACTAAAATTTCATTATGTGAATAAAAAATCAAAATGAATTTATTTGTAAAGCCTCAAAACATAACTAATGAACAGAGCGGAAAACGTTAGTTTAGTGCCAGGAATGCCTACATTGTTTATTCTGGGACCTATTTTGAAATTTGGAATATTTTGAACTTTGTGTAAAATTGGCCAAATTAACAATTTCGTTCACTTTATTTTGTTGTTGAAAACCAGTTGGATGGGCTATTTCTTGTGCTCATCGGATAGAATAGAAGTAATACTAGTAAATAGCTAAGAATTTGGTTGATTGGAATAAATGTATTTGCCCTAAAATGGGAGTCAAAGTCGGGCAAAATCGCCGATTCGTAATGTCGCTGACACATCAAAATTCGCGAGTGCATTAATTTCGTCAATTTCACCAAAATTTGTACTTTTTGTTTTTTATCCTTCCACAAAAAGATTCTCTACGATTTCTAAAGAAAAATTAAACAAATTTTTTGCGGTTTGAAAATTCTTGGGACACTGGTGCGTGACTCCAGATTTGGGCCTCCCCCCCATTGGACCCTGAAAGGGGTTAACAATGATCTTGTGAGCAGTATTCAGAACCTCCTTAGAAGCCGCCACTGAACCCCTTGGTACTCTAAAACCAAACAAACTTCCATAATTAAGCGTACCTCCTTCAAAACCATACTTATTACAATGATTCTAAACTTCGTACACTGAAACGTACTGCTTGCAGACTAGGGCCTAGCTATAGAAAACATCGTACCCCCTGGAATGCTGAGGCTCTTCCTCAAATGCCCTTGCTGCTGCCAGAGAGGAGTATGACAGAGCTGCGGCAAACAGACTCGGGAAAAATTTTGTCAATGGTCTTAATGCTCACACCCCCACTTAGCCGAGATGTGGGAACATAAATAGGAATAAGGGTAGACGAAACTGGGCAGGATCGCGCACCTCATCCCTTACATAGGGCGAATGTAGTTATCATTGCTGGGCTGTACATCTAGCTATGTAAATCTTCCAGTAACCACAGGCAAAATTAAATGACAAATATGATGCAAGGGAGAGACTTGTTTCTTTATGCTGCAAGGCAGTTGATTGCAACATTCCTTTCACTAATTATGAACTTGATGCAGCACTAACTAAGGGCAACTCCACGTCACCTGGTGAGGATGTATTACTTACAACATACTCAGATTGCTGTGTCGAGTACAGGTAATCCATTACTTGTGATTATATATCATGAGCTATGTAAATGGGGAGCTCCTCAATCTTGGACCAATGCCTCATCATTCCAATTCCTAAGCCCAATCAACAAAATGCATTTCGCCAATATCTCTTACTAGCTTGCTTGGTAAAAACATTGAGAGTATGATTCTTAATCGTCTCTTGTACAGAAATCATACAATTTTGGTCTCCCCGGTACAGGTTTCATGCATGGAAGGAGCATGCATCATTGCATACGCCCACATTTCTCAATTGGCACACTGACAGCTCATACACTACCTTCCTTGACCTTAAATTGCCTTTCGATGTAGCCAACTGCATGTAAGCATTAGTGAACTTGCCAGAATGGATGTTGGAGGATGGCTTCTCGCTGGATTAAAGGCTACCCTGTCATACAAACAGAAAATCGTCTGTGTTGTTCCAGGGACATAGAAGTGTAACTAAAGCGACTTTGAATTAGGAAACCAACAGGGGGGTGTGCTCAGTCCCACACTGTTCAATATTTAATTAATGCATTACTTAATGCTATGCATAGTCAGCCCCCATTCATTATGTGATTAGTTTTGCTGATGATATTAATGATTCACACCACCGGATTCTCCAATACCAAAACATTCTTAATATGTACTAGCCTCGTCGTCAGGACCTGGGGTTGATAATCTATACTGATATAAAACAAAGATACTCATGGCTTCCTCCTCGACAGAGGAGGCACAGTTCGTCAGGATCCAGTTGCATGAAGGGTCTCTTTCTAGAATTTGTAAGCAGATACAGGTATCTAGGCTTTGAGGTTCCCTACTTGGACCTGTTTTAACAAGACTTTGTTGCCAATACCAAAGAGAAGAATAAGAGCACTTAGAGTTGTGGCTGGGTTTCACCCCTGTGTATGGTGCTAATGTTAATATTGTGAAAATGATGTAATCTTGCTTATATTAGTTCATTGGTTGATTATGCTGCGCCCTACTTGCTCTTGTGTCTGACTGGAAGCTTGGAGGCTGGAAAAACTGCAGAACGAAGCAATGAGGATCATTTTAGGATGCCTCGTACTGCCAAAATTTTAAATATGCAAAAAGAACCTTGATATTTCCAAGCATCAGAATCGTGTTACTGAAAGAAATATCCTAATTGGGGGTTAATATGCTCAGGCAAGCTCATTCAAACCCTGCACAGAAGCCCTCCAACTTCTCAGCATGCAGTGAACACTCTCCAGATGGATCGAAAAAACTGGACGACCTCCGGCATGAATCAGATACATGAATCTAGTTCAAGTAAGGCAACGCGGCACTTCTCCGCTCCATGGATATTACCCTTTCCAAAATACCATTTCCTCCATTTACCCACAAACTATTCTTAAATCCAACAAAACTTCGCCTTGAAGCAAAACATGATGCCTTAAAGCCTGTATTGATTAACTTAGTCACACAGCACCACTCTGCAAATTATTTCGCTGATGGTTCTGTTCACCAATCCTGGTGCAGCTGGTAGTGCTGCTGTTGTCGTTACAGAGTGATGGCTCTCTTAAGAAATTGGAGCACGCATCAATAATTGGGCCTCTACCCTTCTGGACAGAACTGTTTGCATACTCCTTGCACTGAAATGCATCTAGATTGACAGTTTAATTGTAACTGATTCCTGTCCATCCATAAATGCTCTCAACTCATTAACATAAATTGTGGCATTGCTTGTGTCAGAAGCCAGACACAGTTTGGGTAGGATTGTGGACAGTGGAGTCGAGTGCACATGCTGTGGATTCCATCTCACATGGGTCTTCAGATGCATGTTAGAACTGATAAATTGGCTAAGCTGTCTTGCTTTAAAGAGGGAGTAGATTACAATCTTGGCCTGTCAGGTAGGAGTTTGAGAACAATAATACGAAAAGAACTTCTACTGATTTTATGGACTTAAGGCTCAGGGAGATTGACACCAGTGAGTCATTTATCATCACTCTATCATGCAGGAGGAGCCACATGTCTATGGTGCATCCAACAAAATAAGCAACTCTTGGATGTCACACTACTGCCCGGCTCAGCTGGGTTACAAGTATTCTTTGGCAGTTAAAGCACCACCACAGTGTAGACCAACGAAATGTAACTTTGCCAGATTGGACTATTGTCACACCTGCGTCATTATGTACTGGGTGTGATAAAATTAATGAATTTAGAAAACAGAACTCACTCAGGAAATGTTCAAGAAATGGCAAAGTATTTTATCCACAGTGGTATATTGCAGACTTCTGGAGAGAAATACCCTGACCTTTGCTAAGCTGGAAATAAAGCATTACCACATGTGTGCGTGTGGTGTGTGTGTGTGTGTGTGTGTGGTGTGTGTGTGTGTTGTGTGTGTTTGTTGTGTGTGTGTGTGTGTGTGTTGTGTGTGTGTGTGTGTGCATTCAACCTAAGTTGAGATGGCAGGGGCGAGTCCAAGCTCCTGTGTGTTTACTGTGAGAGAGTTCCGGGGGTCAACGCCCCCGGGGCCCGGTCTGTGACCAGGCCCTCCTGGAGTGGACCAGAGCCTGATCAACCAGGCTGTGCTGTGGGCCTGCACGCAACCAAGTACGAGCCAAGCACGGCGATCAGGAACTGACTTTAGGTGCTTGTCAGTGCGTGTGGTGTGTGTGTGTGTGTGTGTGTGTGTGTGTACTACTAGTTGTACTCACCTAGTTGAGGTTGCAGGGGTCGCGTCCAAGGCTCCTGGCACGCTCTTCACTGTCGCTACTAGGTCCACTTCCCTGAACCTGCGCTTTATCGTACCTCTGGCTTAAAGCTATGTATGGATCCTGACTCCACTTACTACACTTCCAAACTATTCATCTGACTACTCTGTGGCTGAAGAAATACTTCCTAACATCCTTTGATTCATCTGTGTCTTCAAACTTCAACTGTGTCCCTTGTTTACTGTGTCAGTCTCTGGAAATCTGTCTTTGTCCACCTTGTCAATTCCTCTCAGTATTTTGTAAGTCGTTATCATGTCCCCCCCTATCTCTTCCTGTCCTCAGTGTCTCAGGATGATTTCCCTTAAACCTTTCCTCATTGGACCCCCTCTTAGCCCCGGGATAGTCTTGTGCAAACCTTTGCACTTTCTTAATTTTTTTACATGCTTGGGGGTGGGGGTTCCCAAAACTGGGCCCATCCCCAACATGGGCCCTAACGTACACGGTTTTCAGGGTCCTGTGTTTCCCTTTTTTAAATGTCAGAATGTGTTCTGAGGTTTGCTAGGGCCCATTCTGCAGAGTTATTGGTTGATGTGGCTTCAGGAGATGTGCCTGGTGTTAACTACCCCAAGATTTTTTTCCTTGGTGGGTTTGTAGTCTCTGCCCCCCTAGCTTACTCCGTTGGGGCCTTCTTTCCCCTTCCCCCATCTTCATGACTTTGCATTTGGGGTGGGTTGAACTCGGAGCAATTGCGGCCAGGTCGCACCCTGCCCGATCCCTTTTGTTCTGCCGGGGCTTCGTGAGTGAATTCTTTCATAAAAAACTTCAGTCTCTGAAAACAGGGACACCGAGTTTTTCCCTTCCCGTCTGTGTGTGTGTGTGTTTTATGTCGAGCGGCTTTGCTGTCAGGAGTTTATTTGGTATCTTTTTTCTAGTTTAATTGTACAGTTATGTTACTCTTAATACTACACTTTGTCACTGAACTTAACTGCTTTAAACTCCACAACTTGCACCTGTGCTGGAACACATTAAAATCACTAAGTGTGTGTTAGTAGTCTTGAAGATGCGATATTAATAATAATGGTAATAACACAATAACATAAATATGAGATGTTTTTCCAGTTGGCTTGATGGAGTGGACATAAACCATTCGTGTCCGGATTGCTAACAACAACAACTGCTTTGTTTACAAAACTCAGCGAACCTTCTACACTCTCATGTGCTCATGTACTCATCTTGTTTACTCACCTCTCACTCTACATTAAAACTAAAAATATTTTAAGGTAAGTAATGAGTGTACTGTATATGCATTTTATTGCTCAAGGGCACTTTAAATGCCTAGTATATAATGTGTGAGTAGGGTAGCCAGATGGAGGTTACATACCTACCACACTGATACGAACCTACCTTACTATTCACCTTGCACCCTATAGTAAGACCATTAAGACTACAAATATTTTAAGGTAAGTAATGAATGTACTGTATATGCATTTTATTGCCTAGGGCACTTTAAATGCCTAGTATATAATGTGTGAGTAGGGTAGCCAGATGGGGGTTACATACCTACCACACTTTGATACAAACCTACCTTACTACTCACCTTGCACCCTATATTAAAACCATTAAGACTACAAATATTTTAAGGTAAGTAATGAGTGTACTGTATATGCATTTTATTGCTCTAGGACACTTTAAATGCCTAGTATATAATGTAATGTTCACTCGAGGAGAAACAAAGCCAAACTGACTCATGACGGCTGCACGAGGAGGCATGCAGGTGGACAGGTTTGGTACGCGGGACGAAACACAGGGCACAGTGAGAAATTCAGGACAAAATTTAGCTGAAAAAAACAGTTCTAAACTCAAAGCGTACATGTTACAAGTATGGCCATACCCGTTTTATTTTTTAATAGGATATGCCCCTTTATTTTATAATATACATGTTAAGGTTAATATTAATGCTAATACTGTATTATATTATGTTTTGTTAGGCTTTAATATTCTTATTTCCATGTATTGGGAAACCGCTAGGTTTAAGTGCCGGTTAGCAGCTCAGGTACTGAGGTCTTCCTCAGTCACGTGACCAACCTGACGTCGGCTTACCACTCAGTGGTACTGTCAGTAGGTTCACCACCCTTGCTCTGAGTAGCTTTACAGCACTCACTGAGAGTAGGTCCTTCACACTCACTCTGACTAGCACTCCCACTTCTAGTCCGGGCTTGCATAGCCAAGGGAGCATACCTCACTCAGTTATTCATTGACCTCTCATAAGAGACATGTCAAGTTCTCTCTTGTGGTTGTTTTTCTTTCATGATTAACTTCCTTTCTTAAGCTTGTTACTTTCGAGTTATTTATACTCTAGCTAATTAATCTTTCAGTCGACTGAACAAGCCTTGTGGGTTAATTTGTGGTCTATGCTATTCTAAGTCATGCTGGATGGGACTGAGACTAAGTCCGTCACTTACGAGTTCTGGTATATTCTGAATTGATAGTTCAGCTAAGTCGTTATAACCATTGTAAGTTACTTTGTGGATAAGTCTTAATAACCATTATAGGTGCATATTATTGGTGAACTTAGTACAAAGCTCGACCTCAAGAGGCTCATTTATTCATATCAATGTACTGGTACGTGCCAAGAGAAATGTAAGAGTTAAACTCTTGTTTTATGTTAATCCTAATTTTATATCATACAGTAAGCTTTAGTTATTTGTTTCATAATCCTGAATTCTTATTAAAAGTTATTGTTACAAAACCGTAAACAGGCCATATGTTCAACAAGAATGCTACCTTAACTCTCTACCATACCATTAGAGAAGGTTAAGAAGACGAGTTTTGTAACAGTACGATACTCAGGGTGGAAGAAACTCGGGGTTCCACTGTAATTATTAATGAGACGTCAGTAGGATTTGTTGGTGCTATATATAGAGTATGTGGGCAATTACCAGTGAGGTAGTCTTGTGGCTGAGTATTTGCTTTTGGGATTTTGCCTGTTAGTTTTGTTTCTATAGTAGTGTCTATAGGTTGTACAGCGGAACCTCTGTTTTCGTTTACCCTGGTTTTAGTCGAATTTGATTTTTGATGACTTTTTTCATCAAAATTTTGTCCCAGTTTTTGTTCATCACCTCAGTTTTTGTCGAGTTGACAGTGGTCCGTTGTACCAAATGCGTCCGCCCATGCCCACACAAAGCATCCCACATGTTCTGAGTCAGTCTGGCTTTTTTTCTCATCGGTAGAGGGTGGTAGAGATGGTGGTAGAGATAACCTCTCCTCCCTCTCCCCTCCTTGCCGACTTCCATATGCCAACATGAGTATTCAATAAAGGTAAAAGTGATGTTAAATGTTCATTTATCCATTTCATTAGTCCTTTATATTTATTTCTCATTGTTTTCCGTATGTAAAACTATAGTTATTCTCTATAAATGTATTTTTTGTTAATACTTTTGGGTGTCTGGAATAGATTAATTGGATTTACATTATTTCTTATGGGAAATATTGCTTCAGTTTTCATCGAATTCAGTTTTCGTCAGACTTTCTGGAATGAATTAATGATGAAACCGAGGTTCCACTGCATGCGTGGTTCGTCAGGTTATGCTACATTAGTCTCTCTGTTTCTAGATAGTTTTCTAGAGCCCAAAATTTCAGAGAGAGTTTTCCAGGTCTTTCTCACATCACTATTATTTCATTAAATCTGTTTACATAATACATTTGTTTGGACTGTCATATTAGATTATTAAGTATTGAGGTGTATTGTTTAGTTAGTTCTTTTGTTATTAAGCCCTGTCTGAATTGGTTTTCATGAATATGTTGTTTATCGATGGATTTAAGTATAGCCCCTCCTTACTAAGCAACTACATGAACCCACGTAGACCACAAAATGACCCAAGAATACTAAGAATGTAACCCAAAACTTGACAAAAATAGAAGATCTAAGGAAGACACCCCTGCTAACCCAAACACTGCCTCCGCTGCCAGACAACCACTTAACCCAAGCTCCGAGAAAACAAGCCTTCTCCATTGCTACACAGTATCTACTTCAGTGATACTATGAAAGGATATCGCAGAAGAAACAACATCAGTAATAAAAGAATAACAGCAAGGACCTAGAACTCAAACTTGTCTACCCAGCAGGACGCCGGTGTATCATCAACCCCCTCACCGCCGCCCCCCGGGGAACACCAACAACAAACAAACATGGCTGACTCCCCCTCCAACTCCACTCCCTTCAAAGGATTCACCCATGATTACTCAGGTATGATTATTCCTGACAATATCAAGGACTAAAATCGTTGCTCTAGAAAACGAAATCAAAGATATCAAAGGCAACACTCGAGCGACGAGAATCCAAGATAACCAATTTCGAGAAAAAAGACCCAAAAACCTTGAAGATAAGATTACATCGGGAAGTGTTGACCACAGAAAATACTCTGAAAGCAGCTATAGCCAGTCACACCGAAACAAAAAACTACAATAAATATGAAGGTTGAAGAAGCAACCCAAGGACTGGAATCAGAACATGCACACTCGACTAAATAAATACCTTGATTTCCAAGCGACAAAACTGAACAAGATAAGTTGTCTGATGCAGTTTATAAACAGTCCACACATTCCAAGTGACTAACACAAGTCAGTGCAAAGAAACTGCTGTCAGGATAATACAGAACCACGTACAAGTCATCGTGCAAAAAAATGAAATAAAAAGAAACACATTTGTTAGGAAAACCAGGAAGTAAACACAGTATAATGATCAGACTTCATTCTTACGATAAAAGAAAGGACCTAATTAAATCAGCAATTACAATAAAAAATGGATGTACATAAGAGTGTCTAACAAGAAAACGTCAAAACCTTCTGTCCAGGTTGAGAAAACTTAAACAGGAAAACAAAATACATCGGGTGTTTCACGCAAGATGGGAAAATACTAGTAAGGAAAACATCAACAGGACAACAATATACTATCTCAAACAAAACACGATTTCTCTACCTTCCTTAGAAAAAGCTGTCATTTCTGTAACAGATTAGATAAGTGCCCTTAATCATATATACGTGTGGTGCATATAGTGTACCTTACTTTTATATTGTGCATTATTATTTTTATTATTTTTTTCATCAAAAGCAAATGCTAACTACCTCCAATATTTTTTACTTCTTTCTTACTGCTATTAATTGCTCATAAATTTTATGTTACAAGTCAAATCTTACCCCCAAATTAATTATTATTCTTTTTTTCTTACCTGTCCATTTAATTTTGTTTACCACTACTTGTTTTTTTAGTCAATTTTTATTGTGTGTGCATTAGTGTATATTCCAATTTTTTTTTTGCAAGTACCAAACTATCTTTGGGTAGCTAGTACCAACTCCTCATTTTTTTTTTTACTTTTTATTGTGCAATAAACTCCCTCAACTTATTTAATATTACAAATCAGATCTTACTCCTAAACCAATATTATTTCATAGTGACTATCTGTCCATTTAACTTGTTTACCATTATTTTATTGTAGTCCTTATATATTTTTTTTTCCTTTATTTTAGCTTTTTTAAAACTACCTTAGCTCATTATTCACAATTTTTTAAAATAATCAAGGTGCTATTCTCAGGTGCTAAAGTTAATAAGTTCACTATTTTGCCATTTTTACTCCAAAGCTCATTTATTTGATTACCCCTTTATTGTTCACCAAACTTATATTAGTCCCTTTTAAATTATAATTTTATATTATAATTCTAACTTTAAAGAATTACCTTTAAAGTACTACCTACTATCATATTCCAAACTCCATTATTTGATCATCACTTTATTGTTCACCACAAATTATTTTTTGTCCTTTTATATTGTCTCCTTTATTTTAGCTTTAAAAAACTACCTTAGCTCATTATTTTTTCATTTGTTAAATAATTCAGGTGCTATTTTTTTTTTTAGCTTTAGAAAATTTTTCTTTATTTTTTACTTAATTCTAACTATAGATTCACTACAAATCTTATGATTACAGCATGTCTGATACCAACCTCTTATTTAATGACTTAAATGTTCAAACAGTTACTGTAATTACTACACAGCAGAACAATCAAAGGCACTTCTCAGAGCCAACAACAACATAACTATCTTTAACTACAATATCAGATCTTTTAAGCAAGCATTATGATGACCTCCTAGCATTACTAAATTCCTTGCAGCCAATATGTCCATCATTACACTAACTGAAACCTGGCTAAAGCCTGATACTACAGATGTCTATGCCATTCCTGGTTACACAGCCATACACAACTCTAGGCCCGACCAACAAGGGGGTGGCACTGCTATATACTACTCAGACCAACTAGAATGTATCACTAATCTTGCACAAGGGGTGAACATTTGGGGAATATATAATAGCTAAATTCAAATCCAAATACCTACAAAAACTCTCACAGTGATAACATCTACAGAGTTCCACAATCAAACATTAGCCAATTTAGTCAAAACCTAGGAAGTATGATAACTGATGCACGCATGAACAAAGATCACTTACTACTCTCAGGTGACTTCAATATAAATCTCCTGCAAGACCCGGACCACACGTTATGAATTCACAAAACAAAGAGTAACTGCATGTTGCTACCAACAGTAACAAACCTACAAGAGTTACAGAGACTAGTGTTTCCCTACTTGACCACATCTGGACCAACACCATATTCCCTTTAAAATCAGCATAATTACAGATAATCCACAGACCACTACCCTACTTTCCTCATAACAACTTTTTGGTAAAATACCCCAAGACACTACTAAAGTCACCTTCAGACTTCACAATGAGGCAGCCATTAATAACTTCACAACAGCAGTAACAAACATTGACTGGCACACTGAGCTAGAAATCTATACAGATATTGACGAATGTTTTAATAATTTTTTAAAAAAGACCAATACCTTTTAACAAGCACTGCCCTAAAAAAACTAAACAGATGACAGTAGAGATGAACAGTCCTTGGTAACACCCCAGCATTTCAATCCATAAATACAAAACACCGATATGAAAAACAGTACAGAATGGGTACATAACCCGAGACCAAACAAAATGTTACTCGTCAATCCTAACCAGCCTGATAAGAAAGGGGAAAAAAATTGTATTATGAGAACAGATTATCCAACTTACGAGGTGATATAAAAAAGACCTGGAAGACCCTATCAGAAATTCTGGGACAAAAAAGATATCACGACATAGCGAAATAAAATTAGCAAAATCAGATGAACCCCAACTCCCCCCAACAGAAACAGCAAACAGACTCAATGATTTCTTCTCCACTATAGGTCAAAAAACCCTTTCCAATAAAATTCCAAACTCAGATACCCCCCCCAAATGCTACCTCACTGGCAACTACCCGAACACACTGTTCTATCTCCGACTACCCATACGAAGTTCCCTTATTATCAACGCACTGAAAAACAAGGCAGGAGATTTAAATACCCTTACCCCCCTTTATATACAAAAAAGTCACAAGTACTATCACCCAAACATTGCAACAATCTTTAACAAATCCACTGAATCCTCCACTTCCCTACAGTTCTCAAAATAGCAAAAGGGTCACCCCGATCCTAAAGGAGGAGACCAAACAGAGTTGAATAACTTAGGCCAATATCCAATTTACACCCTTCTCAAAAATCTTCGAAAAATTAATTCATAAACGAATCTACTCCTACCTCATCTCCCAAAACATTCTCACCCCTGCCAATTTGGATTCGCCTAATAAAAATACTAATGATGCTATTATACACATGCTAGAACATATATACACTGCAATAGAGAAAAAAGAAGTCCCACTGGGGATCTTCATTGACTTACGTAAAGCTTTTGATACAGTTGACCATGACTTGCTCCACGTAAAGTTGTCGCATTATGGTATTAGAGGGGACTCCTCAACTACTCAAGTCTTACCTCAGCAACAGAAGCAATATGTGTATGCAAATGGGGAAAGTCTTCCCCACAACCCAATTACAGTTGGTGTCCCACAGGGAAGTGTCCTTGGCCCTTTCTCTTTCTCCTATACATAATTTACCTACCAAATGCTTCGCAATTTCTCAAACCCACACTTTTTGCAGATGACAAATACATACGTCTTCTCTCACCCGAGCCCAGTCACGCTAGCCAATACTGTAAACACCGAATTACAGAAAATATCTACCTGGATGGGACTAACAAACTTACACTAAACATTGACAAAAAAACCCACTTCATTCAGTTTGGTAACAGAGCTACAGTTTTACCTCTTAACATAACGATAAACAGATCACCCATCACAAAGCTAAAGAGGGAAAATTCTTAGGAATCCACCTCGATAATAGCTCAATTTCATACATATACAACAAATTTCTAAGAAAATTTCCAAGACTGTAGGCATACTATCGAAGATACGGTACTATGTTCCACAGTCAGCCCTCCCGGCCCTTTATTTACTCTCTTATTTACCCCTATCTCACCTATGGAATTTGTGCATGGGGCTCAACAAAAAATTAACCCCTCTCAGACCACTAATTACCCAACAAAAGCTGCAGTTAGAATGATAACAAAATTTTCACTACAGGCAAAAACCACTCCACCAAAATTAAAAAACTCAAACCCACTCACCATACAAAACATCCATAAATTATTATTGTACCTATTACATACATAGAACACTTAACTCTGATATTAACCCTCCCCTCAAAAATCTCCTTGCCAACCTCAACAGAACACATGACCATAAACAAGGCACAGATCACTCTTTGATGTTCCCCGTGTCCATCTCACGCTATGCAAAAACTCAATGCACATAAAAGGCCCTAAAATCTGGAATTCATTACCTGTTTAAAAATAAAGAAACACTACCGTTTATAAATTCAAGTCTCTTCTCAAAGTTCACTTACTCACTCAAAACCAAATAAATACTGAATAACTGAACCTTATAAATTGTATATCCAAAATGTTACTCACAATTATATCACATAAATGTTAAACCTAGGACCCAATCTAACTTTGTTATTTTTTTTAAATACACTACACTCCATTCTACTGAATGTACAGCAATGCATGCAACCATATGACCTGTCTTTGTAATACTCATTTGTGCTTTATAGTTATCTGTTTACAATAATGTCTTATCACTGATTTCATCATTGCTTAGTTAATCTTAAGTTAATTTTAAGCCAGCCCGTAATGCTATGCATATAAGTGGCTTTGGCATGCTGCTCTTACCTGTATTTTTTTTGTACCTCTGTATGTATGCTAAAATTTCTAAATAAATAAATAAATAAATAAACATACTTGTTTACTGATGCCTCGGACATATGATGGGCTCTCTGACCAGTTTGCATGCCTAAATAATGTATATTAGAACTGATTTCCTCTACATTAGGGCCCCACTTATAAGGCAGGTTAGGTTCCAGGATATCGCCGAAAAGCAGACATCGCCGGAAAGCAGAATGTCATTTTTTCCACTTATAAATGCATATAATTGCCAGACAACAAGTTTACACTAACTTATGTTAAGTTAGTAATAGAACTAGGCATTAAAAACACAATAAAAAGTAAAATACATGCACAGTACATTCATTACTTACCTTAAAATATTTGTAGTCTTAATGTAGAGCGAGAGGTGAGTAGTACTTACAGTGGACCCTCGGGTAACGGCATTAATCAGTTCCAAAGATCTTGCCTTTAACCGATTTGGACGTTAGCCAAATTAATTTTCCCCATAAGAAATAATGGAAATCCAATTAATCTGTTCCAGACACCCAAAGTACAGTGGTCCCTCGCTTTTCGTAGTTCTCGGCAATCATAAATTTCGCCAATCATAGGGGTATTTTCATATAAACATGGACTCGCTTTTCATAGGTTGACTCGCGAATAGTAGTTCGTCCGGGACGCGTACGTACGGTGTGAGCCGGGGCGGCCTCCCTACCCAGCCAATCTGGGATTGTTTACCAGTGAGTGAAGGTCCCCTCAAGTGCTCCTACGAAATATTTCATAGTATTCCACTCATTTTAGTGCTTCCAATTACTAAATAAGCTACCATGGCTCCAAAGAAATCTCCTAATGCCAAACCTGTGGTAAAGAAGGTGAGAAATATGTACAGTGACAAAGTCTTGGGCCATTTTCGGGAAGTGTTAAAGAGACGCCAGAAACAGAGCTCTCTCCACAGTTACTTTGCTAGACAGGACTAGAGTGACTCTCAAGGTGGTCCTAGTGGCATTAAGAAACAGAGAAGAGAAGCAACCCCAGAGAAGCAATTGGTACCTGAGGTGTTGCTGGAAGGGGATTCCCCTTCCAAACTGTAAACAATCCAATCTCTCTCCTCCTCCAGTCTCCCATACACTAAGAAGAATCTCCAATAAAGGTAAGTGTTATGCTGTTAATGTTTCATTCATCATTTCCCATTGTATTGTTTATGTACTATATGTATATTTCATGGAAAATTATTTTTTTTGTTTTAATACTTCTGGGTGTCAGGAACGGATTAATTGTATTTACATTATTTCTTATGGGGAAAAGTGATTCGCAAATCGTAAATTTCGTTTATAGTAACGGCTCCAGGAACGGATTAATTATGAAAAACGAGGGACCACTGTATTTAACAAAATAATTTTTTTACATGAAATATACATTTCCCTACACAGAACACACCGCCAACATGGCCGACACGGCTGAACGTGTGGTGGGCTAGCTGCGGGATTTTCAAGGATAGTTCCTGTTCCAAGGGGCTGACCAGGGCACGACTGAGCAGGACTCCGTGTGAATGCCTTGAGAAGATTCCAGAGCAGTGAGAGGGCTTCCCAGTGCATCGTTTCAGTGTAAATCATGGAAGTATTGTGCAGTTTGTGAGAGTTGGATGAGGTGAGAGTACCCAGGTTGGGACCAGGCAGTGCCTCCCCCCATGCTGCCAGGGGGAGGGGGCTGAGTGTGTGGGGGGGGATGAAGCAAACATTGTTGGTTTTGGCAAGTCACATGCCCATATCTTTCATGATGTGCATGGGGAACGAATGAATGCTGTGTCTGTTGTAGGCAGGACAGTGTGAACAACAGTGCAAAATCAGTGTGCAGGGAAGTGCCCCTTGCCCACCCACCCCCCAGGCCTTGCCTCGTGTGTAGTAAACAATGACCCTCTCATAACCGCTCGCCCTCGCGCCTCAACCATTCAACTCCCCCGCCTCACCCACCCAACTCCCAGCGCCACCACAACTGTAGAGGGTATGTTTTTCCCTCCCAACCCATGCCAGCGATGGCACTGCAGGGACAGCACCATGGAATTCGACCGCAAGACAGCTGTCAGGTGTGCCACAGGCAGTGTGCACTTAAGTTCTTCAAGCTTCAACATCCTTGCACACGGTGGGTGTTTGGGCACCCGGAGGGCCCCAGGTGGCAACAATCAACAGCCCCTCCCAGCAGACTTAGGTGACAGCTGCCATGCCTTCACCTTTACAGAGGGCCTGGGATCTTCAATCAACTTGGCATCCACCAGGACGCTGACACGTCTCCAGGGCGGCTCTCCCTTGGGCTGCTAGCAGAGTTGCTGGCCTCTTCGACCTCTTGGGGAGGGTCGATGGTGCTCCTGCAAACAACAGATCTCGGGGCAACTTGCTGCTGTTTGCAATGGCTGTCTTGCCGAGGAGGGATAGGCACCCAGCAACGTCTGTTGGCAATGGATGAATTTCCTACAATGTTTGTTAACTGATCATTACTTTGAAAATTGTTCATGATTGTAATCGTGTGTTCACGATTCATTACCTTTGAAACTTGTCATGATTGTAACCAGCTCTACCTGGAGGTCATTACTTTTGTCAATTCTCATTATTGTAACCAGATCTAGTTCATTACCTTTGTAATTAGTCATGAGTGTGACAAGTTCTACCTGGAGCTCATTACCTTTGTATTTGGTCACGATTGTGACCAGATCTAGTTCATTACCTTTGTAACTTGCTCAGCTATCAAAACTTTGGAGTCCAGTCCCTGGACCAACTATGTACCTCTGTAATCTTTTGACTACCGCCCACAGGATGGGTATGGGGTGCATAATAAACATATTAAACTAACTAACCTACACAGAAAACAATGAGACATGCACAATAAATAATACTGAAATGACACTTACCTTTATTGTGGACTTACTGATGAGTGATGACACTAGAGGAGGGGATTTGATGGATGTGTACTATTGTTTGGAAGGGGAATCTATTTCCATAAAGACTTCAGGTAACAAGTTCTTTTCTGGGGTTACCTCCCTTCTTTTTTTTTTAATGCCACTAGGACCAGCTTGAGAGTCACTGGACCCCTGTCGCACAAAATATCTGTCCAGAGAGCTCTGTTTCTGGTGTCTCCTTAAGATTTCCCTAAAATGGGACACAAAGTGTCATTGTACATGTTGCCAATATGGCTTGCAACAGCTGTGTCAGGATAATTTTCATCCACAAACGTTTGCACTGCAACCCACTTTTCACAAATGTACTTGATTTTTGACGAAGGCAACTTCCTCAATCTATCTTCTTCCTCCTCTGAAGCACATTCCTGAGCTGTGATCGGTTGCTGTTGCACCTGAAGCTCTTGCAGCTTTGTAGTGGTTAGCTCTTCATCATCGTCCTCCACCAGCTCTTCCACATCCTCGCCACTAACCTCCAACCCCATGGACTTCCCCAATGCCACAATAGATTCCACAACTGGCATAGGCTCCTCAGGATTAGTCCCAAACCCTTCAAAATCCCTCTCTTGTACACATTCTGGCCACAATTCTCTCCAAGCAGAGTTCAAAGTCCTGCAAGTCACTCCCTCCCAAGTCTTACCTATAAAGTTTATGCAACTGAGGATACTGAAGTGATCTTTCCAGAACTCTCTTAGGGTCAATTCAGTGTCTGAGGTCACTTCAAAGCACTTTTGAAACACTGCTTTGGTGTAGTTTTTTGAAGTTTGAAATGACCTGCTGGTCCATGGACTGGAGGAGAGGAGTGGTATTAGGAGGCAAAAACTTCATTTTGATGAAGCTCAGCTTCCCCACAATTTGCTCTTGCAAGTCGCGAGGATGAGCAGGAGCACTGTTCATTACCAGGAGGCACTTCAGTGACTATTTGTTTTCCAGGAGGTATTTTTTTCAGAGTGGGGCCAAACACATCACGGAACCAATCTAGGAAAATGTCCCTAGTGACCGATGCCTTACTGCTTGCTCTCCACATCACACACAATTTAGTCTTGATGACATAGTTTTCCTTGAACACTCGGGGAGTCTCAGTGTGATACACGAGTAAAGGGTTCACTTTGCAATCCCCACTAGCCTGCCTTTCATAGGCTTGTCCTGGAAGTGCCTTTTCCTCCTGAGTAATGTAGGTCCTGTTTGGCATTTTCTTCCAAAACAGGCCTGTTTTGTCACAATTGAACACTTGTTGGGGTTTTAATTTTTCAGCCTCTATGTACCCCTTAAAGTCCTGCACATATTTTTCAGCTGCTTTTTTGTCAGAACTGGCAACCTCACCATGCCTTTCACACTGTGTATGCCACTACGATTCTTAAATCTCTCAAACCAACCTTTGCTAGCCTTAAAATTCACTAACATTAGCATTAGTTTTAGGCATTTTCTTCATTAGATCATCATGCAACTGCCTTGCCTTTTCACATATTATTGACTGAGAAACACTATCTCCTGATAACTGTTTCTCGTTGATCCACACCAACAACAGTCTCTCCACATCTTCGAGTATTTGCAATCTCTGTTTTGTAAGCATACTTGCACCTTTCGCAACAACAGCTTCCTTGACTGCCTTTTTGTTGGCCAAGATAGTAGTGATGGTTGAATGGGGTTTGTTGTATAACCTGGCCAACTCGGAGACACGCACTCCACTCTCGTACTTCACGATTATCTCTTTCTTTAATTCAATAGTATTTCTCACCCTTTTTACCACAGGGTTGGCACTAGAAGCTTTCTTTGGACCCATGGTGGCTTATTTAGCAGTTACAAGCATTAAAAACACTGGAATAATACAAAATGTATCGCATTTGATGGTGGACATTACCAGTAATAGACAAGACAAAGACATTACCAGTAATAGACACAAGCTTCAATCCTCTGCAGGGGTATACACAATCCCTTGTAATGAATGCAGCAAATTATACGTCGGCGAAACATCCAGAGACCTCCAAACACGTATTTCAGAACACCAGTACGCAGACAGATCTGACGATCCAAGGAATGCCTGTGTTCAACACCGTAATTCACATAACCATTTAATCAACTACAGAAATGCAAGACTTATCGCCAGAGAAGACAACACTCAATACCAAAGAACCCTGGAATCATCACTTCAACCAGAACAATGGCTTCTATAACACAGCTGAACCCCTCAGCAAGAAACTTCTTCATCACTATCCCACATAAGAATTGAGGAACACTGCAGAAGATCCACTCATATACTTACTCTTTTAATAACTACTCAAGTTTTTAGACTTCTTCACTCTAATCTGAAGATTGTCACATGCAGCTTTCTCCACGTGACCCAGCATTCTCATCCTATATATAGTCACATATGTTTCATCCAGGTAGGTCTGTTTGTGACTTGGTAAAGCCCACTGCATGGGCAAAACATTGTCAATAAAGGATCACATTATACTGCTTAAGTGTTTATATTTCCATCCCTGTCTTGGGGGCTTATATTAGATAAAATGGAGTATATTTAATGTGTTCCACATTTATTGACTATTTTTTGCCAGTTTTTACACAGGAAGACATAACTGAGATTCCAGAAATTAACAATTATTCAGTTCCTGATGAATTCAAATTGACTAATATTACTGTCATGAGGGACATGGTTATCAAACAGATAGACGAACTGAAGCAAAATAATCCCTGGGGCCCGACGAGTTATTTTCCAGGGTACTTAAGGAATGCAAGATGGAACTTAGTCAGCCATTAACGAGTGTGTTTAATGCGTTCAGCCTTACTGGTGTTTTGCCAGAGTTGTGGAAGCTGGCTAATGTGGTTCCTATATTCAAGTCCGTTGCTTCACATTACCGTCCAATAAGCCTGACATCTATAGTGGGCAAGTTACTAGAATCAATTATAGCTGACATTATCAGAAGTCACCTTGAAGAGCATAACTTGATAAATTAATCTCAGCATGGGTTCACGAGAGGTCGTTCCTGCCTGACAAATTTACTGACGTTCTTCAATAGAACATTTGAGGCAGTAGACAGTGATAAAGAATATGAAATTGTTTATTTGGATTTCAGTAAAGCCTTCGATAGAGTACCTCACAAGAGACTCTTAAGAAAAGTGGCAGCTTATGGTATAGGAAGTAAAGTTCTAGCATGGATAGAGGCATGGCTTACCAATAGAAAGCAGAGAGTTTCGATTAATGGGGTCAAATCTGAATGGGGATTAGTCACTAGTGCCATTCCACAAGGATCAGTTTTATGCCCTCTCTTGTTCATAATTTATATTAATGACCTCAATGAAGGGATTACAAGTGACATGAGCAAATTTACTGATGATACAAAGATAGGCTGTATGATTCATTCTGAGGAGGATAGCAATGAACTCCAGGAGGATTTGGGCAAATTAATGTCTTGGTCTGAAAAATGGCAGATGAAGTTCAATGTGGATAAGTGTAAGGTACTAGTCCTTGGTAATGAAAATAACCCTCGAAGCTATAAACTAGGTGAAGTAGAGCTTGATCATACAGAATGTGAAAAAGACTTGGGAGTCATGGTAAGCAGAAACCTGAAGCCAAGACAGCAGTGCCTAAGTGTGCACAACAAGGCTAACAGATTGCTGGGATTTATCTCAAGAAGTATGAGTAACAGAAGTCCAAAAGTTATTTTACAGCTCTATACATCACTAGTGAGGCCTCATTTAGATTATGCTGCTCAGTTTTGGTCTCCTTACTACAGGATGGATATAGACTCATTACAGAGAAGAATGACTAAAATGATTTACTGTGTAAGGAATCTCCCGTATGAAGATAGACTTAAAGCCTTAAATCTCCACTCTCTGGAGAGACGTAGAATGAGGGGAGATATCGTTGAAGTGTATAAGTGGATGATGGGCATAAACAATGGAGATATTAATAAAGTACTGAGGGTGTCGAACCAGGTAAGAACCAGAAATAATGGATTTAAGTTTTCTAACAGAGTTGTGGATGCGTGAAACAATCTTCCCAGTAGGGTGATAGAGGCTAGGACCTTGGGTAGCTTTAAGTAGAGATTGGACAAATATATGAATGGGAGGGGCTGGGTTTGATTGGTGTCATTGGGTACGGGAGTTAATTTTTGGGTTGCTTTGGGTAGAGGTCGTTTTGATAAGGACCTGCCTTGTATGGGCTAGTAGGCCTTCTGCAGTGTTCCTCCATTCTCATGTTCTTATGTTCTTATAGCACATGGCTAACTATGATATACACTCACACTGGACCATAAAACTGAAACAAAAAAGCTATTTTCTCTACATAGATTATCACACTTAGCAGCATATGTGAACATCAAAATGGTATACAATACCGACAGGTTGTTAAGTAAGACACATATGCAACAGTTAGGCAACTTTATTCCGAAACGTTTCGCCTACACAGTAGGCTTCTTCAGTCGAATACAGAAAGCAGGCAGGAACAGTAGAGGTGTGAAGACGATGTAATCAGTCCATCACCCTTGAAGTCATAGAATTTGAGGTTGTCAGTCCCTCAGCCTGGAGAAGTTCAGTTCCATAGTCAGGAACTATCTGAAGATCAAGCGACAGTGCAGAGACTTAAATGCTGTTGGAAGGAGAGGTGCAGAGTAGTAGTAGTAGTAGTGAGAATGTAGCCACTGAGAGTTCATGTCCCTCTCAGATCCAACAATTCTCACTTGAAAAGGTTGTCCAAGGTATTTTCTGTACCAAGATGCCACGTGTTCACATCTCTACTGTTCCTGCCTACTTTCTGTATTCGACTGAAGAAGCCTACTGTGTAGGTGAAACGTTTCGGAATAAAGTTGCCTAACTGTTGCATATGTGTCTTACTTAATAACCTGTCGGTATTGTATACCATTTTGATGTTCATCTTGTCAGACACTGCAACATGTGGCATCTTGGTACAGAAAATACCTTGGACAACCTTTTCAAGTGAGAATTGTTGGATCTGAGAGGGACATGAACTCTCAGTGGCTACATTCTCACTACTACTACTACTACTCTGCACCTCTCCTTCCAACAGCATTTAAGTCTCTGCACTGTCGCTTGATCTTCAGATAGTTCCTGACTATGGAACTGAACTTCTCCAGGCTGAGGGACTGACAACCTCAAATTCTACGACTTCAAGGGTGATGGACTGATTACATCGTCTTCACATCTCTACTGTTTCTGCCTACTTTCTGTATTTGACTGAAGAAGCCTACTGTGTAGGCGAAACGTTTCGGAATAAAGTTGCCTAACTGTTGCATATGTGTCTTACTTAACAGCAGCATATGTGTAGAGAACCTAGGATAACCCAAAAAAGTCGAAGTGGTTTATTTCTAGTATCTGGCTTGGGTTAACCATATATGATTTTTGGTAAATATTCGATTCCCAGCCAGGGTAGAAACATTGGGTGTGTTTCTTTACACCTGTTATCTATGTTCACCCATCAGTAAATGGGTAACTGGGTGGTAGTGGACAGGTGTGGGTCTTATCCTGGGAAAATGACCTAATTTGCCTGAAATGCTTAGCATAATAAGGGGCTTTCTATATAGTAGTATGTCACTGATGTCAGCTAGGCCTGTATACCATGTACATGCACATGTAGTAAATAAAGATATTATTATTATTATTACAGTGGAACCTTGGCTTACGAGTTTAATCCATTCCAAGACCTAGCTCATAACTCAATTTACTCATATATCAAATCAATTTTCCTCATTTAAAAGCCATTAATCCATTCCTGCACTCTGAAGACAAGACAAAATACTTGAATATGACACTAATATCACAATTCATCTAATATGACATAATAAACAATACAGTCCTCATCCCTTTATCCAAAACCCTTGGAGCCAGCAGTGTTTCGAATTTCAGAATGAAGTTGGGGTCTAGGCCAACAGGCCTTATGCAGTGCTCCTCCTTTCTTATGTTATTATGTACCCACAACACCAATCATACCCAGCGCCTCCCACTCATATATTTGCCCAATCTCTTTTTAAAGCTACCCAAGGTCCTATTGAAGCTAAAACCTCAGGTAGTTTCAAAATAAAGTTGCATAAATACACGAGTGAGAAGGGTTGGATTTGAGTGGGACTTGCATGTGAGTAAATAGAATTATCAAAGCTTATTGCTTGGGTAACATTTATTCTGTTAGTGGGTTGATTTGTGAAGGACCTGCCAAGTATATGCCAACAAGCCTACTGCAGTGTTCCTCCTTTCTTATGTTCTTATGTGGATGAGTGGAACAGTCTGCATAGTATGGTTATAAGAACATAAGAAAAGAGGAACACTGCAGTAGGCCTGCTGGCCCATACTAGGCAGGTCCTTCACAATCCATCCCACTAACAGAATATTTGCCCAACTCAATTTTCAATGCTACCCAAGCAATAAGCTTTGATAATTCTATTTATTCATGTGCAAGTCCCACTCACATCCATTCCCTCTCAGTCTTAAGAACATAAGAAAGCAGTAACACTGCAATAGGCCTGTTGGCCTATAATAGGAAGGCCTTCACAAACTGGCAGAGAGCATGCATAGTTCCTTTGTATAAAGGCAAAGGAGACAAAAGAGAGTGCAAAAATTATAGGGGGATAAGTCTGCTGAGTATACCTGGTAAAGTGTATGGTAGAGTTATTATTGAAAGAATTAAGAGTAAAGCGGAGAATAGGATAGCAGATGAACAAGGAGGTTTTAGGAAAGGTAGGGGGTGTGTGGACCAGGTGTTTACAGTGAAACATATAAGTGAACAGTATTTAGATAAGGCTAAAGAGGTTTTTGTGGCATTTATGGATTTGGAAAAGGCATATGACAGGGTGGATTGGGGGGCAATGTGGCAGATGTTGCAGGTGTATGGTGTAGGAGGTAGGTTACTGAAAGCAGTGAAGAGTTTTTACGAGGATAGTGAGGCTCAAGTTAGAGTATGTAGGAAAGAGGGAGATTATTTCCCAGTAAAAGTAGGCCTTAGACAAGGATGTGTGATGTCACCGTGGTTGTTTAATATATTTATAGATGGGTTGTAAGAGAAGTAAATGCGAGGATCTTGGCAAGAGGCGTGGAGTTAAAAGATAAAGAATCACACATAAAGTGGGAGTTGTCACAGTTGCTCTTTGCTGATGATACTGTGCTCTTGGGAGATTCTGAAGAGAAGTTGCAGAGGTTGGTGGATGAATTTGGTAGGGTATGCAAAAGATGAAAATTAAAAGTGAATACAGGAAAGAGTAAGGTTATGAGGATAACAAAAAGATTAGGTGATGAAAGATTGGATATCAGACTGGAGGGAGAGAGTATGGAGGAGGTGAATGTATTCAGATATTTGGGAGTGGACGTGTCAGCGGATGGGTCTATGAAAGATGAGGTGAATCATAGAATTGATGAGGGGGAAAAGGGTGAGCGGTGCACTTAGGAGTCTGTGGAGACAAAGAACTTTGTCCTTGGAGGCAAAGAGGGGAATGTATGAGAGTATAGTTTTATCAACGCTCTTATATGGGTGTGAAGCATGGGTGATGAATGTTGCAGTGAGGAGAAGGCTGGAGGCAGTGGAGATGTCATGTCTGAGGGCAATGTGTGGTGTGAATATAATCCAGAGAATTCATAGTTTGGAAGTTAGAAGGAGGTGCAGGATTACCAAAACTGTTGCCTAGAGGGCTGAGGAAGTGTTGTTGAGGTGGTTTGGACATGTAGAGAGAATGGAGCAAAACAGAATGACTTCAAGAGTGTATCAGTCTGTAGTGGAAGGAAGGCGGGGTAGGGGTCAGCCTAGGAAAGGTTGGAGGGAGGGGGTAAAAGAGGTTTTGTGTGAGAGGGGCTTGGACTTCCAGCAAGCATGCGTGAGCGTGTTTGATAGGAGTGAATAGAGACAAATGGTTTTTAATACCTGACATGCTGTTGGAGTGTGAGCAAAGTAACATTTATGAAGGGATTCAGGGAAACCGGCAGGCCGAACTTGAGTCCTGGAGATGGGAAGTACAGTGCCTGCACTCTGAAGGAGGGGTGTTAATGTTGCAGTTTAAAAACTGCAGTGTAAAGCGCCCTTCTGGCAAGACAGTGATGGAGTGAATGATGGTGAAAGTTTTTCTTCTTTCCGGCCACCCTGCCATGGTGGGAATCAGCCAGTGTGTTAATAAAAAAATAATAATAAACTCTACCCAAGCAATAGAATTGTCAAAGCTTATTCTGTTAGAGGGTCAGATTTATGAAGGTCCTGCCTAGTATGGGCCAACAAGCCTGCTGCAGTGTTCCTCCTTCTTATGTTCTTATGACACAACTGGTAGCATTGGAGTTATGTTGAGATGACCGACGCTCCACACTCCAGGAACAAACTTCAGTTTTCAGAACTTTTTGAATCTCAGAATTTTGGATAAAGGGATGGGGACTGTATAATTAACACAAAAACATGATATATACTCTAGAATGAATAAAACAGGCCATAATATGGTGGCAGAGGCAGCGGCAGAAGTGTCCTCCATTTCCTGTCTAACTTTGACTACAGTATCTTCCCATGCTCTTATTGTAAGAGAAAATGGGGTATTTGTGAGGCTAATTGCTGAAATGTCACATATAAAAACATAATAAATCATAATACACTACAGAATGTAGTGTATTATGAATGGTGACCTGTACTTAGCTCTGAGAAGAATTGTCTTGTGTGCTCTCTGTGAATCTGAACCAAGATGTCCTCTTTTGAGCAACTCTACCAGCAGCTAAAAGAGGAGCTTAGGGTTGCTAAGCTCAAGATACAGCGACTGACAGAGGAAAACAAGAGGATTCGTAGTAATCCTCCTGTTGTAAGTCCTCAGGTCAAGAGGGGAACCTGGTCACCGGGCAACATGGAATGAAGCTGAAGATCAAGAAGACTGTTGGAGTGGCTGAAACAAAACGAGAAGACTACTGTGGAAACTTCCAACCCATTTTTGGTGCTACCTGATGAATGTGGGTTGTCTACTGGGAATGTCACAACGAGCACCGAGGAAACATTGGCGGACGAGAGTGAGTTAACATCCCTTGAATCCCCAACGAAGACCATCGACAACGTCACAACGAACTCCGCCAGTGAAGGTAAGAACGTTGTTTTAGTTGGGGACAGTCAGGTTAAATTTATGGATAGGGCTTTTTGTCTTAGGGACAGAAAGAGGAGGCAGAGGGTATGTTTTCCTGGGGGCTGGGATGGGGGATATTGTTAGCCGTCAGATATCATGAAAGGTAATGGGAGCAATCCTATTATCTGCCTCAATGTGGGAGGCAACGATGTTGGCAGACATAGGAGTGAAGACCTGATTAGCAAGTATAGGACAGCAATAGAGATAATTAGGAGGAAGGAGCCCTGTGATATGTGGCATTTTGCCCAGGAGAGGAGTTGGAAATGAATGGTTGTCCAGGGCAATTGGTGTCAATTGCTGGGTGAACAAGCACTGTAAGGAAAATTCAGTAACATTCATAGACAACTGGAACCTCTTCTATGGTAGAAATGACATGTATGCCAGGGATGGGGTTCACTTATCTAGGTTTGGGGTGGGAGCACTGGCCAACACAGTAGAGGGAGCTGTTAGGTCTTTAAAGTAGAAATAGATAGTGGTATGGGTTTTTGTGGAAAATCAATGAATTCTGAGTGTAGCGATAGTGAGTTTTAGGGAAACCAGTAATAGGCAGAATGAGGCAGAGTCACTGGAGAATACTGGAAACCCAGTGGTACTAGATGACAAGGAAAGTAACAGGTATAGAGGAGGAACAGAAATCAGCAGGAAGAAAAAAGACAAGGGAGGTTTTCTAAAGATACTTTATACTAATACACGCAGTGCGAGAAATAAGATGGATGAATTGAGATTAGTTGCAAGTGCGGGTAACACTGATATTTTTGTCATAACTGAAACATGGTTTAATATGAAAAAATCAGGACCTGCCTGCTGAATCTCACATCCAGGGTTTTGAATTGTTTCAAGTAGATAGAAGTATTGGTAAGGGGGGTGGGGTGGTATTCCATGTTCGAGATTGTTTCAATTGTTGCATAAAAACAGGCATATAGCCTGAAATAACACATACAGAGTCTGTCTGGATAGAATTTTCAGAGGGGTATGAGAAATTGATTTTAGGCGTGATATACCAGGGGGAGACATAGTGTTGGAGTGGTTGGTATTTTTGTTTAATAAGTGTATGAAAGAGGGGAAGGCACCTAGGGATTGGCAGAGAGCGTGTATAGTCCCTTTATATAAAGGGAAGGGGGACAAAAGAGATTGTAAAAATTATAGAGGAATAAGTTTACTGAGTATACCAGGAAAAGCGTACGGTAGGGTTATTATTGAAAGAATTAGAGGTAAGACAGAATGTAGAATTGCAGATGAGCAAGGAGGTTTTAGAGTGGGTAGGGGATGTGTAGATCAAGTGTTTACATTGAAGCATATATGTGAGCAGTATTTAGATAAAGGTAGGGAAGATTTTATTACATTTATGGATTTAGAAAAGGCATATGATAGAGTGGATAGGGGAGCAATGTGGCAGATGTTGCAAATGTATGGAATAGTGATAAGTTACTAAATGCTGTAAAGAGTTTTTATGAGGATAGTGAGGCTCAGGTTAGGGTGTGTAGAAGAGAGGGAGATTACTTCCCGGTAAAAGTAGGTCTTAGACAGGGATGTGTAATGTCACCATGGTTGTTTAATATATTTATAGATGGGGTTGCAAAAGAAGTAAATGCTAGGGAGTTCGGGAGAGGGGTGGGATTAAATTATGGGGAATCAAATACAAAATGGGAATTGACACAGTTACTTTTTGCTGATGACACTGTGCTTATGGGAGATTCTAAAGAAAAATTGCAAAGGTTAGTGGACGAATTTGGGAATGTGTGTAAAGGTAGAAAGTTGAAAGTGAACATAGAAAAGAGTAAGATGACGAGGGTATCAAATGATTTAGATAAAGAAAAATTGAATATCAAATTGGGGAGGAGGAGTATGGAAGAAGTGAATGTCTTCAGATATTTGGGAGTTGATGTGTCAGCGGATGGATTTATGAAGGATAAGGTTAATTATAGAACTGATGAAGGAAAAAAGGCGAATGGTGCGTTGAGGTATATGTGGAGACGAAAAAATGTTATCTATGGAGGCAAAGAAGGGAATGTATGAAAGTATAGTAGCACCAACACTCTTATATGGATGTGAAGTTTGGGTTGTAAATGCTGCAGCGAGGAGGTGGTTGGAGGTAGTGGAGATGTCCTGTCTAAGGGCAATGTGTGGTGTGAATATTATGCAGTAAATTTGGAGCGTGGAAATTAGAAGAAGGTGTTGCGTTAATGAAAGTATTAGTCAGAGGGCTGAAGAGGGGTTGCTGAGGTGGTTTGGTCATTTAGAGAGAATGGATCAAAGTAGAATGACATGGAGACCGTATAAATCTGTAGGGGAAGGAAGGCGGAGTAGGGGTTGTCCTCGAAAAGGTTGGAGGGAGGGGGTAAAGGAGGTTTTGTGGGCGAGGGGCTTGGACTTCCAGCAAGCGTGCGTGAGCATGTTAGATAGAAGTGAATGGAGACGAATGGTATTTGGGACCTGACGAGCTGTTGGAGTGTGAGCAGGGTAATATTTAGTGAAGGGATTCAGGGAAACTGGTTATTTTTATATAGCCGAACTTGAGTCCTGGAAATGGGAAGTACAATGCCTGCACTTTAAAGGAGGGGTTTGGGATATTGGCAGTTTGGAGGGATATGTTGTGTATCTTTATACATATATGCTTCTAAACTGTTGTATTCTGAGCACCTCTGCAAAAACAGTGATTTTGTGTGAGTGAGATGAAAGTGTTGAATGATGATGAAAGTATTTTCTTTCTGGGGATTTTCTTTCTTTTTTGGTTCACCCTGCCTTGGTGGGAGACAGCCGACTTGTTGAAAAAAAAAAAAAAAACTGTCTACTCATATGCAAGTCCCACTCAAATCCATGCCCTCTCACTCATGTATTTATCCAACCTAAATTTGAAACTACCCAAGGTTTTAATTTCAATAACCCTACTAGGCAGACTGTTCCACTCATCAACTACCCTATTTCAAAACCAGTACTTTCCTATATCCTTTCTGAATCTAAACTTATCTAATTTGAATCCATTATTGCGGGTCTTTTCTGGAGAGATATCCTCAACACCTTATTTATACCCTCTTTGTTAATACCCATTTTCCACTTGTACACTTCAATCATGTCTCCCCTCATTCTTCGTCTTACAAGTGAATGTAATTCAAGGGACTTAATCTTTCTTCATATGGAATATTTCTAATGCTATGAATTAATTTATTGTTCTTTGCTGAATATTTCCTAACAAATTTATATCCATTCTGTAATATGGAGACCAGAACTGAGCTGTGTAATCTAGGTTAGGCCTTACTAATAATGTATAAAGCTGTAGTATAACCTCTGGTCTTCTGCTACTTACACTTCTTGATATAAATCCCAGTAATCTGTTTGCCTTATTACGTACTCGTAGGCACTGCTGTCTCTGTTTAAGGTTGCTGCTTACCATAACCCCCAAATCCTTTTCGCAATCTGTATGGCTAAGTTTTACGTTATTTACCTTTTATGTGCTAGTGTTATGGACACTCCTGAGCTTCAGAACCTTACATTTATCTTCATTGAACTGCATCTGCCACTTTTCTGACCACAAATTGAGTTTGTCTAAATCCTCTTGAAGTTCTGTGACATCTATGTTTGAATTAATTATCCTGCCTATCTTCATGTCATTGGCAAATTTGCTCATATCACTTGTAATTCCCTCATCAAGGTCATTGATATATATTATAAACAACAACAGGCCCAAGACTGATCCCTGTGGAATGCCACTTGTGACAGATCCCCACTTGGATTTAGCCCCATTTAACCCTTTCAGGGTCAGCAGGCCCTCTCCTAAACTTGTTCTCAGGGTCGGAAATTTTTCAAAAAAAAAAAAAAAAAAAAAAAAAATTATTTTTTCTTGTGAAATGATAGAGAAACTTTTCCCAATCAAAATGACACCAAAAGTATGAAATTTGATGGAAAACTTACGGAATTATGCTCTCACGAAGTTAGCGGTCTCAACAATGTTTACGCATTGGTAATATCGCCCACTTTTGGCCACTTCCAATGTACCAGTCGACAAAAATCATACCGATTTTGCTAGAACTCCATTTTTGCTATTGAATGAGTACAAGAAACTACCCATTTACCGATTTGAACTATCCAACAAAGTGGTCAGAAATTGGTAATTTTGCCATTTTCACAAATTTCAAAAGATGCAAATTTCCAAATAGGGTCCAGAATAAACAAGACAGACATTCCTGGCATTAAAATAATATTTCCTCTGTTCATCAGTCACGTCCCTAGGCCTCTGTTATATTTCTTTTTCTTTCCATTTTGAATTTTTATTCTCACAAAAAATAGAAGATTTACTGTTATGCAGACTGCTGCATTAGTGTAAAAATGGTATAAATAATATCAGCACACTTGTGAAAGAATATTAGACTCACCAGTTGATGTGTATTGGATGCATGGCATGATTTGTTTACTTTTGAACTTTGGCAAAAATCGAACAGTTCTGCTACTTTGAACTCAATTTCAAGGTACTTTTCTTTGTGAAACCAGTCACTATCATCTCAGTTTCCATAATATGTCTTCCATTCTTTGAAATGAGACCAGGAAAACTAGAATACAACCATAAATACCATACAAAAATACAGTGCAAAGTGGCTGTTTTAAACCAAAAACACAGTCGGAGTTTTTTTCTCTCATTATGCACTGTGTGCTTCCGGAATTTTTTTTATACTGCGCACACTGACCACACAGACTCATTCTTTCATATGTAGGCCTACCAGCTTTCTCTTGCTAGATTTGAAGGCGCTAGAACTTATGTGTACTAGTATGGCACCAACCCTGGTGTGCAAGCCGTACTAGTACGACACCAACCCTGAAAGGGTTAAGCACACTCTCTGCTTCCTATTGGTGAGTCATGACTCGATCCATGACAGCACTTTTCCCCCAATGCCGTGAGCTGCACCAGTCTCTGGTGCAGATACTCTATCAAAAGCCATACTGAAATCTGAACAGTATCGAATTCGAGACTGATTACCTCATCTTTTGTATTGAATTCTTTACCGTGATCAACAGCCTCAAGAGCTTTACTGGAGAAGGTTAATATGCTGAGTATCATTAATCAAATTATGCTTATCCAGATGGCATCTTATAATACCAGCTAAAATGAATCCTGTGATACTCCAATACTGAAACTATGTACTGTGCCAAAACAAAAGCATTCACATTGCTAAACTCACAAACTAGTATTTAGTCACTTAGCCATAATACCAACTTACCTCATAATTTGTAATATTTTAAAATTAAGAATTAAAGTAAGTCTGCCCGAAATGCCTAGCCATGCTAGGTGTTCTAGTGGTACACTCTGTAATCATTATTTTACTACATGTAAACCACACAATAACCAAATTCTGTAAACTCAGCATTGTAATCCTTATAGAGAATAAACTTTGAATTGAATTGACTCTAGTAATTTGCCTACAGTTGAGGTCAGGCTTATTAGGCGGTAATTTGACGGTGACCACTTGTCCTGTGCTTTAAAAATAGGAATAACATTAGCCATCCTCCACACATCAGACACTGCACCTGCATTCCTTAAGAACCTTTGATAAAAGCTCATCAGCATATGGCAATTTATTTTGTTTCAGTTGGTCTGTTTGTTTCATAACCATTTCACTAGTGACTGTGATATTACATAATTTATCTTCTTCAGGCCCACTATAAAAATAATTACTGGGATATTGTTAGTGTCTTCCTGTGTGAAAACCGAGAGAAAATAATTATTAAAAATTGAGCACATTTCATTCTCCTTGTCAGTAAGATGCCCAAAGTTATTTTTAAGGGAACCTATCCTGTCTCTAACTTTTGTTCTCTAAATCTGGAAAAAACCGTATGGGTTAGTTTTGAATCCCTAGCAACTTTAATTTTGTAATCCCGTTTAGCTTTTCTTATTCCCTTCTTAACGTCACTCTTAATGTCAATATGTTGATTCATAAGATGTCCCTCACCTCTTTTGATGCACCTATAAATACCTTTCTTTTGTCCTAAAAGATATTTGAGCCTATTGGTCATCCATTTTGGGTCATTTCTATTCGATCTAGTTTCTTTATACGGGATAAACGTTCTTTGTGCAACACGTATAATGTTTAGAAAGCTGTCATGTTGATAGCTGTCTTCGTTACCCCAGTCAACAGATGATAAAGTGTTCTCTAAGCCCATTGTAATCTGCTAAGCGATAATCTGGGACCATTACTGAGTTGTTCCTACTATCATACTTCCATTCAATGCTAAAGGTAATTGATTTGTGGTTGCTTGTGCCGAGTTCCTCTGTAATTTCTAAATCATTAACAAGGGTTTCCTTGTTTGCCAGAATCAAGTCAAGCAGGTTATTTCCCCTTGTAGGCTCTGTCACAAAGTGCTTCAATAAACAATTCTGAACTACTTCCAAAAAGTTGTTAGATTCTAAATTCCCAGTCCAAAAATTCCAATCAATCTGACTAAAGTTAAAGTCCCCTAGAATTACAGTGGAACCTCTACTTGCGAGCGTGTCTGCTTTGGGTCGATTTTTTGCTTCCATACACGAGCATAATTTCCACAAGCGAGCAGACCTCAAGGCAGGTTCCTTGACACTGGTGAGGGGCTCTTGCTCTTGATCTCGGGAATTGTATCTCATTTGTTTGTTGGACTATCTTATTGAAACTTGGGCAATGTATGATGGAAAGATGCTTCTTAACGTACACCAAAAATGAAAGAAATCTTAGCATAAATAATGGAGTTCACTTCTCAGCAATTAGCTAGCCTTTAGCAGTAATTTCGAATGGTTTTTATGATTTTGATTGCTTTCACGACGAAAAGTACCTTGAAACAGAGCTCAACCTAGAAGAAACGGTCCATTGCTTGGCTGTTTCAGAGTAAACAAATGACATCACTGTCCATTCCAATATGCAGTCGTGAATTATTTATACATTATTTATACAATTATTGCAATAAGGAATAACAGTAAATCTTATTTTTATTGTGTGAATAAAAATTACAAATTATTTATATAATAATAATAATAATAATAATAATAATAATAATATGTATAATAATAATAGTATAATAATATAATACAATAATAATAATAATAATAATAGTAATATATGTATAATAATAATACTGTACATATTTAATAATAATGTACTACATATAATTATAATAATAGACGTCTTCAAAAGCCGTCACTAAATGGCAGTGTTTACCATAACAAAGAGGGAGTGGTTGTGGCCTCCTCCACCTGTTACATAATGACATATTTTATTCATTCTAGAGTATATATCATGTTTCTAGGTTATTTATATTTTTTGTTATGTCATATTAGATGAACTGTGATAGATAAATAAGCCATATAGATGATAGTAGCAAAATTATTCATGAAGTATTTTGCCCGGTGTCCAGACAAACTCTCCTCCACCGCCCATACCACTACATGAATGACATATTTTATTACTTTAGAGTATATATCAGGTTTCTATGTTATTTATATTGTTCATTATGTCATATTAGATGAAGTGAGATAGATAAATAAGCGGTAGAGTTGATATTAGCGAAATTATTGAAGTACAGAATTCCACTGGAACGGATTAATTGCATTTCAATTAAATTAAATGAGGAAAATTGACTCTGCAATTGTGAGCAAGGTCATGGAACGGATTACACTCGCAAGTAGAGGTTCTACTGAACTACATTTTTGTACCTTGTGGCCTTAACAGTTTCCTCCCAAAGTAGTCTCACTTGGTTCCTATCTAAGTTTGGGGGATGGTATTTTTTTTTTTTTTTTTTCAACAAGTCGGCCATCTCCCACCAAGGCAGGGTGATCCAAAGAGAAAGAAAATCCCCAAAAAGAAAATACTTTCATCATCATTCAACACTTTCACCTCACTCACACATAATCACTGTTTTTGCAGAGGTGACCAGAATACAACAGTTTAGAAGTATATACGTATAAAAATACACAATATACAGTGGACCCTCGCATACCGTTGGCATCACATAACGTTAAATCCGCATACCGCTCGTATACCGCTAAAAAACTCGCTCGACGCTATTCGTCCAAGACGCGTCTAATGTGCAGCCTGAGCCAGTCTCTCATGTTCCGCCGGTGGCATTGTTTACCAGCCAGCCTCTGCGGTAACATCCAAGCATACAATCGGAACATTTCGTATTATTACAGCATTTTTGGTGATTTCATCTGCAAAATAAGTGACCATGGGCCCCAAGAAAGCTTCTAGTGCCAATCTTACAGGAATAAGGGTGAGAATTACTACAGAGATGAAGAAAGAGATCATTGCTAAGTATGAAAGTGGAGTACGTGTCTCCGAGCTGGCCAGGTTGTATAGTAAACCCCAATCAACCATCGCTACTATTGTGTCCAAGAAAACGGCAATCAAGGAAGCTGTTCTTGCCAAAGGTGCAACTGTGTTTTTGAAACAGAGATCGCAAGTGATAGAAGATGTTGAGAGACTCTTATTGGTGTGGATAAATGAAAAACAGATAGCAGGAGATAGCATCTCTCAAGTGAACATAAGTGAAAAGGCTAGGAAGTTGCATCAGGATTTAATTAGAAAAATGCCTGCAACTAGTGATGATGTGAGTGAATTTAAGGCCAGCAAAGGTTGGTTTGAGAGATTTAAGAAGCGTAGTGGCATACATAGTGTGATAAGGCATGGTGAGGCTGCCAGTTCGGACCACAAAGCAGCCGAAAAATATGTACAGGAATTCAAGGAGTACATAGACAATGAAGGACTGAAACCTGAACAAGTGTTTAATTGTGATGAAACAGGCCTGTTTTGGAAGAAAATGCCAAGCAGGACCTACATTACTCAGGAGGAAAAGGCACTCCCAGGACATAAGCCTATGAAAGACAGGCTTACTCTTCTCATGTGTTCCAATGCTAGTGGTGATTGCAAAGTGAAGTCTTTATTAGTGTATCACTCTGAAACTCCCAGAGCGTTCAGGCAAAAGAATATCCTCAAGGCTAATTTGTGTGTGCTGTGGAGGGCAAACAGTAAGGCATGGGTCACTAGGGACTTTTTTTATGACTGGTTACACCAAGCATTTGCCCCCAGTGTGAAAAATTACCTAACTGAAAAGAAATTAGACCTTAAGTGCCTCCTGGTGTTAGACAATGCCCCTGGTCATCCTACAGACTTGGCAGAGCAACTTTGTGGGGACATGAGCTTCATTAAGGTCAAGTTTTTGCCTCCTAATACCACTCCTCTCCTGCAGCCCATGGACCAGCAGGTTATTGTAAACTTCAAAAAACTGTACACATAAGCTCTGTTTGAAAGGTGCTTTGTAGTGACCTCAGAAACTCAATTGACTCTAAGAGAGTTTTGGAGACATCACTTTAATATCCTCAATTGTGTAAACCTTATAGGTAAGGCTTGGGAGGGAGTGACTAAGAGGACCTTGAACTCTGCTTGGAAGAAACTGTGGCCAGAATGTGTAGACAAAAGGGATTTTGAAGGGTTTGAGGCTAACGATGGGAATCCTACGCCAGTTGAGGAATCCATTGTGGCATTGGGAAAGTCCTTGGGGTTGGAGGTTAGTGGGGATGATGTGGAAGAGTTGGTGGAGGAGGACAATGAAGAACTAACCACTGATGAGCTGCTAGATCATCTTCATCAGCATGAGGCCACACCTGAGGAAACTGCTTCAGAGGAGGGGAGAGAGAAATTGAAGAAGTTGCCTACTTCAAAGATTAAGGAAAGCTGTGCAATGTGGCTTAAAGTGCAAACCTTTATGGATGAAAATCACCCTCAGACAGCTGTTGCAAGCCGTGCTGGTGACTATTACACTGACAATGTTGTGAACCACTTTAGGAAAGTCATAAAGGAATGAGAGGTACAGACCTCTATGGACAGATATGTTGTGCGACAGAAGTCCAGTGACTCTGAAGCCGGTCCTAGTGGCATTAAAAGAAGGGAAGTAACCCTGGAAAAGGACTTGACACCTCAAGTCCTAATGGAAGGGGATTCCCTTTCTAAACACTAAGACCATCAACACTCTCCCCTCCTCCCATCCCATCAATCATCACCAGATCTTCAATAAAGGTAAGTGTCATGTAACTGTGCATGTCTTCTTCAGTTTGTGTGTATTAAAATTAATATTTCATGTGGTAAAATTTTTTTTTTCATACTTTTGGGTGTCTTGCACGGATTAATTTGATTTCCATTATTTCTTATGAGGAAAATTCATTCGCATAATGATAATGACCAGCTCGTCAGGTCCCAAATACCATTCGTCTCCATTCACTTCTATCTAACATGCTCACGCACGCTTGCTGGAAGTCCAAGCCCCTCGCCCACAAAACCTCCTTTACCCCCTCCCTCCAACCTTTTCGAGGATGACCCCTACTCTGCCTTCCTTCCCCTACAGATTTATATGCTCTCCATGCCAATCTACTTTGATCCATTCTCTCTAAATGACCAAACCACCTCAGCAACCCCTCTTCAGCCCTCTGACTAATACTTTCATTAACGCAACACCTTCTTCTAATTTCCACACTCCAAATTTACTGCATAATATTCACACCACACATTGCCCTTAGACAGGACATCTCCACTGCCTCCAACCACCTCCTCACTGCAGCATTTACAACCCAAACTTCACATCCATATAAGAGTGTTGGTGCTACTATACTTTCATACATTCCCTTCTTTGCCTCCATAGATAACATTTTTTCGTCTCCACATATACCTCAACGCACCATTCGCCTTTTTTCCTTCATCAATTCTATAATTAACCTCATCCTTCATAAATCCATCCGCTGACACATCAACTCCCAAATATCTGAAGACATTCACTTCTTCCATACTCCTCCTCCTAAATTTGATATTCAGTTTTTCTTTATCTAAATCATTTGATACCCTCATCGTCTTACTCTTTTCTAAGTTCACTTTCATCTTTCTACCTTTACACACACTTCCAAACTCGTCCACTAACCTTTGCAATTTTTCTTTAGAAACTCCCATAAGCACAGTATCATCAGCAAAAAGTAACTGTGTCAATTCCCATTTTGTATTTGATTCCCCATAATTTAATCCCACCCCTCTCCTGAACTCCCTAGTATTTACTTCTTTTACAACCCCATCTATAAGTACAGTATATTAAACAACCATGGTGACATTACACATCCCTGTCTAAGACCTACTTTTACCGGGAAGTAATCTCCCTCTCTTCTACACACCCTAACCTGAGCCTCACTATCCTCATAAAAACTCTTTACAGCATTTAGTAACTTACCACCTATTCCATATACTTGTAACATCTGCCACATTGCTTCCCTATCCACTCTATCATATGCCTTTTCTAAATCCATACATGCAATAAAAACTTCCCTACCTTTATCTAAATACTATTCACATATATGACTTAATGTAAACACTTGATCTACACATCCCCTACCCACTCTAAAACGTCTTTGCTCATCCGCAATCCTACATTATGTATTACGTCTAATTCTTTCAATAATAACCCTACCGTACACTTTTCCTAGTATACTCAGTAAACTTATTTTTTAACAATCTCTTTTGTCCCCCTTCCCTTTATATAAAGGGATTATACATGGTCTCTTCCAATCCCTAGGTACCATCCCCTCTTTCATACACTTATTAACCCTTTGACTGTCGCGGTCGTATAAATACGTCATAGGAGATACCGTGTTTGACGTATCTATATGCATAAATTCTAGTGGCCTCAAATCAAGCAGGTAAAAGCTGGTAGGCGCACATGTGAGAGAATGGGTCTCCATGGTCAGTGTGCACCATATAAAAAAAATCAGGGAGCCAGTGGTGCATTGTGGGAATGCCATTTCAGTCGTCTTTTTTCAGCATGCTTAGCGGTTAAAAATATGTGACTACCCAGCAAATCTGGGACTCTTCTTTTCCCAAGTGATGCTGTAACGCAGATGGAAGTGTCAGTGAGAGATCAATATTCATGATTTTGAGGAATTTGAGACGCAAAAAGCAATGCCGGGATACCAGGAGGGAGGAGGAGGGAGAGGAGGATGAATGAGGAGGAGGAGGAGGTGGAGGATGAGGATAGGAGGAGGAGGGTGAGAGGAGGAGGAGGAGGGAAGAGGGTTAGGAGGAGGAGGAGTGGTGAGAGGAGGATGGAGGAGGAGGAGAGTTAGGAGGAGGAGGAGGGATGAGGAGAGGAGGAGGAGAGGAAAAGGGAGGAGTAGGAGGAGGGAGATGAGGAGAGGAGGGATGATTGAGGAGGGAGGAAGGAGGGAGGAGGAGGGGAGGAGGAGTAGTGTAAGAGGATGAGGAGTGAGGAGGATGGAGAGGGAGTGAGGATGGAGAGAGGAGAAAGGAGGAAAGGAAGGGAGGAGAGAAGGAGGGAGTAGGATGAAGGAGGAGGATAGGAGGAGGGAGGAGGAGGAGAGGGGGAGAGGGAGGAGGTTAGGAAGAGAGAGGAGGGAGTGAGGAGGAGGATGAGAAGGCTGAGGATGAGGAGGGCTTCGGTGCGTGCGTTCTTGCTTGGAGTCTTTGTATTCGTTCTTACTTCTTCTCTTGCTTTCTTACGTCTTTCTTTCTTCTTCTTTCTTCTTCTTTCCTTCTTCCCTCTTCCTCTTCCTCTTCTTCGTCTGTCTCTTCTTCTTCCTTGCTTGCTTCTTCTTCTTCTTCTGTTCTTCTTTCTCTTTCTTCTTCTAGCTTCTTTTCTTCGTTGGCTTTCATTCTTCTCTTCTTCTTTGACCTTCATCTTTTCCCCTCTTACTTTCCCCCGACTTCTTCCTTCTTTCTTTCTCTGGTCTTTTCTTCTTCTTTCTTCTTCTTCTTCTTCTTCTTTCTTTTCGTACTTCTTCTTTTCTTCTCTTCTTCTTTCTTCTTCTTTTCTTGCTTTTCTTCTTGCTTCTTCTTCGTTCTTCTTCTTCTTCTTCCTTCCTTCTTCTTCTTATTCTTCTTTCTTCTTTCTTTCTTGCGTGTCTTTCTTTCTTTCTTTCTTTTCTTATCCTTTCTTTCTTTTCATTGCTTCTTCTTCTTTCTTCTTCTTCTTTCTCTTCTGTCTTCTTTCTTTTCTTATCTTCTTCTTCTTCTTCTTTCTTTACTGTCTGTCGTTTCTCTTATTCTTTCTTGTTCTTCATTACTTTCTTCCTTCTTTTCTTTCATCTCTATCTTTTCTTCTTCTTTCTTTTCTTCTTCTTTCTTTTCTTCTTCTTCTCTTTCTTCTTCTTCTTTTCTTCTATTCTGCTTCTTCTTCTTTCTTTCTTCTTCTTTTCTTTCTTCTTCTTTCTTTGGCTTCTTTGTTTGCTTACTTCTTTTTTTTTATAGCACTTTATTCTTCTTTGCTTCTTACGTTTTATGGTCTTCTTCTTCTTCTTTCTTCTTCTTATTCTCCTTCCTTCTCGCTTTGCTTCTTGCTTCTTCTTCTTTTGCTTTCTTCTTTCACCCCCTTTCTTCTTTCTGTGCTTCTTATCTTCTTCACCTTACCCCCACCAACAGCACCACCTAACCCAATCCTCCATCCCCCCCCCGATCCCCCCCATTACCTTTCCAATCTACCTACTACACCCCAATATAACTCTCATCCCGATTGCAGCGCAACACTCAGCTCTTTCATATCTACTCCCAAAAACGCAACGCTTAAGTCCTTCAATATTTATCCGCAGTTAACACAAACAAGACAATGATGACCAGACATACAATCTCCCTGTCCTAATCTGTCTATCCAACAGCTCTCTGTCTCAGCGAGAGAGCCACAAACAGCATCATCATCCAACGTTTACTCACCTCTTCAATCAGAGTATAATGCACTTAGTATGTGAATTTGGGTACCCTTAGGCAATTAACACTATGTATACTTTGTAATTATGTGTACCAGAGAGACTGAGATAGACAGAAAGATCGATATAGACCGAAGACAGGATAGAATTGACAGGATAGACAAGACAGACAACACGGAGATAAAGCCAGGCCGCCAGCAGCCGCCAGCCACACAGCTGCCAGCTAGGCCAGCAAGCTATCCAGCCAATCAGCCCGTCAGTCAGCCACCAGGCGCAAGCCAGCCTGGCCAGCCAGCCATCCTGCCATCCAGCCTGCCAGCCAGCCAGCAGCCACCAGCCAGCCAGCCTGCCAGCCATCCTGCCAGCCAGCCTTGCCAGCCAGCCCGAATTGTTTTTCTTCTACTAATGGCATATGAATATAAGACATTCTGAAAGGGTGTTGGCACAAACATTTGCTAACATGATGGGTTATTATCGATTTTTTGATAATTCCCTCTACCACTTGTGGCCACATCCACCTCAAAGCCACTAAACTCAGGGTCAAAATCACTTTCTTCTTAAAATAGGAGTGTTAATACTACTTGTGATGAATGGTTTGAAAAACTGACAAGTCGAAGATTGAGACACTTATGCAGCATATGGGAATCTTTATTCAGGAAACGTTTTGCCACACAGTGGCTTCATCAGTCCAATACAAAGAGGAAGGCATAAAGAGAGGAGGAGAATGAGGTAATCAGTCCCTCAACCTGGAGTCGATGTGTTCAGCCCATCAATCTTGTAGGATGTACAGCATAGGGCCGTAGACGTGGCTTATATACTGTTAGTGAGGTGAGGTGGAAGCAGGGCGTAGGCGGGGTCAAATTGGTAACCATCCACTAGTCGAAGTAGGAGTCTTCCGTCAAAGGTTGAACAATGTTTGAAGAAATCTTTGTAACAAGATCCCATGAGAGCCTCCCTGCAGTGTCTGACAGTTGTGATGAATGGTATTGAAAAAACCGACAAGTTCGAAGATTTGAGACACTTAAGCATCATATGGCAATCTTTATTCATGAAACGTTTCGCCACACAGTGGCTTCATCATCCAATAACAAAGATGAAAGCGTAAATAGAGGAGGAGAATGAGGTAATCATTCCCTCAACCTGGAGAGTTGATGTGTTCAGGGTTCCATCAATCTTGCAGAATGAAAAGCATAGGGCCGTAAACGATGCTTATTATACAGTTCGTGAAGGTGAGGTGAAGCAGTGAGGCGGAAGGCGCGACGGGTCATAGTGGTACCCATCCACTAGTCGAAGTAGGTCTTCGTCCACAATGTTGAACAAGTGTTAAGAGATTCTTTGTTGCAACAAGATCCCATGATCCTGCAGTTGTCTGACAGTTGTGATGAATGGTTTGAAAAACCAAGACAAGGTCAAGATTGAGACCTTAATGCCAGCATATGGGAATCTTTATTTCAGGAAACGTTTTCGCCACACATGGCTTCATCAGTCCAAATACAAAGAGGAAGGCGTAAAGAAGAGGAGGAGAATGAGTAATCAGGTCCCTCAACCTGGATGTCGATGTGTTTAGTCCATCAATCTTGTCGAATGAACAGCATAGGGCCCGTAGGACGTGGCTTAAAAACTGTAGTGTAGTCATCACAAACTGTCCAGACACTGCAGCATCATTGAGATCTAGTTACAAAAAATTCTTCAACACTTGTTCAACCTATTGACGAAGACCTACTTCCTATTGGATGGTACCACTCATGACCCGCCTCCGCCTGCTTTCACCTCAACCTCACTACACACAGCTTATATAGAGCCACGACCTGAACCGCCCTATGCTGTACATTACTACAAGATTGAATGGACTGGAACACATCAACTCCAGGTTGAGGGACTGATTACCTCATACATCCTCCTTTCTTTTAACGCCTTCCCTCTTTGTATTGGACTGATGAAGCCACTGTGTGGCGAAACGTTTTCCTGAATATAGATTCCCATATAGCTGCATAATGTCTCCAATTCTTCGACTTGTCGTGTTTTTCAAAACCAATCATCACAACTGTCCAACACAGCAGCATCATGGGATCTTGTTACAAAGAATTTCTTCAACAATTGTTCAACCAGTGACGAGACCTACTTCGACTAGTGGATGGGTACCGACTAGACCCGCTCCGCCAGCTTCACCTCACCCACTACAGTATAATAGATGTAGAAAGTTTAAGGTGGGCCACACGTCTACGGCCCTATGCCTGTACATTCTACAAGTATTGATGGACTGAACACATCGACACCAGGTTGAGGGACTGATTATCCCTCATCTCCTCCTCTCTTTAAAACACCTTCCTCTTTGTATGGACTGTGAAACCACTGTGTGGCGAACGTTTCCTTGGAATACAGATTCCCATATAGCTGCATAAGTGTCTCAATCATCGACTTGGTCGGTTTTTCAAACCAATCATCACAACAGTCAGGACACAGCACATCATGGGGATCATGATATCAAGAATTCTTCAACACTTGTTCAACCTTGGACGAAGACCTACTTCGACTAGTGGATGGTTACCACTAGACCCCGCCCCTCCAGGTTTCAACTCACCTCACTACAGTATATAAGCCACGTCTACGGCCACAATAGCTGTACATTCTACAGATTGATGGACATAACACATCGACCTCCAGGGGGGGTTGAGGGACTGATTACCTCATTCTCTCCTCTCTTTATTGGCCCATTAACCCCCCCGCCCCCCCCCCTCTTTGGTATTGGACTGATGAAGCCACTGTGTGGCAAAACGTTTCCTGAATAAAGATTCCCATATGCTGCATAAATGTCTCAATCTTAATACTACTTGACATCAGTGAATCCCCAGTGTTTCCCTGCACTGGTTTGCTCTAGCTGCGCTCATTAGAACTGATGCTCTCCCACAAGGTACTAAGTGGTTCCATATTTTTTTAATACCACGCACACTGAGTGTTAGGGCCCATTCTATGCTGACAAGGCATCTCAGACCAATTGTGCCAAATTTGAAGGCAGGAAAAATAAAACGTGTATATACGTTTGGGTCACTAGCGGTAAAAACGTATATATACGTTTACACGGGCTAAATTGTTGAAGATAGGGGAGAGCTTTGATTTTTGTGTATAGGGCAAGGAGGAATAACATCTTGTAGAAGTGAGGAAGAGCCAATTGTTGGTGTGGGGGAAGTTCATGAGGCAGTGGGTAGAATGAAAGGGGGTAAGGCAGCTAGGATTGATGGGATAAAGATAGAAATGTTTAAAAAGCAGGTGGGGATATAGTTTTGGAGTGGTTGGTGCAATTATTTAATAAATGCATGGAAGAGGGTAAGGTACCTAGGGATTGGCAGAGAGCGTGCAAAGTCCCTTTGTATAAAGGAAAAGGTGACAAAAGAGCGTGCAAAAATTATAGGGGGATAAGTCTGTTACATTTGTTACAAAAAACGCGATTCTAAAAGCTTAGAGAAATAGTAACATATAGGATGGAGAATATCAGTGGATGTTGTCTTTACAGCATCCCACAGCCTAGACCACTCGCATCTATATGTAAAAAGAAAGGTAAGATTAAAATTAGGACTTTTCCAAACACAGGGCAGAGATAGGCAAGCGCTCAACCTTTTGAACGAGTTCTGAACAATCTCTAGTCCAGGTGAACTGAACTTTGCTACTAGTAGGCTCAGTGAGAGGAGCTGCAATCTGAGAAAAGTTTGGACAGAACCTGCGATAATATCCTGCCATATAACCCAGGAATCTCTGATACTGCCTTTTCCTATCCTGTGGCACTGGAAATTCAGAATTGCACAACCTTAGCCTCAATAGAGCAACCTCACCTTGGCCAACAAGAGCCTAGATAGTTAGTCTTGGCTTGAACCAAACTACAATTAGCTAAGTTAACAGTGAAGTTGAAGTGCGCCAGTCCGCTAGTCTCAATACAATTGCTCTGAGACGCTCAAGTGCTGAGTTACCCACTCGTCACTGTTACACTCACTAAGTCCGTCAAGGTAGGCTTTCTACTCCTTCTAATGTTGTGTATGTCAACTCTTTCATTATACTTGGACGTGAAGAAGATCCTCGATTACATTAGGCAGAAGGGTGACAGATAGTTAAACAGATCCGCATCTGAACCGTAAAAAGCATCTATTTCTTGAGTGGCACGTTCATACGCGGGACTTGATAAATAGCCCGTAAAGATCTAAACGGCTACAAACTTGGCTCCTGACACAACGAACAATAAGGTCCGTGCAATGCGAGTAGATGATAACCATCAGCAAGGGACATGAGATCACCTTTCCTGTAATCAGTGCACATCCTGAAACTTACCGTCAGGTTTAGGCACTAAAATACGGGAGTTTGCCGCATTGTGACTTTTTACTGTGCTCAATAATCCGTGAGATAACAGAAAATCAACCTCTTCGCTCTCAATGCTTTATGCTTAGTTGGACTCATTCTATATGGTGATTGCTTAATGGGGTGATGTCTCGTCCCTGTACATCAACGATCCATACTACCCCGAACTAAACTCATGTACTATAGTTGTCAGTGAAGGAAGGAGCGAGCGAGAACTGAGTCAACACAGGCTCAGACACTAGGCTCACTTCTGCCTTAGTTGGCTCTTTCTTCCAACTTCAAATAGACCATACTTCGCTAATTGTGACACTAGCTTTCAGAATCATGAATCATAATCAGACATCTCTGTCATTTCAAGTCAGGAAACAAAATATCTTTTAATTAACGCTTTGACATTTCTGCGGTGTAAATTCCTTTCATACGTCACATGTACACACACCGTGATATTTGGCTACTCGCCAACAAAGACTGAAGTTTTACTGTACTTTTAACACAGTCAAAGTCAGTAGTTAGTAGGATGTAACAGCAAACCACCCAGGGATATGTACATTTCCCATCCTGCAGATGACTGTGAAACAAAAACCTGTAACTGTTTTAGAATGAATGGTAGGATTGCTGGTTGTCTTTTTTTCTGTCACATAAACACGGCCTAATAACAGGATATCTTGCTACTCCTACTACACTGTTGGTCACACTTCACATGACACCACATGCAAATATATATACATACATCTAGGTTTTTTCTCTCCGTTTTGCCTAAATAGCTCATGTTCTTCTTTATTTTCTTCTATTTCCATGGGGAAGTGAAAAAGAATCTTTCCTCCGTAAGCCATGCTGTCGTATGAGGCGACTAAAATGCCGGGAGGCACTGGCTAGTAACCCCTTCTCCTGTAACATTAAAACTAAAAAAGATAAGAAGAAAAACTTTATAAAACAGGATGCTTAAATGAGCGTGATGTAGTGCGGATGCCAAGAAACAGATGATTGCTGATGTATGATGTGAAAAGAAGTTGGATGTCCTGGCGCCTAAAGCGAAACAAAGCTGAAGGGGGGTAAGGAGAGTTTCAGTGGGGGAAATAAATGTGATTAAATCCTGAGTAAAATCTGAGAGAGTTAGAGCAAGGAAGTGGTAGCAGAAATGATAAATTATTCAGTTATGAAGGAAAAAAGTGAATATGAAATGTGTAAATTCAAGATTATGTGGATTAAAGTAAAGTTGGAAAGTGAGAAGTGGGTTCATAATAAGCGTGTATGCACCTGGAGAAGAGAGGGAATGCAGAGGAGAGAGAGAGATTTGGGAGATGTTAATGAATGTATAGGAGCCTTTGAACCAAGTGAAGAGTAATTGTGGTGAGGGACCTGAATGCTAAAGTGGAAAACTTTTAGAGAGGGTGTGGGTAGGTAAGTTTGGGGTGCCAGGTGTAAATGATAATGGGTAGCCCTTTGATTGAACTTTGTACAGAAGGGGTTTAGTTATAGGTAATACCATATTTTAAGAAAAATAGGATAAATAAAGTATACATGATATGGATGTAGGCAAAATGACGAGAGTTTGTTGGATTATGTATTGGTAGATAAGAGACTGTTGAGTAAGACATCAGATGTACATGCTTAAGAGTTGCCACAGATATATCAGATCACTTTCTAGTTGTAGCTACACTGAGATTAAAAGGTAGATGATACAAGGAAATAGAAGCTCAGGGAAGAGAGAGTGAAGGTTTATAAACTAAAAGAGGAACAGTAGGGTAAAATAAACAGCAATTGGAGGATAGATGGGCTAATGAGAGCATAGGTAAAAAACAATGGGGTCGAAAGAGGTATGGGGTTAGGTTTAAAAATGTAGTCTTGTAGTGTTCAGCGAAGTTTGTGGTTACAGGAAAGTGGGTGTGCAGGAGGAAGAGGAGTCGATTGGGTGGAATGAGATGTAAAGAGAGTAGTAAGGGAGAAAAAGTTAGCATAATTGAGAAGTATTTACAAAGTAAGTTATATGCAAGGAGGGAAGAGTATATGGAGAAAAAGAGAGAGGTTAAGAAAGTGTGAAGCAATGTAAAAAGAGAGCAAATGAGAGAGTGGGATGAGATGTTATCACAATTTGTTGAAAATAAAAAAAGTTTTGGAACGGAGATTAACCAAGAAAAGAAAGCCTAGAGAAACATATGGATTTGTCAGTTAAAAATAGGATAGGATAGTTATTAAAATGGAGAGTTAGAGTATTGGGAAATGGGAAGGAATATTTTGAGGAATGTTAAATGTTAAATGAAGATAAGGGAAGCTGTGATTTCGTGTATACGGCAAGGAGGAATAACATCTTGTAGGAGTGAGGAAGAGCCAGTTGTGAGTGTGGGGGAAAGTTCGTGAGGCAGTATGTTAAAATGAAAGGGGGTAAGGCAGCCGGGATTGATAGGATAAAGATAGAAATGTTAAAGGGCAGGTGGGATATAGTTTTGGAGTGTTGTTGCAATTATTTAATAAATGTATAGAAGAGGGTAATGTACCTAGGGATTGGCAGAGAGCATGCTTAGATCCTTTGTATAAAGGCAAAGGGGGAAAAAGAGAGGTTGGGCAAAATTATAGGGGGATAAACTGTTTTGAGTATACTGGTAAAGTGTTATGTAGAGTTATAATTGAAAGAATTAAAAGTAAGATGGAGAATAGGATAGCAGATGAACAAGGAGGCTTTAGGAAAGGTAGGGGGTGTGTGGACCAGGTGTTTACAGTGAAACATATAAGTGAACAGTATTTAGATAAGGCTAAAGAGGTCTTTGTGGTATTTATGGATTTGGAAAAGGCGTATGACAGGGTGGATAGGGGGGCAATGTGGCAGATGTTGCAAGTATATGGTGTAGGAGGTAGGTTACTGAAAGCAGTGAAGAGTTTTTACGAGGATAGTGAGGCTCAAGTTAGAGTATGTAGGAAAGAGGGAAATTTTTTTCCCAGTAAAAGTAGGCCTTAGACAAGGATGTGTGATGTCACCGTGGTTGTTTAATATATTTATAGATGGGGTTGTAAGAGAAGTAAATACGAGGGTCTTGGCAAGAGGCGTGGAGTTAAAAGATAAAGAATCACACACAAAGTGGGAGTTGTCACAGCTGCTCTTTGCTGATGACACTGTGCTCTTGGGAGATTCTGAAGAGAAGTTGCAGAGATTGGTGGATGAATTTGGTAGGGTGTGCAAAAGAAGAAAATTAAAGGTGAATACAGGAAAGAGTAAGGTTATGAGGATAACAAAAAGATTAGGTGATGAAAGATTGGATATCAGATTGGAGGGAGAGAGTATGGAGGAGGTGAACGTATTCAGATATTTGGGAGTGGACGTGTCAGAGGATGGGTCTATGAAAGATGAGGTGAATCATAGAATTGATGAGGGAAAAAGAGTGAGTGGTGCACTTAGGAGTCTGTGGAGACAAAGAACTTTGTCCTTGGAGGCAAAGAGGGGAATGTATGAGAGTATAGTTTTACCAACGTTCTTATATGGGTGTGAAGCGTCGGTGATGAATGTTGCAGCGAGGAGAAGGCTGGAGGCAGTGGAGATGTCATGTCTGAGGGCAATGTGTGGTGTGAATATAATGCAGAGAATTCGTAGTTTGGAAGTTAGGAGGAGGTGCGGGATTACCAAAACTGTTGTCCAGAGGGCTGAGGAAGGGTTGTTGAGGTGGTTCGGACATGTAGAGAGAATGGAGCGAAACAGAATGACTTCAAGAGTGTATCAGTCTGTAGTGGAAGGAAGGCGGGGTAGGGGTCGGCCTAGGAAAGGTTGGAGGGAGGGGGTAAAGGAGGTTTTGTGTGCGAGGGGCTTGGACTTCCAGCAGGCATGCGTGAGCGTGTTTGATAGGAGTGAATGGAGACAAATGGTTTTTAATACTTGACGTGCTGTTGGAGTGTGAGCAAAGTAACATTTATGAAGGGATTCAGGGAAACCGGCAGGCTGGACTTGAGTCCTGGAGATGGGAAGTACAGTTCCTGCACTCTGAAGGAGGGGTGTTAATGTTGCAGTTTAAAAACTGTAGTGTAAAGCACCCTTCTGGCAAGACAGTGATGGAGTGAATGATGGTGAAAGTTTTTCTTTTTCGGGCCACCCTGCCTTGGTGGGAATCGGCCAGTGTGATAATAAAAAAAATAAAAAATAAAAAGTCTGTTGAGTATACCTGGTAAAGTGTATGGTAGAGTTATTATTGAAAGAATTAAGAGTAAGACGGAGAGTAGGATAGCAGATGAGCAAGGAGGCTTTAGGAAAGGTAGGGGGTGTGTAGACCAAGTGTTTACAGTGAAACATATAGGATAAGGCTAAAAGAGGTTTTTGTGGCATTTATGGATTTGGAAAAGGCATATGATAGGGTGGACAGGGGAGCAATGTGGCAGATATTGCAGGTGAATGATATAGGAGGTAGATCACTGAAAGCAGTGAAGAGTTTTTATGAGGATAGTGAGGCTCAGCCTGTAATTGTTTTACATGATGGTAGGATTGCTGGATCTCTTTTTATTCTGTCTCATACACATGCAAGATTTCAGGTACATCTTGCTACTTCTACTTACACTTAGGTCACACTACACATACATGTACAAACATATATATACACACCCCTCTGGGTTTTCTTCTATTTTCTTTCTAGTTCTTGTTCTTGTTTATTTCCTCTTACCTCCATGGGGAAGTGGAACAGAATTCTTCCTCCCTAAGAGATGTGTGTTGTAAGAGGCAACTAAAATGCTGGGAGCAAGGGGCAAGTAAACTCTTTTAAGGTATATATTACTAAATGTAAAAGGAGAAACTTTCGTTTTTCCTTTTGGGCCACCTCGCCTCGGTGGCATACGGCTGGTGTGTTGAAAGAAGAAAGTGAGGCTCAGGTTAGAGTATGTAGGAAAGAGGGAGATTATTTTCCAGTAAAAGTAGGCCTTAGACAAGGATGTGTGATGTTGCCATGGTTATTCAATATATTTATAGTTGGGATTGTAAGAGAAATAAATGCGAGGGGCTTGGCAAGAGGTGTGGAGTTAAAAGATAAAGAATCAAACATAAAGTGGGAGTTGTCACAGTTGCTTATTGCTGATGACACTGTGCTTTTGGGAGATTCTGAAGAGAAGTTGCAGAGGTTGTGGATGAATTTGGTAGGGTATGTAAAAGAAGAAAATTAAAAATGAATATAGGAAAGAGTAAGGTTATGAGGATAACAAAAAGATTAGGTGATGAAAGACTGGATATCAGACTGGAGGAAGAGAGTATGGAGGAGGTGAATGTATTCAGATATTTGGGAGTGGACATGTCAGCAGATGGGTGTATGAAAAATGAGGTGAATCACAGAATTGATGAGGGGAAAAGGGTGAGCAGTGCACTTAGGAGTCTGTGGAGACAAAGAACTTTGTCCGTGGGAGCAAAGAGGGGGGAATGTATGAGAGTATAGTTTTACCAGCGCTTTTATATGGGTGTGAAGCATAGGTGATGAATGCTGCAGTGAGGAGAAGGCTGGAGGCAGTGATGTCACGTCTGAAGGCAATGTGTGATGTGAATATAATGCAGAGAATTCATAGTTTGGAAGTTAGGAGGAGCTGGTGGGATTGCCAAAACTGTTGTCCAGAGAGCTGAGGAAGGATTGTTGAGGTGGTTCAGACATGTAGAGAGAACGGAACAAAACAGAATGACTTCGAGAGTGTATAAATCTGTAGTCGAGGGAAGGCGAGGTAGGGGTTGGCCTAGGAAAGGTTGGAGGGAAGGGGTATAGGAGGTTTTGTGTGCAAAGGGCTTGGATTTCCAGCAAGCATGTGTGAGCATATTTGATAGGAGTGAATGGAGACAAATGGTTTTTAATACTTGATGTGCTGTTGGAGTGTGAGCAAAGTAACATTTATGAAGGGATTCAGGGAAACTGGCAGGCTGGACTTGAGTCGTGGAGATGGGAAGTACAGTGTCTACTCTCTGAAGGAGGGATGTTAATGTTGCAGTTTTATAAACTGTAGTGTAAAGCACCCTTCTGGCAAGACAGTGATGGAGTGAATGACGATAAAAGTTTTTCTTTTTTGGGCCACCCCGCCTTGGTGAGAATCGGCCGATGTGTGAATAATAATAATAATAATAATAAAAAAAGAAAAAATACATGAAATAAATGAAAATTTAACTGCACTTTACCTCTACTGACTAGTGCTGATGATCTGAAAGGAAGATGGAGAAGTGTTATTGTCTGGAAAGGGTATCACCTTCCATAAAAACATCAGGTAACCTCCCCTCTCATGTTTTTTTCCCTTTTCTCTGTGCAGTAGCATTTGAAGATGATGGGGATTGATTAGCATTTATTTTTTTTCACTGCTAAAGAAGCTGTCCAATGTTGTCTGCTTTTAACAGCTTTTCAAAAATTTTCTAAAGTGGTCAGCAACATTGTCATTGAGCAGGTTGATGCTCTTATTCACAACAGTAATATTAATATATTTAATATTTTTATAGATGGGGTTGTAAGAGAAGTAAATGCGAGGGTCTTGGCAAGAGGCGTGGAATTAAAAGATAAAGAATCACAGATAAGGTGGGAGTTGTCACAGTTGCTCTTTGCTGATGACACTGTGCTCTTGGGAGATTCTGAAGAGAAGTTGCAGAGATTGGTGAATGAATTTGGTAGAGTGTGCAAAAGAAGAAAATTAAAAGTGAATACAGGAGGAGGTGAATGTATTCAGATATTTGGGAGTGGACATGTCAGCGGATGGGTCTATGAAAGATGAGGTGAATCATAGAATTGATGATGGGAAAAGGGTGAGTGGTGTACTTAGGAGTCTGTGGAGACAAAGAACTTTGTCCTTGGAGGCAAAGAGGGGAATGTATGAGAGTATAGTTTTACCAACGTTCTTATATGGGTGTGAAGCATGGGTGATGAATGTTGCAGTGAGGAGAAGGCTGGAGGCAGTGGAGATGTCATGTCTGAGGGCAATGTGTGGTGTGAATATAATGCAGAGAATTCGTAGTTTGGAAGTTAGGAGGAGGTGCGGGATTACCAAAACTGTTGTCCAGAGGGCTGAGGAAGGGTTGTTGAGGTGGTTCGGACATGTAGAGAGAATGGAGCGAAACAGAATGACTTCAAGAGTGTATCAGTCTGTAGTGGAAGGAAGGCGGGGTAGGGGTCGGCCTAGGAAAGGTTGGAGGGAGGGGGTAAAGGAGGTTTTGTGTACGAGGGGCTTGGACTTCCAGCAGGTATGCGTGAGCATGTTTGATAGGAGTGAATGGAGACAAATAGTTTTTAATACTTGACGTGCTGTTGGAGTGTGAGCAAAGTAACATTTATGAAGGGATTCAGGGAAACCGGCAGGCTGGACTTGAGTCCTGGAATGGGAAGTACAGTGCCTGCACTCTGAAGGAGGGGTGTTAATGTTGCAGTTTAAAAACTGTAGTGTAAAACACCCTTCTGGCAAGACAGTGATGGAGTGAATGATGGTGAAAGTTTTTCTTTTTCGGGCCACCCTGCCTTGGTGGGAATCGGCCAGTGTGATAATAAAAAAAAAAAATAATATTAGGATGCCAGTTTTTCACCAGGTTCTTTGTTGGAGCTCTATGGAAACAGTTCCTTAATTTCTGCAGTGGAAATGTTGCCCTTACTGCTTCCCTCCTATGAAGAAGAAATTTCCTGAACCACTTCTTCTTTCTGCTGTTCCTTGTATAGGTCTTAAAGTTCTGTGGTGAGCTCATTCTTGTGATCCTCCACCAACTCCTCTACATCTTCATCATCAATTTCCAAACCCATGAACAGGACCAAAAAAATAATATCCTTCACTACAGGCTCAGCCTCAAAGTCTTCAGAATCTCTGACTGACACACAGACTGGCCACAATTTCTTCCAGGCAGAGTTCATTATTCTGCAAGAAAAAACACTGGAGGATATTCACATGTTTTTTCCAAATTTCAGGAAGGGTAAACTCTATTTCAGAGGTCACTTCAAAGCATCTTTTAAACAGTGCTTTTGTGTAAAGTTTCTTAAAATTTTAAATTACCTGCTGGTCCATGGGTAGGATAATAGGAGTGGTGTTATGGGGGTAAGAACTTCACTTTAACCCTTAAACGGTCCAAACAGATTGACGTTCAAATTTGTAGTGCTCCAAAAGTAGATCTACGTTTTTTTTACATATTTTCAAATATAACAAAAAAAAATGTAGATAAAAGTTTTTTTACACATTTTAAAATGTAAAACAAGAAAGAAGATCTACATTTTTTTACATACTTTAAAATGTTGAAAAGACGTATATATACGTTTGGACCATTTAAGGATTAATGAAGCTGTATTCATCCACCAAATTTTCCTCCAAGCCTGGAGGGTGAGCAGGAGCATTGTCCATTACCAGACGTGCCGGAATGGTAATTTTTTTCCACAAGGCACTGCTCCACACTTGGCACAAACACTTCAAGTATCCACTCAGTAGAGAACTGCCTTGTTACCCAAGCTTTACTATTAGCCCTCCACATTACACTGAGTTTACTTTTCATTACATTGTTTTTTTAAACATCCTTGGATTTTCATAGTAGTAGACTAGTAACAGATTAATTTTTCAGTCTCCACCAGCATTACCACACAACAAGAGTGTTAGCCTGTCTTTCATGGGCTTGTATCCTGGTAATGACTATTTTTCTTGTGTGATGTAGGTTCTCTTAGGCATTCTTTTCTTTAAAAACTTGTTGTGAATAAATCCCTCAATGTCTAAATAGGTTTTAAATTCCTTAACAAACTTTTTAGCCTCATCTCTGTTAGCACTGGCAGTCTTCTCTTACTACACTATGAATCCCACTCCTCTTTTTAAACCTATCAAACCAGCCAATACTTGTCTTAAATTCAACACTTTCAGCAGTTGGGACTCTCACCTAGGATCACTATATAACTGCTTTTATTTTTGACAGAATATTGTTTCAACAACACTGTCACCGGCTAATTTTTTTTTTTAAATCCACATTAAAAGAAGTTTTTTAATTTCTTCAATTATCTGTGACCTTTTCACAGCAAGAATTTTCACTCCTTTCACCACATCAGCCCCATTTATTTCCTCTATTTTTCAATATGGATGATATGGTGGATTTCGCCATACCATATTGAGTGGCCAGGTCTGACACACATGTTCCACTTGCACGCTTCACAATGAGTTCTTTTTCACTTTAACCCCTAAACTGTCCAAATGTAGATTTACATTCACTTGCATAGCACTTCGAACGTAGATCTACGTTTTTTTTACATGCTTTCAAATGGGGAAAATCAAGGTCGGAGCGCTATGCACATAAACGTAGACCTACGTTTGGACTGCTTTTGTTTAAGGCTTGTTTGGATTACTACTATTTTTTGGGGCAATGATTACTTATTTTCAATTAAAATATTTAAAAAACACCACAAAATAACAATGAAATACCAAAAAGTTTCACTGAGCTTGTACGAACAATGCTTAATGAATGAAAGCTGATGAGACTGAGCACCTGATACTTTGTTTTTGTTGGTCTTTGTCCAGATGCACTTACACTCACCCAACTGACTATAAACATAGAAATACGTAATACAACTATTACCTAATACCAGATATAAAACCGCAAGGTTGGCTCTGGATACTCATCTAACTTTATAGGTCCCAGCAATGTTTTAGACATGCTGGAGTATACATTGAAGCATGGTTTTATGACAAGTGTCCCTATACTGTTGACGTCCCAGTGACACTTGATAAATGGGCACTCAGGGAACCCTGCTTTGTTTGTTTTCACTGTTATACACAAACATGACAGTCTGTCTGTCTATCTGTATCTGTCTGTTTGTCTCTGGCTCTGCTAATCCGTCTGTCTAGCTCTGCTTATCTGTCTTTCTGTCTGCCTGTGTATGTTTCGTTTAATATGTTTATTATGCACCCCATACCCATCCTGTGGGCGGTAGACAAAAGATTACAGAGGTACATAATTGGTCCAGGGACTGGACTCCAAAGTTTTGATAGCTGAGCAAGTAACAGAGGTAATGAACTCACAATTTACAAAGGTAATGAACTCACAATTTACAAAGGTAATGAACTCCAGGTAGGTCTGGTCACAATCATGACAAGTTACAAAGGTATTTACAGATTACAGAGGTACGTAATGGGTCCAGGGACTGGGCCCCCAAAGTTTTGATAGCTGAACTAGGTACAAAGGTAATGAGCTCACAAGTTACAAAGGTAATGAATTCTGTAAGAATGGTTACTTACGTTGCCTATGTATGCCTGGAGTATTTATGAAACTCCTTGAAGAATGGTATTATGACAAATGTTGACAGCTAAGTGACATTTGATAAATGGGCACTTGGGGAACCCTGGCTTTATTTGTTTTCACTGATACTCACAAACATGTTTGTCTGTCTGTCTATCTGTCTGTCTGTCTATCTTTGCCTGGAATATTTGGGTTTTCCTAGGTAATTTACAGTATGTATTACCTGGAGTTTACCTGGAGAGAGTTCCGGGGGTCAACGCCCCCGCGGCCCGGTCTGTGACCAGGCCTCCTGGTGGATCAGAGCCTGATCAACCAGGCTGTTACTGCTGGCTGCACGCAAACCAACGTACGAGCCACAGCCCGGCTGGTCAGGAACCGACTTTAGGTGCTTGTCCAGTGCCAGCTTGAAGACTGCCAGGGGTCTGTTGGTAATCCCCCTTATGTATGCTGGGAGGCAGCTGAACAGTCTCAGGCCCCTGACACTTATTGTATGGTCTCTTAACGTGCTAGTGACACCCCTGCTTTTCATTGGGGGGATGTTGCATCGTCTGCAAAGTCTTTTGCTTTCGTAGTGAGTGATTTTCGTGTGCAAGTTCGGTACTAGTCCCTCTAGGATTTTCCAGGTGTATATAATCATGTACCTCTCCCGCCTGCATTCCAGGGAATACAGGTTTAGGAACCTCAAGCGCTCCCAGTAATTGAGGTGTTTTATCTCTGTTATGCGCGCCGTGAAGGTTCTCTGTACATTTTCTAGGTCAGTAATTTCACCTGCCTTGAAAGGTGCTGTTAGTGTGCAGCAATATTCCAGCCTAGACAGAACAAGTGACCTGAAGAGTGTCATCATGGGTTTGGCCTCCTTAGTTTTGAAGGTTCTTATTATCCATCCTGTCATTTTTCTAGCAGATGCGATTGATACAATGTTATGGTCCTTGAAGGTGAGATCCTCCGACATGGTCACTCCCAGGTCTTTGACGTTGGTGCTTCGCTCTATTTTGTGGTCAGAATTTGTTTTGTACTCTGATGAAGATTTAATTTCCTCGTGTTTACCATATCTGAGTAATTGAAATTTCTCATCGTTGAACTTCATATTGTTTTCTGCAGCCCACTGAAAGATTTGGTTGATGTCTGCCTGGAGCCTTGCAGTGTCTGCAATGGAAGACACTGTCATGCAGATCCGGGTGTCATCTGCAAAGGAAGACACGGTGCTGTGGCTGACATCCTTGTCTATGTCAGATATGAGGATGAGGAACAAGTCTCAGTAGTAGTACCAGTTCCTAGTAACCAGTTACCAGTAACCAGTGTACCAGTAGATGACTCACTACCAACCGTCTCTGTGTGAATCACTGACTGTATTCATATTGCTGCTGACCATAGCAGGATTTCAAACACCCTCGCACTGTAGACACTTGTGAGTCAGTCAAGATAGAGAGCAGAGAGAGGCAGGTTGGCTGTTGGCGCTTTCCCACACTTTCCGTTATATTATACGTACTACCACCCTACGTGAGTATTCTTACCCTATCCATGTTTTCGAAAGCCCACATGACAGTTCCTAGTAACCAGTTACCAGTAACCAGTGTACCAGTAGATGACTCACTACCAACCGTCTCTGCGTGAATCACTGACTGTATTCATATTGCTGCTGACCATAGCAGGATTTCAAACACCCTCGCACTGTAGACACTTGTGAGTCAGTCAGAGATAGAGAGCAGAGAGAGGCAGGTCAGCTGTTGGCGCTTTCCATACTTCCCGTTATATATTATACGTACTACCAGCCTACGTGAGTATTCTTACCCTATCCACGTATCGAAAACCCACATGACACAAGATGGGAGCGAGTACTGTGCCTTGTGGAACAGAGCTTTTCACCGTAGCTGCCTTGGACTTTACTCTGTTGACTACTACTCTCTGTGTTCTGTTAGTGAGGAAATTATAGATCCATTGACCAACTTTTCCTGTTATTCCTTTAGCACGCATTTAGTGCGCTATTATGCCATGGTCACACTTGTCGAAGGCTTTTGCAAAGTCTATATATATTACATCTGCATTCTTTTTGTCTTCTAGTGCATCTAGGACCTTGTCGTAGTGATCCAATAGTTGAGACAGACAGGAGCGACCTGTTCTAAACCCATGTTGCCCTGGGTTGTGTAACTGATGGGTTTCTAGATGGGTGGTGATCTTGCTTCTTAGGACCCTTTCAAAGATTTTTATGATATGGGATGTTAGTGCTATCGGTCTGTTGATCGTTATACGAATGCAGTTAGAAGCCTGAGTAGATCTATAACCCACTATGATAACATGAACATAGATAAGTATGTTTATAGAGCAACTTGCAATGTGAACAGACTGACTGATGTTGTAGTGGCCAGGCTTAGGCTTGGTTACAAGTACTTCTGGCAGTTTGGGAGACACACAGATGATGATCAAACTAAATGTAAATTATGTGATCAGGCATATGGTCACTCTCTTGAACACTATGTGCTTAATTGTCCACTTATTGAGGAATACAGAGACAGACAGTATAATAACCTATGTGATATGTCAAGATATCTTATTAATGAAAATAAGATACCAGATATACTAAGCAAATTTCCTAAATTTGCTTGTAACAGATAAGTGAACTATAGATATGTAGATATAAATCCATATGTATTCCTGTTAACCCTTTGGGGCCTAGTTCCTAGGCCTTTTGTGTATCCATATGCTCTCGCGCTACCGTCCACAGGATGGATATGGGGTGCACAATAAACTAGCCACTTCGGTGGCAAAATCTAATCTAATCGGTCTGTAGTTCTTTGCTGCTGCTTTCCTGCCCCCTTTGTGGAGTGGGGCTATGTCTGTTGTTTTTAGTAACTGTGGGACGACCCCCGTGTCCATGCTCCCTCTCCATAGGATGGTAAAGGCTCGTGATAGGGGCTTCTTGCAGTTCTTGATGAACACGGAGTTCCATGAGTCTGACCCTGGGCCAGAGTGCATGGGCATGTCATTTATTGCCTGTTCGAAGTCATTTGGCGTCAGGATAACATCGGATAGGCTTGTGTTAACCAAATTCTGTGGCTCTCTCATAAAAAATTCATTTTGATCTTTGACTCTCAGTCTGGTTAGCGGCTTGCTAAAAACTCAGTCATATTGGGACTTGAGTAGCTCACTCATTTCCTTGCTGTCATCTGTGTAGGACCCATCTTGTTTAAGTAGGGGCCCAATACTGGATGTTGTTCTCGACTTTGATTTGGCATAGGAGAAGAAATACTTTGGGTTTCTTTCGATTTCATTTATGGCTTTTAGTTCTTCCCGCGATTCCTGACTCCTACAAGATTCCTTTAGCTTAAGTTCGATGCTTGCTATTTCTTTGACCAGTGTCTCCCTACGCATTTCAGATATATTGACCTCTTTTAGCCGCTCTGTTATTCTTTTCCGTCGCCTGTAAAGGGAGCGCCTGTCTCTTTCTATTTTACATCTACTCCTCCTTTTTCTTAGAGGAATAAGCCTTGTGCATACATCGAGTGCCACCAAGTTAATCTGTTCTAGGCATAAGTTGGGGTCTGTGTTGCTTAGTATATCTTCCCAGCTTATATCGGTTAAGACTTAGTTTACTTGGTCCCACTTTATGTTTTTGTTATTGAAGTTGAATTTGGTAAATGCTCCCTCGTGACTAGTCTCATTATGTCGGTTTGGGGCTCCGCGCATACATGTCTGAACCTCAATTATGTTGTGATCTGAGTATATTGTTTTTGATATGGTGACATTTCTTATCAGATCATCATTGTTAGTGAAGATGAGGTCTAGTGTATTCTCCAGTCTAGTAGGCTCTATTATTTGCTGGTTTAAATTGAATTTTGTGCAGAGATTTAAAAGCTCGTGTGAGTGTGAGTTTTCATCAGAGCTGCCTCCTGGTGTTATTACTGCAACAATATTATTTGCTATACTCCTCCATTTTAGGTGCCTTAAGTTGAAATCCCCCAGGAGCAAGATGTTGGGTGCAGGAGCTGGAAGATTTTCCAGACAGTGGTCAATTTTTAACAGCTGTTCCTGGAATTGCTGGGATGATGCAAACGGAGGCTTGCAGACTACCACAATGACTAGGTTTTGGTTCTTGATCTTTATTACTAAAACTTTCACTACATCATTTGAGGCATTAAGCAGTTCTGTGCAAACAAGTGACTCTGCAATGTACAGGCCAACCCCCCCTCCTTTTGCCTGTTCACTCTGTCACATCTGTATAGGTTGTAACCTGGGATCCATATTTCGTTGTCCAAGTGATCCTTTATGTGGGTCTCAGTGAAAGCCGCGAACATTGCCTTTGCCTCTGCAAGCAGTCCACGGATGAAAGGTATTTTGTTGTTTGTTGCTGGCTTTAGACCCTGTATATTTGCAAAGAAGAATGTCATCGGACTGGTGGTATTGTTGGTACTGGGGGGGGGGATTTTTTTTCCGGCATTAGTATCTGTATCTGTTGGTTTGGAGTGGAGGCCATCGACTGTGGTTCCACTCCAGGAATGACTGAATTTGGTGTACGATTTCTGCCATTTCCTGCCAGTTTTTTTTCCTTCCTGGCACTAAAAAACCTTTCCTATGGCCTGGATGTTTTGTATCTTTTTGTCCCCTTTAGATGGTGTGCCTGGCAATTTAAGTTATAGCACAGTCTTTCCTGTACTGAAGAGGTACACATTTCAGGGTGAAAAAGCTTACAGGAAGGGAGTTTGCATTTTCCTGTTGTCATATGGGCACGGCATTTTCTAGGGTGGTCATAGCTGCACGTCCCGTCTGTTTTTCCAGATTTCCCATGTCTGCAGATACCAAGTGCATAGTATGTGCACAGGCTTGGTTTCCATTTGCCTTGGGTTTCTGTGACTGTATTCCCTGTTGGTGCATGTTTCCCTGTCTTATTCCTATCCACCCTAGCACCAACAATGGAGCTCCAACCAGTTGTTTTTGGTAATATATCCTCACTATTGCTAGTGGAGTCCTCTTGTTTGCTATTTCCTGTGGTATTTATAGTTTGCAATATTGGTTTTATCTTATCTTTGACTACACTTGTTTCCCCACTAAGGCTCCTGTCCCCTATGAAGTCATTTATATGTATTCCTTCCTGCGTATAATTCCCGACTACCTGGACAAAATCTCCAGCTTCACCATTACTGTCTCCCAGGACAGCACCTCCAGCTTCACCATTTCTGTCTCCCAGGACAGCACCTCCAGCTTCACCATTACTGTCTCCCAGGACAGCACTATCAGCCCCACATTTACTGACTACCAGGACATCACGTCCAGCCTTACAGTTTCTGACTACATGGCCAGTATCAAGGGCAGTACCATTCAGCCCAGACTTTTTATGTTCCCATCTGTTGTAGAAAGCTTCCAGGTTGTCTATGAAAGCAGCTTTGATGTTATCCTCTTTTAATACCCTTGTGATTTTAGTCCACAGATTTATCTCATTTGGCATACCCAAAAACACTTCCCTGTTTTAATACTGCTTGTAGCTAGTTCTTGGATATCTGCACAAGGGGCGTGACACCAATTTCCACAAAAATGACAATTTATCCATGTGGAAGCCCATTTGTTTGATTGACTGCAGACTACACAGAGATCATAATGATCTGAATGGTTGATTTACTGTAATTCTACTAGCAACCTCTTGAATACTCTATTAATAACCTCCTTAAATGAAGCTCTAGCTATTTGTATTTCTATTTCTAACTGTACTTGTATATTGGACAGCTTACCGTGTACGTTCCTAATTTATATTTATTGTTTGTGTTTGATAAGGGCGCCTACAACCCCATCCGTTTACAGTCTGCTTTATTGTCCAACGAATCCGTTTGAAACCAGTCAAGGGTTCGGACCAGTCAAGGGTTCGGACCAGTCGAGGGTTCGGACCAGTCGAGGATTCGGACCAGTCTGATCTGATCAGTGGGTCACTTATTTAAAATATACTGGTCAGTGATTTGAGCTAACACATGAAGGATCTACTGGAAATTATCTACCCGAGTAATATGTGATTTGATTGATACAAAAGTATAACTTGCGTGTTGAAGAACCGGTGATTGCTGTCAGCTCCTACAATGACGAACAGTCGAGCCTCAACCCTTGTTTATCAATCGCTGTATCTAGCTTTTCTAGGTTTTTTCGTCTCCACCACAATAAATGCTATATTATCACTATAGTTGACTGGTAGAAATTTTGGAGGAAGGACGCTTTTTCTGTAGTAATAATTGCTTCTCGTTGTGTATATTGCGACCGCTGGTAACTACAGGTATAGTAACTGTACTTATGTGTATATGTGAGAGAGAGAGACAGAGATATAAATAGACAGATACATAGACATAGAGATATAGACATACAGAGATACAGACAGACAGCCAGAGATAGCCAAAGTCAGCCAGCTGGCCAGCCTGCCGAATACATAAGAACATGAGAAAGAAGGAATACTGCAGCAGGCCTGCTGGCCCGTGCAAGGCAGGTCCATGTCACCCCCCCCTGGCTTAGACCAATGACCCACCTAGTAGGTCACATCCACTGAAGGAAGGAGCCCGGCATCAGACCTAGTAGCACAAGCTAGTCAGGTCCAACTCACACCCACCCACATTCACTCATGTATTTATCTAACCTATTTTTACTTTCCTCTTAAAAGGGGAGTGTTAATGCAACATGGCATCAGTGAATCTCTGGTGTTTGTCATGCTATTCGCTCTAGCTGGCGCTCAATTGAACTGGTGCTCCCACAAGGTACTAAATGGTCCCAGATTTTTTTAATACTACGCACACTGAGTGCGCAGACCCATTCTTTCATGTCTAGGTGACTCAAGTTCACAGTCCAACAGCTCATCAGGTCCCAAAAACCATTTGTCTCCATTGGTAATATCTCTCTAAATATTGTTCTAATATGCTTAACCCTTCCACTGTCACTTGTGTAGATCTATGTTACTGACACCAGTGTTACACAGATCCACATTTTAAGCATAATGTCCTCAATTTAAGGGTCATGTGTCAAGCAACAATTTAGAGGTTATGTGCCAAGCAAAAAGACAATGGCTCAAGGAAAAGCATGAATAATCAGAGCTGTTTTTTGAATAATCTTTAGTACAAATGTTTGATAATTGAATCTTCATTGCAAGGCACTCAAATTTCAGGATTTAGCTGTTCAGTAATACAAACAAGACATTAACCCTTTGGCTGTCGAGGTCATATATATACGTCTTACGAGGTACAGTGTTTGACGTATATATACTCATAAATTCTAGTGGCTTCAAATCAAGCAGGAGAAAGCTGGTAGGCCCACATGTGAGAGAATGGGTCTGTGTGGTCAGTGTGCACCATACAAAAAAAAATCCTGGAGCATGCAGTGCATAATGAGAAAAAAACTACGACCGTTTTTTTTAATTAAAATGCCGACTTTGTGGTCTATTTTCGTATAGTATTTATGGCTGTATTCTCATTTTCTTGGTCTCATTTGATAGAATGGAAACATATTATAGAAACAGAGGTGATTTTGACTGATTTTACTATAAAAAGAACCTGGAAATGGAGCTCAAATTAGGGGAAATGTTTGATTTTTGCTGATGTTCAAAAGTAAACAAATGATGTCATTGTCCAATAAATGTCCAAGTAGCCATTCTAATATGCAGTCATGAATGGGTTGACATTATTTATACAATTATTACAATATTGCAGTAGTCTGCATAACAGTAAATCTTCTATTTTTTGTTTGAATAAAAATTCAAAATAGAAAGCAAGAGTAATATCAGAAAATTAAATGTTATTTTAGAGCCAGGAATGTCTGCGATGTTCATTTTGGACCTTATTTTGAAATTGTCATATTTTTTAATTTTCGTGAAATTGGCCAAATTGTAAATTTCTGACCACATTATTGGGTAGTTGAAATCGGTAAATGGGCAGGTTCTTGCACTCAATCGATAGAAAAAATGGATTTCTACGAAAATAGTTATGAGTTTGGTCGACTGGAACAATGGAATTAGCCGAAATCGCCGATTTGTAAATATCACCGAGGTCGCTAACTTCGCGAGAGCGTAATTCCGTCAGTTTTCCATCAAATTTCGTGTTTTTGGTGTCATTACAATTGGGAAAAGATTCTCCATCATAAGAAAAAATAATTTTTTTTTTTTTAAATTTTGCGACACCAGGAGACACTTCAGGATTGGGGGTTGCGACAGTCAAGGGGCTAAACCAGTCAGTGAATAAAGTTGTTAAAATATTACGATTTACAGTGGGTTATAAATACCTCTTATTTAAGTTGCACTAATACAAGTTAATATCTATTTGTGGTAAGACATTCCTCTAACATTTTGATATGATAAAGTTCATTCTACATCTGTATAACTCATGATGCAGTTCTTCAGGTGCAAGACAGAACATAGAAGATAATTACTGAGGACAAGGTGGAATGTTTGACTCCTGGTGTGACAGCAGAGGGTTCGGGGAGGACCAGGTAGCTAGCCATGGCCTGGGTCCCTTCACCATTGCCAACACTCTTCTAATGCCTTCAAACAGATCCTCACAGCTCTTGCACACACGGCTTGCCTCCTCTTCCAGTATGTGCTCCACAGCCTGAAGATAGAAACTTGTTTTGTATAACACTAAGTTGTAATGTATTTTGCTCTACAGTACTTCCAATTATGCTGCAGTAAAAGTACCATGTATTACTGGCCATAAGTTGCATTTTTTAAATAAATATGCCCAGAGTCTTATGAGTGCATACTACTTCAAAAATGCATTAAAAATAATAAAAATAATGAAAAACGTAAATAAGAATAAAGGAGCACTGCAGTAGACTTACTGCCCAATGCTAAGCAAGCCCACAATCCAATTTTTCTTACTCAGTATCACTTATGAATGAAAAGAAGCTGGGTGAAGGGGGTAGGAGAGTTTCAGTGGGGAGAAATAAATGGGATTAGGTCAGAGATATCTGAGAGTGGGAGCTAAGACAGGGGTAGCAATAATATTGATGGAATGATAAGTCAGGCAGGAAAAGAGGGAATATAAATGTTCAAATTCAAGCAGTATTTACTCCATGAGTAAAATAAGTGTCAGATGTGAAGAGTGGGTTATAATAAGTGTTTATGCACCTTAAGAAAAGATGAGTGTAGGGAAGAGAAAGATTTTGGGAGATGTTAGGTGAGTGTTTAGCAAGTTTTGAACCAAGTAAGAGAGTAATTATGGTGGGGGACTTAAATGCCAAAGTATGAGAAACTGTTAAAGAAGGAATAGTAGGTAAGTTTGGGGTGCCAGGAGTAAATGGATAGATAAGTATACGAGGTGTGATATAGGGCGTAACGACAATAGTTTGTTGGACTATGTATAGCGGACAAAATGTTGATGGGTAGATGTCTGGATGTGCATGTTTATAGAAGGGCAACAGATATATCAGATCATTATTTAGTTGTAGATACAGTGAGAGTAAGAGGTAGATGGGGTACAAGGAAAATGGCATCAGCAAGTAAGATGCAAAAGTGTATAAACTAAAGTTTGAGGTAGTTAAGGTAAGATATAAGCAACTATTGGGAGAAAGATGGGTTTGTGAGAGTAGATTATGAGGAGGTTGAAGAGGTATGGGGTAGATGTAAGAATGAAGTGTTAGAATGTGCAGCAGAAGTCTGTGGATATAGGAGGGAAACTGGAGGTACTGGGAAGCTGTTAAAGACTGATGAAGAGAGGCAGTGATTTCATGCATTGGCCAGGGATGTATAACATCCAGTAGGAGTGAGGAAGAGCCAAATGTGAGAGTGGAGGTGCATCAGGTAGTGGGTAAAATGCAAGAGGGTAAAAGCAGCTGGGATTGATAGGATCAAGGCAGAAATGCTAAAAGCAGGTGGGGATATAGTTTTGGAATGATTGGTACTTTTCTTCAATAAATGTATGAAAAAGGAAAAGGTGCCTAGACATTGGCAGAGAGCATGCATAGTTTTGTATAAAGTAAAGGGGGACAAAAGACAGTGTAAAAATTATAAGTGGCTAAGCCTGTTGAGTATACCATGTTATGTGTATGGTAGAGTTATTATTGAAAGAATTAAGGGTAAGATGGAGAGCAAGAGGGCAGATTAACAAAGAGGCTTTAGGAAGGGTAGGGGATGTGTAGATTAAGTGTTTATATTGAAGCATATAAGAACAATATTTAGATAAAGGAAAGGAAGTTTTTGTTGCATTCATGGATTTAGAAATAGCATATGCTAGGGTGGATAGGAAAGCAATGAGGCAGATGTTGCAAGTGTATGAAATAGGCAGTGGGTTACTGAAAGCAGTTAGGAGTTTTTGACTCACCCTTGTTACCAGCATCTTTACATAAGTGGTCACATCTGGTGAGAGCCAAGCTAATTGAAGAAGGTTGAGTCCAGACACAACAGGAGTGAGGGAAGCTCCTGCAGCCAGCAGAAGGGTCAGGATCCTGGGCCTATTGCTAGTGACAGCCAGAACCAGGGCATGTGTAGGATACTCTGCCATAGCCTCTAGAGGAGAGCCCTTCAGCAGGAGCTGGCATGCTTCCTTCACATCATCACCAAGACAAATAACCTCCAGCAAGCGGCCATATAGGTATCGTTCTTCTTCCTCACTTGGCTGACAGACAACATACAGTCAATAATTATGCTGCAATTAGTTAAGTTAGAGAACACCATATTTTATACCTCTTGAAAGTATCTGTAAAGCATGAGAAATCTATAGGATCAGCCATTACACCAAAGGACAGTAACTGTAGGATAAGAAGAAACACTTCTTTATAAGAAAATCCAGGCTTTCAGTTTATTTTCTATGATATTACATAGTATTACATTATAAATTGTTATATCATACATGGAACTCTTTGCCCAGAACAGCAAGAGGTCCCCTGCCCACTAATCAATTTAGCACTCACTCAAAAATCATCTCATCTCTCAATAACAACTATACCCACACTATGCTGAACTCTAACCAAATTTAAAGCAACTCCCTCAAATATTTTATTATCCCTTAACTATTAAGCCACTATTACAAATTTAAAAATGAATGTTTGTATCATAAATTGTACAACCTCATATTAACCCTTTCAGAGTTTCCGACGTACTAGTACGGCTTACGCACCAGGGTTTTTGATGTACTAGTACACAAATTCTAGCGCCCTCAAATCTAGCAAGAGAAAGCTGGTAGGCCTACATATAAAAGAATGGGTCTATGTGGTCAGTGTGCGCAGTATAAAAAAAATCCTGCAGCACACAGTGCGTAATGAGAAAAAAAAAACTCTGACTGTGTTTTTGGTTTAAAACAGCAACTTTGCACTGTATTTTTGTATGGTATTTATGGTTGTATTCTAGTTTTCCTGGTCTCATTTTATAGAATGGAAGACATATTACAGAAACTGAGATGATTTTGACTGGTTTTACAATGAAAAGTACCTTGAAATTGAGCTCAAAGAAGCAGAAATGTTTGATTTTTGCCAAAGTTCAAAAGTAAACAAATCATGCCAAGCGTCCAATACACGTCAACTGGTGAGTCTAATATTCTTTCACAAGTGCGCTGATATTATTTATACCATTTCTACACTAATACAGCAGTCTGCGTAACAGTAAATCTTTCTATTTTTTGTAAGAATAAAAATTGAAAGTGGAAAGCCAAAGAAATATAAGAGGGGCCTGGGGATGTGACTAACAAACAGAGGAAATGTTATTTTAGTGCCAGGAATGTCTTTCTTGTTTATTCTGGACCCTATTTGGAAATTGGCATCTTTTGAAATTTGTGTGAAACTGGCAAAATTGCTAAATTCTGACCACTGTATTGGATAGTTGAAATCAGTAAATGGGTGGTTTCTTGTACTCATTCAATAGAAAAAAATAGAGTTCTAGAGAAATAGTTATGATTTTTGTCGACTAGTACACTGGAATTGGCTAAAAATAGGGCTCAAATTGGGCAAAATCGCTGATGCATAAACATCGTCGAGACCGCTAACTTCGCGAGAGGATAATTCCATAAGTTTTCCATCAAATTTCATACTTTTGGTGTCATTATGATCAGGAAAAGATTCTCTATCTTTTCATAAGAAATTTTTTTTTTTTTTTTTTTTTTTTAAATTTGGCCGACCCTGAGAACAAGTCTCGGAGCGGGCCTGTCAACCCTCAAAGGGTTAATTACCCAACAAAAGGCTGCAGTCAGAATGATAACAAATTCCCACTACAGGCAGCATACTCCACCAATATTCAAAACTCTAAACTTACTCACCATACAAAACATCCATACTTACAATTTTGCCTACTACATACATAGAACACTCAACTCGGATATAAACCCTCCCCTCAAACTTCTCCTTATCAACCTCAACAGAACACATGACCATAACACAAGGCACAGATCACTCTTTGATGTTCCCCATGTCCATCTCACACTATGTAAAAACTCAATGCACATAAAAGGCCCAAAAATCTGGAATTCATTACCTGTGAATATAAAAGAAATACTGTCTCTTTATCAATTCAAAACTCTTCTTAAAAACCACTTACTCAACCACAACTAAATAAATAATGAATAACTGAATCTCATAAATGCATAACCTGTGACCCTATCAAACTATTTTTTTTAATTGCATTACCTAATATAATACTCCATTCTCTTGAATGTACAGTAACTCACGAAATGACTATATGACCTGTTTCTGCACTACAAATCATTGATTTTACTCGATCTGATTCGATTATATTATACATTGTTATGCTACAAATTTGTACAACTTTAATTCTTCTTATTTGAAATACAGTAGGGCCCCACTTATATGGCAGGTTAGGTTCCAGGCTACGGCCGTAAAGTGGAAACTGCCGTAAAGTGGAACACCCTTATAAATGCATAGAAATACTGGATAACAAGTTTACACTAACATATATTAAGTTAGTAATAGAACTAGGCATTAAAAAACAATGAAAAAGTAAAATACGCAGATAGTGCACTCATTACTTACCTTAAAATATTTGTAGTATTAATCTAGGGTGAGATGAGTAGTATTTATTGCAAGAAATCAAGTGCGGTATGTATAGTAGCCAGCCAGACCAACCCACCCACACATACTATTCTATGATATTTAAGTATCCCAGAGCGATAAAATGTATATACAGTTCACTCATTACTTACCTTAAAATATACATATTCTTAATGTAGGGTCAGGGGTGAGTAAACAAGATAAAACGAATAAATGAAAGAGAGAGAATGAGTACACGAGAGAGGACAGGTGCAGTTATGTAAACAAACCAGGCGAATGCTAGTTTTGTAAACAAGCCAGGCATACACATCTGGTTTGTGTGCAAATTACATTGTGTACAAGTTGTCTCTACATTGATACAGTAGAATAAATAAAGAGGAACACTCCCATTCTCATATAAAATCATTTTTTGAAGAAATGACGCTCTGAGTGAAGGCAATGGATATCAAACATAGGTTGTGGCAGTGGCAGCAGAGGCACCAAGCTCTGTCATTTTTCTCACCTGCAGAGCCCATCAACGCTTCTATGATGGCCTAATTGCAATCATAACTGCACTAGCGTACGTAGAACGCAGCATGACCCAAAATAACAGTGATACCTACAAACCGAAAAATTACTGATTGAAGCAAAGACTGCCCCACAAACTCCAAGAACAGCCCCGCTGCCAAACAACTACCTACTCCAAGCTCTTAACTAATTTAGTTTCTCCATCTAACCATAGCAACTCTTGTACTACTATGAGACCAACTCATAGAAGAAATAGCACTAAGAACAGCAAGGCAGCACCTAGAAACCGACTATTCCATAAAACGACTCAGCAGGGCGCCGGTGCCCCATCCACCCCCTCACCACCCAGAGTGACGCATCATCAACAACAAACATGGCCGACTCACCCTCACCCACCAACCAAGGCGACTCGACTACAACAACACCAACCGTGTCTTGACTCCCTCTCTACCTCTACTACCTTCATAGGATTTAACCCATCTGATATGCTCTCAGGTATGGCTAATGATCCTGACACTCTAAAGAATTACATCATTACAGAGTAAAGTCTGAGGCGGCTATGGTGAAAAGCTCTATTCCGCAAGGCACAGTACTCACTCCCGTCTTGTTCCTCATCCTCATATCTGACACAGACAGGGATGTAAGCCATAGCACTGTGTCTTCCTTTGCAGATGACACCCAAATCTGCATGACAGTGTCTTCCACTGCAAGGCTCCAGGCAGACATCAACCAAATCTTTCAATGGGCTGCAGAAAACAATATGAAGTTCAACGATGAGAAATTTTAATTACTCCGATATGGTAAATGTGAGGAAATTAAAACTTCATCAGAGTATAAAACAAATTTCAACCACACAATAGAGCAAAAACTAACATCAAAGGCCTGGGAGTGATCAAGTCGGAGGATCTCACCTTCAAGGACCATAACATTGTATCAATCGCATCTACTAGAAAAATGCCAGGATGGATAATGTGAACCTTCAAAACTAGGGATGCCAAGCCCATGATGACACTCTTCAGGTCGCTTGTTCTATCTAGGCTGGAATATTGCTGCACACTAACAGCACCTTTCAAGGCAGGTGAAATTGCCGACCTAGAAAATGTACAGAGAACCTTCACGGCATGCATAACTGAGATTAAACACCTCAATTACTGGGAGCACTTGAAGTTCCTGAACCTGTACTCCCTGGAATGCAGGCAGGAGAGATACACGATTATATACACCTGGAAAATCCTAGAGGGACTAGTACAAAACTTGCACACGAAAATCACTCCTTACAAAAGCAAAAGACTCAGCAGACGATGCAACATCCCCCAATGAAAAGCAGGGGTGTTACTAGCACGTTAAAAGACAACACAATAAGTGTCAGGGGCCCAAGACTGTTCAACTGCCTCCCAGCATACATATGGGGGATTACCAATAGATCCCTGGCCGTCTTCAAGCAGGCACTGAACAAGCAACTAGTCGGTACCTGACCAACCGGGTTGTGGTTCGTACGTTGGATTGCATGCAGCCAGCAGTAACAGCCTGGTTGATCAGGCCCTGATCCACCATGAGGCCTGGTCACAGACTGGGCCATAGGGGCATTGACCCCCAGAACCCTCTCCAGGTAAACTCCAGGTATATCTCACTGTGTAAAAAAACTATACACATAAAGGGTCCCAAAATTTGGTATTCATTAAGGCTCTTCTTAAAAACTACCTACTGAACCTAAACTAAATACTCAATATTTAACTTTACCAAAAATCTCCCAATTACCTAACTCTTAACCCTTTGACTGTCGCAACCCCCAATCCTGAGGTGTCTCCTGGTGTCGCAAAATTTAAAAACAAAAAAAAAATTATTTTTTCTTATAAAATGATAGAGAATCTTTTCCCGATTGTAATGACACCAAAAAAACTAAATTTGATCGAAAACTGATGGAATTATGCTCTCGCGAAGTTAGCGACCTCGGCGCTGTTTACAAATCGGCAATTTCGCCCACTTTGAGCCCTATTTTCAGCTAATTCCATTATTCCAGTTGCCCAAACTCATAGCTATTTCTTTAGAACTCTATTTTTTCTATCGATTGAGTACACGAAACTGCCCATTTACCGATTTCAACTACCTAATAATGTGGTCAGAAATTTGCAATTTGGCCAATTTCACGAAAACTAAAAAATATGACAATTTCAAAATAAGGTCCAGAATGAACAATGCAGACATTCCTGGCTCTAAAATAACATTTTCTTTGCTCATCAGTCATGTTTCCAGGCCCCTCTAATATTACTCTTGCTTTCTATTTTGAATTTTTATTCAAACAAAAAATAGAAGATTTACTATTATGCAGACTACTGCAATACTGTAATAATTGTATAAATAACATCAACCCATTCATGACTGCATATTAGAATGGCTAGTTGGACATTTATTGGACAATGGCATCATTTGTTTACTTTTGAACATTGGCAAAAATCAAACATTTCCCCAACTTTGAGCTCCATTTCTAGGTTCTTTTTATAGTAAAATCAATCAAAATCACCTCTATTTCTATAATATGTTTTCCATTCTATCAATTGAGACCAAGAAAACGAGAATACAACCATAAATACTATACGAAAATAGACCACAAAGTCGGCATTTTAATTGAAAAAAACGGTCAGTTTTTTTTTTTCTCATTATGCACTGCGTGCTCCAGGATTTTTTTTATATGGTGCACACTGACCACACAGACCCATTCTCTCACATGTGGGCCTACCAGCTTTCTCCTGCTTGATTTGAAGCCGCTAGAATTTATGAGTAAATATACGTCAAACACGGTACCTCGTAAGACATATATATACGGCCGCGACAGTCAAAGGGTTAAAACTTCAAATCTAGATGCCCAAAGTTCATACATAATTAATAACACATTGTTGTATAAATAACTACCTAAAACAATACTGACTTATACCCAAATGTAGCATTCTCACACTGTAAACTAATTTCAACAACTGACAGTGTCATATTCCCATAATATAAGTTCAATATTTATTATTGAAACTATTGTAATTAGAGTAAAATTACTGTCTAATATAAAAAAAAAAGATGTATAACTTAAACATACTATGATCAATTTCTTTAGTATTAAGTAGTCAGTAAGCCATTAATTAAGTGTGCTCATAATGCCTAAGTATGATAGTGGCTCTTTGTAGTGCAAAACATTACTGTAATTTCATAATTTCAGTGTAATCTTCAAAAGAAATAAAATTTATTTGTTTGAATTAGTTAATAAAGATTACAGTATGACAATGTAACAATTTAAAACAATTTACAATGTGATGTATTACAGTTAGTACTATTTAAAACAATCAAATTTGGTATTACAATGCAACAATTTACATAATGATGTACTGTATTACAATCTAGTACTATTTAAAACAATGTAAAACAGACATCCTAATTTGGAAGTAGTAAGTGGTTGAGCATTCATCAGCACAATGTGAGTAGCTTTTGAGAAACTGGTAGTGGTTAGGTATGTTTGTCTGGTTAATTTTGGATGATGAGGTGACATCTTATTACGGGCCTTAACCCTTTCAGGGTCCAAACCGTAGATCTACGCCAAAATTCTAGCAGCATCAAATTTAGCGTGAGAAGGCTGGTAGGCTTACATCTGAGAGAATGGGTCTGGGTGGTGAGTGTGCACACTATAGTAAAAATCTGGATGCCCGCATGGCATTGTGGGAACACCGCCAAAGTAGCTTTGTTCACAGTGCCTGGCGGCAAGGAAACTCTCACTCCCCACTCACTCTCCGGGTGAATTCTGACTCTCCTCTTCACAACTTACAGTTCTAAGACTGATGGAAGTGGAGCTGAAGAGGAATTCTATGGTTTTGAACCATATGGTACCATTGTACCATATGGTACAATGGTACCATATGGTACATTGGTGCCATGTCGTACAATGGTATCATATGGTACAATGTGCCATATGGTACATTGTACCATATGGTACATTATACCATATGGTACATTATACCATATGTTACATTATATCATATAGTACATTATACCATATGGTACATTATACCATATGGTACAGGGTACAGGGACCCTAATGGAAATAAGTCTGTCTGACTTTTCTGGGTTATCCTAGGTTCTCCAAACATATGCTGCTAAGTATGATATTCTATGTAACTTTATTTGTGTATACCTAAATAAACTTACTTACGATGCCACATGCGCTTGAGTAAGTTTATTCAGGTGTACAGAAATACAATTACATGGATTATTATACATAGCAGCATATGTATAAAATCCTAGGATAACCCAAAAAAAGTCAGGGTGACTTATTTCCATAGGGATCTTTGTATCTGTACCATATGGTGTCCTGTACTGTATGGTACCCTGTACCATATGGTACCCTGTGCCATATGGTATCCTGTGTTATATGGTACCCTGTGCCATATGGTGTCCTGTGCCATATGGTATCCTGTGCCATATGGTACCCTGTGCCATATGGTACCCTGCACATTATGGTACCCTGCACCATATGTTTTCCTGTACTGCATGGTACCCTATACCATATAGTACAATGTACCATATGGTACCCTGTAACATATGATACCGTGTACCATATGGTCAACAGGTGTTGGTGGCACAAGACACCAGCCAAGACTGAGTGAGTGGCGATGCAAGCTAGCTACTGACTCGGCAGTTTCCAAGACAAAGCACTTTGTCATCCACCTCAAGGAACATGTCGAGTTCCTGTACATTTGTAAATATATAATAGAACATTACTAATATACAACATTTTTGCATATTTTTGTTGTAAACAATTATTGTAAACAAAATAATGATGAAAATATAAGTGTGTTTATTGTGTTGAATACAACAGTACCATATAGTACAATGAACCATATGGTATCATTGTACTGTATGGTACAATGCACCATATGGTACCACTGCACCATATGGTACCATTGCACCATATGGTACCATTTTATCATATGGTACCACTGTATCATATGATACCATTGTATCATATGATACCATTGTATCATGTGGTACCATTGTACCATATTGTACCATTATACCATATGGCACAATTGTACTATGTGGTACCATTGCACCCTATAGCACCATTGTACCATATGGTACTATATGCTACCTTTGTATTCAACACAATAACCGCACTAATATTTTCATCATTTTGTTTACAATAAACTTGTCAACAAGTTTTATAAGCAATATAATGATAAACAAATTAGTGCAGGTATTGTGTTGAATACAATGAGTGTACAATTATACAATATACATTATATTGGTCTCACAGGCCACATATGTTACTAGAAAAAGGAAAAAATTAGAAAAGAAAAAAGTATAAAAAACGTAAAATAAAAAAATGCGATTTTGCAGAAATCACTAATGTAGCAGCCACCCGGTCTTTTTGGATAAACTTCCTGCTGCTGTATCTTGGCAAGTACTGATCAGAATTTTTTTTTTTTTGTCTTATTACCTTCACAAAAATATTATCTTTAATTCTGTAAGAAAAAATAATTTTTTTTTTTTTTCAAAATTTCTTGGACACTGGGGCACCCCTTCAGATTTTGGCCTTGGACGCTGAAAGGGTTAAAATGATTTGCAGACAGGGGTCCTTCAGTGTGTTCTGGCAATGAATTCCAAATCTTCGGGCCTTTTACGTGCATAGCATTTTTGCATAGGGAGAGATGAACACGAGGGATATCAAAGAGTGATCTGTGTCTCGTATTATGGTTGTGTGTTGTTATAGTTATCAAGGAGGAGTTTGAGAGAAGGGTTTACATTAGAGTATCATGTTCTGTGTATGTAGTAGGCATAATAATAAGTGTGGATGTTTTGTATATTTAGCAAGTTAAGACTCTTGAAAAGAGGTGGAGTGTGTTGTCTAATGCAGGAGTTAGTATTCAATCACACTGCAGCTTTTTGCTGGGTTATTAAAGGCTTAAGGTGATTTGCTGTGGCTAAGCCCCATGCTCAAATACCATAGGTGAGGTAAGAGTAAATGAGAGAGTGGTACAAAGCTAGAAAAGCTGAATGGGGTACATAGTACCATATCTTTGAAAGGATGCCTACTGTTTTGGAGATTTTCTTGGAAATTTGGTGTACGTGTGTCTGAAATTTGAAATGTGAACTGTTAAGAACATCTAATACGAAAACAGGTTTTCATGTCAACAAGTGCCTGACAAAAATAAGACCAAATCTTCTTTACTAAGAAAGCTACGATATGAACAAAAAATTTACCAATGCTTTGCAAGGTAAGGAAAAATTATAGTCAACAAGGAATTAACAGGAAAGAGATATTTCACTTCTACTGAACATGAACTAAAAAAAATCCTAAGTGAAGCTGTCCTAATTGAGTCAGAATAAAATGCAGCTTGTACCCACTTCCACAAGCAGTGTTATGAAACCCTAAATTTTTCCATCCAATTATTTTTTATAAAACCTGATTCTCATTTCCATATTGTCAAGCTGACGGCAATGAATTCCAATCACTACCTAATATTTTACATTCTTGTTAAACTCCTCAAGATCACCATCTTGTTTGCCTAAAAAGATGTACATGTCCTATGTTTTTATTTTTGCAACTACCTTTTACAGTTATTTTTTTACTCTATAGTGTGTCTGCTCTATAACAGTGCAATACAATCCAAAGTTAAGTACTACTGTTTTAAAACCCTTTTTTTAACTGTCTACTGTAAAAAATTAATTATAGCATTAGTGCAACAACTGTTAGGTGCTACTGATACACCTAGTCTTAATAGTTCATTATATTTTACTAATACAGTGGATTCCCGACTTACGATATTAATCCGTTTCAGAGAGCACATTGTAAGATGAAATTATCGTAAGTCGAATTAATCTTTCCCATAAGAAATAATAGAAATCAAATTAATCCATTCAAGGCACCCAAAAGTATGAAAAAAATTTTTTACCACATGAAATATACATTTTCCTACACACAAAAAGAAGGATACATGCACAATATATATTGTGCATGTACTAGTGTACTAAATGAAGAATAAATGACACTTACCTTTATTGAAGATGTGGTGATGAGTGATGAGATACTGTTTGTGTCCTGGGAGTGTCTTTTCCTCTTAAGTAATGTAGGTCCTGTTTGGCATTTTCTTCCAGAACATGCCTTATCACACTGTGTATGCCACTACAATTCTTAAATCTCTCAAACCAACCATTGCTAGCTTTAAATTCACCAATATGAGCAACAGTTCCAGGCATTTTTTCCTGTTCACCTGGGTGTTAGTCGACTGGTGTGGGTCGCATCCTGGGGGACAAGATTAAGGACCCAATGTAAATAGGTTAGACAGTCCTTGATGACACACTGACTTTCTTGGGTTATCCTGGGTGGCAAACCCTCTGGGGTTAATTGTTTCTCGGTATTCTCAATAAGCCCATAGTGGCTTATTTATCAGTTACAAGCACTAAAAACACTGGAATAATACAAAATTTATCGAATGTATGCGTGCAACCATCCGCTCTGGCTTGTAAACAATGTCGCACTAGCTCAGCTGAGGCGATCAGGCAAGACAGACCAGACGGCCACATTTGAGACGAATGATGTAAGTCAAGCTTTTCAATGTAGGTCGGGGTCAAATTTTTACGCTGACAAGCATCGTGTCGGTTTTATTGTAGGTCGAGGCCATCATAAATCGGGGGTCCACTGTACTCATGCAATTTCTTTTTCGTGTTATTACTTGCTTAAATTTTGTGCTATAAGTCGATTCTTACTGCTCAAATTTTATTTAAGACCATTTTTACTATCTACCCATTTTATTTTTTGTATTATGTTCAAATTATTAAATAAATAAATAAATTACCTGTTTAGTATTTGTGTAAACTTTAGAATAGTTTATTTGCTACCTATACTTTGTACTACCTTGTATAAGCTTTCATATTACCACCAGCACAATATTGATTCCTAACAGTTGTGAAATATTGATTTATTACTTGTCATAGGTATTATATCAGCCCTAATTAATATTAGGTAGTAGCATCTTTTTTGTTATTTATACATTCTTAATCCTGCATTAGTCATATGATTGCAAACATCGATCATGACATTAACCTCTTATTAAATGACACACTTTCCTAACAATTTCCTTTATTACACTGCTAGTCAGGCTAAGACAATAACATAACAGTATTCAATTATAATGTAGGAGAAACATTTATACAGGGTGTGGTAGGTAAGTTTGGGGTGCCAGGTGTTTACCTGGAGTTACCTGGAGAGGGTTTTGGGGGTCAATGCCCCTGCGGCCCGGTCTGAGACCAGGCCTCATGGTGGATCAGGGTCTGATCAACCAGGCTGTTACTGCTGGCTGCACGCAAGCTGACATACGAACAACAGCCCGGTTGGTCAGGTACTGACTTTAGGTGCCTGTTCAGTGCCTTCTTGAAGACAGCCAGGGGTCTATTGGTAATCCCCCTTAGGTATGCTGGGAGGCAATTGAACAATCTTGGGCCCTGGACACTTATTGTGTTTTCTCTCAACGTACTCGTGGCGCCCCTGCTTTTCATCGGGGGACTGTTACATCTCCTGCCGAGTCTTTTGTTTTCATAGGGAGTGATTTTCATGTTCAGGTTTGGTGCCAATCCCTCTAGGGCTTTCCAAGTGTATATTATCATGTATCTCCCTTGTCTGTGTTCGAGGGAATACAGATCAAGGATTTTCAACTGTTCCCAGTAGTTTAGGTGCCTATTTGTCCTTATGTGTGCCATGAAAGTTCTTTGTACACTCTCCAGGTCTGCAATGTCGCCAGCCTTGATGGGGGCCGTTTGTGTACAGCAGTGTTCCAGCCTAGAGAGCAGAAGCCATTTGAAGAGAATTATCATGGGCCTGGCATCCCTAGTTTTGAAGGTTCTCATTATCCATCCTATCATTTTCCTACCGGATGAGGTAGATACACTGTTGTGGTCTTTGAAGGTGAGATCCTCTGACATTATCACTCCCAGATTCTTCACATTACTTTTCTGCTCTACTGTATGGTTATTGTAAATGATAATGGGAGCCCTTTGATTGAACTTTGTATAGAAAGGGGTTTAGTTATAGGTAATACATATTTTAAGAAAAAGAGGATAAATAAATAAACAAGATATGATGTAGGGTGTAATGACAGTAGTTTGTTGGACTACGTATTGGTAGATAAAAGACTGTCGAGTACACTTTAGGATGTACATGTTTATAGAGGTGCTACAGATATATCAGATCACTTTGAAGCAATGTAAAAAGAGAGAAAATGAGAGAGTGGGTGAGATGTTATCAACAAATTTTGTTGAAAATAAGAAAAAGTTTTGGAGCGAGATTAACAATTTGAGAAGCCTAGGGAACAAATGGATTTGTCAGTTAAAAATAGGAGAGAAGAGTTAATAAATGGAGAGTTAGAGGTATCGGGAAGATGGAGGGAATATTTTGAGGAATTGTTAAATGTTGATGAAGATAGGGAAGCTGTGATTTCGTGTATAGGGCAAAGAGGAATAACATCTTGTAGGAGTGAGGAAGAGCCAGTTGTGAGTGTGGAAGAAGTTTGTGAGGCAGTGGGTAGAATGAAAGAGGGTAAGGCAGCTGGGATTGATGGGATAAAGATAGAAATGTTAAAAGCAGGTGGCAATATAGTTTTGGAGTGGTTGGTGCAATTATTTAATAAATGTATGGAAGAGGGTAAGGTGCCTAGGGATTGGCAGAGAGCATGCATAGTTCTTTTGCGTAAAGGCAAAGGGGACAAAAGAGAGTGCAAAAATTATAGGGGAATAAGTCTGTTGAGTGTAGGTGGTAGGTTGGTAGACAGCAACCACCCAGGGAGGTATTACTGTCCTGCCAGGTGAGTGTAAAACGAAAGCCTGTACTTGTTTTACATGATGGTAGGATTGCTGGTGTCTTTTTTCTGTCTCATAAACATGCTAGATTTCAGGTTCATCTTGCTACTTCTACTTACACTTGGGTCACACTACACATGCATGTACAAGCATATATATACACACACCCCTCTGAGTTTTCTTTTTTCTTACTAGTTCTTGTTCTTGTTTATTTCCTCTTATCTTCATGAGGAAGTGGAACAGAATTCTTCCCCCGTAAACCATGCATGTTGTAAGAGGCGATTAGAATGCTGGAGCAAGGGGCTAGTAACCCCTTCTCCTGAATACATTACTAGAGTTAAAAAGAGAAACTTTTTTTCTTTTTGGGCCACCCTGCTTCTGTGGGATATGGCCAGTTTGTTAAAAGAAGTCTGTTGAGTATACCTGGTAAAGTGTATTAGTAGAGTTATAATTTAAAGAATTAATGTACTGTTTGCATAGACATTACATAAATAAATAAATAAATAAATAAAGAGTAAGACGGAGAGTAGGATAGCAGATGAACAAGGAGGCTTTAGGAAAGGTAGAGGGTATGTAGATCAAGTGTTTACAGTGAAACATATAGGCGAACAGTATTTAGATAAGACTAAAGAGGTTCTTGTGGCATTTATGGATTTGGAAAAGGCGTATGACAGGTGGCAGATGTTGCAGGCTTATGGTATAGGAGGTAGGTTACTGAAAGTAGTGAAAAGTTTTTATGAGGATAGTGAGGCTCAGGTTAGAGTATGTAGGAAAAAGGGAGATTTCCCAGTAAAAGTGGGCCTTAGACAATAATGTGTGATGCCACCATGGTTGTTCAATGCATTTACAGATGGAGTTGTAAGAGAAGTGAATGCGAGGGTTTTGGCAAGAGGTGTGGGTAAAGAATCAAACAAAGTGAGAGTTGTCACAGTTGCTTTTTGCTGATGACACTGTGCTTTTGGGAGATTCTGAAGAGAAGTTGCAGAGGTTGGTGGATGAATTTGATAGGGTATGTAAAAGTCAACTAAAATGCCGGGAACAATGGGCTAGTAACCCCTTTTCCTGTAAAGATTACTAAAAAGAATAAGAAGAAGAAAATTGTCAAAGTGGGAAGTCTGAATGTGCGTGGATATTGTGCAAATGATAAGAAAGAGATGATTGTGGATGCTATGAATGAGAAGAAACTGGATGTCCTGGCTTTAAGTGAAACAAAGCTGAAGGGGGTGGGAGAGTTTCAATGGAGAGGAACAAATGGGATTAGGTCAGGGGTTCAAATAGAGTTTAAAACTAAAGAAGGAGTAGCAATAATTTGAAGGATAAGCTATGGCAGGAAAAAAGGACTACAAATGTATAAATTTAAGAATTATGTGGAGTAAAATAAAGATTGGATGTGGAAAAGTGGGTTATAGTAAGCGTGTATGCACCTGGAGAAGAGAGAAGTGTAGAGGAGAGAGAGAGATTCTGGGAAAGTTGATGAATGCGTGGGGAGTTTTGAATCAAGTGTGAGAGTAATGGTGGTTGGGGATTTCAATGCCTAAAGTGGGTAAAAATGTTATGGAGGGAGTAGTAGGTAAATTTGGGTGCCAGGGGTAAATGTAAATGGGACCCCTTTAATTGAGCAATGTGTAGAAAGAAATTTGGTAATATTTTGGTAAAAATTTTATGGAAAAGAGGATAAATAAATATACAAGGTATGATTAGCACGTAATGAAAGTATTTTTTGTTAGATTATGTATTGGTGATAAAAGGTTGATGGGTAGGCTCCGGGATGTACCATGTTTATAGGGGCAACTGATATATCGATCATTATTTAGTTGTCTACAGTTAGAGTAAGAGGTAGATGGGAAAAGAGGGAAGGTGGCAACAACAAGTAAGAGGGAGGTGAAAGTGTATAAACTAAGGGAGGAGGAAGTTCGGGCGAGATATAAGCGACTATTGGCAGAAAGGTGGGCTAGTGCAAAGATGAGTAGTGGGGGGGTTGAAGAGGGTTGGAATAGTTTTAAAAATGCAGTATTAAATGTGGGGCAGAAGTTTGTGGTTATAGGAGGGTGGGGGCAGAGGAAAGAGGAGTGATTGGTGGAATGATGAAGTAAAGGGTGTGATAAAAGAGAAAAAGGTAGCTTACGAGAGGTTTTTTACAAAGCAGAAGTGTTATAAGAAGAGCAGAGTATATGGAGAGTAAAGAAAAGGTGAAGAGAGTGGTGAGAGAGTGCAAAAGGAGAGCAGATGAAAGAGTGGGAGAGACACTGTCAAGAAATTTTAATGAAAATAAGAAAAAATATTGGAGTGAGTTAAACAAGTTAAGAAAGCTAGGGAAAGTATGGATTTGTCAGTTAAAAAACAGAGTAGGGAGTTAGTAGATGGGGAGAGGGAGGTATTAGGTAGATGGCGAGAATATTTTGAGGAACTTTTAAATGTTGAGGAAGAAAGGGAGGTGGTAATTTCATGCACTGGCCAGGGAGGTATACCATCTCTTTTAGGAGTGAAGGAGAGAAGAATGTAAGTGTGGTGGAGGTACGTGAGGCATTACGTAGAATGAAAGGGGGTAAAGCAGCTGGAACTGATGGGATCATGGCAGAAATGTTAAAAGCAGGGGGGGATATAGTGTTGGAGTGGTTGGTACTTTTGTTTAATAAATGTATGAAAGAGGGAAGGTACCTAGGGATTGGCGGAGAGCATGTATAGTCCCTTTATATAAAGGAAGGGGACAAAAGAGATTGTAAAAATTATAGAGGAATAGGTTTACTGAGTATACCAGGAAAAGTATACGGAAGGGTTATAATTGAAAGAATTAGAGGTAAACAGAATGTAGGATTGCGGATGAGCAAGGAGGCTTCAGAGTGGGTAGGGGATGTGCAGATCAAGTGTTTACATTGAAGCATATATGTGAAAAGTATTTAGATAAGGTAGGGAAGTTTTTATTGCATTTATGGATTTAGAAAAGGCATATGATAGAGTGGATAGGGGAGCAATGTGGCAGATGTTGCAAGTGTATGGAATAGGTGGTAAGTTACTAAATGCTGTAAGAGCTTTTATGAGGATAGTGAGGCTCAGGTTAGGGTGTGTAGAAGAGAGGGAGAATACTTCCCGGTAAAAGTAGGTCTTAGACAGGGATGTGTAATGTCACCATGGTTGTTTAATATATTTATAGATGGGGTTGTAAAAGAAGTAAATGCTAGGGTGTTCAGGAGGGGTGGGATTAAATTATGGGGAATCAAATTCAAAATGGGAATTGACACAGTTACTTTTTGCTGATGATACTGTGCTTATGGGAGATTCTAAAGAAAAATTGCAAAGGTTGGTGGATGATGTTTGAGAATGTGTAAAGGTAGAAAGTTGAAAGTGAACATAGAAAAGAGTAAGGTGATGAGGGTATCAAATGATTTAGATAAAGAAAAATTGGATATCAAATTGGGGAGGAGGAGTATGGAAGAAGTGAATGTTTTCAGATACTTGGGAGTTGACGTGTCGGCAGATGGATTTATGAAGGATGAGATTAATCATAGAATTGATGAGGGAAAAAAGGCGAGTGGTGCGTTGAGGTATATGTGGAGTCAAAAAACGTTATCTATGGAGGCAAAGAAGGGAATGTATGAAAGTATAGTAGTACCAACACTCTTATATGGATGTGAAGCTTGGGTGGTAAATGCAGCAGCGAGGAGAGGTTGGAGGCAGTGGAGATGTCCTGTCTAAGGCAATTGTGGTGTAAATATTATGCAGAAAATTCGGAGTGTGGAAATTAGGAGAAGGTGTGGAGTTAATAAAAGCATTAGTCAGAGGGCAGAAGAGGTTTGTTGAGGTGGTTTGGTCATTTAGAGAGAATGGATCAAAGTAGAATGACATGGAAAGCATATAAATCTATAGGGGAAGGAAAGAGGGGTAGGGGTCGTCCTCAAAAGGGTTGGAAAGAGGGGGTAAAGGAGGTTTTGTGGGCGAGGGGCTTGGACTTCCAGCAACCGTGCATGAGCGTGTTAGATAGGAGTGAATGGAGACGAATGATACTTGGGACCTGACGATCTGTTGGAGTGTGAGCAGGGTAATATTTAGTGAAGGATTCAGGGAAACCGGTTATTTTTATATAGTCGGATTTGAGTCCTGGAAATGGGAAGTACAATGCCTGCACTTTAAAGGAGGGGTTTGGGATATTGGCAGTTTGGAGGGATATGTTGTGTATCTTTATACGTATATGCTTCTAAACTGTTGTATTCTGAGCACCTCTGCAAAAGCAGTGATAATGTGTGAGTGTGGTGAAAGTGTTGAATGATGATGAAAGTATTTTCTTTTTGGGGATTTTCTTTCTTTTTTGGGTCACCCTGCCTCGGTGGGAGACGGCCGACTTGTTGAAAAAAAAAAAAAATGTAAAAGAAAATTAAAAGCGAATATAGGAAAGAGTAAGGTGATGAGGATAACAAAAAGATTAGGTGTTGAAAGATTGGATATCAGATTGGAGGGAGAGAGTATGGAGGCGGTGAATGTATTCAGATATTTGTGAGTGGATGTGTCAGCAGATGGGTCTATGAAAAATGAGGTAAATCATAGAATTGATGAGGGGAAAAGGGTGAGCGGTGCACTTAGGAGTCTGTGGAGACAAAGAACTTTGTCCTTGGAAGCAAAGAGGGGAATGTATGAGAGTATAGTTTTACCAAGGCTCTTATATGGGTGTGAAGCATGGGTGATGAATACTGCAGTGAGGAGAAGGCTGGAGGCAGTGGAGATGTCATGTCTGAGGGCTATGTGTGGCGTGAATATAATGCAGAGAATTCGTAGTTTGGAAGTTAGGAGGAGGTGCGGGATTGCCAAAACTGTTGTCCAGAGGGCTGAGGAAGGGTTGTTGAGGTGGTTCCGACATGTAGAGAGAATGGAATGAAACAGAATGACTTCAAAAGTGTATAAATCTGTAGTGGAGGGAAGGCAGGGTAAGGGTCAGCCTAGGAAAGGTTGGAGGGAGGGGGTTTTGTGTGCGAGGGGCTTGGACTTCCAGCAAGCATTTGTGAACATATTTGATAGGAGTGAATGGAGACAAATGGTTTTTAATACTTGACGTGTTGTTGGAGTGTGAGCAAAGTAACATTTATGAAGGGACTAAGGGAAATGGCAGGTCAGACTTGAGTCCTGGAGATGGCAAGTATAGTGTCTCCACTCTGAAGGAGGGGTGCTAATATTTCAGTTTTATAAACTGTAGTGTAAAGCACCCCTCTGGCAAGACAATGATGGAGTGAATGACGATGAAAGTTTTTCTTTTTTTGGCCACCCTGCCTTGGCGGGAATCAGCCGATGTGTAATAATAAAAAATAAATAATTATAATGTCAGATCATTAAACAAACACTATGATGACCTAGTATTACTCAATTCTCTAAATATCAGTATGTCTATTATGATTCTCACTGAAACCTGGCTAAAACATGATGTTACAAACATCTATGCCATACCTGGCTACACGGCCATACACAAATGTAGGCCAGATCAATTAGGGGGTGGCGCAGCTACATACTACTCCAAGGAACTTGAATGTATAAAATCTACTTGCACTAGGGATGAATATGATGAATATACATTTGCTAAGTTTAAATCCAAAAATCTTAAAATACCTTCAACAGTTGGAACAATCTACAGAGTACCTCACACCAATATTTACTCATTTAGTGAAAACCTAAAAAACATGATAAGTGACACAGAGATGAATAAACACCACCTGATACTTACATGTGACTTCAATATAAACCTCATCCATGACCATGACCCACAAGTAACTGAATTCACAAACACTATGAGCAACTGCTTACTTCTGCAGGGGCAGCCCTATGACAAGGGCACAGTAGTAGTAGCAGTGGCATCCTACTAGCTCTTATTCTTCAAGAAACCATCGCTCATCAAAGCTTGTGATGGCCTAATTGAAGGTACAACTACATGAACCCATGTAGACCACAAAATGACCCAAGAATACTAAGTATATAACCCAAATCTTGACAAAATAGAAGATCTAAGGAAGACAGCTCTGCTAACCCAAACACTGCCTCTGCTGCCAGTCACTTAACCCAATGGAAATAAGTCACTCTGTCTGACTTTTTTGGGTTATCCTAGGTTATCTACACATATGCTGCTATGTATGATAATTCTATGTAACTGTATTTGTGAATACCTGAATAAACTTACTTACTTGCTTACTAGCTCAGGGAAATCAAGCCTTCTCCTCCATAGCCTCACAGTATCTACCTTGACCTAAAATGCTTTCTTGATAGTTGTGACAGGATCCACAGTCATAACACCAGACACAAACATCTCTATGACATTACCCGTGTCCGACTAAACCTTTACAAAAATTCAATGTGTGTCAAAGGGCCAAAAATCTGGAACACCCTACCTGAAAACTCTAGAACTGCAGACACAATCATCACTTTCAAAACTACAGTTAAAAAACATCTTATCTCCCTGATACACCCGTCAACTAACTACATGAAAGCCACCTGGTGGTTCATACTTACACTCACTCACCCATTGACTATAAACACAGAAATATGAATCTTAATCTTAAAATAATGAATCCTAACTAGTCATAAGTTTGCCTATGATACTCCAATATAGACACTATGTATTGTGCCAAAACAAAAGCATTCACATTGCTAAACTCACAAACTATAATATAGTCACTTAGCCTTAATACCATAATCTGTAATAATTTAATGCTAAAAATTAATTTAAGTCTGCCAGAAATGCCTAGCCATGCTAGGTGTCCTAGTGGCCCCCTCTGTAATTAGTAGTATTTTAAAACATGTAAACCACACAATATCCAAATCTGTAAACCCCGCATTGTAATCCTTATAGAGAATAAACTTGATTGATTGATTGATTGATTGTGGTCCACTGTATTAAATGCTTTCCATAGGTCAATGAAGAGCCCCAGAGGATATTCATTTCTATCGAGGGTTGTATATATTAGTTCAAACATTTGTATAATAGCATCATTTGTACTTTTTTTGGGTCTAAACCCAAGCTGGCAGGGGTTAAGTACATATGTTGTTGGATATAAGGTAGGAGTAAAGTCGTTTGTGTGTTATTTTTTCGAATATTTTAGAAAGTAAATGCAAGTCTGGTATAGGTCTATAGTTATTCAGATCAGATGGATCACCTCCTTGAGGACTGGGGTAACCCTTGCTGTTTTGCATATGGATGGGAATTATTATTATTATAATCAAAAAGAAGCGCTAAGCCACAAGGACTATACAGCATATGGATGGGAAGGGTGAGGGTGGGTGTTTATTTTCTGAAGTGAATCTGTGAATGAGGTGACCTGGAGAGAGGCACATAATCATAAAAATAGATTATAATAATAATATTAACCCCTTAACTGTCCAAAAGTAGATCTACGTTATTACCACTAACGCTCCAAGCGTAATTCAACATTTTATTTTTCCTGCCTCCAAATTTGGCACAAGTGGCCTGATATGCCTGGTCAGTATAGAATGGGTCTTAACCCTTTCACTGTCAGTGCCATATAGGTATGGCTTATGAACCAGTGTTAGTGACATTAATACTACAAAATTATAGCGGCTTCAAATCTAGCAGGAGAAAGCTGGTAGACCTACATGTGAGAGAATGGGTCTGCATGGTCAGTGTGCGCAGTATAAAAAAAATTGGGGAAGCCACAGTGCATTGTGGGAGTGCTGATTCAGTACGTCTTGGTCACCAAGCCTAGTGGTAAGGTGAATTACCTCACTTCCCTGGCGAATTGAGAACTCTTCCCTTCCCAAAGGATAGTTCTAACACAGTGGGGGGGGGATAGTGAAGTGTTAGTGAAGATGAATCTCAAGGTTATGAGTAGTCTTTGGACAGAAACAATGCCCAGGATAACCAGAAATAAGTGCAGAAAACTCAGTCCAATTACCAACCTTTACCACTGAAAAAAGACAGACAAGAGTGATTTATTTCCATGTGGGTGGTGAGAAGACAGCATGGTTGGTGGGAAAGACAGTGTGGGTCATGAGAAAGGCAGCATGGGTGGTGGGGAAGGCAGTGTGGGTTTGTGTAAACATAGCAACATATGTGTAGAATAACCTAGGAATTAACCCAAAAAATTCTGACAAAGTGGACTTATTTCCATGTGAGTGGTGGGTGGAAAGACAGTGTTGGGTGTGAGAGGAAGGCAGCATGGTTGGTGGGAAGGCAGCGTGGTGGGTGGGGAAAGCCCGTTGTGGGGTGGTGGAGGAAGGCAGCGTGGGTGGTGGGAAGCCCAGCGGGGGTGGTGGGGAAGGCAGCGTGGGAGGAGTGGGGAAGGCAGCGGGGTGGTGGGGAAGGCAGCGTGGGTGTGTGGGGAAGGCAGCGTTGGGTGGTGGGGAAGGCAGTGTGGGTGTTGGGGAAGGCAGCGTGGGTGGTGGGGAAAGCGTGGTGGGTTTTTTGTGTAAACATGTTTAGTCAACAATTATAAAGATACACTGTATGTGCAATATTGTGTAGCATCAAATGAGTGGATATATAAACCTTTAAGTTATTATATTAGTCTTACTAGGGCACAAAAGTTACTTGAAATACAAGCCTTCGACCTCCAATGCTACACAGTACAATCTACTTCAAGTGATACAATGAAAGGATATCGCAGAAGAAACAACACCAGTAATGTAAAGAATACAGCAAGGACTCTAGAACTCAACTTGTCCCTACCCAGCAGGACGCCAGTGTAATCATCAACCCCCCTCACCGCCGCCACCCAAGGAAACAACAACATCCAACAACATACTGGCGGGACTCCCCCTCCAACTCCACTCCCTTCAAAGGATTCACTCCATGATAACTTCAGGTATGATTATTCCGAAATATCAAGGACTACAGCGTTCTCTAGAAAAGAAATCCAAGATATCAAAGCAAAACTCGAGCGAACGAGAATCCAAGATAATCAAACCTCGAGAATAAGACCAAAACCTTGAAGGGAAGATTTATACAATCGGAAGTGTTGAACACAGAAAATACTTTAAAAGCAGCTAAGCCGTCACCACTGAGCAAATAACAACAATAAATATGAAGGTTGAAGAAAGCAACAAGGACTTGGAATCTGAACATTCACACTCAGACTAAATGAATACCTTTGGATTTCCAAGACACAAAACTGAAACAAGATAATTTGTCCGGAATGCAGTTATAATAAACGTCCAAACATTCCTAGTGACATACCACAGCACAGTGCAAAGAAACTGCTCAGGATAATACAGAACCACGTAACAAGGTCATCGTGCAAAACAAGAAATCAAAGAAAACAACGTTTGTTAGGAAAACCAGAAGTAAACACAGTATCATGGATTAGACTTCATTCATACGATAAAAGAAAGGAACCTTAATAAAATCAGCAATTAACAATGAAAAACGGAGTGTACATAAATGAGTGTCTAACAAAAAAACGGTCCAAAACCTACTGTTCAGGCTGAGAAAACTTAAACAGGAAAAACAAAATTACCACCAGTGTTCTCACGCGAGATGGGAAAATCTAGTTACGAAAACATCAACAGACAACAATATACCATCTCAATGAACACAATTCTCTACCTTTCCTAAGAAAAGCCAGACATATCTGTAACAGAGTTAGATAAGATGCCCTTAATACATATATACTTGTGGTACATATAGTTGTACATACTATTATATTGTGCATAATATTTTTATTATTTTTCATATCACTAGCTAAAGCCAACTACCCCTCCAATACTCTAACTGTCTTTCTTACTGCAATTAATTGCTCATAAATTTAACTACAAGTCCAATCTTACTTCCAAATTAATATATTCATTATTCAAACCTGTCCATTACATTCTGTTTATCACTACTTGTTTTTTTAGTCACTTTACATTGTGGTATGCAATTAGTGTATACTCCTATACTTTTTGCAAGTAACCAAAACTATCTTTTGCCTAGCTAGTACCAACTACCTCATTTTTTTACTTATATTGTGCAATAACGCTCAATTTATTTCATATTACAAATCAGATCTTACTCCTAAATCCATATTATTTTTCATAGTGACCACCTGTCCATTTAACTATTGTTTACCATTACTTAATTTTAGTCCCTTATATATTTCTCCTTTATTTTAAGTCTTTATATAACTACCCTAGTTTATATTATCACAATTTTTAAAATAATCCAAGGTGCTATTCTCGAGGTGCATAAAGTAGAATAAGTTCCACAAATTTGCGTTATATTCCCAAAGCTCATTATTTTGATTACCACTTTATTGTTCACACCAACTTTATATTAGTCCCCTTTATATTATTAAATATTTTATACTATAATTCTAACTTTAAAGAATTAACCTATATAGTACTACCTACTATCATATTCCCAAGCCCATTAGTTGATCATCACTATATTTTGTATTAGTCCCTTTTAATATGTCTTCCTTTATTTTAGCTTAAAAAAAAAAAAAAAAAAAAAAAACCTTAGCTCATTATTTTACATTTGTTAAATAATTCAGGTGCTTATTTTTTTAGCTAAGACTAATTACTTTGTTTTATACTATTCTAACTAAAAGATTCACTTACAAATCTTATGATTACAAAGACATTGAACCTGATACCAATACGCAATCTCTTATATAATGACTTAAATGAATCAAACAGTTTTTACTGTAATTACTACAACTGCAGAACAACAAGGCACTTCTCAGGCCAAACAACAACATAACACTATCTTTAACTACAATATCCAAATCTTTAAGCAAGCCATTACGATGACCACAAAGCATTACTAGAAATCCTTACATGCAAATAAGGTCCATCATTACACTTAACTGAAACCTGGCTTAAAGCCTGATAGGTCCCAGATGTCTATGCATTCCTGGTTACACGAAGCCCATACACAACAGTAGCCAGACCACAAGGGGGTGGCCAGCCATATACTACACGGACCACTAGAATGTATCACTAATACTTGCACAAGGGATGAACATGGGATATATATAGCCCAAATTCAAAACCAAATACCACAAAAACCTCACACATTGATAAACATCTAATCTACAGAGTTTCCACAGTCAAACATTAGCCAATTTTCAGTTCCAAACCTAGATAGTAAGATAACTGATGCACGCAGAACAAAGAACTTAATACTACTCAGGTGGACTTCAATATAAATCGCCAGCAAGACCAGGACCCACACGTTAACGAATTTCACAAACCACAATGAGGTACCTGTATGTTGCTACCAACAGTAACAAAACCTACAAGAGTTAACAGAGACTAAGTGTTTGTTCCCTACTTGACCACATCTGGGACCAACACCATATCCCCTTTAAAATCAGGCATAATTAACAGAGTAATACCACAAAGACCAACCCGATTTCCTCATAACAACACTTGGTACATTACTCAAGACACTACTAAATCCCTACCGACTTCACAATGAGGCAGCCCATCATAACTATCACAACAGCAGTTAGCAAACATTGACTGGCACACTAGCCTAGAAATCTATACAGATATAGACGAATGTATTAATAATTTTCTAAAAAAGACCCAATACCTCAATAACAAGCACTGCCCAATAAAAAACTAAAACCGATGACAAGCAAAGAGACTGAACAGTCCCTGGCTAACACCCAGCATTCACAAATCCATAATAACAAAACACCAATAAGAAAAAAAAACAGTACAGAATGGGTCAACAAAAACCAGAGGACCAAACAAACCGTTACTCCAATCCGAATCAGAATGATAAGAAGGGCAAAAAAATTGTATTATGATAACAGATTTTATCCCACTGTACCGAATGATAATAAAAAAGACCTGGAAAAACCTAGTCATAAAATCTAGATACAAAAAAGATATCAATCACAATAGCCGAAATAAAATTAGCAAAATCAGAATGAACCCAACGTCCCCACCAACAGAAACAGACAAACAGACCTCAATGATTTCTCTCCACTATAGGAACAAAACCTCTTGCCAATAAAATCCCAAGGCACAGATACCCCCCAATGACTACCTCTCCGGCAACTAACTACCCGCACACACTGTTCCTAGCTCCGACAAACCCATACGAAGTCTCCCTTATTATCAACCACACTAAAAAACAATGCAGGAATTTAAATACCTTACCACCGTTTAATACAAAAAAGTGTCACAAGCAATGCGTATCACCATCATTGCAACTCTCTGTAACAAATACAATATGAATCCTCCAACCTTCCCTACAGTACTCAAAATAGCAAGGGTCACCCCGACCCACAGGAGGAGACAAACAGAGTTGAATAACTATAAGGCCAAATCCACTTACACCCTCTCTCAAAAAACTTCGAAAAATTAATTCTAAACGAATCCTACTTTGCCTACCTTATCTCCCAAAACATACTCAACCCCTGCCATTTGGATTCCAGCCTAATAAAATACTAATAAGCTATTATAGCACATGCAAGAACATATATACACTGCAATAGAGAAAAAAGAAAAGTCCCACTGGGGATCTTCATTGACTTACTAAAGCTTTTGATAGCAGTTGACCATGGAAAACTTGCTCACGTAAAATTTGTCCACACTAAGGTATCGAAGGGCACTCCCTCACTTACCTCCACGTCATACCTCAGCAACAGAAGCCAATATTGTAAGCAAAAGGGGCAAAACTCCTCTGCACAACCCATTGACAGTTGGTGCCCACAGGGAAGTGTCCTTGGCCCGCTTCTCTTCTCTATACTAAATGAAACCTACCAAATGCTTCGCAATTACTCAAACCCAACACTATTTCGAGATGACACTACAATACGTCTATACACCACCCCGAGCCCAGTCCCACCCTAGCCAATACGTAAATACCGAATACAGAAAATATCTACCTGATGAGAACTAACAAATCTTAACACATAAACAATGACAAAACCTACTTCATTCAGTTTGGTAACGAAGAGGCTACAGAAGTCCCTCGATAACATAATGATAAACGGTTACCTATCACAAAGGCTAACAGAGGGAAAATTCTTTAGGAATCCACCTTGATAATAGACTCAAATTACATACTCAAGTACACAAATTTCTAAGAAAATTTCCAAGACTGTAGGCAACTATACGAAAGATACGGTACATATGCTCCAGTCACCCTCCTGGCCCTAATCACTCTCTTATTTACCCCTATCTCACTCTGGAATTTGTGCATGGGGCTCGAACAACAGGTAACCATCGCAACCACTAATTACCCAACAAAGGCTGTGCTGTTAGAATGAAAACAAATTCTCACTATAGGCATCACATCTCCACCAATATTCAATACCCTAAACCTCCTAACCAAACAAAACATCCATACTTACACAGCACCTATTACATACATAGAACACTTAACTCTGAAATTTAACCCTCCCCTCAAACATCTCCTTGCCAACCTCAACAGAACACAAGACCATAACACAAGCACAGATCACATCATTTGATGTTCCTCGTGTCCATCTCACACGATGTAAAAACTCAATGCCCAAAAAAGGCCCCTAAAATCTGGAAATCATTACCTGTAAATATAAAAGAAACAACTACCTGATTAACAAATCAAGTCTCTTCACAAAGATACTTACTCACCCAAAAAAACCAAAACAATACAGTGGACCCCCCGGTAAACGATTTAATCCCGCAAGAGGGCTTCAGCGTTATGCGAAATAATCGTTATGCGAATAATTTCCCCATAAGGAAATAATGGAAATAAAAAATAAATCCGTGGCAAGAGCCAAAAATTATGGAAAAAAACATTTTGTTTTACCACATAAAAGTTAAATATACTACGACACAAACTGAAAAAGCATGCACAATTACATTGACACTTACTTTTATGAAGATCTGGTGATGATTGAAGGGATGGGATTAGGGAGAACATTATCTTCATTACTGTTTTAGAAGGGGAAATCCCCTCCATTAGGACTTTGAGGTTAGCAAGTCCTTTTCTGGGGTTGTACTTCCTCTACAATTTTAATGCACAAGACCAGCTTTCTCAGAGTGCCACATGGAACCTCTGTCGCACACAAATCTGTCCCATAGACGCTTCTGTAACTCCCGTTTCCTTCAAAGACTTTCTAAAATGGGCCCTAACATTTGTCCCCATGAAATAGTCCACAAGCACGGCTTGCAACGCTGTGGTCCAGGTGATTTTCATCTATAAAGGTTTGCAGTTTCAACAACCACCTCTGCAACACAATTTCCATAATCTTTGAAGTAGCACACTGGGATTCCACAACTGGCATAGGCTTCTCAGGGTTTAGCCCCCAAACCCTTCAAAATCATTTCCTTAATTTCCAATACTAATTCTCACTACCTTTATTATTACCACAGGGTTGGCAAAGAAGCTTTCTTGCGGCCCATGTTCACTTATTTCCCAGAAACACCACCGAAAACACTGTAATTATGAAAACGAAATTAATTCCGAGTGTAGCTTGGATGTTACCGGGCGGAGGCCTGGCTGGTAAACATGGGACGGCCGGCACATGTGAGGGCACATTGGACTCGTCTCGGGACGAGAATCGATATGGCGGGTTTTTAATCGGTATGGCGGGGAGCAAAAAATTTGTGATAAAAGTAATCGTTATGCGAAAAATCGCTATGCCGATGGCCATCGTTAATGCCGGGGGTCCACTGTACTGAATAACTGAACCTTATAAATTGTATATCTTAAATGATTACTTCACATTATATCACCTTTAAATGTGTTAAACCTAAAACCCAATCTAACTTTATTATTTTTTAAATACACTACCTAACAGAATACTCCATTCTACTGAATGTACAAAAATGCATACAACCATATGACCTGTCTTTGTAATACTCACTTGTGCTTTATAGTAACCTGTTTACATTAATGTTTTATCACTGATTTCATCATTGCTTAGTTAATCTTAAGTTAATTTTAAGCCAGCCCGTAATGCTATGCATAGTATAAGTGGCTTTGGCATACTGCTCTTACCTGTATTTGTTGTACCTCTGTATGTGTGCTCAAATTTTTAAATAAATAAATAAATAAATAAATAAATAAAAAAATTAAATATTAGAAAATAAAAGACAATAAAAGTAGAATTATTACCGAGCGAGAGGCAGTCGCTGATGTTGCCATAAGCAGTTCACTTTCTGTCAACTTCACACCTCTGTATCTTGCTAAGTACTGATCGCAAAATTATTTTTTTTCTTTTCAAACAATCAGAAAATATTCTTAAGATTTTGTTAAGAATTTTTTTTTTTTTACGAATATTTTCGACACCGTGGGAGACTGAGATCAGAGGTCTCAACAGTAAAAGGCTTAACACTTGGTATGCACAGTATTAACCCTTAACCCTTTCAGGGTCCAAGGCCAAAATCTGAAGTCATGCACCAGTGTCCAAGAATTTTCAAAAAAAAAATTTTTTATTTTTTCTTATGAAATCGTAGAGAATCTTTTTGTGAAGGTAATAAAACAAAAAGTACGAAATTTGGTGGAAAATTGACGAAATTATGCTCTCGCGAATTTTGATGTGTCAGCGATATTTACGAGTCTGCGATTTTGCCGACTTTGACTCCCATTTTAGGCCAATTACATTATTCCAATCAACCAAATTCTTAGCTATTTCACTAGTATTACTTCTTACTTCTATTCTATCGATTGAGCACAAGAAATCGCCAAATCAACTGTTTCAACTACAAAATAAAGTGATCGGAAATTGTTAATTTGGCCAATTTAACACAAAGTTCAAAATATTCCAATTTCAAAATAGGCTCCAGAATAAACAATGTAGGTATTCCTGGAACTAAACTAACATTTCCTCTGTTCATTAGTTACATTTTGAGGCTTTACAAATAAATTCCATTTTGATTTTTTATTCACATAATGAATTTTTATTCACACCAAAAAATAGAAGATTTACTGTTATGCAATACTGTAATAATTGTATAAATATCATCACCATATTTGTGAATGTATATCAGACCCACCAGCTGACGTGTATTAGATGTGTGAGGTCGTTTGTTTTACTCTTGAATATCGGCAAAAATTTAACATTTCCGCTACTTTGAGCTCAGTTTCAAGCCATTTCCAGTGCTAAAAAACCAATCAAAATCATCTCTATTTCTGTAATATGTCTTCCATTCTATCAATGAGACCAAGAAATCGCAAATACAACTATAAAAAACATACGAAAAACACTGCAAAGTCGCTGTTTTAATCGAAAAATCATGATTTCAGTTTTTTTCTCTCATTATACACAGTGTGCTGCAGGATCTGTTTTATGTGGTGCACACATACCACATAGATGTATTCTCTCATATCTAGGCCCAAATGTACCACTCACAGTTTATCAGAGTGAGCTGAGCTCATGGCGTAGATCTACGGTTTGGACACTCACCGTAAAGCCGTAGATCTACGGGACGGACCCTGAAAGGGTTAAACTGTCCAAACAGATTTACATTCACATGCATAGTGCTCCAAAAGTAGAACTACGGTTTTTTACATATTTTCAAATATAACAACAAAAAAAAAGTAGATAAAGTTTTTTTTACACGTTTTCAAATGTAAAAAAAAAAAAAGATCTACATTGTTTTACATACTTTCAAATGTTGAAAAAACGTAGATCTATGTTTGGACAGTTTAGGGGTTAAAAAATCTGGGACAATTTAGTGCCTTGTGGGAGCACCAGTTCAATTGAGTGCCAGCTAGAGCAAACAACATGGCAAACACCAGGGATTCACTGATGTCATGTCATATTAACACTCCCCTTTTAATAGGAAAGTGATGCTGACCCTGAGTTTAGTGCCTTTGGCACTAAACATCCTTTCAATTTTGATACCACTGGTAGAGTCATCTTGCTGGAATGTCCTATAACCTATGCCCTAAGAGAAACATTTCTGGAACATGTGTAATACACGTTTGGCAGGTTGGGTGTACGGCTGGGTGGGTGGGTGATTGACTGTCTCTGTCTCCTTCTGTCTGTATCTATATCTGTCTCTATCTTTGTATCTTTGTCTGTCTATCTCTGTCTCTATCTCACAGGTACATATAAATATAAATTATACAGAGTGTAAATTACATAGGAAACAAATTACATAGTGAAACAAAGCTGAAGGGGGTGGATGAGTTTCAGTGGAAAAGAATAAATGGGATTAGGTCAGGGGTTTCTAATAGAGTTAGAGCTAAAGAAGGAGTAGCAATAATGTTGAAGGATAAGCTATGGCAGGATAAGAGGGACTATAAATGTATTAATTCAAGGATTATGTGTAGTAAAATAAAGGTTGGATGTGAGAAGTGGGTTATAGTAAGCGTTTATGCACCTGGGGAAGAGAGAAGTATAGAGAGAGAGAGATTTTGGGAAATGTTGAGTAATTGCGTGGGGAGTTTTGAACCAAGTGTGAGAGTACTTGTGGTTGGGGATTTTAATGCTAAAGTGGGAAAAAATGTTGTGGAGGGAGTAGTAGGTAAATTTGGGGTGCCAGGGGTAAATGAAAATGGGGAGCATTTAATTGAGCTATGTGTAGAAAGAGGTTTGGTAATAAGTAATACATATTTTATGAAAAAGAGGATAAATAAATATACAAGGTATGATGTAGCACGTAAAGAAAGTAGTTTGTTAGATTATGTATTGGTGGATAAAAGGTTGATGGGTAGGCTCCAGGATGTACACGTTTATAGAGGGGCAACTGATATATCAGATCATTATCTAGTTGTAGCTACAGTTTGAGTAAGAGGTAGATGGGATAAGAGGAAAATGGCAACAATAAGTAAGAGGGAGGTGAAAGTGTATAAACAAAGGGAGGAGGAAATTCGGGTGAAATATAAGCAACTATTGGCAGAAAGGTGGGCTGGTGCAAGTATGAGTAGTGGGGGGGGGGGTTGAAGAGGGTTGGAATAGTTATAAAAATGCAGTATTAGAATGTGGGGCAGAAGTTTGTGGTTATAGGAGGGTGGGTGCAGGAGGAAAGAGGAGCAATTGGTGGAATGATGAAGTAAAGGGTGTGATAAAAGACAAAAAGGTAGCTTATGAGAGGTATTTACAAAGCAAAAGTGTTATAAGAAGAGTAGAGTATATGGAGAGTAAAAGAAAGGGAAAGAGAGTGGTGAGAAAGTGCAAAAGGAGAGCGGATGATAGAGTGGGAGAGGTACTGTCAAGGAATTTTAATGAAAAAATTTTGGAGCGAGTTAAACAAGTTAAGAAAGCCTAGGGAATGAATGGATTTATCAGTTAAAAACAGAGAAGGGGAGTTAGTAGATGGGGAGATGGAGGTTTTGGGTAGATGGCAAGAATATTTTGAGGAACTTTTAAATGTCGACGAAGAAAGGGAGGCGGTAATTTCATGCACTGGCCAGGAAGGTATATCATCTTTTAGGAGTGAAGAAGAGCAGGATGTGAGTGTGGGGGAGGTGCGTGAGGCATTACGTAGAATGAAAGGGGGTAAAGCAGCTGGAACTGACGGGATCATGACAGAAATGTTAAAAGCAGGGGAAGACGTAGTGTTGGAGTGGTTGGTATTTTTGTTTAAGAAATGTATGAAAGAGGGGAAGGTACCTAGGGATTGGCGGAGAGCGTGCATAGTCCCTTTATATAAAGGGAAGGGGGACAAAAGAGATTGTAAAAATTATAGAGGAATAAGTTTACTGAGTATACCAGAAAAAGTGTACGGTAGGGTTATTATTGAAAGAATTAGAGGTAAGACAGAATGTAGGATTGCGGATGAGCAAGGAGGTTTTAGAGTGGGTAGGGGATGTGTAGATCAAGTGTTTACATTGAAGCATATATGTGAGCAGTATTTAGATAAAGGTAGGGAAGTTTTTATTGCATTTATGGATTTAGAAAAGGCATATGATAGATGGGGTTGTAAGAGAAGTAAATGCGAGGGTCTTGGCAAGAGGCATGGAGTTAAAAGATAAAGAATCACACATAAAGTGGGAGTTGTCACAGTTGCTCTTTGCTGATGACACTGTGCTCTTGGGAGATTCTGAAGAGAAGTTGCAGAGATTGGTGGATGAATTTGGTGGGGTTTGCAAAAAAGAAAATTAAAAGTGAATACAGGAAAGAGTAAGGTTATGAGGATAACAAAAAGATTAGGTGATGAAAGATTGGATATCAGATTGGAGGGAGAGGGTATGGAGGAGGTGAATGTATTCAGATATTTGGGAGTGGAAGTGTCAGCGGATGGGTCTATGAAAGATGAGGTGAATCATGGAATTGATGAGGGGAAAATGGTGAGTGGTGCACTTAGGAGTCTGTGGAGACAAAGAACTTTGTCCTTGGAGGCAAAGAGGGGAATGTATGAGAGTATAGTTTTACCAACGCTCTTATATGGGTGTGAAGCATGGGTGATGAATGTTGCAGCGAGGAGAAGGCTGGAGGCAGTGGAGATGTCATGTCTGAGGGCAATGTGTGGTGTGAATATAATGCAGAGAATTTGTAGTTTGGAAGTTAGGAGGAGGTGCGGGATTACCAAACTGTTGCCCAGAGGGCTGAGGAAGGGTTGTTGAGGTGGTTCGTACATGTAGAGAGAATGGAGCGAAACAGAGTGACTTCAAGAGTGGGATGAGTCTGTAGTGGAAGGAAGGGGGGTAGGGTCGGCCTAGGAAAGGTTGGAGGGAGGGGGTAAAGGAGGTTTTGTGTGCGAGGGGCTTGGACTTCCAGCAGGCATGCGTGAGCATGTTTGATAGGAGTGAATGGAGACAAATGGTTTTTAATACTTGACGTGCTGTTGGAGGGTGAGCAAAGTAACATTTATGAAGGGGTTCAGGGAAACCGGCAGGCTGGACTTGAGCCCTGGAGATGGGAAGTACAGTGCCTGCACTCTGAAGGAGGGGTGTTAATGTTGCAGTTTAAAAACTGTAGTGTAAAGCACCCTTCTGGCAAGACAGTGATGGAGTGAATGATGGTGAAAGTTTTTCTTTTTCGGGCCACCCTGCCTTGGTGGGAATCGGCCAGTGTGATAATAAAAAAAAATAAAAATATGATAGAGTGGATAGGGGAGCAATGTAGCAGATGTTGCAAGTGTATGGAATAGGTGGTAAGTTACTAAATGCTGTAAAGAGTTTTTATGAGGATAGTGAGGCTCAGGTTAGGGTGTGTAGAAGAGTGGGAGACTACTTCCCGGTAAAAGTAGGTCTTAGGCAGGGATGTGTAATGTCACCATGGTTGTTTAATATATTTATAGATGGGGTTGTAAAAGAAGTAAATGCTAGGGTGTTCGGGAGAGGGGTGGGATTAAATTATGGGGAATTAAATACAAAATGGGAAGTGACACAGTTACTTTTTGCTGATGATAGTGTGCTTATGGGGGATTCTAAAGAAAAATTGCAAAGGTTAGTGGATGAATTTGGGAATGTGTGTAAAGGTAGAAAGTTGAAAGTGAACATAGAAAAGAGTAAGGTGATGAGAGAATCAAATGATTTAGATAAAGAAAACTTGGATATCAAATTGGGGAGGAGGAGTATGGAAGAAGTGAATGTTTTCAGATATTTGGGAGTTGATGTGTCAGCAGATGGATTTATGAAGGATGAGGTTAATCATAGAATTGATGAAGGAGAAAAGGTGAGTGGTGCATTGAGGTATATGTGGAGCCAAAAAATGTAATCTATGGAGGCAAAGAAGGGAATGTATGAAAGTGTAGTAGTACCAACAATCTTATATGGGTGTGAAGCTTGGGTTGTAAATGCTGCAACAAGGAGGCGGTTGGAGGCAGTGGAGATGTCCTGTCTAAGAGCAATGTGTGGTGTAAATATTATGCAGAAAATTCGGAGTGTAGAAATTAGAAGAAGGTGTGGAATTAATAAAAGTATTAGTCAGAGGGCTGAAGAGGGTTTGTTGAGGTGGTTTGGTCATTTAGAGAGAATGGATCAAAGTAGAATGACATGGAGAGCGTATAAATCTGTAGGGGAAGGAAGGCGGGGTAGGGGTCGTCCTCAAAAAGGTTGGAGGGACAGGGTAAAGGAGGTGTTGTGGGTGAGGGGTTTGGACTTCCAGCAAGCGTGTGTGAGCATGTTAGATAGGAGTGAATGGAGATAAATGGTATTTGGGATCTAACGATCTGTTGGAGTGTGAACAGGGTAATATTTAGTGAAGGGATTCAGGGAAACTGGTTATTTTATATAACCGGACTTGAGTCCTGGAAATGGGAAGTACAATGCTTGCACTCTAAAGGAGGGGTTTGGGATATTGGCAGTTTGGAGAGATATATTGTGTATTTTTATACGTATATACTTCTTAAACTGTTGTATTCTGGGCACCTCTGCAAAAACAGTGATTATGTGTGAGTGAGGTGAAAATTTTGAATGATGACGAAAGTATTTTCTTTTTGGGGATTTTCTTTCTCTTTGGGTCACCCTGCCTCGGTGGGAGACGGCCGACTTGTTGAAAAAAAAAAAAAAATCCAGACAAAATGCTCTAATGTAATTGTAGATATAAGGCATAATAAGCATGACTGGTAAGTAATATGCATTTTCACTTGTTCAGGAATCAGACATGACAACTCTCCATCATGTGTAATACCTGTTGATAAATTAGACACATGTGCAACTCTTCGGTATCTTTATTGAGGAAACGTTTCGTCACACAGTGGCTTCATCAGTCCATACGTAGGAGAAACTTGAAGAACAGGAGGAGAATGAGGTAATCAGTCCCTCAACCTTGAGTCGATGTGTTCAGTCCATCAATCTTGAGTAGAATACGGCACGTGAGCGGAGAAGCAGCTTATAAACCGTATGGCAGGAGAGGTGCAGCAGTCATAGGTGGTGTCACATTTGTTCAATGTGGAAGTAGGTCATGCCCAAGAATTAGGCAAGCGAAGAATTCCTAAGTATTAAGATCCCAAGAAGTTGCAGTGTCTGACAGGTTTGTAGATGAATGGTTCAGAGAACCGACATGTTGATAAATTAGACACATGTGCAACTCTTGGGTATCTTTATTGAGGAAACGTTTCGCCACACAGTGGCTTCATCAGTCCATACATAGGAGAAACTTGAAGAACAGGAGGAGAATGAGGTAATCAGTCCCTCAACCTTGAGTCGATGTGTTCAGTCCAGTTTGTTATCAAGGTGGATTCCTAAGAATTTTCCCTCTGTGAGCTTTGTGATAGGTGATCCGTTTATCATTATGTTAAGAGGAACATCTGTAGTTCTGTTCCCAAACTAAATGTAGTAGATTTTGTCAATATTGAGAATAAGTTTGTTAATCATCATCCAGGTAGATCTCTTCTGTAATTCGGTATTTACAGTACTGGCTAGTATGACTGGGCTCGGGTGAGAGAAGACGTATGTAGTGTCATCTGCAAATAGTGTGGGTTTGAGCAGTTGCAATGCATTTGGTAGGTCATTTATGTAAATGAGAAAGAGAAGAGGGCCAAGGACACTTCCCTGTGGGACACCAACTGTAATTGGCTGTGTGGAAGAGTTTGCTCCATTTGTGTGCACATATTGGCTTCTGTTGCTGAGGTATGACTTTAGGTAGTTGAGGGAGTGCCCTCTTATACCATAGTGTGATAATTTTATGTACAGCAAATCATGGTCAACTGTATCAAAAGCTTTATGTAAATCAATGAAGATCCCCAATGGGACTTCTTTTTTCTCGACTGCAGTGTATATTTGTGTTAGCATGTGTATAATAGCATCATTCCTATTTTTATTAGGCCTGAACCCAAACTGACAGGGGTTGAGTATATTTTAAGAGATGAGGTAGGAATAGATTCGCTTATGAATTAGTTTTTCAAAGATTTTAGAGAGAGGGTGTAAGTTGGATACTGGCCTATAGTTATTCAAGTCTGCTTGATCTCCTCCTCTATGTATTGGGGTGACCCTCACTATTTTGAGAACTGTAGGGAAGGTAGAGGATTCGATGGATTTGTTAAAGAGTGTTGCAATGATTGGTGACAGCACTTGTGAAGCTTTTTTGTATATAAAGGGTGGTAAGAGATTTAAATCTCCTGTCTTGTTCTTTAGTGTTGATAATAAGTGAAACTTCCGTTGGGTTGGTCGGAGATAGGGATAGTGTGTTCGGTTAGGTGCCAGTGAGGTAGCCATTGGGTGGTGTATTTGAGATTGGGATTTTACCTGCTAGGTTTTTTCCTATGGTGGAGAAGAAGACACTGAGTCTGTTTGCTGTTTCAGAAGGTGGGAGTTGGGGCCCATCTGGTTTTGTTAGTGTGATTGTTCTGTTTCCTGATATCTTTTGTTCCTAGAATTTCAGATAGGGTTTTCCAGGTCTTTTTTATATCACCTTTTAAGTTGGATAATCTGTTCTCAATTTTTTTGCCCTTCTTATCAGGCTGGTTAGGATTGATGAGTAACGTTTTGTTTGGTCTCTGGTTATGTGACCCATTCTGTACTGTTTTTTGTGTAAGTGCTTTGTATTTATGGATTTGAGGATGCTGGGTGTTAGCCAGGGACTGTTCAGTTTCTTAGCTGTGATCTGTTTAGTTTTTTTAGAGCAGTGCTTGTTATAGAGGTATTGTGTCTTTTTTAGAAAATTATTAATACATTCATCAGTGTCTGTATAGATTTCTAGCTCAGTTTGCCAGCCAATGTTTCTCATTGTTGCTGTGAAGTTATTATCGGTATATTGGCAACACTTCTGCAAGCAACAGGACTCCATGTTGCCATCAGGTGTGCATCCAGCACCAACTTCACGGCCTTATATCTCAGTAAGTACTGACCCTAATTTTTTTTTTTTTGGTGTTATTACACATAGAAAATTGCCCTCTTATTTTAATAAATTTTTTTTTTTCAAAATATTCGGAGCACTGGACGAGAAAACGTAGATCTACATTTGGACAGTTAAGGGGTTAATAGCAATTAAGTAAAAGTATGTATTAATTGCAGTTTAGTGAACATGGTGAATATACCTTTGCAAAACATGAATCGAAAGACCTTACAATACCTCTAACAGCCGGAGCAATATATAGAGTTCCTCACTCCAATATTTACTCTTTAAGTGAAAAGTGACTGAATTCACAAACACTATGAACAGCTGCTGCTTACTTCTGCCAACAATAAGAAAGCCTACAAGAATCACTGACACAAATGCCTCATTACTATACCATATCTGGACAAACACTGTATCCCTGTTAAAAGCAGGCATAATCACAAATAACACCACTGACCACTATCCCATCTTTCTCATAACCAACTTGTGTAAAGTGCCCCAGGACACAACTAAGATCACATTCTGACTACACGACGAGTCATCTGTTAATAACTTTGTTTCAGCATTTAGTGACACTGACTGGCAAAACGAGCTAGCAGACAACTTTGATATTGATGAATGTGTTAATATTTTTTACAAAAAACCCAAAACCTCTATAACATGCATTGCCCAATAAAAATTAAGCAGATCACAGCAGAGAGACTAAACAGCCCCTGGCTTACAAACAGCATCCTCAAGTCTATTGATAAAAAAATCTATATGAAAAACAGTACAGAATGGGTCTAATAACAAAGGACCTCACAAAATGTTACTCATCAATACTAACCAATCTAATAAGGAGGTAAAAAAAACTGTATTATGAAAACAGATTTCATGACAAAAAAGGTGATATGAAAAAGACCTGGAAAACCTTATAAGATTTTCTTTGGATTTTTAACCCCAGAGGGTTAACCACCCAGGATAACCCAAGAAAATTAGTGCGTCATTGAGGACTGTTTAACTTATTTCCATTGGGGCCCTCAATCTTGTCCCCCAGGATGCGACTCACACCAGTCGACTAACACCCAGATACCTATTTGCTGCTAGGTGAACATGACATCAGGTGTAAGGAAACACGTCGAAATGTTTCCATTCGCCGGGAATCGAACCCGGGCCCTCCATGTGTGAAGCAGGAGCTTCAGCCACCAGGCCATCGAAATTCTAGAAACAAAAAAGCTGTCACAAAACAGATTGATTAACTTAACGAAAACAGATGACCCTCTCCTATAGCCAACTGATACTGCCAACAAACTTAATGTCTTTTTCTCTACCGTAGGAACAAAACTAGCAAGTAAAACCCCAAGCTCAAACATTCAACCAAAAGACTACCTCACTGGCAACTACCCTAATACTCTATTTTTAGCCCCAACAAGCCCAATTGAAATCTCACTTATCATCAAAACACTAAAGAACAAGACAGGGGACCTAAATAACTTACCACCGTTCATGTATAAAAAGGCTTCTCATGTGTTGTCACCAATTATTGCAACTCTTTTTAACAAATCCATTGAATCTTCCACCTTTCCATGCATACTCAAGACAGCAAGAGTCATCCTGATCCTCAAAGGAAGTGATCCAACTGAACTGAACAATTATAGGCCTATATCAAACCTAGAAACATAGAAAAGAGTAAGGTGATGAGGGTATCAAATGATTTACATAAAGAATTGGATATCAAATTGGGGAAGAGGAGTATGGAAGAAGTGAATGTTTTCAGATATTTGGGAGTTGACGTGTCAGCGGATGGATTTATGAAGGATGAGGTTAATCATAGAATTGATGAAGGAAAAAAGGCGAGTGGTGCGTTGAGGTATATGTGGAGACAAAAAATGTTATCTATGGAGGCAAAGAAGGGAATGTATGAAAGTATAGTATGATTGTGAAGCTTGGGTTGCAAATGCCGCAGTGAGGAGGCGGTTGGAGGCAGTGGAGATGTCCTGTCTAAGAGCAATGAGTGGTGTGAATATTATGCAGAAAATTCTGAGTGTGGAAATTAGGAGAAGGTGCGGAGTTAATAAAAGTACTAGTCAGAGGGCTGAAAAGGGGTTGTTGAGGTGGTTTGGTCATTTAGAGAGAATGGATCAAAGAATGACATGGAGAGCATATAAATCTGTAGGGGAAGGAAGGCGAGGTAGGGGTCGTCTTTGAAAAGGTTGGAGGGAGGGGGTAAAGCAGGTTATGTGGACTTCCAGCAAGCGTGCATGAGTGTGTTAGATAGGAGTGAATGGAGACGAATGGTATTTGGGACCTGACGAGCTGTTGGAGTGTGAGCAGGATATCAAATTGGGGAGGAGGAGTATGGAAGAAGTGAATGTTTTCAGATACTTGGGAGTTGACGTGTCGGCGGATGGATTTATGAAGGATGAGGTTAATCATAGAATTGATGAGGGAAAAAAGGTGAGTGGTGCATTGAGGTATATGTGGAGTCAAAAAACGTTATCTATGGAGGCAAAGAAGGGAATGTATGAAAGTATAGTAGTACCAACACTCTTATATGGATGTGAAGCTTGGGTGGTAAATGCAGCAGCGAGGAGAACGGTTGGAGGCAGTGGAGATGTCCTGTCTAAGGGCAATGTGTGGTGTAAATATTATGCAGAAAATTCGGAGTGTGGAAATTAGGAGAAGGTGTGGAGTTAATAAAAGCATTAGTCAGAGGGCAGAAGAGGGGTTGTTGAGGTGGTTTGGTCATTTAGAGAGAATGGATCAAAGTAGAATGACATGGAAAGCATATAAATCTATAGGGGAAGGAAAGAGGGGTAGGGGTCGTCCTCGAAAGGGTTGGAAAGAGGGGGTAAAGGAGGTTTTGTGGGTGAGGGGCTTGGACTTCCAGCAAGCGTGCATGAGCGTGTTAGATAGGAGTGAATGGAGACGAATGATACTTGGGACCTGACGATCTGTTGGAGTGTGAGCAGGGTAATATTTAGTGAAGGGATTCAGGGAAACCGGTTATTTTCATATACAGTGGACCCCCGCATAGCGAACGCCTTGCATAGCGAACAATCCGCATAGCGAACGCTTTGTTCGCCAAAATTTTGCCCCGCATAGTGGACAAAAACCCGCTCAGCGACCTTCGTCCGAGACGCGTCCACTGTTTACCAGCCAGCCTCCGCGGTAACATTCAAGCATACACTCGGAATATTTCGTATTATTACAGTGTTTTCGGTGCTGTTTCTGGAAAATAAGTGACCATGGGCCCCAAGAAAGCTTCTAGTGCCAACCCTGTGGTAAAAAGGGTGAGAATTAGTATGGAAATTAAGAAAGATTTTGAAGGGTTTGGGGCTAACCCTGAGAAGCCTATGCCAGTTGTGGAATCCATTGTGCCTACTTCAAAAATTAAGGAAATGTGTGCACAGTGGGTTGAACTGCAAACCTTTATGGATGAAAATCACCCTGACACAGCTGTTGCAAGCCGTGCTGGTGACTATTTCAATGACAATGTTATGGCCCATTTTAGACAAATCGTAAAGGAACGGGAGGTACAGAGCTCTATGGACAGATTTGTTGTGCGACAGAGGTCCAGTGACTCTGAAGCTGGTCCTAGTGGCATTAAAAGAAGAAGGGAAGTAACCCCGGAAAAGGACTTGCTACCTCAAGTCCTAATGGAAGGGGATTCCCCTTCTAAACACTAACACTCTCTCTCCCCTCCTCCCATCCCATCAATCATCACCAGATCTTCAATAAAAGTAAGTGTCATGTAATTGTGCATGCCTTTTTTCAGTTTGTGTGTACTAAAATTAACATTTTTTTGTGGTAAAAAAAATTTTTTTTCATACTTTTGGGTGTCTTGCACGGATTAATTTTATTTCCATTATTTCTTATGGGGAAAATTAATTCGCATAGCGAACATTTCGCATAACGACCAGCCCTCTTGCACGGATTAAGTTCGCTATGCGGGGGTCCACTGTAGTCGGACTTGAGTCCTGGAAATGGGAAGTACAATGCCTGCACTTTAAAGGAGGGGTTTGGGATATTGGCAGTTTGGAGGGATATGTTGTGTATCTTTATACGTATATGCTTCTAAACTGTTGTATTCTGAGCACCTCTGCAAAAACAGTGAATATGTATGAGGTGAAAGTGTTGAATGATGATGAAAGTATTTTCTTTTTGGGGATTTTCTTTCTTTTTTGGGTCACCCTGCCTCAGTAGGAAACGGCCAACTTGTTGAAAAAAAAAAATCAAACCTGCCCCTAATATCTAAAATCTTCGAAAAATTAATACACAAACAAGTCTACTCCTACTTCGTATCCCACAATATACTCAACCCTTGCCAGTTTGGGTTCAGACCGAAAAAAAGTACTAATGATGCTATTATACATATGCTTGAACTAATATACTCTGCACTCGAGAAAAATGAATTTCCCCTGGGACTGTTCATAGACTTACAAAGAGCTTTTGATACAGGTGACCATTACCTTTTGCACCAAAAACTTGAACATTACGGGGTCAGAGGACCTTCTCTTGATTACCTAAAATCTTATCTTAACAATAGAACCCAGTATTTATTTTTATTTATTTTTAATTTGGACATGATACGTAGATGTACAAAGAAATACAGTGGTTAAGTGTAACATGCCAAAAGCCCCTTGTATGCAGAGCATTATGGGTAGGCTTTAAATTAACTTAAAATTAACTAAGCAATGATATATTCAGTGGTAAAAATTATAGTAAACAAATAACAATTAAGCACAAATGAGTATGTATACACAAACAGAACCTGTTCCACTACACAACCTCTTCTTGTTGGAGTCCCACAGGGGAGCATTCCTGGCCTACTTCTCTTTCTCATTTACATCAGTGACCTACCAAATGCATCTAATCTACTTAAACCCATTTTATTTGCATTTAACACAACTTATGTCTTTTCTCACCCAAACCCAGCCATAATAACAGACACAGTAAATGCTGAACTGCTAAAAATATCTACTTGAATGATTACCAACAAGTTTACTCTCAGTACTGACAAAACCTACTTCATGCTTTTCGGAAACAGAGCTTCAAACGTACGGCTAAACATTTTGATAAAGGCTCACCTATCTCGAGACAGGCAGAGGGCAAATTTCTAGGTCTCCACTTTGACTGCAGTCTCAAATTTCAGACACACATACAGCAAATTTCCAAGAAAGTCTCCTTTCAAAGATATGGTACTATGTACCCCAATCAGCTCTTCCAGCTTTGTACCACTCTCTCATTTACCCTTACCTCACCTATGGTATTTGTGCATGCGGCTCAACCACAGCAAATCACCTTAAGCCTTTAATAGCCCAGCAAAAAGCTGCAGTTCAATTGATTATTAACTCCTGCATTAGACAACACACTCCACCACTTTGCAAGAGTCTTAACTTGCTAAATATACAAAACATCCACACTTATTATTATGCCTACTACATACACAGAACATGATACTCTAATGTAAACCCTCCTCTCAAACTTGATATCTATAACAACACACAACCATAATACGAGACACAGATCACTCTTCGATATTCCCCGTGTTTATCTCTCCCTATGCAAAAATGCTCTGCACGTAAAAGGCCCGAAGATCTGGAATTCATTGCCAGAACACACTAAAGGACCCCTGTCTGCAAATCAGTTTAAGGCCCAAATAAGAAATCACCTCATCACCCAAAATTAACCAGACAAACCATACCTAACCACTACCAGTTTCTCAGTGGCTCCTCATATTGTTCTGGTGAATGCTCAACCTCTTACTACTTCAACATTAGGATGTCTGTTCTTTTCACTGTTTTAAATAGTATTAGATTGTAATACAGTACATCATAATGTAAATTGTTCCATTGTAATACCAAATTTCATTGTTTTAAATAGTACTAAACTGTAATACATCACATTATAAATTGTTTTAAATTTTTACATTGTAATATTGTAATCTTTATTAACTAATTCAATAGTGTAAAAAGTCTCTACTAGACTTACCAAAACCAAGTAGCATCACCTTATATAATATTAAATTCTCCTGTACTCACTAACTCATCTAATGACCATATGAATTATGTATTATTGCCATACTATTCTTAAGTTAATCTTTAAGTTTGCCCAAAACGCTCAGCATACAGAGGGGATTTTGGTATGTATACCCAACTATTAGATTCCTCTGTACAACCATGTAATTTGCCAAAATAAAATCTAATCTGAAAAAAAAATAACACATACAGTGCATATACTGGTCAGTTAGAATATAGAGCAAATGGAAGACAAATACTTGTAAAGTCTCCAAAGCACAAGAGGTAATATACACAATGTTTCAATTAAGACTTGTTGAAAAAAAAAAAAAATTTGAAGGAAACCAGCTAGTGGGTAGTACAGCTTCTGCACTTGGAAGGGGACAGTTACTGAATGAATAATGATGAATGAGTTTCCTTTTTTTGGGGTCATCCTACTCTAGTAGAAAACAGTGGGTGTTTAAAAGTTTGGATATTTTTAACTGTTAATTAATTATATAAATATCATAATTAGTAGATATAAAGAGAGTAATTCCTTTAGAATAATGCTAAGACTTTGCAAAATGAGAGAGTGCTTTACCATTGGATGCTTTAGAGCATTTTGGATAATGTTTGCCACATGTGGAAAACCTCCTAACTGTGCCAGTTCTGCAGGAGTAAGACCATCGTAAGTGAGAGCTCCTGGGTACACTGAGCAACAGTCATCCAAGAGGACCTTCACAGTACTCTCATCACCTAGCTGGGCTGCAACATGTAGAGCCGTGTAGCCGCGATGGTCTTGATAGTGGCCATCACGGATGTTAGGAATCCTCTCCTTGAGTTTCCACCACTTTCCCTTTGCTGCCCAGCGAAGTACAGCTTTCTCATTGTCTTCATAAATGACCAGACTGTCGTCCTGGAGACACATAACGCTTGTCAACTGTAATTTCTGTACTTTCCTGCTACTTAATTGCAGTACAAAATTTGTAACTGGATAATCATGGTACTTAATTTACGTTTCTTTTCACAACTGAAGAACAATAAGGAATATAAAATATGGATAGGGTGGAAGCTTTAGTGGTCATCCCAGGAAGGGTTGGAGGGAGGAGATAATGAAGTTTTGCAGTGCTAGAGGCTTGAACATTCAACAGTGAGGATATCAGATTGGAGTGAGTGGAGACAGGGTGGCCTTATTGCTTCAAATACTGTTGGAGTGTGAGTAAGATAACATTTATAAAGAGATTCAGGAAAAACTGGTTAGCTGGACTTGAGTCCTGGACATGGAAAAACCAGTGCCTGCACTCTAAAGGAGTTCACAAGACAGAAATGAAATTAATTTTAATAATAATAATAATAATAATAATAATAATAATAATAATAATAATAATAATAATAATAATAATAATAATAATAATAATAAATCTTTATTTCTACAAGTACAGTGGAACCTCAGGTTATGAACGCCCTACCATGCAAACTTTTCAGGATTTGAACCGTCGTTCAGTCGATTTTTTGCTCCAGGATACGAAAAAAATTTCAGGATGTGAACTTCCCCCTCAAGGGAGGTTCCTTAAATAAATAAATAAATACATAAATAAAATATATATTTCTTTGCAAAGGTTACAATGTGTGTTTACATATATCATTACATAACTGGAGCAAAGAAAGCCACTATCATGCTGAGGCATTTCGGGCAGAAATGCCTACTTAAGACTACACTTAAGACTAGACAGGTGAAAAGTGTACTAGTGGTTACCAGTGTTTTGCTGATGGTGGCACCAACTACTGGCAGCCTTTTGAAGTTTCTCCTTACTGTTATTATTATTTCTTTCTTTCAACACAATGGCCGTATCCCACCTAGGCGGGGTGGCCCAAAAGGAAAAACAAAAGTTTCTCCTTTTACATTTAGTAATATATGCAGGAGAAGGGGTTACTAGCCCCTTGCTCCTGGCATCTTAGTCGCCTCTTACAACACGCATGGCTTACGGAGGAAGAATTCTGTTTCACTTCACCATGGAGGTAAGAGGAAATAAACAAGAACAAGAACTAGTAAGAAAATAGAAGAAAACCCAGAGGGGTGTGCATATATTCGTACCTGAAACCTTGCATGTTTATGAGACAGAAAAATGGACACCAGAAATCCTACGATCATATAAAACAATTTCAGGCTTTCGTTTTACACTCACTTGGCAGGATGGTAGTACCTCCCTGGGCGGTTGCTGTCTACCAACCTACTACCTATAACTGTTATTATTATTGTTATTATATTATTATTGTTATAAGAATAATTATTATTAATATTAATAGTAGTCTCCATGGGGAAGTGGAACAGAATTCTTCCTCCATAAGCCATGCATGTCATAAGAGTCGACTAAAATGCCGGGGGCAAGAAGCTAGTAACCCCTTCTCTTGTATATATTATTAAATTTAAAAGGCGAAACTTTTGTTTTTCCTTTTGGGCCACCCCGCCTCAGTGGAATATGGCTGGTGCGTTGAAAGAAAGAAAGAAAGGCAGCAGCAGTAGCGGCAGCGGTGGTGGCGGCAGCAGCAGCAGCAGCTCCAGCAGCACCAACAGCAGCTCCAGCAGCACCACCAACAGCAGCAGCACCAGCAGCAGCAGCAGCAGCAGTAACAGCAGCAGCAGCAGCAGCAGCAGCAGCAGCAGCAGCAGCAGCAGCAGCAGCAGCAGCACCAGCAGCACCAGCAGCAGCACCAGGAGCAGCACCAGCAGCAGCAGCACCAGCACCAGCAGCAGCAGTAGTAGTAGTAATGCGGTCAGGGGTTCTTGATCTAGGGAATTGGATCTGTGCTGCAGGTCCCTAAATTAATAATAATACCAATAATAATAATAATTATTATTATTATTATTATTATATTTATTATTTATTAACACACTGGCCGATTCCCACCAAGGCAGGGTGGCCCGAAAAAGAAAAACTTCCACCATCATTCACTCCATCACTGTCTTGCCAGAAGGGTGCTTTACACTACAGTTTTTAAACTGCAACATTAACACCCCTCCTTCAGAGTGCAGGCACTGTACTTCCCATCTCCAGGACTCAAGTCCGGCCTGCCGGTTTCCCTGAATCCCTTCATAAATGTTACTTTGCTCACACTCCAACAGCACGTCAAGTATTAAAAACCATTTGTCTCCATTCACTCCTATCAAACACGCTCATGCATGCCTGCTGGAAGTCCAAGCCCCTCGCACACAAAACCTCCTTTACCCCCTCCCTCCAACCTTTCCTAGGCCGACCCCTACCCCACCTTCCTTCCACTACAGACCGATACACTCTTGAAGTCATTCTGTTTCGCTCCATTCTCTCTACATGTCTGAACCACCTCAACAACCGTTCCTCAGCGCTCTGGACAACAGTTTTGGTAATCCCGCACCTCCTCCTAACTTCCAAACTACGAATTCTCTGCATTATATTCACGCCACACATTGCCCTCAGACATGACATCTCCACTGCCTCTAGCCTTCTCCTCACTGCAACATTCATCACCCATGCTTCACACCCATATAAGAGCGTTGGTAAAACTATACTTTCATACATTCCCCTCTTTGCCTCCAAGGACAAAGTTCTTTGTCTCCACGTACTAATAATAATGATAATACATAATAATATTTATGTATAATATAACAATGTAATACTATATAATAATAATTTTTTTTTTTTTTCTCAACAAGTCGGCCATCTCCCACCGAGGCAGGGTGACCCAAAAAAGAAAGAAAATCCCCAAAAAGAAAATACTTTCATCATCATTCAACACTTTCACCACACTCGCACATTATCACTGTTTTTGCAGAGGTGCTCAGAATACAACAGTTTAGAAGCATATACGTGTAAAAATACACAATACGTATATCCCTCCAAACTGCCAATATCCCAAACCCATCCTTTAAAGTGCAAGCATTGCACATCCCATTTCCAGAACTCAGGTCCGGTTATATAAAATAACCGGTTTCCCTGAATCCCTTCACTAAATATTACCCTGCTCACACTCTAACAGCTCGTCAGGTCCCAAATACCATGTCTCCATTCACTCCTATCTAACACGCTCACGCACACTTGCTGGAAGTCCAAATCCCTCACCCACAAAACCTCCTTTACCCCCTCCCTCCAACCATTTCAAGGACGACCTCTACCCCGCCTTCCTACCCCTACAGATATATATGCTCTCCATGTCATTCTACTTTGATCTATTTTTTCTCTTATTTGACCAAACACCTCCCGACCCTCCAGAGGGGCCCATTTACGAAATACTTTTATTCACTCCACACTGTCTTGCCTAATTCACATCGTTTTTGCTTTACACTACACATTCCTTAAACTGCGACATCTCCACCGCCTCCACCACCTCCTTCTACATTGACAACCAAGCCTCCACACCCTCTCAAGATTTGAGTATACTTTACTTTCAACATTCCCTTTTTGACCCTCCTAGAAATTTTCCTACATATATATTGCACCACTACACATTTTCCTTATCAATCAAATTTACCTCCCTCCACTCAACCACCTGCTGCACATCAACCACCACATATCTAAAAGTTTCACTATACTTCCATACTCCTTTTCTTCCCCAATTGATATCCATTTTTTCTACTATACTCATTTATACCACATCACCTTACCTCTTTCTTAAACTCTCACCTTCAAACTTCTGCTACCTTTAACACACTCCTACCTCCCAAATTCAATCCAAAATAACCATTTTCTTTTTCTATTCCTTTCAATTCTACACATACACCCCAAATTCATCCAACTTGCAATTTTTCTTTAAAATCCCCATAAGCACAGTACATCAATACGTTCACTACCCCCTTTATATTTAATTCCCGTAATTTACCTCCCACCCCTCTCCAACGACATAGCATTAACTTCTTTTACAACCCATCTATAAATAGATTAACCCTTTCAGGGTTTTGGCCATTACTAGTACGGCTTACGCACCAGGTCCATGACGTACTAATACCATAATTACAGTGGCCTCAAATCTAGTGTTTTTGGATTAAAATAGCGACTTTGCACTATTATTTTTGTAAAGTATTATTGTTGTATTCTAGTTATCCTGGTCTCAATTTTAATTGTATAGAAGAAGACATATACAGTAATTGAGAACATTGAGACTTTTTTTGAGAAATAAAAGTACATTGAAATGAGCTCAAAGTAGCAGAAATGTTCGATTTTTACCAAAGTTCAAAAGTAAACAAATATGCTAAGCTTCCAATACACGTCAACTGGAGTCTAAAAATTTCTTTCACAAGTGCGCAGAATGTATTTATACCATTTGTAACTAATGGGAGTTTCTGCTAACATGTAAATCTTATTTTTTTGTGAGAATAAAAATTCAAAGTGGAAAGCAAAAGAAATGTAAGAGGGGCCTGGGGATGTGACTAATGAACAGAGAAAATGTTATTTTAGTGCCAGGAATGTCTTTCTTATGTATTCTGGACCCTATTTGGAAATTGGCATCTTTTGAAATTTGTGTAAAATTGGCAAAATTGCTAAATTCTGACCACTTGAAATCAGTAAATGGGAGGTTTCTTGTACTCAAACGATTGGAAAAATGGAGTTCTAGCGAAATAGTTATGATTTTTGTCGACTAGTACACTGGAATTGGCTAAAAATAGGGCTCAAAGTGGGCAAAATCGCTGATGCATAAACATCGTCGAGACCGCTAACTTCGCGAGAGCATGATTCCATAAGTTTTCCAACAAATTTCATACTTTTGGTGTCATTATGATCGGGAAAAGATTCTCTATCTTTTCATAAGAAAAAATACTTTTTTTTCTTTTTGAAATTTTGGCGACCCTGAAAAGGTTAAACAACCATGGTGACATTACTCATCCCTGCCTAAGACTTACTTTTACCAGGAAGTAGTCTCCCTCTCTTCTACACACCCTAACCTGAGCCTCACTATCCTCATAAAAACTTTACAGCATTTAATAACTTACCACCTGTTCCATACACTTGCAACATCTGCCACATTGCTCCCCTATCCACTCTATCATATGCCTTTTCTAAATCCATAAATGCAATAAAAACTTCCCTACCTTTATCTAAACACTGTTCACATATATGCTTCAATGTAAACACTTGATCTACACATCCCCTACCCACTCTAAAACCTCCTTGCTCATCCGCAATTCTACATTCTACCTTACCTCTAATTCTTTCAATAATAACCTTCCTGGTATACTCAGTAAACTTATTCCTCTATAATTTTTACAATCTCTTTTGTCCCCCTTCCCTTTATATAAAGGGACATACATGCTCTCCGACAATCCCTAGGTACGTTCCCCTCTTTCATACATTTATTAAACAAAAATAACAACCACTCCAACACTATGTCTTCCCCTGCTTTTAACATTTCTGTCATGATCCCGTCAGTTCCAGCTGCTTTACCCCCTTTCATTCTACGTAATGCCTCACGCACCTCCCCTACACTCACATCCTGCTCTTTTTCACTCCTAAAAGATGGTATACCTCCCTGGCCAGTGCATGAAATTGCCGCTTCCCTTTCTTCGTCGACATTTAAAAGTTCCTCAAAATATTCTCGCGATCTACCCAATACCTCCATCTCCCCATGTACTAACTCCCCTACTCTGTTTTTAACTGACAAATCCATTCGTTCCCTAGGCTTTCTTAACTTGCTTAACTCGCTCCAAAATTTTTTCTTATTTTCATTAAAATTTCTTGACTGTGCCTCTCCCACTCTATCATCTGCTCTCCTTTTGCACTCTCTCAAAACTCTCTTCAACTTTCTTTTACTCTCTATACACTCTACTCTTCTTATAACACTTCTGCTTTGTAAATACCTCTCATAAGCTACCTTTTTCTCTTTTATCACACCTTTTACTTCGTCATTCCACCAATCACTCCCCTTTCCTCCTGCACCCACCCTCCTATAACCACAAACTTCTGCCCTACATTCTAATACTGCATTTTTAAAACTATTCCAACCATCTTCAACCCTCCCACTACTCATACTTGCACCAGCCCACCTTTCTGCCAATAGTTGCTTATATTTCACCCAAACTTCCTCCTCCCTTAGTTTATACACTTTCACCTCCCTCTTACTTGTTGCCATTTTCCTCTTATCCCATCTACCTCTTATTCTAACTGTAGCTACAACTAGTTAATGATCCGATATATCAGTTGCCCCTCTATAAACGTGTACATCCTGGAGCCTACCCATCAACCTTTTATCCACCAATACATAATCTAACAAACTACTTTCATTACATGCTATACCATACCTTGTATATTTATTTATCCTCTCTTTCATAAAATATGTATTACTTATTACCAAACCTCTTTCTACACATAGCTCAATTAAAGGCTCCCCATTTTCAATTACCCCTGGCACTCCAAATTTACCTACTACTCCCTCCACAACATTTTTACCCAATTCAGCATTAAAATCCCCAACCACAAGTACTCTCACACTTGGTTCAAAACTCCCCATGCATTCACTCAACATTTCCTCAAATCTCTCTCTTTCTCCTCTATACTTCTCTCTTCCCCAGGTGCATATACTTACTATAACCCACTTCTCACATCCAACCTTTATTTTACTCCACATAATCTTCAAATTAATACATTTATAGTCCCTCTTTTCCTTCTATAGCTTATCCTTCAACATTATTGCTACTCCTTCTTCAGCTCTAACTCTATTTGAAACTCCTGACCTTATCCCATTTATTCCTCTCCACAGAAACTCACCCACCCCCTTCAGCTTTCACTTAAAGCCAGGACATCCAGGTTCTTCTCATTCATAACATCCACAATCATCTCTTTCTTATCATTCACACAGCATCCATGCACATTCAGCCTTCCCACTTTGACAATTTTCTTCTTCTTATTCTTTTTAGTAATTATTACAGGAAAAGGGGTTACTAGCCCACTGTTCCCGGCATTTTAGTTGGCTTTTACAACATGCATGGCTTACGGAGGAAAGATTCTTATTCCACTTACCCTTGGATATAAAAGGAAAAGTAATAAGAACAAGAACTAAGATAAAATCAAAGAAAACTCAGATGAGTGTATATAAATAAACGTGTACATGTATGTTTAGTGTGACCTAAGTGTAAGTAGAAGTAGCAAGACGTACCTGTAATCTTGCATATTTATGACAGACAAAATACACCAGCAATCCTACCATCATGTAAAACAATTACAGGGTTTCTTTTTACACTCACTTGTCAGGACGGTAGTACCTTCCTGGGTGGTTGCTGTCTACCAACCTACTACCTATACTGCGTATAATTTAGTTAGACAACACCACCACAATGGTCACCAGTGCACATGTGCTTACGGAGCTACCCTCGCGGTGCAAGGAATTCTTGTGGTTTCCTTACGTTTCGTGCAGTTAATTCGCCAGATTTCTTTCTTTTAACCATGGATCCTAAGGAAGCAACTGCAAAGGACAGTGCCAAGAAGAAAAGGAGGATGATTTTCATGGAATTAAAGCAAGAAATGATTAATAAGCACAGACTAGATACGAGGGTTGAAGACTTGGCGAGATGAGTACAAGTGTAGCCCTTCTACTGTATGTACCTATGGGTTTAGCACTTCCCCGCGATTATAATAATAATAATAATCTACTCTATGTACAATATTAAGCAGGAGTCTATAAAGGCTATAGTGCCAGTAAAGGGCATTACAGTAATTTCTAAGCAGTGGACTTCTGTCAATTAAAAGATGATAAAGCTGCTGTTGACATGGTTGACGGAGAAACAACTCACAGGAGATACATAGTGTAGCGAGATAAACATGAAAATTGTACATAGCAGTTCTTAAGAAAAGTGTGAACTCCTGACAGGATATGCTGCACTGCATTTCTTCTCCAAGGTGTGTAAATGTCGTATGTACACCAGTTAGCCTCACAAACTCCGTTTTCTCTTATAATAACACTTCTGACATTTTCATAGGGAGAATGCACGACCACTCCCGACCACAATCCTCCTCCCTCCGCCGTCCATGTAATGACATATTTTATTCATTCTAGAGTGTATATCAGGTTTCTATGTTATTTATATTGTTTATTATGTCATTAAATGAATTGTGACAGATAAATAAGCCGTACAGTTGATATTAGAGTTATTTTGTTATGCTTCCTGAGAGCAGGAATTCAGCTGGAACGAATTAATTGCATTTCAATTAATTTATATGAGGAAAATTGACCCAGCATACGAACAAATCAGGATACGAACAAGTCCACGGAACGGATTAAATTCGTAACCCGAGGTTCCACTGTACATGTACAAGGTATACAGGCCTAGTTGACATCAAAATATAAAACATATAAAAAACGATGATCAATTCGAACTATGATATATATGCTTAGTATTAAATAGTCTGTTAAGCATTAGGCTTAGTCTGCCCGATATGCCCTGGGATAATAGTGGCTTTCTTTGTATTTCGCAAATCAAAATTGTAATTACACATTGTAAACTATGCAAAGAAATAAAATTCTTAATCCTTAATGACATACTACTATACAGAGAGCCCCTTGTTATGCAGAGCATTTTGGGCAAATTTGATCAGTTTTGTCTCAGAATGCGACCCATACCAGTCAACTAACACCCAATTACTCATTTTATTGATAGGTAAACATGGACAGCAAGTGTCTTAAAGATACATGTCCTAATGTTTCCACCTGGACCTCAGTGTGAGCTGAGTGCACTAGTGATCAAGCTACTGTACATGTGGTGGATGTTTCGTTTTTGTGGGTCACCTTCAGTGAAAAGTGACCCATGTGTCAAATAAAATTACAGCAATAAGAATGCCAAAAAGAAAAAAAAAACAGCCCCACAATAAAAAGTAAGTTCTATTAAAGCTTTGTAAATTAATACTGATGAACAGTGTAAGTTACTTAGAATTTCTGTATATCCAAAAGGCTGGCAAAAATTATAACATGTACTGTACTAATGAACAGAACATACAGTATCATAGAAAGTACAAAAATTTTATATGAAATCTATATCACAATTCAAGAATTATCTAGAAATTATATATGGTGCTTCAAGTCAATTACTCTAGCCAAGACTGAAAAGACATGAATTTAATCTGAGGCAGAACGAGATGTATGGGTAAATCCCCTAACACCTGAACACCTGATAGCCATGTTCACTTATCAGTAAATAACTATGAGTTGGCAACTGTGGTGCATCTTGAGGGAGGACCTAAGTACCCCAGTAGAAATAAGATACACTGCTTGGCCTTCTTTGATTATCCAGAGTTATTCTGGCATATGTCTAGGGTTATTAGGTGTTAACCCTGTGATTTCCTTACTTTAATCAGGGAAAGCATTAAACCTGTAGGAGTAATATAGCACTTTAGGAATGGGAGGCATTTAAGTTCAATCTAAGGAAGGGAAGGAAAAGTCTTGTTCCTTAGAACAAGAACGTCCCACCAACATCATGATACTGCCCTTAATGAAGGGGGTTAACCTTAAAATTGTTCAATTATTATTATTATTATTCATGTAATTACTTGTAAAATAATATTTATGCTTTAACTTCTTTAGCCAACAGGACATTGTGGCCCAGTCCCTCAATCAGTTTTATACCCCATGAAATTTTTTATCTTTGCCTACATTATTATAGGGAGCACATTACAACTATAGTTGATTATCAGGTCAAATCATTGCTCTCCTACCCTGCAATCACCAGTAGCAGGCATTAGACGGGTATCAATAGCATCTGGCAGCTTGCTGAAGAACCAATGTGTGTCACTCCGACCCCAAATATCTGCCACCATAGCTGGAGTGCGTCCCTTGTTATCCCTGGCCCTGGGGTCAAGGTGGTGGATGAGGAGCATTTGTGCTGCCTCCACACATCCCCCTAGACCAGCCACATGAAGGGCAGTCCAGCCAGCAGCAGTTTGTGCTTCCCGCTTGCATCCACCTTCGATGAGAATAGAAATAACATCAACTTGGTTCTTTCGGGCAGCCTTGTGGAGTGGGGTGTAAAGGTTGTGGGTCTTAGCATTTATATTAGCACCAGCTTCCAGAAGTGCCCTCACACACTCAGTGGCTCCTGTCCAAGCTGCCTTATGCAGTGGTGTCTGCCCTAAGAAAAAGAAGGAAAGGTGAATTACTTGCATACATTTTTTTTGCTGTATGACTCCTTTTGGTTCAGTGCTTTACAATGAACAAAATAATATAGAACAAATTGTATTCTATTTTATTTCAATTAACCAATATATTTATTATTCATGATTCATTCTTCAATGTCTTGTAAGATTTTTTTTTTTTGGCGCCAGCCATTTCCCACTAAATAGGGTGACCAAAGGAAGGAAACACATTCACCATTATTCATTCAATCCCTGGCACAGGTAAAACATTGAGCATACAGTAGGGCCCCACTTATATGGCAGGTTAGGTTCCAGGCTACTGCCAGAAAGCAGACATCGCCAGAAAGCAGAATTCCATTTTTTCCACTTATAAATTCATATAAATGCCAGACAACAAGTTTACACTAACATATATTAAGTAAGCAATAGAACTAAGCATTAAAAAGTAAAATACACACACAGTACACTCATTATTTACCTCAAAATATAGCCCTTTCAGGGTCTTAACCCTTTCAGGGTCCGTCCTGTAGATCTACGGCTTCACGTTGTGTGTCCAAACTGTAGATCTACGCCAAAATTCTAGAGCCATCAAATTTAGCGCGAAAACGCTCCTAGGCCTACATGTGAGAGAACGGGTCTGCGTGGTGGGTGTGCATCATAAACAAAAAATCTAGGTGCCCGCATAGCATTGTGGGAACGCCGGCTCAGTTACCTTTGTTCACCATGCCTCGTCACAAGGCAGCTCTCACTCCAAGGAAAATTGGGGCTCTCCTCTTCCTATCTGATAGCTCTGACACTGATGGAAGTGGAAATGAAGATGAATTCTTTGGCTTTGATCAGTTAGTGACCGAAAGGAATGACCAGGATATCGATAATAGTGCAGAAAACCCTGACGATCCTCAACCTTCTACTTCTGGTGAGGGCACTCCTCAGTCACGGATGTGTGATGTCACCGTGGTTGTTTAATATATTTATAGATGGGGTTGTAAGGGAAGTAAATGCGAGGGTCTTGGCAAGAGGCGTGGAGTTAAAAGATAAAGAATCACACAAAGTGGGAGTTGTCACAGTTGCTCTTTGCTGATGACACTGTGCTCTTGGGAGATTCTGAAGAGAAGTTGCAGAGGTTGGTGGAAGAATTTGGTAGGGTATGTAAAAGAAGAAAATTAAAAGTGAATACAGGAAAGAGTAAGGTTATGAGGATAACAAAAAGATTAGGTGATGAAAGACTGGATATCAGAATGGAGGGAGAGAGTATGGAAGAGGTGAATGTATTCAGATATTTGGGAGTGGACAGTGTCAGCAGATGGGTCTATGAAAGATGAGGTGAATCATAGAATTGATGAGGGGAAAAGGGTGAGCGGTGCACTTAATTCAAAGTGTATTCTCTATAAGGATTACAATGCTGAGTTTACAGAATTTGGTAATTGTGTGGTTTACATGTAGTAAAATAATGATTACAGAGTGTACCACTAGAACACCTAGCATGGCTAGGCATTTCAGGCAAACTTAGTTTAATTCTTAATTTTAAAATATTACAAATTATGAGGTAAATTGGTATTATGGCTAAGTGACTAAATACAGTGGACCCCCGGTTAACGAACTTTTTTCATTCCAGTAGTATGTTCAGGTGCCAGTACTGACCGAATTTTTTCCCATAAGGAATATTGTGAAGTAGATTAGTCCATTTCAGATCCCCAAACATACACGTACAAACGCACTTACATAAATACACTTACATAATTGGTCGCATTTGGAGGTGATCGTTAAGCGGGGGTCCACTGTACTAGTTTGTGAGTTTAGCAATGTGAATGCTTTTGTTTTGGCACAGTACATAGTTTCAGTATTGGAGTATCACAGGATTCATTATTTTAAGATTGAGATTAATATTTCTGTTTATGGCCAAATGGGTGAGTGAGTGTAAGTGTGAACCACCAGGTGGTATTCGTGTAGTTAGTTGATGGGGTGTATCAGGAAGATAAGATGTTTTCTAATGGTAGTTTTGAAGGTGATGAATGTTTCTGCAGTTCTAGAGTTCTCAGGTAGGGTGTTCCAGATTTTAGGGCCTTTGACATACATTTAATTTTTGTAAAGGTTTAGTCGGACACGGGGAATGTCGTAGAGGTGTTTGTGTCTGGTGTTATGCCTGTGGGTTCTGTCACAACTATCAAGAAAGTGTTTTAGGTCAAGGTTGATATTGGAGTTTAAGGTCCTGTAGATGTAGATTGCACAGTAGTAAGTGTGGATTTACTGAGCAGGGAGTAAGTTTAGATCTATGAAGAGTGGGGGGGTGTGTTGCCAGGGATGGGATTTAGTGATTATTCTTACTGCAGCTTTTTGTTGGGTTATTTTTGGGCTTTAGGTGTGTTGCTGCAGTTGATCCCCAAGCACAAATAGCATAAGTGAGGTATGGATAAATAAGTGAGTGGTATAGTGTGAGAAGGGCATTTTGCGGCACGTAGTATCGTATCTTGGAGAGGATCCCAACCGTTTTGGATACTTTTTTGGTTATGTGTTGGATATGGGTGCTGAAATTCAGGTTGTTGTCAAGGTATAGGCCTAGGAATTTGCCTTCATTATGTCTGGTAATTAGAGTGTTGTCGATCTTAATGTTAATTTGTGCATCTCCTGCTCTGCTACCAAACATAATATAGCAGGTTTTGTCAGTGTTAAGCCTAAGTTTATTGGCTGTCATCCAAGTCGATATTTTGATCAGCTCCTCGTTAACAATGGTGTTGAGGGTGGCAAGATTAGGGTGAGAGATGACATAAGTCGTGTCGTCAGCAAAGAGAATGGGTTTCAGGTGTTGGGATACGTTTGGAAGATCATTGATGTATGAGGAAGAGCAGGGGACCAAGGACACTTCCCTGCGGAACTCCAGTATCAAGTGGCCATGTTGTTGATGCTGTGTCTTTAATGGTGACATACTGATACCTATTAGTAAGGCAAGATTTGAAATAAGCAAGCGCATGGCCTCTTATACCGTAATGGTCAAGTTTGTGGAGTAGGATGTCGTGGTCTACTGTGTCAAAAGCTTTTCTTAGGTCAATAAAAATTCCTAGTGGATATTCCTTATTTTCCAATGCTGTGTAAAGCAGATCTAGCATTTTTATGATTGCATCATTAGTGCTTTTATTTTTCCTGAATCCAAATTGGCAGGAGTTGAGTATGTTTTGTGCCGTTATAAATGAATATAGTCTCCTGTGCATGAGTTTCTCAAAGATTTTGGATAGCAATGGTAAGTTTGATATTGGCCTATAGTTGTTTAAGTCTGTAGGGTCACCACCTTTATGTATTGGTGTAACCCTTGCCATCTTGAGTAGTTTTGGGAAGGTGCTAGTTTCTAGTGACTTGTTAAAAATTAATGAAATAGCATGCGAAAGGACATGGGCCGCTCGCTTGTACAGTAATGGTGGGACATGAGACAGATTCCCTGAGTTATTTTTAAGTGACTTTATAATCTCGGTGACTTCCGTGGGCTCAGTTGGTGCAAGATAGAAGGAATTTGGGAAATTCCCATCTAGGTAGTCCCCGGCATGGGCATTGGTAAGTGGGATTTTATTGTCGAGATTAGATCCTATGGTTGAGAAGAAGTCGTTTATCTTGTTAGCTGTGTCAGTGGGATGTAGTGGTGTTTCATTAGGTTTAGTTAGGACAATATTCTTGTTTTTTTTTCAGTTTGTGGGTCCCTAGAATCTGAGAGAGTGTTTTCCAGGTCTTTTTTATATCTCCTCTAGTGTCTGTGAATCTACTGGAGTAGTATAGTTGTTTGGCATTCTTTATTACTTTGGTGAGAACTTATGAATAGTGTTTAAGAATATCTTTGTGTATTAAGCCCTGTCTATATTGCTTTTCATATTGGTGTTTCTTGTCAATGGATTTCAGAATGGTGCTGGTTAGCCATGGGCAACCAAGCCGTTTGTTTGTGATCTGTTTCGTTTTTATAGGACAATGTTTGTTGTATAGTCTAAGTAATTTGTTAAGAAAAATGTCTGTCTAGTCATCAATACCATTGGCCTTGGAGAATTCTGTAGGTCAGTCAACAGTCTCTAGGTCAGCTGTGAACTTCCTTATTGAGGCCTCGTCATGGAGTCTAAATGAGACTTTGTTGTATTCAAGTGGTGGTTTACTAATGTTTGTCAGGAGGAAGGTAGGGTAGTGGTCTGTGGTGCTATCTGTGATTATCCCTGATTTAAGGGGGGCTAGTATATTGGTCCATATGTGGTCTATTATGGTTGCACTTGTCTCAGTGAGCCTGGTTGGTTTAGTTATTGTTGGTATGAGAAGTATGTTGTTCATATTGTTGATGAAATTAGTTACAGGCTGATCATCTAGTAGGCCAAGGTTGATGTTGAAGTCTCTAGCTAAGAGAAGGTGGTGCTTATTCATTTGTCTGTTTGTTATTAGTGATATTAATTTCTCACTGATGTTTGTGTGAGGTATCTGGTAAATGGCACCAAATGTTATAGGTGTCTTAAGGTTTTTTACAGTAAAATTAGCAAAACTGTATTCCCTATATTCATCACTAAAGCAAGTGGAGACAAAGAACTTTGTCCTTGGAGGCAAAGAGGGGAATGTATGAGAGTATAGTTTTACCAACGCTCTTATATGGGTGTGAAGCATGGGTGATGAATGTTGCAGCGAGGAGAAGGCTGGATTCAGTGGAGATGTCATGTCTGAGGGCAATGTGTGGTGTGAATATAATGCAGAGAATTCATAGTTTGGAATATAAGAGGTGGTGCAGGATTGCCAAAACTTGTCCAGAGGGCTGAGGAAGGGTTGTTGAGGTGGTTTGGACATGTAGAGAGAATGGAGCAAAACAGAATGACTTCAAGAGTGTATCAGTCTGTAGTGGAAGGAAAGCGGGGTAGGGGTCAGCCTAGGAAAGGTTGGAGGGAGGGGGTAAAGGAGGTTTTGTGTGCGAGGGGCTTGGACTTCCAGCAGGCATGCATGAGCGTGTTTGATAGGAGTGAATGGAGACAAATGGTTTTTAATACTTGACGTGCTGTTGGAGTGTGAGCAAAGTAACATTTATGAAGGGGTTCAGGGAAACCGGCAGGCCGGACTTGAGTCCTGGAGATGGGAAGTACAGTGCCTGCACTCTGAAGGAGGGGTGTTAATGTTGCAGTTTAAAAACTGTAGTGTAAAGCACCCTTCTGGCAAGACAGTGATGGAGTCGAATGATGATGAAAGTTTTTCTTTTTCGGGCCACCCTGCCTTGGTGGGAATTGGCCAGTGTGCTAATAAGAAAAAAAAACTAATCTATTATAAAGTTTAATTTGTAAATTATGCAAGATAAGTGGAGAATTATGACTTTTTTTTCACTGACTGGAAATACTTCACAGCTTCTCTTAGGCTATGAATAACTCCCATGATCACTGCTTTTACACTCTGAGGCCATTATTAAGCAAAATTCAAGGTTATTTTCAGGCAACACTAAACCATGAATAACTTAAATCGTGGATAATGGATACAAGGGTTCTACTAAGTGGAATATACCTGGAGAGGGTATTGGGGGATCAACACCCTCACAGCCCAGTCTGTAACCAGGCATCCTGGTGGATCAGGGTCTGATCAACCAGGCTGTTACTGCTGGTCGCAGACCAATGTATGAGTCACAGCCAGGCTGATAATGGCATGATGGTGGTTTTATTTGTACCGATCAAATTATGAAATATAAACACACATTGTAGCATTTGCAAAGAAATAAACTTTTTTTTTTTGTACTGACATTAGATGCCTGACCATCACCTTCTTGAAGACAGATGGGGGCTTATTGGTAATCTCCCCCTTATGTATGATGGGAGGCAACTGAACAGTCTTGGGCCCCTGACACTATTGTGCTGTCTCTCAGCATACTCGTGGCACCCTTGCTTTTTAATGGGGGGATGTTGCACTGCATGTGCAAATTTGGAACTAGTCCCTCTAGGATTTTCCAAGTGTACACTATCATGCATCTTTCTTGCCTGTGTTCCAGGGAATACAAACTGTTTGCATATTTTAGCTAAAACTTGAGGTTTGTCAGAAAATACTTGATATTGCACTGAATCATCAAAATATGCAATAAAATAATGTTTTATGCATACAGTACTTACAGTTTTAACTGAATGGTAGTAGTTATTGTCCTCTCTATAAAAATGTACAAATATTTGTATTATCTCCAACGGATGTTTCCACCTTTTTTTTTTTTTTGTTTGTAAACTTCCTGTAAAACTATATAAACTCCCAATAAAACTATCTAAAATCATTGTATAACTATCTAAACTCACTTTAAAACCTCTCTTTCATAATGAAGGAACTGTACTTCATACCACCACCTGTCCTTCATAATGAAGGAACTGTACTTCATACCACCACCTGTCCTTCATAATGAAGGAACTGTACTTCATACCACCACCTGTCCTTCATAATGAAGGAACTGTACTTCATACCACCACCTGTCCTTCATAATGAAGGCACTGTACTTCATACCACCACCTGTCCTTCATAATGAAGGCACTGTACTTCATACCTTCATAGTGCCAGAGCTATGAAAGGCAGGGCAGAATGTTAAATAACTGTAGACTTTTACTACATCAAATCACCTAAAATCACTAATAACCCAACAAAAAGGCACTGTGAGTACAATCACCCATTCCAGTGCCAGGTAACACACTCTCCTATTCTTCAAAAGCTTGAACATATTTAATATACAAAATTAGCACTCATACTACTGTGCCTACTATATATATATAGAGAGAGAACAAACAATTCTCATATAAACACACTGAAATTTTACCTTGTTAGCTGCAACAGCAGGCATAACACATGACACACAAACCCTCTATGACATCCCCTGTGTCCAACTCAACCTATGCAAAAGCTCAATGGGCATAAAAGGCCCTAAAATCTCGAATTCATTGCCTGAAAATTTGGAAGGCCCCCAATCTGCCAGAAGAGTCATAGCTATTATTAAGAAGTGCCTCATCTCCCTAATGTAACTGAAACAACAATAAGATATGTCAAACAAAACCAGCTCATCCAACTATGTCTCTGTTCTCCTTCCAGTCTATTTCTCTGTTTTCCTTCCAGTCTATGTCTCTGTTCTCCTTCCGGTCTGTCTCTGCTCTCCTTCCAGATTATGTCTCTGCTCTCCTTCCAGTCTATGTTTCTGTTATCCTTCCAGTCTATGTCTCCATTCTCCTTCCAGTCTATGTCTCTGTTCTTCCAGTCTATGTCTCTGTTCTACCATTCTATGACTCTGTTCTCCTTCCAGTCCATGTCTCTGTTTTCCTTCCAGTCCATGTCTCTGTTTTCTTTCCAGTCCATGTCTGTTTTCTTTCCAGTCCATGTCTCTGTTTTCCTTCCAGTCCATGTCTCTGTTCTTCTTCTAGTTTTCCTTCAACTTCCATAGAAAAGTTGTACAAGAATGGTATACAATACCAACAAGATGAAATTAGGACACATGTGAAATTAAGACACATGTGCAACATCTGGGTATCTTTATTGTAGATGTTTTGCCATCCAGTGGCTTTATCAATACAAATTCCAGGACATAACTTGAAGACAGTAGAACTATATACAGAAGATGAGGCAATCAATCCCTCAACCTTGGAGTTGATGCAAAGAGCACCATAGTCGTGGAGATTCTGAAGCAGAAGCAAAGAGCCTGGCGCTTATAAACTAACATCAGGTGGAAAGGGGACATGTAGCAGATGAGGGCATAGTCACTAGTAAATCAAATAAAATCAAGTTTATTCTCTATAAGGGTTACAATGTGGGGTATACAGGATTTGGATATTGTGTGGTTTACATGTTATAAGATACTAATTACAGAGGGGGGCCACTAGGACACCTAGCATGGCTAGGCATTTCGGGCAGACTTAGATTAATTCTTAACATTAAATCCTTACAGATTATGGTATTAAGGCTAGGTGACTACATTATAATTTTTGAGTTTAGCAATGTGAATGCTTTTGTTTCAGCACAATACAAAGTGTCTATATTGGAGTATCATAGGCAAACTTATGACTAGTTAGGATTCATTATTTTAAGATTAAGATTAGTATTTCTGTGTTTATAGTCAGTGGGTGAGTGAGTGTAATTGTGAACCACAAGGTGGTTATCATGTAGTTAGTTGTCAGGGTGTATCAGGGAGATAAGATGTTTTCTAACTGTAGTTTTGAAAGCGATGAGTGTGTCTGCAGTTCTAGAGTTTTCAGGTAGGGTGTTCCAGATTTCAGGTCCTTTGAAATACATTGAGTTTTTGTAAAGGTTTAGTCGGACATGGGGAATGTCATAGAGATGTTTGTGTCTGGTGTTATGCCTGTGGATCCTGTCACAACTATCAAGAAAGCATTTTAGGTCAAGGTTAATATTGGAATTTAAGATCCTGTAGATATAGATTGCATAGTAGTAAGTGTGGATGTTCTGAACAGGGAGTAAGTTTAGATCTATGAAGAATGGGGGGCGTGTTGCCAGGGATGGGATTTAGTGATTATTCTTACTGCGGCTTTTTGTTGGGTTATTATTGGCTTTAGGTGTGTTGCTGCAGTTGAACCCCAAGCACAGATAGCATAGGTGAGGTATGGATATATAAGTGAATGGTATAGTGTGAGAAGGGCAGTTTGCGGCACGTAGTATCATATCTTGGAGAGGATCCCCACCGTTTTGGATACTTTTTTTATGTGTTGGATATGGGTGCTGAAATTTAGGTTGTTGTCGAGGTATAGGCCAAGGAATTTGCCCTCATTATGTCTGGCAATTAGAGTGTTGTCGATCTTAATGTCAAGTTGCGCAACACCTGCTCTGCTACCAAACATAATATACAGTGGACCCCCGCATAACGATCACCTCCGAATGCGACCAATTATGTAAGTGTATTTATGTAAGTGCGTTTGTATGTGTATGTTTGGGGGTCTGAAATGGACTAATCTACTTCACAATATTCCTTATGGGAACAAATTCGGTCAGTACTGGCACCTGAACATACTTCTGGAGTGAAAAAATATCGTTAACCTGGGGTCCACTGTAGTAGGTTTTGTCAGTGTTAAGCATAAGTTTATTGGCTGTCATCCAAGTCGATATTTTGAGCAGCTCCTCGTTAACAATGGTGTTGAGGGTGGCAAGATTAGGGTGGGAGATGACATAAGTTGTGTCGTCAGCAAAGAGAATGGGTTTCAGGTGTTGGGATATGTTTGGAAGATCACTGATGTAAATGAGGAAGAACAGGGGTCCAAGGACACTTCTCTGTGGGATTCCCCAGTGGAAGTAAATCCTACCCAAAAAGATGGGTTAGTAGTAGTAATAGCAGTTGTTGTAGTCGTGAAGGTTATGTGCATGTCCTCAGAATCAAGATTCCATGATGTTGCAATGTCTGACAAGTCGTACAAGAATGGTATACAATACCGACAAGATGAAATTAAGACACATGTGTCTTAATTTCATCTTGTCAATATTGCATACCATTCTTGTACAACTTGTCAGACACTGCAACATTATGGAATCTTGATTCTGAGGACATGCACACAACCTTCATGACTACGACAACTACTACTAACCCATCTCTTTGGGTAGGATCTACCTCTACTGGGGAATCCCGCTTACCAGTGACTATGCCCTCGTCTGCTACACGTCCCCTTTCCACCTGATGTTAGTATATAAGTGCCAGGCTCCTTGCCTCTGTTTCAGAATCTCCACGACTATGGTGCTCTTCGTGCCAACTCCAAGGTTGAGGGACTGATTACCTTGTCTTCTGTATATAGTTCTACTGTCTTCAAGTTATGTCCTGGAATTTGTATTGATAAAGCCACTGGATGCAAAATGTCTACAATAAAGATACCCAGATGTTGCGCATGTGTCTTAATTTCAAATTCCATAGAAAACTGATTACACACCTTTATCCCATTATATTTCTATTTTAACTAAATAACTTCCTGTATCTGAACCATATCTAACTAATCACTCACAAAACTAAAAATCATTGAATCAATTCATAATAATAAGTCATACTTTTAAAATTGTACCATATGTTCATTACCTATCTTCTTACTGTCACTGTTTTGAATGAAAATAAGCTGGATGTCCTAGCTCAAAGCAAAACAAAGCTAAAGGGGAGAGAAGAATTTCAGTGGGGAGGTGTAAATGGGATTAGGTTAGGTATATCTGAGAGAATCAGAGCTAAGGAAGGAGTAGCAGTAATAGGAAGTTATAAATTATGGTAAGAAAATGGGGGAATATAAGCATACAAATTTAAGCATTATGTGGATTAAAATAAAGACGGTATGTGAGAAGTTGGCAATAGTAGGTGTTTATAAACCTTGGGAAGAGGACATGTGAAGAGAGAGGGAGAAAGATAAAAGTTAGGTGGTGCATTGAGGCATCTGTGGAGACAACTCAGTAATGTAAATTGGTACCAACACTGTTGTATGGGTGTGAAGCATGGGTTTTGAATGCTGCAGTGAGGAGGCTGGAGACAGTGATGTAATGCTTATGGGCAATCTGTGGTGTGAAATATTATGCAGAGAATTCAGAGTTTGGAGATTAGAAGGTGTGGAGTTACCAGAAGTATTATTAAGAGAGCTAAGGAGGGGTTGTTGAGGTGGAGAAAAATAGGGTGACTCCAAAAACATATAAGGGTAAAGGTCATCCTAGGAGCATGTGTGAGCATGTTAAGATAGGAGTAGAAGCAAGTGGTTTTTATGATTTTATGTGCTGTTGGAGTGTGAGCATGAAGCCTGGAAGTGGGAAGTACAGTGCCTGCACTATGAAGGGGGTTGGGGGATGTTATGGTTTGGAGGGTCATCTGAAGTATGATGTTGGTGCCCTTCTTGCAAGACAGTGATTAAATCAGTAACACTGAAAGTGTCTTCATCTTTGTTGGGCCACACTACCTTGATGAGAGATGGTCAGTGTTAAAAAATTAAAATCAGATAAATAAGACTGTGGCACTCACTGAACTCATCAGTGGTGGTGACCTCTGTGTCTGCACCATGAAGCAGCAGCATTCTCAGTGCTTCCTCTTGGTCCAACTCAGCTGCCAGGTGCAGGGGTGTTCCTTCTTTCCACCCTCCCCCATTCACAGATGCCCCACTCTCCACCAGAAAGGGTATTAGGTGGGCATGCCCTCTAGCCACAGCCATTCCCACCAGGGTGCCACCTTCACAGCCAGTGACATCATCTGGCACTACAACACATGGGTCACCACCAGCCCTGACAGCCTTCTTGGCATCCTCTAGTTGACCTCTCAGCACCGCTGCTACCAATTCCTGTCAATTCAAAGCTTCATTACACACTGCTCATTCACCAACAACTTTAAAATAGGTAATACCCATTTCTCAAAAGAAGTAGTAGTAGTAGTAAAGTAGTAGTAGTAGTAGTAGTACTACTCCCTTCCCTGGTCTGTCTTCAGGCCTTTTCTACCTTATTCTCATTCAGCTGTCATTTGACAATGCCCAGGATGGATTGAAACATCATCCTATAGTTCCTCTCCTAAGTGCGGTATTTTGGTGAATTAATAACTAATATTCTTATTTTATATAATAACAAAAAAATGCTGAAAATTTGAATGGAGTGTGTTATACACGACTACCTTAAGGCAACACAGGTTGGCCGTCACTAATCCGGGACTTGTAGTGTGCCAAATTAGTGAGCTTGCCGAATTACAGAGTGGTTAGGTTAGAATACACTTAAGTAACCTATTAATAGAGACTATCTGCTACATCTTACTCATGAAACTGCTTTCTCCTACACTGACTTGCTGCTGTAGATTTACAACCATCTGCACAATTTCTGAGTCAGTATAATGATGAAATCTGAAATTAAGCTATCCAAAATTAGTGCCGGATTACTGATGAAACCAGATAACTGATTGTCGGATTAGTGATGGCCAACCTGTACTATGCACAGTATTGCAAATATTTATTCTACTGTTATCTTACACCCCACAACAAATTAATGGTTACCAATAATGACTTTTTAGATTGCATACCACCCTTTCCTTCTTAAATGTTGTACTTACATAAATTTCAGTAACCAGTTTATTTTCTTTATCAGCTCTGCTGCTGGCCTGGTCATCCAGGGTAGATGCCCAGATAAGGGAGCAAGATACTTGTCTAGTAGACCTAGTACGATATTAAAACTACTCGCCTTTTACATCCTACTTGTAGTGCTTCAACTAAGTAGCAACAGGAGATTCCAGAACATCGGATTGATACCACCGCCCAGGATAACCTACACCATTTCTTCAACATCAGAGAACCATCCTGGGCCTTACACACTCCTGCCCAAACACCGTACCATAACCAACAATGTCCAATTTTTATTTTTTATTTAATTTTTAATTAAAACCCTTGAAAAACGTTATTTCTTATTACTCCTCAAGTCGTTTATTTGTTTACTATTTATTTTTCCATTATTTCTGATCAGGCGGAAGGCATTCCCCTGACACTCAGCATACATTATGGGGATTACCAATAGACCCCTGGGTGTTTTCAAGAAGGCACTGGACAGGAACCTAAAGTCAGTACCTGACCAGCCGGGCTGTGGTTCGTATGTCAGTTTTTGTGTGGCCAGCAGCAACAGCCTGGTTGATCAGACTCTGATCCACCATGAGGCCTGATTTCAGACTGAGCCACGGGGGTGCTGACCCCCAAAACCCTCTCCAGGTAGGACAATGAACTCTGCCTGGAAGAAATTGTGGCCAGATGATGTATCAGTCAGAGATTTTGAAGGCTTTGAGGTAGAGCCTCTAGTGAAGGATACTGTTTCTCTGGGCTAGCCCATGGGTTTCAAAACAGACGATGAGGATGTACAGAGTTGGTGGAGGATCACAAGAATGAGCTCACCACAGAAGAACATCAAAACCTGCACAAGGAGCAGCAAGGAGAAGTGGTTGAGGAAATTTCTTCTTTAGAGGAGGGGAGGAGTAAGAGCAGCATTTCCACTGCAGAAATTAAGGAACTGTTTCCACTGAGCTCCAACAAAGAGCCTGGTGAAAAACTGGCATCCTAATATTAATGTTGTGAATAAGAGCATCAACCTGTTCAGTGACAATGATGTTGACCACTTTAGAAAAATTTTGAAAAGTCTTTAAGAGCAGACAACATTGGAGAGCTTCTTTAGCAAAGAAAAAAATTAAATGCTGGTGAATCCCCCATCATCTTCAAGTGCTACTGCACAGAGACAGAAAAAAGAAAAAACACCAGATGGGCAGTTACCTGATGTTTTTATGGAAGGTGGAACACTTTCCAGAGAATAACATCTCTCCACCTTCCTCTCAGGCCATCAGCACTCCTCAGTGAAGTGCAGTTAAATTCATTTATTTACTGCTGTTGTTGATGTAGCACTGTACTAAATATTTTTGCTATGGCTCGTCTCATTCTTTTCAATTTTAACTGTGACTGACAATGTTGATTTCAACTTCTGTGCCTCTTAGGGACATACCTCCACAATGCTTAATAGCACTGATTTTAAATTGTAGTGGTAAATGACATGGTTAAGTTCCAGCCCCTAAACTTCTTAATGATGCTGAGCTACAACTCAAATTTTTTATGGACTGTAAGATATCTTCACAATATTTTATTTGATTGGTCTCAAATTTTCAGTACTGTCAAATTTTCAGCATTATCAAGTTATAAAAGAAAACTTTTGACTTAGAAATTGAGGCAACCACTTAAAAGTACCTCTTAACTAAACGTCTGTACTGTCACGTGCAGAATGACAGTGAAAAACATAGAAGCAGAAACATGTAAATAAACCCTCCATTTAACCCCTTAACTGTCGAAATGTAGATCTACGTTCTAACCGCTAGCACTCCAAATGTAGATCTACGTTCTAACCGCTAGCACTCCAAATGTAGATCAATATTTTATTTTTCCTGCCTTTACAAATCTGGCATGATTGGCCTCAGATGCCTGGTCAGCATAGAATGGGTCTTAACACTTGGTGTGCGCAGTATTAAAAAAATCTGGAACCACTTACTACCTTGTGAGAGCACCAGTTCAACTGAGCGCCAGCTAGAGCAAAAAGCGTGGCAAACACCAGAGATTCATTGATGCCATGTCATAGTAACACTTACCTTTTAAGATGAAAGTGATGATGACCCTGTGTGCTGCAGGATTTTTTTTATACTGCGCACACTGACCACATAGACCCATTCTTTCATATGTAGGCCTACCAGCTTTTTCTCACTAGATTTGAGGGTGCTAGAATTTAGGCATACTAGTACGCCAAAAACCCTGGGGCATAAGCCGTACTAGTACAGCCAAAACCCCCAAAGGGTTAAGGGAATGTGTGAAGTGATATTAATCACCATTCCCAGAATGACCACATGTTAAATCTCGTGTCCTCATTCCAAGGACCACGGAGTTTTTACGGAGTCTCGTCTCCTAAATCGGGACAACCCAAGTGGTATCATAGTCCTGCTGGAAGAAAAACTACATCAATTTGGCAGGACATCTGGATCAGAAAAGGAAATAAGGAAAGACAAGAAATGCTGCCTCCTCACCCACAGTTAAGTAAACCTTCTTGTTATATCAGACTAATAACTGGCTAGTTAGGTACGTTATCATAGGACAGGTATTGTGGGTGCTACAAAGATCTCCAGTGACCACCAATGAAATCTGGTAAGTGGTGGTCTCATTATGTTAACATGTAACCCCTTCCCCCCCTCTTTTAATCAGTCCAATTTATCCATACAGTCCACAACTAATGGTAGCACTGTACTTATTGGTGCTATCCAACTTTAATCTATAATACTGGCCTAATATAGATGTGCCTAGGGTGTGTGAGGTCGAAGGAGTCGCTTGGTGCAACCAGGAGTGGCTTAAGTTTTCTCACACATCTACATGAAGTAACTACTGTAAACAATATATGGCTATCGCCTCCCAATGAGATTATCTGTATGAATGCGATGACTAGGTTCATACAGGTAGCCTTATGAATCCCCCACACATAGGTTATAGGACTTTCTGGCAAGATGACACTTTCCTCTTAAAAGGGTTGTGTTGATACGACATGACATCAGTGCATCCTTGGTGTTTACCATGCTGTTTGCTCTAGCTGGCTCTCAATTGAACTGGTGCTCCCACATGGTACTAAATGTTCCCAGATTTTTTTAATATAGTGCACACCGAGGGTTAAGACCCATTCTATGCTGACCAGGCATCTTAGGCCAATTGTGCCAAGTTCGGAGGCAGAAAATATAAAACATAGATCTACATTTGAAGCACTAGCGGTAAGAATGTAGATCTACATTTGGACAGTTAAGGGGTTAGACCATTCCAGAAGGTCGTTCTAAGTCCAAAAAGTGCAAAAGCTGAAGCAATATTTCCCATAAGAAATAATGTAAATACAATTAATCCGTTCCAGACACCCAAAAATATTCACAAAAATTTCATTTTTTAAAGAATAACTATAGTTTTTTATACAGGAAACAATGCTAAATAAATATAAACATTACATATTTTTATTGAAGACTCTTGTTGGCATATGGAAGAAGGCAAGGGGGGAGAGGGAGTTGGGGGTTATTGTTTGGAAGGGGAATCCCCCTCAATAAGGACCTCAGTTATCAAGTCCCTCTCTGGGGTTACTTCCCTTCTTTGTCTTTAACTGGCACTTGAACCCTGTCATCCAAAAAACCTGTCCAGAGAGCTCTGTTTCTGGTGTCTGTGGGATGGAGATGGGGTGACACAGAGTCAAATTCGGCAGGTGGCGGTGTCGGTGCACCGCCTGTAGGTGAGGCAGAGAACGTGAGTGTAAACAAAGAGAGCGTGAGGCCGACGGAACACATATTACCTCCCTAATACATAAGTTAAAAGTTACGTATTTGGCTGTCCATACTGTGCCAGTCAATGATATATCAGGGCTAGGAGGTACAACGTGTACTCACAACGTCAGGTTGTGCATTCTAATTTGTGTGTCTTGTCTCTTTGTAGCTAGGAGCATTCATTATGATGTACCTGAATAACGGATTACCAACACGCACCCGAATGTCTCTTTGACCATGCTCCTAGGCATTAACTTACATACTACATGGGTTATGGAGCTGGTGTGGTAGCCTGTCCAGGCATACCTGGTGGTGATGGCAGTCTCATTGAGCTGTGAGGCGGCAGGATGTACAGTGGTGAAGACAGCAGAGGACATGCCGACATGCATTGCACTGATGCAGCTACATCAGAAGAATGTGCATGACACCAGGGACACATGACAGAAGCCGCCCAAAATCAACCACCCAACACTACAGCAAGGCATTGGTGAAGATGATTGGGCTGCATTTATCCACCAGTGGGAGATGTTTCAGAATGGGACCGACCTAACACCCAATCAAATCACCACTCAGCTCCTGGCCTGCTGCAAGCCTGATTTAGAAGCTGCATTGTTCTGGGAAACACCAACAATAGCCAGCAGCCCTGAGGCAGCAGTCTTAAATGCCATGAAACATCTCACAGTGGTGAGTGTGGCACTAAGCGTGTGACGTTCAGCACTGCTTCAGACGAAGCAAGAACCAGGGGAGCATGTCAGGTAGTATGTGGAGAGACTGCGCGAGTTGGCCAATGTCTGTCAGTGGAACAAAACTGGGACCTGTAGGGTGGCCACCTGCTCTGGCACCATCGCCACAGACTACACTGAAGATATTGTCAAACTGGTTCTATTAACTGGTCTGGCAGATGACGACATCAAGGAGGTGGTCCTTGGGACAACAGACATTGACACATGGACACTGAATGAAACTTTCAGTCTTGTAGATAGCAAAGATACCGCCGCCCATGCCATGACGACTGAGAACCTATGGGTGGTGGCCAGCGGCTACAAAATGATGGTCCGCGGGACCTGTAGCCAGGCATCACCAGCGCCCACACAGGATCATGGTGAGCACCCAGATGAGACGCAAGATATGCTGCCAGTGTGGATCTCTCACCCCCCAGTTTGGTATGGTGAGAAGCAAACTCAAGAAATTCACGTTGTGTCTCAGATGCTGGAAAAAGAACAACCCACGTCCCCATATGTCGTCTCCACCATCTTCCAGTGGGTCGGTGGAGGCACTGTTTCACTATGTGGCTACCGCCGAGATAGGCTCCTGTGTGGGTGAGGCTCTGCCTCATCCGACGCTATCTTTAACAGTAGCGGTGGATGGCAAGGCCTATGACAAGGTGAAGACACCGTGTCCACGATGGCGGTCAGCCCGTATCTTGGCCATCGCCAACTCCAGTGCACAGACCTGCCTGATGGGGCTGCGGGCCCTCAAGAAGCTGGGCTTAAGTCAATGGCACCTCACCCATGTCTCAACATGCATTTTGGCTGCAAATAATGTGGAGATAAATGTGCTGGGCGCCATGTTCCTCGCGCTGTCCAGTCGCAGCAAACAAGGGGAGCAACTCAAGACATCTGCGGTGGTCTATGTTATGGACTCCACCAGTTGGTTTTACCTGAGCCGAGTTGCGTTGGAACAGCTGAAGGTTATCGGACCTGACTTCCCGAAAACTGGCACGACAGAAACTGATGTGTGTGGGAATGTGACGAGTACATATACCAGCCCCACCATGGCAAAATACGGGTGCCCACAGCGCACAGCACCACCTCCATGTCCCTCCAGTCTGCCCATAGCACCATCACTTGAGTCCAAGGCTGAGATGAAGACCTGGTTCTTGGAGAGGTATGCTTCATTGACCTTCAACATATGCCCACACCAGCCGCTCCCTGCAATGACGGGCCCCCCAATGGAGATTCGGGTTGACTCAGGGGTGCAACCAGTGGTGACCAGACAACCCCCAAACGTCCTAGTTCACTAGCAACAGGAAGTGTCAGACCAACTGGATAGGGACGTGGCGCTGGGCATCATAGAGCGAGTGCCTCCAAACACACCTGTGACTTGGCTCCACAGTATGGTCCTGACACCCAAGTCGGATGGCACACCCCACCGTACGGTGGATCTGCAACCGCTAAACTGCCACAGTGTGCGGGAGACCCATCACACCATACCACCCATTAAACAGGCAAAGGCCGTCCCACTTAATATGTTCAAGACCGTCACAGATGCATGGAACGGCTTTCACTCCATTGAGATTCGGCCTGAGGATCGTCACAAGTCAAGATTCCTAACAGAGCAAGGCAGGTTCTGCTACTGTCGTGTGCCGATGGGCTTCCTCGCATCGCAGGATGTCTACACGCAACGGTATGATGCCATCATAGCTGATGTACCTAGAAAAACCAAGTGCGTCGACAACACCATCATATGGGACACGGACTTGAAGGAACATTGGTGGCAAGTGATCGGCTATCTGGAAGTCATAGGCCACAATGGTGTGGTCCTCAATCCAGCTAAGTTTCAGTTTGCCATGACAGAAGTGGAATTTGCAGGGTTTCAGATAACCAGGTCTGAAGTGAGACCCCTACCTAAGTACCTGAATGCCATTGCGATGTTCCCAAGACCAGCTAATATCACGGATGTACGGGCTTGGTTCGGCCTCGTTAACCAGGTGTCACACTATGGCAGGACCACGGACATGATGGCACCATCCAAGCTGCTCCTCAGCCCCAAGGTCAGCTTCAGATGGGATTCAGCCCTGGAAGAGGCGTTCCATCTCTCGAAAGAGGCAATCATCAACGCAATTAAAGCAGGGGTCGAGATATTTGATCCCAGCAAACTGACTTGCCTCAACCCTGACTGATCTAGAATGGGGGTGGGTTACTGGCTCTGCCAGAAACATTGCAGCTGTGATCACACTATTCCTGGGTGTTGTGCAGATGGGTGGAGGGTAACACTAGTGGGGTCTCGCTTCTTAAGGGATGCTGAGAAGCAGTACGCTCCAATTGATGGGGAGGCCTTGGCCGTCGCATGGGCACTGGAAGATAGCCACTTCTTCACCATGGGGTGCCGGGATCTCATCATAACGACCGACCACAAGCCGCTCGTGAAAATCCTTGGGGATCAGGCACTAGATGACATCACCAATCCGAGGCTCTTCCGACTGAAACAGTGCACCCTAATGTGGCAGTACCGGATTGTGCACATCCCCGGCAAGACCATCCCAGCGGCAGATGCGATATCGCGGTACCCATCAGCCATAGACCCAAAGGACACAGCCAGTGAAATGTGTGCTCTGTCACCTATCCAGGTTCCGGCAGGCACCCACGACGACCTGGAGCCACTCCTCGTGGTGGCAGCAAGATAATCAGCGGACTATCTCAGTGCGGTCACATGGGAGAGAGTCAAGGAGTGCACCTACGCAGACCACGACCTCCAGCTGCTCACACCACTAGCTGAGTTCGGGTTCCCACCATCCTGGGATGCCTTGCCGGAGGAGCTGCTACCATACTAGCAGTATCGTGACAGGTTATCTCTCACAGATGAAGTCGTCATGATGGACCACAGGATCATGATACCAAAGGGACTTCGGAATGAGGTCCTACGGACGCTTCACGCAGCTCACCAAGGCAGCAGTCGCATGCACAGTAGGGCAGTTGGTGCCGTCTTTTGGCCAAGCATCACCAGACATCGAGAGTACACGGTCCAGATGCCATACCTGCTGGGGAATGTCACCCTCCCAGCCTCGTATGCCACCTGTACAACCATTTGTACCAAGCAACCCCTTCCATGCCATTGCCCAGTGCGCAGCACTGGGTACCTAGTCATCGTGGACAGGTTCAGTGGTTGGTCGCACATTGTCACGTCCAAATCGGGCGCAAAGGGCTTCATCATGGCCCTTCTTAATTACTTTGCAACATTTGGTGTTCCCGAAGAACTGAGCACAGACGGAGGCCCGGAGTTCACCGCAAAAGAAACTGAGTCACTTCTGTGACGATGGGGAGTGAGCCATCACCTTTCATCGGCACACCACCCGCAATCCAACGGGCAGGTGGAGGTAGCCGTCAAATCGATGAGGCGCTTACTGACCTCACACATGGATGCAAACAGGAGTCTCAATACTGAGGCGGTGATCGCCAGCTTGCCCTCAGTATCGAAACACGCCAGACCATCAGACCAATATGTCACCAGCACAAATCATCTTCGGCAAGAATCTTCGGGATCTGCTACCCATTGCTTCAGGTATGCAGGTATTCACCAACCCATCAATTCACCCTGTGTGACATCAAACATGGGATATGCAAGAAGAGGCCCTCCGGCTAAGATTTGCCAAACAAGTCGACGATCTACAGCACCACATCCGGCAGCTTCCCCCCTTAGTGCTTGGCAGTCGAGTGCTTCTGCAAAACCAAACTGGGAATCACAGCACAAGATGGGACAGGACCGGTGTGGTGGTGGAGTCGAAGCTGTACGACCAGTACTTGGTCAAAGTAGATGGCTCGGGATGAATTACTTTGCGCAATTGGAGGTTCCTGTGCCACATTCAGGGGTCTGGCCAACGCCAGCCAGCCCTTGCCACCACCACACCCTAGTCCCCGCCTCCCGACACCCCACCCACGCCAGCATGTAGTGCAGCACAGAGCAGTGGGTGGTCTCAGGCACCCAGTGGCAACATAGCGACCACACCCCCACAGTTGCACAACACAGAGACAACCCCAGAACCACCCATGGAGCATGCAGACCAGGCACTCCCACAGGCACAAGAGCCAGCACCCTGCCAGACCGTCGCACAACACACTCCCACATTGCAACCTCCAAGACCATGTAGAGACAGACGTCAGCCAGCGTACCTCCGGGATTATGTCAAGGAGTGATGAGTTTCCTGCCAGAAACTGGGGGGATGTGGGATGGAGATGGAGTGACACAGAGTCAAATTCGGCGGGTGGTGGCGCTGGTGTGCCGCTTCTAGGTGAGGCGAAGAAACATGAGTGTAAACAAAGAGAGCGTGAGGCCAACGGAACACATATTACCTCCCTAATACTTAAGTTAATAGTCACATATTCAGCTGTCCATAGTGTGCCAGTCAATGATATATCAGGGCTAGGAGGCACAACGTGTACTCACAACGTCAGGTTGTGCATCCTAATTTGTGTGTCTTGTCTCTTTGCAGCTAGGAGCATTCATTATGTTGTACCTGAATAAAGGATTACCAACACGCACCGGAATGTCTCTTTGACCAGTCTCTCTTTAAAATTTGTCTGAAGTGGGACAAGGTTTTGTCACTGAACATGCTGCAGATATGTTTTGTTTCAGCTTGGTCAGGGTGATATTTTTCAACAAAAGTTTGCAACTCATTCCACTTTGCACATATGTCCTTAACCACTGAAGAAGGCACCTTCTCCCCTCTCTCTTCCTCCTCCTCTGAAGCAATTTCCTCAGCTGCAGCCTGTTGATGTTCCAGTTGAAGGTCTTGCAGATCTTCAGTGGTGGTTCTCCACCAACTCTTCCACATCCTGGCCACTCACCTCCAACGCCATGGATTTCCCCAAAGACACAATACATTCCACAACAGGCATAGGGTCAACAGGGTCAGCCTCAAACCCTTCAAAATCCTTCTCTTGGACACATTCTGGCCACAATATTCTCCAAGCAGAGTTGAAAGTCTTGGAAGTCACTTCCTGCCAAGCCTTACCTATAAGGCTTATGTAATGGACAATATTGAAGTGATCCCACCAGAACTCTCTTAGGGTCAATTCGGTGTCTGAGGTTCACTTTAAAGCACCTTTGAAACATTGCTTTGGTATAGAGTTTTTTGAAGTTAGAAATGACTTGCTAGTTCATGGGCTGGATGAGAGGAGTGGTTAGGAGGCAAGACCTTCACTGTTATAACACTGAAGTCCCTAAACAATTGGTCTTCCAAGTCTGGAGGATGAGCAGGAACATTGTCCAGTACCAGGAGGCACTTGAGTGGCAATTTATTTTCCAAGAGGCACTTTTTCACACTTGGGCCAAACACTTCATAGAACCAGTCAGTGAATATTTGCCTCGTGACCCATGCCTTATTCTTGACTTTCTGCATCACACACAATTTACTGTGACAACATTGTTTTTCTTGAACACTCTGGGATTTTCAGAGTTATACACCAGTAAAGGCTTCACTTTGAAATCCCAACTAGCATTACCGCAGAACAAAAGAGTTAGCCTATCCTTCACAGGCTTAAGTCTTGGCAGTGCCTTTTCCTCCTTCATGATGTAGGTCCTCTTTGGCATTTTCTTCCAAAAGAGGCCTGTTTCATCACAATTGAACACTTGTTGGCGAATGAATCCTTCGGCCTCTATGTAATCCTTGAATTCATGCACGAATTCTTCAGCCGCATGTTTGTCTGAACTTGCAGCCTCACCATGCCTTACAACACTGTGTGTGCCACTGCGCTTCTTGAATCTGTCGAACCAGCCTCTGCCGGCCTTAAACTCATTCCAGCCATTTTCTTTATGAGATCCACATGTAACTGCTTTGCCTTTTCGCAAATGATCGACTCCACAACACTATCTCTCACTAACTGTTTTTCACTGATCCACACCAACAACAACTTCTCCACGTCTTCGACTGCTTGTGATCTCTGTTTTGTTAGCATATTTACTCCTTTCACAACTTTAGCCTCCTTGATTTCTACTTTCTTTGCCAAGATGGAAAAGATTGTTGATTTCGACTTCCCATACATCCTTGGAAGCTCGGCTAAATGTACACCACTTTCGTATTTTTCTACAATCTCTTTCTTTAATTCTATTGTGTTTCTCAATTTCTTTACCAAAGTGCTGGCACTAGGAACTTTCTGTGGGCCCATGGTGGTTTATTTTGTAATCACAATCAATAAACAAGCACAAAAATTGCAAAATGTTACAGATGAATACTCACTCAAGCGGTGACAGAGCCAACCTGACCTCGTTGCCTGGGCGGGCAGAGTGGAGAAATTTTCTCCAAGAGGGAGGTATCAGCCCCATTAAGCCCCTTTCAGCTGTGAGGGGCCCAGCCCACTCTGAAGGGGCAAGCATCTTGTTTACTGCTATACCAAGTAATTTATCCCAGATGCAGTACGAGCATGTGACATGGCCGCAGCTCCTTGCAACAAACCAATGTTGCAAGTAGTTTAGTTTAACCCTTTGAGGGTTTCGGACGTACTAGTACGTCTTACGCGCAGGGGTTTTTGACGTACTAGTACGCATAAATTCTAGCGCCGTCAAATCTCGCGGGAAAAGGCTGGTAGGCCTCCATATGAAAGAATGGGTCTATGTGGTCAGTGTGCACAGTATAAAAAAAGTCCTGCAGCACACAGTGCATAATGAGAAAAAAAACTTTCACCGTTTTTTTGGCATAAAACAGCGACTTTGCACTGTATTTTCGTATGGTATTTATTGTTGTATTCTAGTTTTCCTTTGGGTCTCATTTTAAATAGAATTGAATGCATATCACAGAAATTGAGATGATTTTCACGGGTTTTTTTACAATGAAAAGTACCTTGAAATTGAGCTCAAAGTAGCAGAAAAATTCGTTTTTTTACCAAAGTCAAAAGTAAAAAACAAATCAATTCCAAGCGCCAATACACGTAAACCCTGTGAGTCTAACATTCTTTGCAATGGCAATATGATTTATACCATTTTTTTTACACTAATGCAGTAGTCTGCATAACAGTAAATCTTCTTTTTTTCGTGAGAATAAAAATTCAAAGGGGAAAGCAAAAGAATGTAAGAGGGCCTGAGACGTGACAATGAACAGAAGAAATGTCATTTTAGTGCCGGGAAAATGTATTCTTGTTTTTTCTGGACCCTATTCGGAAATTGGCATTTTTGAAATTTGTGGAAATTCGCAAAATTGCTAAATTCTGACCACTGTACTGGATAGTTAAAAATGGTAAATGGGTGGTTTTCTTGCACTCATTCAATAGAAAAAATGTAGTTCTAGCGAAATATTCATGTTTTTTGTTGACTAGTACAGAGGAATTGGCCGAAAATGGGGCTCAAATTGGGCAAAATCGCCGATGCGTAAACATCGCTGAGACCGGTAACTTCGCGAGAGCATAATTCCGTAAGTTTTCCATCAAATCTCATAATTTTGGTGTCATTATGATCGGGAAAAGATTCTCTATCTTTTCATAAGAAAAAATTATTATTTTTTTTTTTAAATTTGGCCGACCCTGAGAACGAGTTTCTGAGAGGGCCTGTCGACCCTCAAAGGGTTAACCCTTTCAGGGTTTCGGCTGTACTAGCATGGCTTACGCCCCAGGGTTTTTGACGTACTAGTACACCTAAATTATAGCGCCCTCAAATCTAGTGAGAGAAAGCTGGTAGGCCTACATATGAAAGAATGGGTCTATATGGTCAGTGTGCACAGTATAAAAAAAAATCTTGCAGCACACAGTGCATAATGAGAAAAAAAAAAACTTTGACAGTGTTTTTGGATTAAAACAGCGACTTTTCACTGCATTTTCGTATGGTATTTAACCCTTTCAGGGTCCGTCCCGTAGATCTACGGCTTTACGTTCAGGGTCCAAACCGTAGATCTACGCCATGAGCTCAGCTCACTCTGATAAACTGTGAGTGGTACATTTGGGCCTAGATATGAGAGAATACATCTATGTGGTATGTGTGCACCACATAAAACAGATCCTGCAGCACACTGTGTATAATGAGAGAAAAAAAATGAAATCATGATTTTTCGATTAAAACAGCAACTTTGCAGTGTTTTTTCGTATGTTTTTTTATAGTTGTATTTGCGATTTCTTGGGCTCATTTGATAGAAAGGAAGACATATTACAGAAATAGAGATGAATTTGATTGGTTTTAGCATGAAATGCTTGAAACTGAGCTCAAAGTACGGAAATGTTAAATTTTTTTCCGAATTCAAGAGTAAACAAACGACCTCACACATCTAATACACGTCAGCTGGTGGGTCTAATATACATTCACAAATATGGTGATGATATTTATACAAATTATTACAGTATTGCATAAGAGTAAATCTTCTATTTTTTGGTGTGAATAAAAATTCATTATGTGAATACAAATAAATTCCATTTTGATTTTTTAAAGCCTCAAAACATAACTAATGAACAGAGGAAATGTTAGTTTTAGTGCCAGGAATGCCTACATTGTTCATTCTGGACCCTATTTTGAAATTGGAATATTTTGAACTTTGTGTTAAATTGGCCAAATTAACAATTTCCGATCACTTTATTTTGTAGTTGAAACAGTTGACTTGGCGATTTCTTGTGCTCAATCGATAGAATAGAAGTAATACTAGTGAAATAGCTAAGAATTTGGTTGATTGGAATAATGTAATTGGCCTAAAATGGGAGTCAAAGTCGGCAAAATCGCTGATTCGTAAATATCGCTGACACATCAAAATTCGCGAGAGCATAATTTCGTCAATTTTCCACCAAATTTCGTACTTTTTGTTTTATTACCTTCACAAAAAGATTTTCTACGATTTCATAAGAAAAAAAACAATTTTTTTTTTGAAAATTCTTGGACACTGGTGCGTGACTCCAGATTTGGGCCTTGGACCCTGAAAGGGTTAAGGTTGTATTCTAGTTTTACATAAGAACATAAGAACATAAAAAAGGAGGAACACTGCAGGAGACCTGTTGGCCCATACTAGGCAGGTCCTTTACAATTCATCCCACTAACAAAACATTTGCCCAACCCAATTTCAATGCCACCCAAGAAATAAGCTCTGATGTGAAAGTCCCACTCAAATCCAACCCCTCCCACTCATGTACTTATCCAACCTAAAAATTTTAAACTAACCCAAAGTCCCACCTCAATAAAACCCAACTAGGTAGACTGTTCCACTCATCCACCAACCCTATTTCCAAACCAATACTTTCCTAAAGTCCTTTCTAAATCTAAACTTTTCCAATTTAAAACCATTACGTGGGTTCTCTTTGGAGAGACATCCTCAAGACCTTATTAAAAATCCCCTTTATTAATACCTAACTTCCACTTATACTTCGATCAGTCTCCCCCATTCTTCTGTCTAACAATGAATGTAACTTAAGAGTCTTCAATCTTTCTTCATAAGGAAGATTTCTAATGCTATGTATTTAAATTTTGTCATCCTACGCTGAATGTTTTTCTAACGAATTTATGTCCATTCTGTAATATGGAGACCAGAACTGAGCTGCATAATCTAGGTGAGGCCTTACTAATGATGTATAAAGCTGCAGTATGACCTCTGGACTTCTGTTGCTTACACTTCTTGATATAAATCCCAGTAATCTATTTGCCTTATTACGTACGCTTAGGCACTGCTGTCTTGGTTTAAGGTTGCTGCTCACCATAACCCCCAAGTCCTTTTCGCAATCTGTATGGCTAAGTTCTACATCATTTAACTTATAAGTACAGTGGACCCCCGGTTAACGATTTTAATCCGTGCAAGAGGGGTAATTGTTATGCGAAATAATCGCTATGTGAATGAATTTTCCCCATAAGAAATAATGGAAATAAAATTAATCCGTGCAAGACACCCAAAAGTATGAAAAAAAAATTTTTTTACCACATGAAATGTTAATTTTAATACACACAAACTGAAAAAGGCAAGCACACTTACATGACACTTACTTTTATTGAAGATCTGGTGATGATTGATGGGATGGGAGGAGGGGAGAGAGTGTGTTAGTGTTTAGAAGGGGAATCCCCTTCCATTAAGACTTGAGGTGGCAAGTCCAGCTTCAGAGTCACTGGACTTCTTTCGCACAACATATCTGTCCATAGTGGCCTGTACCTCTCGTTCCTTTATCACTTCCCTAAAGTGTTTCACAACATTGTCAGTGTAATAATCACCAGCACGGCTTGCAATAGCTGTGTGAGGGTGATTTTCATCCATGAAGGTTTGCACTTCAAGCCACTTTGCACAGATTTCCTTTATCTTTGTAGTAGGCAACTTCTTCAATTTCTCTCTCCCCTCCTCTGAACCAGTTTCCTCAGGTCTGGCCTCTTGCTGTTGAAGTTGATCTATCAGCTCATCAGTGGTTAGTTCTTCATTGTCCTCCTCCACCAACTCTTCCACATCCTCCCCACTAACCTCCAACCCCAAGGACTTTCCCAATGCCACAATGGATTCCTCAACTGGAATAATCCTCTCAGGGTTAGCCTCAAACCCTTCAAAATCCCTTTTGTCTACACATTCTGGCCACAGTTTCTTCCAAGCAGAGTTCAAGGTCTTCTAGTCACTCCCTCCCAAGCCTTACCTATAAGGTTTACACAATTGAGGATATTAAAGTGCTCTCTCCAAAACTCTCTTTAGTCAGTTGAGTTTCTGAGGTCACTACAAAGCACCTTTCAAACAGAGCTTTTGTGTACAGTTTTTTGAAGTTTGCAATAACCTGCTGGTCCATGGGCTGCAGGAGAGGAGTGGTATTAGGAGGCAAAAACTTCACCTTAATGAAGCTCATGTCCCCATAAAGTCGCTCTGCCACGTCTGTAGGATGACCAGGGGCATTGTCTAACACCAGGAGGCACTTAAGGTCTAATTTCTTTTCAGTTAGGTAATCTTTCACATTGGGGGCAAATGCATGGTGTAACCAGTTATAGAAAAAGTCCCTAGTGACCCATGCCTTACTGTTTGCCCTCCACAGCACACACAAATTATCCTTGAGGACATTCTTTTGCCTGAACGCTCTGGGAGTTTCAGAGTGATACACTAATAAAGGCTTAACTTTGCAATCACCACTAGCATTGGCACACATCAACAAAGTAAGCCTGTCTTTCATAGGCTTATGTCCTGGGAGTGCCTTTTCCTCCTGAGTAATGTAGGTCCTGCTTGGCATTTTCTTCCAGAACAGGCCTGTTTCATCACAATTAAACACTTGTTCAGGTTTCAGTCCTTCACTGTCTATGTACTCCTTGAATTCCTGCACATATTTTTCAGCCGCTTTGTGGTCCGAACTGGCAGCCTCACCATGCCTTATCACACTATGGATGCCACTACGCTTCTTAAATCTCTCAACCAACCTTTGCTGGCCTTAAATTCACTCACATCATCACTAGTTGCAGGCATTTTTTTAATTAAATCCTCATGCAACTTCCTAGCCTTTCACATATGATCGCTTGAGAGACGCTATCTCCTGCTAGCTGTTTTTCATTTATCCACACCAATAAGAGTCTCTCAACATCTTCCATCACTTGCGATCTTTGTTTCGAAAACACAGTTAAACCTTTGGCAAGAACAGCTTCCTTGATTGTCTTTCTGGTGCCCACAATAGTAGCGATGGTTGATTGGGGTTTCTTGTACAACTTGACTAGGTCGGCGATACGCACTCCACTTTCATACTTATCAATGATCTCTTTCTTTATTTCTATTGGAATTCTCACCCTTATTGGTGTACGGTTGGCACTAGAAGCTTTCTTGGGGCCCATGGTCACTTATTTTCCAGAAACAGCACCGAAAACACTGTAATAATACGAAATATTCCGAGTGTATGCTTGGATGTTACCGCGGAGGCTGGCTGGTAAACAATGGCACGGGCGGCACATGTGAGGCTGGCTGAGGGCGCACATTGGACGCGTCTCGGACGAAAATCGGTGAACGGGTTTTTAATCGGTATGCGCGGCAAAATTTTTGCAATTAAAGTAAGCGGTATGCGGATTAATCGCTATGTGATGCCATCGTTATGCGGGGGTCCACTGTACTAGGGTTATGGGCACTCCCAAGCTTCAGAACCTTGCATTTATCTACATTGAACTGGTCTCATTTTATATAATGGAAGACATATTACAGAAATTGAGATGATTTTGACTGGGTTTACAATGAAAAGTACCTTGAAATTGAGCTCAAATTAGCAGATATGTTCGATTTTTACCCAAGTTCAAAAGTAAACAAATCATGCCAAGTGTCCAATACACGTCAACTGGTGAGTCTAATATTCTTTCACAAGTGCGCTGATATTATTTATACCATTTCTACACTAATGCAGTAGTCTGCATAACAGTAAATCTTCTATTTTTTGTGAGAATAAAAATTCAAAGTGGAAAGCCAAAGAAATATAAGAGGGGACTGGGGATGTGACTAACAAACAGAGAACTTGTTATTTTAGTGCCAGGAATGTCTTTCTTGTTTATTCTGGACCCTATTCAGAAATTGGCATCTATGGAAGTTTGTGTGAAATTGGCAAAATTGCTAAATTCTGACCACTTTAATGAATAGTTGAAATCGGTAAATGGGTGGTTTCTTGTACTCATTCTATAGAAAAAATGGAGTTCTAGCAAAATAGTTATGATTTTTGTCGATTAGTATACTGGAATTGGCAAAATCGCCGATGCGTAAACATCGTCAAGACCGCTAACTTCGCGAGAGCATAATTCCGTAAGTTTTCTGTCAAATTTAATACTTTTGGTGTCATTATGATCGGGAAAAGATTCTGTATCTTTTCCTAGGAAAAAATAATTTTTTTTTTGAAATTTGGGCGACCCTGAGAACAAGTCTCGGAGAGGGCCTGGAGACCCTGAAAGGGTTAATAAGAGACAGTCCATCTCTTACCTTAGCAGGACAAAAAAGGAAAATCCTGCTCCCATTTTATTACCATGGTAAAGATAGTTTACATTGTAGTCTATACTTAAGACAGCAAGAATCAAGCATTCTGCTTTGCTTCATAGTGGAAGTTTGGCAAGGAAGCAAAATAAATGTACTAGATCAGCTTTTCCTTTATGTGCTAGGGGGATTGCAGTGGCATAAGAGGCTGTGAGGTCAGATTACTTTTAGCCCTGCTGGGACTCACACTGACGCCAGGATAACCAACAAAGAACACTGCTCCACGTGTTAGTGTGTACAAAGTCTCACAAAACACAATAAACACTTACAGAGAAGTGTGATCAGTTTCTTTAGTAATAAGATTGTGAATAAATGAACAAATCTTGATGAACAGTGTGACAACGAGTGTTGCAATCCAACAGAGTGTAGTGCGACATTCTTCAAAGAACACTATTCTTCAATCAAGTCAACGGATATCCGGGTGCAACTACTGGTCAGCTACAAATACCCAGGAATGTTTAATGATCGCAACATTGATAGGTCAGCTGCACAGCGGATATCATATTATGTTTATCAGACTACCAATACCCAGTAAATTACAGGCCATCAAGCCTACAAAAGTAAGTTTTCCAATCAGCAATCAGTCATTGATATTTTTTATTTTTATTATCACACCGGCCGATTCCCACCAAGGCAGGGTGGCCCGAAAAAGAAAAACTCTCACCATCATTCACTCCATCACTGTCTTGCCAGAAGGGTGCTTTACACTACAGTTTTTAAACTGCAACATTAACACCCCTCCTTCAGAGTGCAGGCACTGTACTTCCCATCTCCAGGACTCAAGTCCGGCCTGCCGGTTTCCCTGAATCCCTTCATAAATGTTACTTTGCTCACACTCCAACAGCACGTCAAGTATTAAAAACCATTTGTCTCCATTCACTCCTATCAAACACGCTCACGCATGCCTGCTGGAAGTCCAAGCCCCTCGCACACAAAACCTCCTTTACCCCCTCCCTCCAACCCTTCCTAGGCCGACCCCTACCCCGCCTTCCTTCCACTACAGACTGATACACTCTTGAAGTCATTCTGTTTCGCTCCATTCTCTCTACATGTCCGAACCACCTCAACAACCCTTCCTCAGCCCTCTGGACAACAGTTTTGGTAATCCCGCACCTCCTCCTAACTTCCAAACTACGAATTCTCTGCATTATATTCACACCACACATTGCCCTCAGACATGACATCTCCACTGCCTCCAGCCTTCTCCTCGCTGCAACATTCATCACCCACGCTTCACACCCATATAAGAGCGTTGGTAAAACTATACTCTCATACATTCCCCTCTTTGCCTCCAAGGACAAAGTTCTTTGTCTCCACAGACTCCTAAGTGCACCACTCACTCTTTTTCCCTCATCAATTCTATGATTCACCTCATCTTTCATAGACCCATCCGCTGACACGTCCACTCCCAAATATCTGAATACGTTCACCTCCTCCATACTCTCTCCCTCCAATCTGATATTCAATCTTTCATCACCTAATCTTTTGTTATCCTCATAACCTTACTCTTTCCTGTATTCACCTTTAATTTTCTTCTTTTGCACACCCTACCAAATTCATCCACCAATCTCTGCAACTTCTCTTCAGAATCTCCCAAGAGCACAGTGTCATCAGCAAAGAGCAGCTGTGACAACTCCCACTTTGTGTGTGATTCTTTATCTTTTAACTCCACGCCTCTTGCCAAGACCCTCGCATTTACTTCTCTTACAACCCCATCTATAAATATATTAAACAACCACGGTGACATCACACATCCTTGTCTAAGGCCTACTTTTACTGGGAAAAAATTTCCCTCTTTCCTACATACTCTAACTTGAGCCTCACTATCCTCGTAAAAAACTCTTCACTGCTTTCAGTAACCTACCTCCTACACCATACACTTGCAACATCTGCCACATTGCCCCCCTATCCACCCTGTCATACGCCTTTTCCAAATCCATAAATGCCACAAAGACCTCTTTAGCCTTATCTAAATACTGTTCACTTATATGTTTCACTGTAAACACCTGGTCCACACACCCCCTACCTTTCCTAAAGCCTCCTTGTTCATCTGCTATCCTATTCTCCGTCTTACTCTTTATTCTTTCAATTATAACTCTACCATACACTTTACCAGGTACACTCAACAGACTTATCCCCCTATAATTTTTGCACTCTCTTTTATCCCCTTTGCCTTTATACAAAGGAACTATGCATGCTCTCTGCCAATCCCTAGGTACCTTACCCTCTTCCATACATTTATTAAATAATTGCACCAACCACTCCAAAACTATATCCCCACCTGCTTTTAACATTTCTATCTTTATCCCATCAATCCCGGCTGCCTTACCCCCTTTCATTTTACCTACTGCCTCACGAACTTCCCCCACACTCACAACTGGCTCTTCCTCACTCCTACAAGATGTTATTCCTCCTTGCCCTATACACGAAATCACAGCTTCCCTATCTTCATCAACATTTAACAATTCCTCAAAATATTCCTTCCATCTTCCCAATACCTCTAACTCTCCATTTAATAACTCTCCTCTCCTATTTTTAACTGACAAATCCATTTGTTCTCTAGGCTTTCTTAACTTGTTAATCTCACTCCAAAACTTTTTCTTATTTTCAACAAAATTTGTTGATAACATCTCACCCACTCTCTCATTTTGCTCTCTTTTTACATTGCTTCACCACTCTCTTAACTTCTCTCTTTTTCTCCATATACTCTTCCCTCCTTGCATCACTTCTACTTTGTAAAAAACTTCTCATATGCTAACTTTTTCTCCCTTACTACTCTCTTTACATCATCATTCCACCAATCGCTCCTCTTCCCTCCTGCACCCACTTTCCTGTAACCACAAACTTCTACTGAACACTCTAACACTACATTTTTAAACCTACCCCATACCTCTTCGACCCCATTGCCTATGCTCTCATTAGCCCATCTATCCTCCAATAGCTGTTTATATCTTACCCTAACTGCCTCCTCTTTTAGTTTATAAACCTTCACCTCTCTCTTCCCTGATGCTTCTATTCTCCTTGTATCCCATCTACCTTTTACTCTCAGTGTAGCTACAACTAGAAAGTGATCTGATATATCTGTGGCCCCTCTATAAACATGTACATCCTGAAGTCTACTCAACAGTCTTTTATCTACCAATACATAATCCAACAAACTACTGTCATTTCGCCCTACATCATATCGTGTATACTTATTTATCCTCTTTTTCTTAAAATATGTATTACCTATAACTAAACCCCTTTCTATACAAAGTTCAATCAAAGGGCTCCCATTATCATTTACACCTGGCACCCCAAACTTACCTACCACACCCTCTCTAAAAGTTTCTCCTACTTTAGCATTCAAGTCCCCTACCACAATTACTCTCTCACTTGGTTCAAAGGCTCCTATACATTCACTTAACATCTCCCAAAATCTCTCTCTCTCCTCTGCATTCCTCTCTTCTCCAGGTGCATACACGCTTATTATGACCCACTTCTCGCATCCAACCTTTACTTTAATCCACATAATTCTTGAATTTACACATTCATATTCTCTTTTCTCCTTCCATAACTGATCATTTAACATTACTGCTACCCCTTCCTTTGCTCTAACTCTCTCAGATACTCCAGATTTAATCCCATTTATTTCCCCCCACTGAAACTCTCCTACCCCCTTCAGCTTTGTTTCGCTTAGGGCCAGGACATCCAACTTCTTTTCATTCATAACATCAGCAATCATCTGTTTCTTGTCATCCGCACTACATCCACGCACATTTAAGCAACCCAGTTTTATAAAGTTTTTCTTCTTCTCTTTTTTAGTAATTGTATACAGGAGAAGGGGTTACTAGCCCATTGCTCCCGGCATTTTAGTCGCCTCATACGACACGCATGGCTTACGGAGGAAAGATTCTTTTCCACTTCCCCATGGACAATAGAAGAAATAAAAAAGAACAAGAGCTATTTAGAAAAAGGAGAAAAACCTAGATGTATGTATATATATATATGCATGTGTGTGTCTGTGAAGTGTGACCAAAGTGTAAGTAGGAGTAGCAAGATATCCCTGTTATCTTAGCGTGTTTATGAGACAGAAAAAGAAACCAGCAATCCTACCATCATGCAAAACAGTTACAGGTTTTTGTTTCACAGTCATCTGGCAGGACGGTAGTACTTCCCTGGGTGGTTGCTGTCTACCAACCTACTACTGACATAATACCCCCTAGGGGTAATTTATTTCCATAAAATATTTCCTTTACAGCCCACTGAGATGTGGATATGACAGCTTCTCCAGACCTCGCCTGCAGGGACAGCTGTGTAGGCAAAAGCTGTCTATCAAGCTAAGTTTCCCCCCTATTTAATTGTTAATTTAGCTTATGACACAATTCTCAACAATTTGGTCATGCTCCAACCAGATAAAGGCCACACTGTGGTCCAAATATGTTGTACTACAGTGTACAAATAACTTATGAGCCAAAGTCCTTCGAAAAAGCTGTAAAACTAGTGTTTTACAATATAAATCAGTATAAATGAATCCCTCCAAGTTCAATCACAGAGAATGGACAGCCAATAGAAAACAGGAGGTGCTCATCCAGTTTTCACCAAACGGGAGCAGAGTGACTCACCCAAAAGAAAATGGGGGATGGCACCCGTCATCCACTGCTCTCAAGCTCAAGAAAGGCTGACGACAGCAGCAACCCAACTGATGTTCAGTTTATCTGAGTGTATATACAAATAGTGTTTATAATGTTTATAGGCAGAAATTAAGAGACAAGATTATGTTTATGTTTGTCTCTTATAGATTTAACTGTTATAGACATAACAACAGAGGCATCGTCCAGCCATATGTACCCTGTACCCTTCATGGTCATTGACCCTGAGGCTAAGCTTAGTAGGTCAGTAGTGTCTGACTCGATTATTGCTGACTTGAGCATAACAAAAACTCAGCTGTTTATAGCAGTACAGTGTTTTTAAACACTCTAAGTGTGGTGCTAGAATTTTCAGTATCCCATTAAAATGGCTTGTTTGAAAACTCAGTTCAGTCTTTACAGACTAAGATTACACAATTAGAAAATCTGATCTCAGTCAGTATAGGATTAACCCTTAAACTGTCCAACGTAGATCTACATTTGCATGCGGAGCGCTCCAAACATAGATCGTTTTATTTTTCATTCCTTCAAATTTGGCACAATAGGCTTGAGTCGCCTAGACATGAGCGAATGGGTCTGTGCACTCACTGTGCGCACTATTAAAAAAATCTGGAAGCACTTAGTACCTTGTCGGAGCACCAGTTCAACTGAGCACCAGCTAGAGCAAATAGCATGGAAAACACCAGGGATTCACTGATGCCATGTCACATTAAAGTAAAAACAGGTTAGATAAATACACGAGTGAGTGTGGATGGGTGTGAGTTGGACCTGACTATCTTGTGCTACTAGGTCTGATGTCATGCTCCTCCTTTCAATGGATGTGACCTGACTAGGTGGGTCATTGGTCTAAGCCAGGGGGGTGACATGTACCTGCCTTGCATGGGCCAGTAGGCCTGCTGCAGTGTTCCTTCTTTCTTATGTTCTTATGTATTCGGCAGGCTGGCTGGCTGGCTTGCTTTGGTTGTCTCTGGCTGTTTCTCTGTCTATATCTCTGTCTATCTATATCTCTGCTTATCTATATCTCTATCTATATATCTGTCTATCTATATCTCTGTCTATCTATATCTCTATCTCACATGTACACATAAGTACAGTTATTAGTTATTAGTGTCCAGAGCAGCGGCAGCAACAGCAGCGACCTCCAAGCTCCGTACTTTTCTCCAACTATCAGAGCCACCAATGCTCCTATGATGACCTAGTTACGAGCAAAACTGAACTACCCAACGTAGCACCCAGAATGACCAAAGATTACCAACAGTGAAACCTACAAATCGAAAATAATAGAGATCAAAGGAAGACTGCCCTCAAACCCAAAGCAACACCCCGCTGCCAGCCGAACAACATAACCCTAAGCTTTGTATAACTACAACTTCTTCTTAACTACAACAATTCCTGTAGTATTATGAGGCGCAATCTCAGAGGAAACAGCACCAAGGCCAGCAAGAAAACACCGAAAAATCAACTATTCAACAAGCGTAGCCAGGAGGACGCCGGCCCAGCTACCACCCCTCTCACCACCACTCAAGGCGACACCACAACAATAACAACAAACATGGCTGCCCCCACCCCATCCACCCCTCTCTTCCCCGGATTCAACCTACCAAGTAGTCTCTCAGGTATGACCAACGATCCAGATACCATAAAATCATGCATCTCCACCTTAGTTATTGAAAATATGAATCTTCGAGAGACGCTAACAAAACAAGACACCAGGATGACACAACTCGAGAACAAAATCCTCAGTCTTGAACAAAAGTTATCAACACCAGGAATGACTAACTGTGACAAGACCATCCAAACAGTCATAGATAGCCATACCCAACAAATAATATCTCTTAATACAAAGGTTGAAGAAGCAGTAAAAGAATGGAAGAACAACTTAGATAACCAGTTCAGTGACTACTTTGCTCTCCAAGAAGATAAAACTGAACAAGATAAACTATCGGACGCAGTAATAGTTAACAGTCCACTTTTTCCCAGTGATATGAACCAAAGAAACAGTAAAGAAATTACTCTCCAGATCATAAAGGACCAAACAAAAGTTATAGTACCAGAGTCAGAAATAAAGGAAGCCAGGTTACTAGGATCCCATGGTAGAAAAAGTGTTATGCTTAGATTCCACTCACATGACAGGAAAAAAGACTTAATAATTGCATCTATTAAAGTAAAGAAAGAGGTATACATAAATGAGTGTCTTACCAAACAACATCAGAACCTCCTGTATAGAGTCAGAAAACTTAAGCGGGAGAATAATGACACAATACACCAATGCTTCACACGGGATGGGAAAATTCTAGTTAGGAAAACGAATGTAGGTCAACTGTACACAATCACGAACGAGAATGATCTATCACAATTTCTCAGGGATACTAATCTTACAGAGAATAACTAAACAATGTCCAACCTAAAAGCCTACGTAGTGTAGTGAATGTTTTGCTCCATTATTGTTCAACTTTCATAATACAATCTCTTAGTAATTAAATAATCAACTACCTCATTTTGTGACTTTACTAGTAAGCATAAGTCACCTTACGTAATTTTCTTATTTACTATTGTTTGCTTAAATATTAGCTGAATTGATACTTTCTCTGTCCATATTACTACCTCATATTTTTTTTAAATACTATTAATTGATATTACTTATGGAAAATTTTCTAGGGTGGTTACCTGTATGTACCTCAACATTATATACATACAAGTAATCTCATTGGGAGACAACCATATTGTTTACCGTAGTCACCCCGTGTAGACATGTGAGAAAACTTAACCACCCCTGGTCACGGCAAGTGGTTCCTTCGACCTCACAATCTTATCCATATCTATCCGAGACCAGTATGGATTGGATAGCACCCACAAGTACAGTGGTACTAATTAATTGTGGACTGTATAGATTATATTAGTTTAACTGAATGAAGGGGGGTGGGGTAGGTTACACATGGATATATCCATCAAGGAAAACACTTGTACATAATCTCACCACTTACCAGATATTCTCTGGTGGTCACTTGATGTAGCTGGATCACTCATAACCTATCCAATTACAACATACCTAACTGGCCAGTATCAGTCTGCTATAACTAGAAGGGTTACTTAACTGTGGGTGATTGATACTCCTTATTCCCTCCATTCACCATCTCATTTCGATGTCCTGCTACACCGACACGGTTCTTATTCCAGCAGGACGAGGTATCCGTCGGTTTGTCCCGATTTAGAAGTCGTGATTCCATAAAGCTTCACTATCCTTGGTATGAGAATCACGCGTTCACTCGGAGCAGGGCGATCTATTTCACATTCCGCATTCTCTTAACTTAATGTTATTATCACCAATTACATTACCATTCACAAGACGATTAACATCTCATAATTATTATACACATTAGAGGTCACTCCATTAAGATCTGAGGCCGATGAGTGAGGATTAACTCACGGGTATTTCCCCTGGACACACAATGGCTGCGCACCAGTCACACCCGGTCGAACCATTATTCACTAATTTTACCACCTTATTACGGTGGTCCCGTAAATCACGTTCCCTCACTCTTCACCAGGAACAGTTACGACACTTCCTATTATGAAGTGAGGCCCATATTAATCCTTAGGCCGCCGTGAATGCCAATTTCCTTGTTCCATGCTTTCCCAGCCTCCTCACTACATTCAAAAACCACTGCCCCTCCCTGTGCCCCAGCTCGACCTATACCCCCGCACATCCGCGCATGCGCAAAGGGAACTCTTGGTTCTATCCTATTGTCAAATACATTTTTGCTTCATATCGACACATTAAACACCTATTAGGCGCTATAGCTTCGGAAAATCAAAAAATTTTCCACATTACTTACTAAAATTAATTAATTACCATTTTTACTATCAGTACAATTTACTTTTAACATTTTTGACATCATTTAATTACCATTACTTGTCATAATAAGTGTGTATGCACCTGGAGAAGAGAGGAATGCAGAGGAGAGAGAGAGATTTTGGGAGATGCTAAGTGAATGTATAGGAGCCTTTGAACCAAGTGAGAGAGTAATTGTAGTAGGGGATGTTATGGGGCTATAGGACCCAACATGTATTTATAAGTAACAGTTACTCTGGAATACCTAATTATATTGAATTGATGGGGACTCAGTTCTAAATGTCATAAGGGCTGATCAACCTTATGACTGAGAGGCAGCTGGGTCAAGCCTTTTTCTCAATATAATAGGTTATCCTACAGACACACACACACAATTTAAATAAGTAGTTTATAAAGTTGTATTTCTTTTTGTAAAAGTAAAATTAAGGTGGTAGAATTGTGGTAACTGGAGAATTGTGCTTGGCAACAGTCTTTTGTTTTGGTGGGAGGAGCTTAGCTAGTCTTTCTCTCTCTCCCTCTCACTGAGGCTCTCTCTCTGTGGCTGACCTTCAACCTGGCAGGATCTCTGGGTCCTTCTTCTATCTTTTGGGGCATTATGTGTGCTCCAGGGGTGAGTTTTTATAATTTAAGTTGTGGCCACCATACCCAGGGTGACTTAAAGTGTGTCAAAACACTGGTTAGCCCAGGGTTATGTCAAGAAGAGAGAAGGACAAAAGTTGTCAGAAAACACCATGTGGAGAACAGCTATGGAGTGTGTAGATATTTGTTTTGAAAATGTGAGGCTGTAATTGTATATTCTGTACATATCTATTGAGAATACAGTTATATTTTTATAGTAGTAGTTTACATAACCTGTGAAGAGGGCTGGTGAGAGGATATCAGACACTCAGGATGATCAGCCATGACGTAAGTATTACCCCTAGACAGATAAGGCCATTAAGTAAAAAGCTACCCCACACTAGAACATGTAGTGAGAACCTTACTATCAAAGTAATAAGGGACAAACCAACGTAACAGGGGACCTGAATGCTAAAGTAGGAGAAACTTTTAGAGAGGGTGTGGTAGGTAAGTTTGGGGTGCCAGGTGTAAATGATAATGGGAGCCCTTTGATTGAACTTTGTATAGAAAGGGGTTTAGTTATAGTAATACATATTTTAAGAAAAAGAGGATAAATAAGCATACAAGATATGATGTAGGGCAAAATGACAGTAGTTTGTTGGATTATGTATTGGTAGATAAAAGACTGTTGAGTAGACTTCAGGATGTACATGTTTATAGAGGGGCCACAGATATGTCAGATCACTTTCTAGTTGTAGCTACACTGAGAGTAAAAGGTAGATGGGATACAAGGAGAATAGAAGCACCAGGAAGAGAGAGGTGAAGGTTTATAAACTAAAAGAGGAGGCAGTTAGGGTAAGATATAAACAGCGATTGGAGGATAGATGGGCTAATGAGAGCATAGGCAATGGGGTCGAAGAGGTATGGGGTAGGTTTAACCCTTTCAGGGTCCGTCCCGTAGATCTACGGCTTTGCGTTCAGTGTCCAAACCGTAGATCTACGTCATGAGCTCAGCTCACTCTGATAAACTGTGAGTGGTACACTTGGGCCTAGATATGAGAGAATACATCTATGTGGTATGTGTGCACCACATAAAACAAATCCTGCAGCACACTGTGTATAATGAGAGAAAAAAAACTGAAACCAACATTTTCGATTAAAACAGCAACTTTGCAGTGTTTTTTCGTATGTTTTTTATAGTTGTATTTGCAATTTCTTGGTCTCATTTGATAGAATGGAAGACATATTACAGAAATAGAGATGATTTTGATTGGTTTTAGCAGCGGAAATGGCTTGAAACTGAGCTCAAAGTAGCGGAAATGTTAAATTTTTGTCGATGTTCAAGAGTAAACAAACGACCTCACACGTCTAATACACGCCAGCTGGTGGATCTAATACACATTCACAAATGTGGTGATGATATTTATACAATTATTACAATACTGCATAACAGTAAATCTTCTATTGTTTGGTGTGAATAAAAATTCATTATGTAAATAAAAAATAAAAATGGGATTTATTTCTAAAGCCTCAAAACATAACTAATGAACCGAGGAAATGTTAGTTTAGTGCCAGGAATGCCTACATTGTTTATTCTGGATGCTATTTTGAAATTGGAATATTTTGAACTTTGTGTTAAATTGGCCAAATTACCAATTTCTGATCGCTTTATTTAGTAGTTGAAACAGATGACTTGGCAATTTCTTGTGCTCAATCGATAGAAGTAACACTAGTAAAATAGCTAAGAATTTGGTCGACTGGAATGATGTAATTGGCCTAAAATGGAAGTCAAAGTCGGCAAAATCGCTGATTCGTAAATATCGCTGACACATCAAAATTCGCAAGAGCATAATTTCGTCAATTTTCCATCAAATTTCGTACTTTTTGTTTTATTACCTTCGCAAAAAGATTCTCTACCATTTCATAAGAAAAAATAACATTTTTTTTGGAAAATTCTTGGACACTGGGGCACCACTTCAGATTTGGGCCTTGGACCCTGAAAGGGTTAAAAATGTAGTGTTAAAGTGTTCAGCAGAAGTTTGTGGTTACAGGAAAGTGGGTGCGGGAGGGAAGAGGAGCGATTGGTGGAATGATGATGTAAAGAGAATAGTAAGGGAGAAAAAGTTAGCATATGAGAAGTTTTTACAAAGTAGAAGTGATGCAAGGAGGGAAGAGTATATGGAGAAAAAGAGAGAGGTTAAGAGAGTGGTGAAGCAATGTAAAAAGAGAGCAAATGAGAGAGTGGGTGAGATGTTATCAACAAATTTTGTTGAAAATAAGAAAAAGTTTTGGAGTGAGATTAACAAGTTAAGGAAGCCTAGAGAACAAATGGATTTGTCAGTTAAAAATAGGAGAGGAGAGTTATTAAATGGAGAGTTAGAGGTATTGGGAAGATGGAGGGAATATTTTGAGGAATTGTTAAACGTTGATGAAGATAGGGAAGCTGTGATTTCGTGTATAGGGCAAGGAGGAATAACATCTTATAAGAGTGAGGAAGAGCCAGTTGTGAGTGTGGGGGAAGTTCGTGAGGCAGTAGGTAAAATGAAAGGGGGTAAGGCAGCCGGGATTGATGGGATAAAGATAGAAATGTTAAAAGCAGGTGGGGATATAGTTTTGGAGTGGTTGGTGCAATTATTTAATAAATGTATGGAAGAGGGTAAGGTACCTAGGGATTGGCAGAGAGCATGCATAGTTCCTTTGTATAAAGGCAAAGGGGACAAAAGAGAGTGCAAAAATTATAGGGGGATAAGTCTGTTGAGTATACCTGGTAAAGTGTATGATAGAATTATTATTGAAAGAATTAAGAGTAAGACGGAAAATAGGATAGTAGATGAACAAGGAGGCTTTAGGAAAGGTAGGGGGTGTGTGGACCAGGTGTTTACAGTGAAACATATAAGTGAACAGTATTTAGATAAGGCTAAAGAGGTCTTTGTGGCATTTATGGATTTGGAAAAGGCGTATGACAGGGTGGATAGGGGGGCAATGTGGCAGATGTTGCAGGTGTATGGTGTAGGAGGTAGGTTACTGAAAGCAGTGAAGAGTTTTTACGAGGATAGTGAGGCTCAAGTTAGAGTACATGGGAAAGAGGGAAATTATTTCCCAGTAAAAGTAGGCCTTAGACAAGGATGTGTGATGTCACCGTGGTTGTTTAATATATTTATAGATGGGGTTGTAAGAGAAGTAAATGCGAGGGTCTTGGCAAGAGGCGTGGAGTTAAAAGATAAAGAATCACACATAAAGTGGGAGTTGTCACAGTTGCTCTTTGCTGATGACACTGTGCTCTTGGGAGATTTTGAAGAGAAGTTGCAGAGGTTGGTGGATGAATTTGGTAGGGTGTGCAAAAGAAGAAAATTAAAAGTGAATACAGGAAAGAGTAAGGTTATGAGGATAACAAAAAAATTAGGTGATGAAAGATTGGATATCAGATTGGAGGGAGAGAGTATGGAGGAGGTGAATGTATTCAGATATTTGGGAGTGGACGTGTCAGCGGATGGGTCTATGAAAGATGAGGTGAATCATAGAATTGATGAGGGGAAAAGGGTGAGTGATGCACTTAGAAGTCTGTGGAGACAAAGAACTTTGTCCTTGGAGGCAAAGAGGGGAATGTATGAGAGTATAGTTTTACCAATGCTCTTATATGGGTGTGAAGCATGGGTGATGAATGTTGCAGCGAGGAGAAGGCTGGAGGCAGTGGAGATGTCATGTCTGAGGACAATGTGTGGTGTGAATATAATGCAGAGAATTCGTAGTTTGGAAGTTAGGAGGAGGTGCGGGATTACCAAAACTGTTGTCCAGAGGGCTGAGGAAGGGTTGTTGAGGTGGTTCAGACATGTAGAGAGAATGGAGCGAAACAGAATGACTTCAAGAGTGTATTAGTCTGTAGTGGAAGGAAGGCGGGGTAGGTGTCGGCCTAGGAAAGGTTGGAGGGAGGGGGTAAAGGAGGTTTTGTGTGCGAGGGGCTTGGACTTCCAGAAGGCATGCGTGAGCGTGTTTGATAGGAGTGAATGGAGACAAATGGTTTTTAATACTTGACGTGCTGTTGGAGTGTGAGCAAAGTAACATTTATGAAGGGGTTCAGAGAAACCGGCAGGCCGGACTTTTCAAATTCAAATTCAAACTTTATTGTCTATAAGTATTACAATGCTGAGTTTACAGAATTTGGTTATTGTGTGGTTTACATGTAGCAAAATAATAATTACAGAGTGTACCACTAGTACGCCTAGCATGGCTAGGCATTTCGGGCAGACTTATATTAAATCTTAGATTTAAAATGTTACAGAATTATGAGATATGTTGGTATTATGGCTAAGTGACTAAATACTAGTTGTGAGTTTAGCAATGTGAATGCTTTTGTTTTGGCACTATACATAGTTTCAGTATTGGAGTATCACAGGCCAACTTTTGACTAGTTAAGATTCATTATTTTGAGATTGAGATTGATATTTCTGTTTATGGTCAAATGGGTGAGTGTGTGTAAGTGTGAACCACCAGGTGGTGTTCGTATTATTAGGACTTGAGTCCTGGAGATGGGAAGTACAGTGCCTGCACTCTGAAGGAGGGGTGTTAATGCTGCAGTTTAAAAACTGTAGCATAAAGCACCCTTCTGGCAAGACAGTGATGGAGTGAATGATGGTGAAAGTTTTTCTTTTTCGGGCCACCCTGCCTTGGTGGGAATCGGCCAGTGTGATATTAATAATAATAATACTTGTCTAATTACCATAACCTGTTTTAATACGACATTTACTATCTTAGAGTACTCTTAAATACCTTGTACTGCCAAATAACCTCTAGTATAACTACTAGTGCAATATTGAATCCAAATAACTGTTCTTAAAATTTAACACTTGAAATAAACATTACTCTTTCACTTTTTTTTTTTTTTTTGCTAATTAATCTTTTTTTGTAATCATTATTACTTACTAAAATTTTATTAAACACCATATTTACTACCAGTCAATTTTACTTTTGTATATTAATCATTATTTTATACTTTTCATAACATTTTGTTGCCAAATTTTCAAGTTTGTATATTCAACTCCAACCTTTATATTATCCTTTGTACCTGTGTACCTGTCTACTATCTTACTATCATATTATAACCAAGTCATTGTCATTGTTATTTTTTACTTATTATTCTTTTGGTACTTTAATTTGTGAATTTTATTTTGTCAATTTAATTCTAGTTATACTCTTGATCTTGTTAACAACCTATATCAGACCCTAGTGCAATTGCAAGTACCATTTTAATTTGTATTGTTATATTATAAGTTTATACCTAGTTGTTGAAGATTGAGACACTTATGCAGCATATGGGAATCTTTATTCAGGAAACGTTTTGCCACACAGTGGCTTCATCAGTCCAATACAAAAGGGGAAGGCGTAAGGAGAGGAGGAGTATGAGGTAATCAGTCCCTCAGCCTGGAGTCGATGTGTTCAGTCCATCAATCTTGTAGAATGTACAGCATAGTGCCGTAGACGTGGCTTATATACTGTAGTGAGGAGAGGTGAAGCAGGCGGAGGCGGGGTCATAGTGGTACCATCCACTAGTCGAAGTAGGTCTTCGTCCAAAGGTTGAACAGGTGTTGAAGAATTCTTTGTAACAAGATCCCATGATGCTGCAGTGTCTGACAGTTGTGATGAATGGTTTGAAAAACCGACAAGTTGAAGATTGAGACACTTATGCAGCATATGGGAATCTTTATTCAGGAAACGTTTCGCCACACAGTGGCTTCATCAGTCCAATACAAAGAGGAAGGCGTAAGGAGAGGAGGAGTATGAGGTAATCAGTCCCTCAGCCTGGAGTCGATGTGTTCAGTCCATCAATCTTGTAGAATGTACAGCATAGGGCTGTAGACGTGGCTTATATACTGTAGTGAGGTGAGGTGAAGCAGGCGGAGGTGGGGTCATAGTGGTACCATCCACTAGTCAAAGAATTCTTCAACACCTGTTCAACCTTTGGACGAAGACCTACTTCGACTAGTGGATGGTACCACTATGACCCCGCCTCCGCCTGCTTCACCTCACCTCACTACAGTATATAAGCCACGTCTACGGGCCTATGCTGTACATTCTACAAGATTGATGGACTGAACACATCGACTCCAGGCTGAGGGACTGATTACCTCATACTCCTCCTCTCCTTACGCCTTCCCCTTTTGTATTGGACTGATGAAGCCACTGTGTGGCGAAACGTTTCCTGAATAAAGATTCCCATATGCTGCATAAGTGTCTCAATTTTCAACTTGTCGGTTTTCAAACCATTCATCACATACCTAGTTGTACTTTAGCTCATTCTAGCTCAATACTTAGACAACACCTAAACTAACTATACCTAGTTGTACTTTAGCTCATTCTAGCTCAATACACAGACAACAATAAATTCATTATGTTAGATCTTAGTGCAATTACAAGAGTGAGTCTGGTGCCACTTGTAATTTTTTTTTTTATAGTATTAGTTTATACCTAGTTGTACTTTAGCTCATTCTAGCACAAAACATAGACAATATCAATTTCATTATGTTTAATAGTGACTATACTCTATATGACCAAAGTGCTTTAGCGGTATACTTATCCAAACCTCCCACCACTACAGAAATCAGTATTAGAACTCGCCACATAATACAGGATATAAACAACCACTATTTAAACCTAAAAGATGAATGATCAAGTTGACCCTGATCTAAACCTCCATAATCTAACACACAATCAAAACTTATTGGAAAGCAACTGTCTTTATTACACAGCATCACAAGCCAGCACTATCCTGAACACTGCTTAGTCTATCAGTTCTTAACTACAACATCAGGTCCTTAAGCAAACACTATGATGACCTCCTGGCACTCCTTGAGTCACTAAAGACACCCTTCTCCTGCATTATTCTTACTGAGACCTGGTTTAAGCAGGACACAATTGATATCTACCCACTACCAAGATACACAGCAATCCACAACTGCAGACCATACCAAGTTGGGGGTGGTACTCCAATCCATTACTCTAACCAACTATCTTGTATTAGCACTAATTGCTTTAGTGATGAATATGGGGAATACATTTTTGCTAATTTTGCTGTAAAAAACTCAAGATGCCTATAACAATCGGTGCCATATACCGGATACCTCACACAAACATCTCAAACTTCAGTGAGAATCTAAAGTCACTAATAACAAACAGACAAATGAACAAGCACCACCTTCTCTTAGCTGGAGACTTCAACATCAACCTTGGCCTACCAGATGATCAGACTAACTGATTTCATCAACAATATGAACAACGCACTTCTCATACCAACAATAACTAAACCAACCAGGCTGACTGAGACAAGTGCAACCATAATAGACCACATATGGACCAATATACTAGCCCCCCTTAAATCAGGGATAATCACAGACAGCACTACTGACCACTACCCAACCTTCCTCTTAACAAACATTAGTAAGCCACCACTCAAATACAACAAAGTTTCATTTAGACTCCATGATGAGGCCTCAATATGGAATTTCACAGCAGACCTAGAGACTGTTGACTGGCCTACAGAATTCTCCAATGCCAATGGTATTGACGATTGGACAGACATTTTTCTTAACAAAATACTTAGATTATACAACAAATATTGTCCTATAAAAACGAAACAGATCACGAATAAATGGCTTGGTTGCCCATGGCTAACCAGCACCATTCTGAAATCCATTGATAAGAAACACCAATATGAAAAGCAATATAGCCAGGGCTTAATACACAAAGATATTCTTAAACAATATTCAACAGTTCTCACCAAATTAATAAAGAAAGCCAAACAACTGTACTACTCCAGCAGATTCACTGACACAAGAGGAGATATAAAAAAGACCTGGAAAACACTTTCCCAGATTCTGGGAACACACAAACTAAAAAAAACCAAGAATATTGTTCTAACTAAACCTCATGAAACACCACTGAATCCCACTGATACAGCTAACAGGATAAACGACTTCTTCTCAAACATAGGATCTAATCTCGCCAGTAAAATCCCACGTATCAATGCCCGTGCCGGGGACTACCTAGATGGGAATTTCCCAAATTCCTTCTATCTTGTACCAACTGAGCACACGGAAGTCACCGCGATCATAAAGTCACTTAACCCTTTGAGGGTTGACAGGCCCTCTCCGAAACTCGTTCTCAGGGTCGGCCAAATTTAAAAAAAAAAAATAATAATTTTCTCTTATGAAAAGATAGAGAATCTTTTCCCGATCATAAGGACACCAAAAGTTTGAAATTTGATGGAAAACTTACGGAATTATGCTCTTGCGAAGTTAGCGGTCTCAGGGATGTTTACGCATCAGCGATTTTGCCCACTTTGAGCCCCATTTTCGGCCAATTCCACTGTACTAGTCGACAAAAACATGAATATTTCGCTAGAACTCCATTTTTTTCTATCGAATGGATGCAAGAAACCACCCATTTATGAAATTCAACTATCCAGTACAGTGGTCAGAATTTAGCAATTTTGCCAATTTCACACAAATTTCAAAAGATGCCAATTTCCGAATTGGGTCCAGAATAAACAAGAAAGACATTCCTGGCACTAAAATGACATTTCCTCTGGTCTAGTCACGTCTCAAGGCCCCTCTTATATTCTTTTGCTTTCCACTTTGAATTTTTATTCTCACAAAAAATATAAGATTTACCGTTATGCAGACTACAGCATTAGTGTAAAAAATGGTGTAAATATTATTGGCGCACTTGTGAAAGAATATTAGACTCACCAGTTGACGTGTATTGGACCACTGGCACGATTTGTTTACTTTTGAAATTTGGTAAAATTCGAACATTTCTGCTACTTTGAGCTCAATTTCAAGGTATCTTTCATTGTAAAACCAGTCAAAATCATCTCAATTTCTGTAATATGTCTTCCATTCTATAAAATGAGACCAAGAAAACTAGAATACAACAATAAATACCATACGAAAATACAGTGCAAAGTCGCTGTTTTATCCAAAAAAAAGGTCAAAGTTTTTTTTTTCTCATTATTCACTGTGTGCTGCAGGATTTTTTTTAGACTGTGCACACTGACCACATAGACCCATTCTTTCATATGAAGGCCTACCAGCTTTCTCCCACTAGATTTGAGGGCGCTAGAATTTAGGCATACTAGTACGTCAAAAACCTTAGGTCGTAAGCCGTACTAGTACGTCCGAAACCCTTAAAGGGTTAGAAAATAACTCGAGGAATCTGTCTAATGTCCCACCATTATTGTACAAGTGAGTGACCCATGTCCTTTCACATGCTATTACATTACTTTTTAACAAGTCACTAGAAACTAGCACTTTCCCGACACTACTCAAGACAGCAAGGGTTACACCAATACATAAAGGTGGTAACCCTACAGACGTAAACAACTATAGGCCAATATCAAACTTACCATTGCTATCCAAAATCTTTGAGAAACTCGTGCACAGGAGACTATATTCATTTATAACGTCACAAAACATACTCAACCCCTGCCAATTTGGATTCAGGAAAAATAAAAGCACTAATGCTGCAATTATAAAAGTGCTAGACCTGGTTTACACAGCACTGGAAAATAAGAAATGTCTGCTAGGAATTTTTGTTGACCTAAGAAAAGCATTTGACACAGTAGACCACAGCATCCTACTCCACAAATTTGACCACTATGGTATAAGAGGCCATGCACTTGCATATTTTAAATCCTACCTTTCTAATAGGTATCAGTATGTCATCATTAAAGACACAGCCTCATCAATACGGCCACTTGATACTGGAGTTCCGCAGGGAAGTGTCCTTGGACCCCTGCTCTTCTTCATTTACATCAATGATCTTCCAAACATATCCCAACGCCTGAAACCCATTCTCTTTGCTGACGACACGACTTATGTCATCTCCCACCCTAATCTTGCCACCCTCAACACCATTGTTAACAAGGAGCTGCTCAAAATATCGACTTGGACGACAGCCAATAAACTTACACTTAACACTGGCAAAACCTACTATATTATGTTTGGTAGAAGGGCAGGTGTTGCGCAACTTAACATTAAGATCGACAACACTCTAATTGCAAGACATAATGAGGGCAAATTCCTTGGCCTATACCTCGACAACAACCTAAATTTCTGCACCCATATCTAACACATAACAAAAAAAGCCAATAATAACTCAACAAAAAGCCGCAGTAAGAATAATCACTAAATCCCATCCCTGGCAACACCCCCCCCCACCTCCCCACTCTTCATAGATCTAAACTTACTGCCTGTTCAGAACATCCACACTTACTACTGTGCAATCTATATCTACAGGACCTTAAATTCCAATATTAACCTTGACCTAAAATGCTTTCTTTATAGTTATGACAGGATCCACAGGCATAACACCAGACACAAACATCTCTATGACATTCCCCGTGTCCGACTAAACCTTTACAAAAATTCAATGTATTTCAAAGGACCTAAAATCTGGAACACCCTACCTGAAAACTCTAGAACTGCAGACACATTCATCACTTTCAAAGCTACAGTTAGAAAACGTCTTATCTCCCTGATCCACCCTGACAACTAACTACATGATAACCACCTGGTGGTTCAAAATTACACTCACTCACCCACTGACTATAAACCCAGAAATACTAATCTTAATCTTAAAATAATAAATCCTAACTAGTCATAAGTTTGCCTATGATACTCAAATATAGACACCTTGTATTGTGCCAAAACAAAAGCATTCACAGTGCTAAACTCACAAATTATGATGTAGTCACTTAGCTTTAATACCATAATCTGTAATGATTTAATGTTAAGAATTAATCTAAGTCTGCTCAAAATGCCTAGCGATGCTAGGTGTCCTAGTGGCCCCCTCTGTAATTAGTATTTTATAACATGTAAACCACAAAATACCCAAAACCTGTAAACCCCACATTGTAACCATTATAGAGAATAAACTTGAATTGAATTGAATTATACATAGTGTAAATTACCTAGGATAACCCAAAAACTCCAGGCAAAGATAGACAGATAGATAGATAGACAGACAGACAGACAGAAACATGTTTGTGTGTATCAGTGACAACAAATAAAGCCAGGGTTCCCGGAGCACCCATTTATCAAATGTCACCGAGCTGATAACAGATGTCATAACACAATTCTTCAAGGAGTGCGATATACATATACTCCAGGCAGACAGAAAGACAGATAAACAGAGACAGACATACAGGCAGGCAGATAGAGAGAGACATATAGACAGGCAGGCAGATAGATAGACAGGCAGATAGACACAGATAAATAGACAGAGAGACAAGACATGTTTGTGTGTAACAGTGATAACAAATACAATGAGGGTTAGCTGAAGCAGTGGGCATTTATCAAATGTCACTAGGCTGTCAACAGTATAGGGATGCCTTTCATAACAACATGCTTCAAGGTATATGCCAGGGAACCTAAAACATTGCTGGGATCTATAAATACTTTGTATGTATTTCTAGATAATAGTAAATAACCCAAGCAGTTGTAAATGTTTACCTGTCAACGTGATTGTGACTATATGAGCACTATTTCAGTACCTAATATTAGTGTTAGACCAAAGATTGGCTATGAAATTACAAGAACTATTATAAATTGTAATTATCAGAACATAAAAAATATATAAATTAAAATAAAAATGAGAAAAAGAGGTATATCTGCAACACTTCTGTAAGTGGCAGGAGTCAATGTTGCCAACAGGTGAGCATCCACAGCCAACTTCACAGTCTTATATCTCAGTAAGTATTGACCCTAAAAAAAAATTTTTATCCTACAACATGTAGAAAAATATGCTCTTCATTTTAAAAGAAAAAAACTTTTTTTTTATTTTTTCAGAATACAGTGGACCCCCGCATAACGATGGCATCACATAGCGATTAATCCGCATACCGCTTGCTTTAATCGCAAAAATTTTGCCGCGCATACCGATTAAAAACCCGCTCACCGATTTTCGTCCGAGACGCGTCCAATGTGCGCCCTCAGCCAGCCTCACATGTGCCGCCCGTGCCATTGTTTACCAGCCAGCCTCCGCGGTAACATCCAAGCATACACTCGGAATATTTCGTATTATTACAGTGTTTTCGGTGCTGTTTCTGGAAAATAAGTGACCATGGGCCCCAAGAAAGCTTCTAGTGCCAACCGTACACCATATCCGACATAGACAAGGATGGTCAGCCACAGCACCGTGGTCTTCCTTTGCAGATACACCAATCTGCATGACAGTGTCTTCCATTGCAGACACTGCAAGGCTCCAGGCGGACATCAACCAAATCTTTCAGTGGGCTGCAGAAAACAATATGAGTCCAACGATGAGAAATTTCAATTACTCAGATTATGGTAAACAGAGGAAATTAAATCTTCATCAGAGTACAAAACAATTCTGGCCACAAAATAGAGCGAAACCCAACGTCAAAGACCTGGAGTGATTATGTCGAGGATCTCACCTTCAAGACCATAACATTGTATCAATCGCATCTGCTAGGAAATGACAGGATGGATAATGAGAACCTTCAAAACTAGGGAGGCCAAGCCCATGATGACACTCTTCAGGTCACTTGTTCTATCTAGGCTGGAATATTGCTGCACTCTAACAGCACCTATCAAGGCAGTGAAAATTGCCCAGACCTAGAGAAAATGTACAGAGAACTGTTCACATCGGCGCGCATAACGGAGATAAAAACACCTACAATTACTGGGAGCGCTTGAGGTTTCTAAACCTGTTTCCCTGGAACGCAGGAGGGAGAGATACATGATTATATACACCTGGAAAATCCTAGAGGGACTAGTACCGAACTTGCACACGAAAATCATCAAACTCGAAAGCAAAAGACTTGGCAGACGATGCACCACCCCCCCCAATGAAAAGCAGGGTGTCACTAGCACGTTTAAGAGACCTTACAATAAGTGTCGGGGGCCCCGAGACTTGTTCAACTGCCTCCCACACACATAAGGGGGATTACCAACAGACCCCTGGCAGTCTTCAAGCTGGCACTGGACAAGCACCTAAAGTCAGTTCCTGATCAGCCGGGCTGTGGCTCGTACGTTGGTTTGCGTGCAGCCAGCAGCAACAGCCTGGTTGATCAGGCGCTGATCCACCAGGAGGCCTGGTCACGGACCGGGCCGCGGGGGCGTTGACCCCCGAAACTCTCTCCAGGTCTCTCTCCAGGTCCAGAAATAAAGAAAGAGATCATTGATAAGTATGAAAGTGGAGTGCGTATCGCCGACCTAGTCAAGTTGTACAAGAAACCCCAATCAACCATCGCTACTATTGTGGGCACCAGAAAGACAATCAAGGAAGCTGTTCTTGCCAAAGGTTTAACTGTGTTTTCGAAACAAAGATCGCAAGTGATGGAAGATGTTGAGAGACTCTTATTGGTGTGGATAAATGAAAAACAGCTAGCAGGAGATAGCGTCTCTCAAGCGATCATATGTGAAAAGCTAGGAAGTTGCATGAGGATTTAATTAAAAAAATGCCTGCAACTAGTAAATGATGTGAGTGAATTTTTAAGGCCAGCAAAGGTTGGTTTGAGAGTTTTAAAGAAGCGTAGTGGCATCCATAGTGTGATAAGGCAGGGTGAGGCTCCCAGTTCAAACCACAAAGGGATGAAAATGTGTGCAGGAATTTCAAGGAGTACATAGACAGTGAAGGACTGAAAGCTGAACAAGTGTTTAATTGTGATAAAACAGGCCTGTTCTGAAGAAAATCCCAAAGCAGGACCTACATTACTCAGGAGGAAAAGCACTCCCAGGACATAAGCCTATGAAAGACAGGCTTACTTTGTTGATGTTGTGCCAATGCTAGGGGTGATTGAAAAGTTAAACCTTTATAGTGTATCACCTGAAACTCCCAGAGCGTTCAGGCAAAAGAATGTCCTAAAGGATAATTTGTGTGTGCTGTGGAGGGCAAACAGTAAGGCTTTGGTCACTAGGGACTTTTTCTATAACTGGTTACACCATGCATTTCCCCCCAATGTGAAAGATTACCTAACTGAAAAGAAATTAGAACTTAAGTGCCTCCTGGTGTTAGACAATGCCCCTGGTCATCCTACAGACGTGGCAGAAACGCTTTATGGGACATGAGCTTCATTAAGGTGAAGTTTTTGCCTCCTAATAACCACTCCTCTCCTGCAGCCCATGGCCAGCAGGTTATTGCAACTTCAAAAAACTGTACACAAAAACTCTGTTTGAAAGGTGCTTTGTAGTGGGCCTCAGAAACTCAACTGACCCCTAAGAGAGTTTTTGGAGAGAGCATTTAATATCCTCAATTGGTAAACCTTATAGGTTTAAAGGGTTGGGAGGGAGTGGCTAAGAAGACCTTGAAAATCTGCTTGGAAGAAACTGGCCAAAATGTGTAGACAAAAGGGATTTTGAAGGGTTTAGGCTAACCCTGAGAGGATTATTTTCCCGTTGAGGAATCCATTGTGGCATTTGGGAAAGTCCTTGGGGTTGGAGGTTAGTGGGGAGGATGTGGAAGAGTTGGGGGAGGAGGACAATGAAGAACTAAAACCCCTGATGAGCTGATAGATCAACTTCAACAGGGAAGAGGCCAGACCTGAGGAAACTGGTTCAGAGGAGGGGAGAGAGAAATTGAAAAAGTTGCCTACTACAAAGTTAAGGAAATCTGTGCAAAGTGGCTTGAAGGGGCAAACTTATGGTTTAAATACCCTCACAAGTATTGCAAGCCGTGTGGGATATTACATGCATGTTGTGAAACCTTTGGGAAGTCATAAGGAACGAGAGGTAGGCCACTATGGACGATATGTGGCGAAGAAGTCAGTGACTCTGAAGCTGTCCAGTGGATTAAAAGAAGAAGGAAGTAACCCCAAAAGGGCTTGCCACCTCAAGTCTTAATGGAAGGGGATTCCCCTTCTAAACATAACACTCTCTCTCCCCTCCTCCCATCCCAACAATCATCACCAGATCTTCAATAAAAGTAAGTGTCATGTAAGTGTGCATGCCTTTTTCAGTTTGTGTGTATTAAAATTAACATTTCATGTGGTAAAAAAAATTTTTTTTCATACTTTTGGGTGTCTTGCATGGATTAATTTTATTTCCATTATTTCTTATGGGGAAAATTCATTCACATACCGATTATTTCGCATAACAATTACCCCTCTTGCACGGATTAAAATCGTTATGCGGGGGTCCACTGTATTCAGAGTGCTACGCAAGTGAACATAGATCTACGTTTGGACAGTTTAAGGATTAATTCAAGATACAAACATAGATTTTGATTATCTTGAGGTAAAATCTGAATTACTTACACAATGTCTTGAAATAATTAAATCAGATTATACAAAATATGAAAGTAAGTTCCTAGAATCAAATCCATCTGAGGATGAAACTAAAAATGTTTTGGATACTTTTAGTGATCAACAATTAAGGTGGAGAGGAGTAAAGGCTACCTGCTGCAAAATTCTGTCACAGAGACCTACTGTAACTAGTGGTCAAACACCTGTTACACCTGCAACAACACCTGGAACAACAGGTGTCCCATAACCAAGTTTGCCTACCTTGTCATTACCTATTTTCCAAGGTCATAATTACAAAGAATTCATTAGTGACTCACGAAATCGTAATGACACGACTGCAAACAAACCATACCACGGGTTCTATCCCTGCCCGTGGTATGGTTTAATTCATTAGTGGTTTTCAATCCATAGTAAATTCACAAACTGACATAGGTGAGATTGCTAAGTTCAATTATCTTAAATGTCTTGTGAAGGGAGAACCCTACGAACTGATTAAGTCATTTCCGGTGGTTAAAGGCAATTATCAAACAGCCTTACATGTCTTAGCAGACAATTATTTTGATGCTGACAAGGCCAGAGTTAGACATGCAGTCTTAATATCAAGCTTGAAGCCACCCAAACATTGTTTTTCAGATTTACAAGCATTTACGATTATATTAGACAACAGTCTCAGATCTCTAGGTGCTAAATATGACCTAAAGCAATGTGATTGGTTTATCAGTGGTATTGTACAGGATAAGCTGTCACCACGAATTATTTATTTATTTATTTATTAATTTGAACATGATACATAGAAGTACAAGGAAATACAGTGGTTAAGTGTAACATACCAAAGCCCCTTGTATGCAGAGCATTATGGGCAGGCTTAAAATTAACTTAAGATTAAGTAAGCAATGATATATTCAGTGGTAAACATTGTTGTAAACAGTTAACAATTAAGCACAAATGAGAATTTCTAAGACAGGTCATATGGTCATTTACTCTGTTGCTGTGCATTCAGTAGAATGGAGTATTCTGTTAGGTAATGTAATTAAAAATAACAAAGTTTGATTGGGTCACAGGTTAAACATTTATGAGATACAATTATTCAGTATTTATTTGGTTGTGGGTAAGTGATTTTTAAGAAGAGACTAATTTATAAACAGTGTTTCTTTTATATTCACAGGTAGTGAATTCCAGATTTTTGGGCCTTTCATGTGCATTGAGGTTTTGCATAGTGTGAGATGGACACGAGGAATATCAAAGAGTGATCTGTGCCTTGTGTTATGGTCATGTGTTCTGTTGAGGTTGGTAAGGAGACGTTTGAGGGGAGGGTTTATATCCCAGTTAAGTGTTCTATGTATGTAGTAGGCACAATAATAAGTATGGATGTTTTGTATGGTGAGTAGGTTTAGAGTTTTGAATATTGGTGGAGTGTGCTGCCTGTAGTGGGAATTTGTTATCATTCTGACTGCAGCCTTTTGTTGGGTAATTAGTGGTCTGAGATGGTTTATTGTTGTTGAGCCCCATGCACAAATTCCATAGGTGAGATAGGGGTAAATAAGTGAGTGATATAGGGCAAGGAGGGCTGACTGTGGAACATAGTACTGTATCTTCGATAGTATGCCTATGGTATTGGAAATTTTCTTGGAGATTTGTTGTATATGTGTTTGAAATTTGAGTCTATTATCAAGGTGGATTCCTAAGAATGTTCCCTCTGTGAGCTTTGTGATAGGTGATCCATTTATCATTATGTTAAGAGGGACTGTTATGGGACTATGGGACCCAACACACATTGATGTATATAAGTAACAGTTACTCTGGAACACCTAATTATACTGAACTGATGGGGACTCAGCTCTAAATGTCATAAGGGCAGATCACTCTTATGGCTGTACGGCACCTGAGTCAAGCCTGCTATTTCTCAATATAATAGGTTATACTATAGACACACACACACACACACACACACACACACACACACACACAATTTAAATAAGTAGTTTATAAATTTGTATTTCTTTTGCAAAAGTAAATAAGGTGTGATAACTAGAGAATTGTGCTTGACAACAGTCTTTTGTTTTTTGGTGGGCGTGGGAGGAGCTTAGCTAGGCTCCTCCCTCTCCCTCTCTCTTTTTGTTGTCTTGAAGCTGGTAGGACCTCTGGGTCCTTTTTTCTATTTTTTGGGGGCATTATGTGCGCCCCAGGGGTGAGTTTTATAACTTAAGTTGTGGCCATCATACCCAGGGTGACTAAAGTGTGTCAAAACACTGGTTAGTCCAGATATTAGTCCAGAAGAAAGAAGGGCAATTTGTCCAGATCCATCATGTGGATCTGGACAAATTGTCTTTGAAGAGCAGCTAAGGAGTGTGCAGGCTTATGTTTTGAATATATGAGTGCTGTAATTACATATTCTGTATATATCTATTTAGAATACAGTTATATTTTTTATAGAAGTAGTTTAAATAACCTGTAAAGAGGGCTGGTGAAAGGATTTCAGAGAGTGAGGATGATCAATCATGGATGTAAGTATTACCCTAGACATATAAGTCTTTTATGTAAAAGCTACCCCACACTAGGACATGTAGGGAGAACCTTACTATCAAAGTAATAAGGGACAATAACATAACATGGGAGCTTGACCGGGAGAGTTATCTGACTGCTAAAAATAACTCAAAACATTCTTTGAACTATATGTACTGATATGGGGTAATAGCAGTTGCATGTTTCTGGTAGGAGATTTACCAAGGTGGGGTCAGTGGAAGTGTTGTTTTCATATTTTAGTTTACAGATTGTTTTTCTCCTAAGGTGAGAGAAAGGTCGAGTAACGCATTTTTGTTGTGGTTATGGTAAGTGCTATGTGCATAGTTTACATTCAACTTGTTATTTTATGTGCCTGTGGGAAAACTTTGTCCACTGATACTGTAAGAGGGAAGCAAGTGTTTAAAGATAAAAACTGTCAGAAGTTGAATCTTTAAACTTTTCAGGCTTCAGGGAGGAAGGTAATAATTCATCAGTAAACATGCCTGGTAACAGTGAACATGAGGGATCACCTACTCCAGGTGATATGGAAATGGACAGGATGAGATTTAAATTAGCTGTGCTAGAGGCTGAAATGAAATTAATGAAAGCTAGGGAGGAAGAACGTCAAAGGTTAGGAGGTTCAGAACAAGAGCCTGAGCAGCACTTTAACATAACTAAAGCTGCAAAATTTGTCCCTAAGTTTACAGAGAGTGACCCAGATAGATATTTTTCTTTTTTTGAGAAGAATGCTTTGGAGCACAGATGGCCCAAACAGAAGTGGGCTACCCTAGTTTGCACACAGCTTGTGGGTAAAGGATTCCAGAGAGTAGAGACTGGAAGGGGATGATTTTTCTGACTATGATAAAATTAAGGATTAAGTATTGCTTGCATATCAAATGATACCTGAGAAATATAGACAAAAGTTCAGAAATCAAAAATTCCAGGATGGGCAGACCTTAACAGAGTTTGGGAATGAGAAACTGTTCCTTTTTAAGAAATGGGTTTGTTCTAAAGGAATTAATAAAGACTATGACAAATTAGTAGATCTGATGGTCATGAGGAATTGTACAATACAATCCCTGTTGACCTCAGAGAATATCTGGAGGACAAAAACCCAGATAATCTTTCAGAATTGGTAAGTAAAAACAGTCATGCTCCTTCTGAAAATTTCCCCACTCGTTCTAAACTTTATTCAAAATCCTATGGTCATAAGGGTAAGTGGGACAAGAATTTTCAGGGACAAACAAAGACTGAAGCACCCTCTAAAATAGAAGGAAAAGGTAAGTCAGCTAGAGCTCAGAGTTTACCTAGACAATCAGATAATGTTTCAGGTCCTCGAGTAAACAGTACCAGTCCTACACCAAATGGTAAAAATACCTTTAAGAGTTTTACCTGTTATTACTGTAACAAAACTGGACATACACAAAAGTTTTGCTGGTTAGACTGCAAGATCAGGAAAGGGAGGAACCATACCAGGGGACCCTAACTGCAGAGATACATCCAGTTGCCTGCATTAGGTCTTCAAGGCAAGGTGAGGAGGAACCTTTGGATCTAGACCCCAGGATGTGTATATTTTCTAGTAGGTCCACAGTTGGTTTGCACAAGGATGTAGGCAGAGTTGAGAACATACTGTCCTTGAGAGATGGATGTAGCACCTACTCCTTGCTATGTGCTGGAGTGCTGCCAGTATCTAAGGATACCTATACTGGGGTAGATATATTGTTAAAGGGTATTAACCCTTTGAGGGTTTTCGTCGTACTAGTACGTCTTACGCGTAGGGGTTTTTGACGTACTAGTACGCATAAATTCTAGCGGCCTCAAATCTCGCGCGAAAAGGCTGATAGGCCTAGGTGTGAGAGAATGGGTCTGCGTGGTCAGTGTGCGCGGTAGAAAAAATATCTGGGAACCAGTGGTGCATTGTGGGAATGCCTCTTAGTAAACAATGTCCACCATGCCTCGCGGTAAGAAGCTCCTCACTCCTCGGCGAATTGGGACACTTTTGTTCCCCAGTGACAGTTCTAATAGTGATGGAAGTGCCAGTGAAGATGAGTTTCGTGGTTTTAGTGAGGTTTTGACCGAAATAATGACCATAATATCGGTAATAGTGAAGAAAACCCAGACGCCTCAAACCTTCCCCCTTTGCTTGGGCCCCGGCCCTTGTTGTACAAGTAACCAGTTAAAAAGGGGTTTTAAGTTTTGTAAAAAAATTTAGAGAGACCACTGTTTTTAAAGGAATGTAAAGGGGTGGGAAAACAGTAATCGTATGAAATTAAACAAAAGTGTATTTAAGAAATAACTTTTTTTGAAAAGATTTTGAGAAATGCATCCTTGTTTTTTTGAAAAAATGGGTTTGGGAAAAGTTTGGGGTTTACCACCTTGGAAAAAATTATAAAAGTTTGGGATGTAAATATGGGGGAAAATTTTTAAAAAATCCATATTCTATGTCACCCCCCTTTCAAAAGGGTTGATCTATGGGGGAGGGGAACCCGAAGATGGGTTTGAGTGCTTGACCATTTTAAAGGGACTGATGTTGACTGTAGGTCCACTTTTTGGGTTTTTGGCCACCAAGTGAGAGACACCTTACTTTTTTTGTGAAGTTTCTAGCTTGGTGTATACCGACTGCTCGGGGTTTGGCTCACCCGTCCATGATCAGGAAGATGCCATCCGGAAAACCCCTTTTCTTGCGGGATTCCCGCACAGAGCAGGGGGCCCTGTCATGAGGTTTCCCACATTGGGCATTGGTTTACAAATTTTTTGTTTAAATAATGTGCATTGTTTTTAAAAGCCCAAAAAATTGAAATAGTTACACCCTTGAGTATTGAGTAGGGTTAAAAAAGTTTTTTAAAAAAATGGCAATCTGTTGTAAATAAAAGTAAAGTTATTACGAAATAACATAAAGGAAGAGCAGTTAGGGTGCGGGGGAAAAAAAAACATTTCTAGTATCTTGTTTACCACCTTAAACTAAGGCAAAAATTTTTTTTTTTACTAGCTTTATCCTGGGGGACACGGCTAGCTTTTGTGGACTTTTTCCTGGAGGTGGGGGGTTTTTGGGACTGGGGGGCCCAACAAAACTGATGATAAATAACAGTTACCGGGAAATTTAAATTTATATTGAATTGATGGGGACTCAGCTCAAATGCAAAAGGGCAGATCACTCTTCGGCTGTAAGGCTTTTTGGGTAAAGCCTTTTTTTTTCTCAATATAATGGGTTATACAAAGACAACACACACACCCACACACACACACACACACACACACACACACAAAATTTAACCCTCTGACTGTCGAGAGGGCCCAATCCTGAAGTGTCCCAGTGTCGCAAAATATTCGAAAAAAAAAAAATTAATTTTTCTTATGAAAATGTTTAAGATTAATTTTCTGATGTTTTTTAGTCCCAATAAAATTTCCCATCAGTACTTACCCGAATATAGAGGCATGAAGTTTTGCAAGAAATGAGCCGCTTATGGCAACAGCGAGCGAATGCCGCTCACACCAGTAAACTTAGTTACTTGTATTTGAAGGTTTGTTTTGTTCTTTTCACTATTTCATTTATTCACAAAACGTATGAGGCCTTTGAGACCCAAGTAAGGTGCAATGTACAAATATACCCTCGTTGAATACCAACACAATAAGTCACACAAACATAATTACAATATATTGTTTTTACAAAACTTGTTTTACAAAAACTAACACTACCAAAAAAATTGTTTATTACTATTGTTCTATAGATATATATACCAATATACAGTCACTGAATATATCCTAGAAGTTCTGTATCCAGCAGCTTGTGAACTCTGTGAAACATGGTGTGTCATACAACATGGTTTTAACACTCTTACACATAAAACATGGTGTCATAACCAGTGGTGTTTTACACTCGCACACATAAAACTTGGTGTCATACACATGGTGTTTTAACCCTCTCACGCATAAAACATGGGTGTCAACACAGTGGTGTTTTTACACTCTCACACAAAAAATCATGTGTGTGCATTTTTGTTGAATTTTTTTGTTATGTACAAAGAACAAACACCTCGTCTGACATTTTCATCAAAGTATTAGCAGCCAGTTGTGTTATGTAGTTATCCCGGTAATGGGACGTGTTCATCATTCCTTCCTAATTTCCTTCATTCCTTTTCCTGACCTGGAGGCTAAAAAAAAAAAAAACAAATAAAAAAAAAAAAAAAAAAAAAAAAAAAGAAAGACCATGGAGGGCATTCCACCTCTCTTTCCTACATTTCCGTCATCTGTCCTTCATTACTTTTTTCCTTCCTTTCATCTAGTCCTTCTTCCATTCCTGCCTTCCTTCTTGCTTGCTGGTTTCCTATAATATATTATACACATGATATAGTCCACTAGAGTACTTTCATAAAACCTCCCTATTTCACCCTTCACAAGCTTGTCTTGTGTGCGAGTGTTTGGCTTATATTGTTTGAGTCAGGAGTCGGCAGCTGTCAAAATGAACAATATTGTCCCCTCATTAGTCACTCCCCCTACCGCCTGTCAAACAATGTGGTGGGATGCTGCTTCCCCCTCCATTCTATCTAATTAACTTTCTCCCTCATTCCTCTCTCTTTCAATCTGTCTCTCTTTTTCTCTCTCTCTGTCTAGCTCTGTCTCACATGGGGTACACATAAATACACACGTACATAGTGTAAATTACCTAGGATAACCCAAAAAAAAAAAATCAGACAAAGTGCAAACTCTCTGCCTTGAAGATGTGAGTAAACGTGATGAGGACACAGTCTTGTGGCTCTCTCCGAGACAGAGCTAGAACGGATTGACAGGGAGTTTCGCAGACAGTCCAAATAGACAACAAATGTGTTGTTCGTCCAGTCATCTTCTCCTCCTCCTCCTCCTTCTCCTCCTCCTCCTCCTCCCCTCATCCTCCTTCTTTTCTCCTTCCCCCCTCCTTTCCCTCCTTCCTCCTCCTCCTCCTGGCTCTTGACAGATGGACACGCCCCCCCTCCCTCCACCCTCGTTAGCTCATAAAAGGTCAGCTCTTATCAGATGTTATCTCCCCTTATCTTGTCACTGTCAAGGGGTGAATGTTTTCATGCCTCAAGGGAACATATTATTACTATTTTAGATTATGTATATATTTTCTTCTTCTATTTCTTCTTCTTCTTTTCTTCATCCTTCTTCTTCTTCCTTCTCTTTCTTCTTCCTTCCCTTTCCCTTTTTCTTTTCCTTCTTCTCTTCCTTTCCTTCTTTCTTCTCCTTCTTCTTCTTCTACCTTCTTTTTCTTTCCCTCTTCCTTCTTCCTCCTTTCTCCCCCTTCCTCCTTCTTCTTCTTCTTCTTCTTCTTACTCCCCTCCCCCCTCACTCCTCCCCCCCCCTCCTCTCATCCTTCCCCACCCCTCACCTTTCCCCCTCCCTCCCTCCCCCCTCCTCCTCCCTCCTCCTCCTCTCCCCCTCCCCTCCTCCCCCCCCCCCCCCCCCACCCCCCCCCTCCCCCCCCCCCCCCTCCCCCCCCCCCCCCTCCTTCCCCCCCCCCCCTCCCCCTCTCCCCCTCCCCCCTCCTCCCCTCCCCTCCCCCTCCTCCCCCCCCTCCTCCCCCCTCCCCTCCCCCTCCCCCCCCCTCCCCTCCCCCTCCCCCCTCCCCCTCCTCCCTCCCCACCCCCCCCCTCCCCTCCTCCCCCCCTCCCCCTCCTCCTCCTCCCCTCCCCCCTCCTCCTCCTCCTCTCCTCCCCCCCCCTCCCCCCCCCCTCCCCCCTCCCCCTCCCTTTCCCCCCCTCCCTTCCTCCCCCCTCCTTCCTCCCCCTCCTCCTCCCCCCTCCCCCTCCCTCCTCCTCCCCCTCCCCCTCCCTTCCCCCCCCTCCTCTCCTCCCTCCTCCCCCTCCCCCCTCCCCCTCCTCCTCTCCCCCTCCTTCCCCCCCCTTTCCCCCCCTCCTCCCCCCTCCCCCTCCCTCCCCCTTCCCTCCCCCCTCTTCCCCCTCCCCCCTCCTCCCCCCTCCTCCCCCTCCCCCCCCCCCTCCCTCCTCCCCCCCCCTCCTCCCCCTCCTCCTCCCCCCTCCCCTCCTCCTTTTCCCTCCCTCTCCCCCTCCCCCTCCTCCCTCCTCCTCCCCCCTCCTCCCCCCCTCCTCCCCCCCTCCTCCTCCCCCCTCCCCCCCTCCCCCTCCCTCCCTCCTCCCCCCTCCCTCCCTCCCTCCCCTCCTCCTCCCCCCTCCTCCTCCCCCCCTCCTCCCCCCCTCCTCCCTCCCCCCTCCTCCCTCCTCCCCCTCCCTCCTTCTTCCTCCCCCTCCTTCCCCCTCCTTCTTCCCCCCTCCCCCTTCTTCCTCCCCCCCCCCCTCCCCCTCCCCCCCCCTCCTCCTCCTCTTCCTCCCCCTCCTTCTTCCTCCTCCCCCCTTCTTTCCCCCTCCCCCCTACCTCCCCTCCCCCCCTTCCTCCTCCCTTTTTTCCCCTCCCTTCCTCCCCCTCCCCCTCCCCATTGTTTTTGGGCCCAAAACTCCTCGAAATCATGAAATTGACTTCTTGACACTTCCATCTGGGGTTAGAGCATCATTTGGGAAAGAGAAACCCCCGTTTTGCGGGGAAAGTCACATTTTCTTACCGCTAGACATGCTGAAAAAGGGACGACTAAAAGGGTTTTCCCAAAATGACCACGGCCCCCCGATTTTTTTTATGGTGCACCTGACCATGGAACCCTTCTTCCTTTGGGGGTCCCGCTTTCTCCTGTTTGTTTAAAGCCGCTAGAATTTATGCGTAAGAACGTCAAACACGGTATCTCCTATGACAAAATTACGCCGGACAGTAAAAGGGGTTAATAATAGTCTAAAAAGTTGTATTTCTTTTGAAAATAAAAAAAGGTGTGAAAACTAGGAATTGTGTTTGGGCAACGTCTTTTTTTTTTTTGGTGGGAGTGGAGGGCTGCGGGGCCCCTCCCTCCCCTCTCTCTTTTTGTTGTATTGAACTGGTAGGCCTCTGGGTCCTTTTTCTATTTTTTTGGGGGTTTTTATGTGTGCCCCCCGGGGTGGTTTTATAACTTAAGTTGTGTCCACATACCCCGGGGGGACAAAGTGTGTCAAAAACTTGTTAGTCCAGGATTATCCAGAAAAAAAAGGGGAATTTTTCCAGATCCCTCATGTGGATTTACAAACTGTCTTTGAAGAGCAGCTAAAAGAGTGGCGGGGGTTTGTTTTGAATATTGAGTGCGTAATTGTTTAATTTTGTACATTCTATTTAAATAGTTATTTTTTTTTAGAAGTGTTTAAAAAACTGTGAAAAGGCTGGTGAAAGGGTTTCAGAAGTGAGGTGATCAATCAGAGTATTCCCCCAGACATATAAGGCTTTTATGTAAAGCTACCCCCCCCTAGGAATGTAGGGAACCTTTACTATCAAAGTAATAAAGGAAAAACAAAAACAGGGCCATCGTAGCCTGTTCCAAACTGAAGAACGATTTGTCAAGTTTGAGTAGTTTTTTGTCCCATCCCGGTAGCATTTTCTGTAAAATTTGGGATTCGAGTATTGGGGTACATGACGGGCTCGGGGGAGAGAAGACGTATGTATGTCATCTGCAAATAGGGGGGTTTGAGTAGTTTTGATGCCTTGGTAGGGCATTTATGTAAACAAAAAGAGAAGAAGGGCCCCGGGAAACCACTTCCCTGTGGGACAAAAAACTGAAATTTGGCTATGCAGAAGGAGTTTCTCCATTTGTGTACCTACAGGGCCCCCCGCTTTAACGATCCCCTCGAATGCGCCAAATTATGTAAGTGTATTATTTTAAGTGCGTTTGTACGTGTATGTTTGGGGGTCTGAAGGGAAATTTTCTCAAAATATTTCTTAGGGGAAAACAAATTCGGTCAGTATGGCCCTGAACTTTATTTTCTGGAGGGGAAAAAAATATCTTTTTAAAACCGGGGGCCCACTGTTTTGGCTTCTTTTGGCGGGGGTAGGGATTTTTGGTAGTTGGGGGAAAGGGCCCTTTTTATCCATAGTGGGGAAAATTTTTATGTGGAGAAAGTCTTTGGTAAAACTGTATCAAAAGCTTTAGTAAACAATGAAGATTCCCACTGGGATTCTGTTTTCTTATTTGCAGTTATATTTGTTCTAGCTTGGGAAAAAATAGCACATTCATATTTTTTTTTGGCCGGAACACAAATTGACGGGGGGTTGAGTATGTTGTGGGAGATGGAGGGAAAAGTTTCCCCCCCCCCCCCCCCCCCCACTTATAAATTTTAAATTTTTCAAAGATTTTAGAGGGGGGTGAAATTTGGGGTTTTGGGCCCCAAGTTATTAAAGTCTTTTTGGGGTCTCCCCCTTTATGGATCGGGGTAAACCTCGCTTTTTCGGGGAATTTGTGGGGAAAGGGTAGAGGTTTTTGATGGATTTGTTAAAGAGAGTTGAAATAAATTGGGTAAAACAGCACCTGCAAAACTTTTTTGTAAAAAAGGGGTGGAAAAGGTATTTAAATCTCCTGTCTTGTTTTTTAGGGGTGTTGATAAAAAGGGGGGAACTTCTGTTGGGTTAGCTGGAGCTAGGAACAGTGTTTTGGGTAGTTGCCAGTGAGTATTTATTGGGGGGTTTATTTGGTTTGGGATTTTATCGGAAAGGTTTTTTCCTATGGGGGAGGGGAAATCATTAAATCTGTTTGCTTTTTTCAGTTGGTCGATTTGGGTTTTTAAATCTGGCTTTTGTTCAATTGCGCTTTTTCTGATAGTTTTTTTTCCCTTAAAATTTCTGTGGTTTTTCCCGGGTTCTTTTTTATATCCCTTTTGGGGGGGGAAAAAATCTGTTTCAAATCCCTTTTTTTTTTGCCCTTCTTACGGGGCTGGTTTTGGGAAATAAAGGTAACGTTTTTTTTTGGCCTTGGTTTTGGGGACCCATTGGGTTTTATTTTTTCGTATAGGTGCTTTGTATTTATGGATTTGAGGATGCTGGGTTTTAGCCAGGGGACTGTTCAGTCTTTACTTGTCATCTGTTTAGCTTTTTTGGGCAGTGTTTTTTATAGGGGTATTTTGGGTCTTTTTTAAAAAATTTTTTTAAATTCTTTCATCAATATCTGAAAAGTTTTTTGCTCAGTTTTTCCGCCCATTTTTGGTCATGCTGTTGTGAAGTTTTTAAATGGTGCCTCATTGTAAAGTTAAAAGGGGATTTTATTTGTGTTTTGGGGTAATTTGCCTAGTTTAGTTATGGGAAGGTAGGGTAGTGGTCTGTGGTTTTTGGAAGGATTAAATATTTTTTTTTTTTTTTCAACCGGCCCAAATTTTCCACCCAAGGCAGGGGGGCCCGAAAAAAGAAAATCTTTCCCCATCTTTCACCCCAAATCACTGTCTTGCCGAAGGGGTTTTTACACTACATTTTTAAAACCCTGAAACCCATTAAAACCCCCCCTTTCAGAGTGCAGGCACTGTATTTCCCCATCCCCAGGACTCAAGTCCAGCCCCCCTTTTTCCCCTGAACCCCTTAAAAATTTTACTTTGCCATCTCAACAGCACGTCCAGTTTTAAAAAAAACCATTTTTTCCATTACCCCTTCAAACACGCTCACGCTTGCCTGCTGGAAGCCCAGCCCCTCGCCCACAAAAACCCCCTTTTTCCCCCCCTCCAAAAAATTTCTTGGCCAACCCCCACCCCCCCTTTCCCTTTCCCTACGAACTGTACACTCTTGAATCATTCTGTTTCGCTCCCTTTCCCCTACATGTCCCAACCACCTCAACAACCCCTTTCCCCAAAATCGGGGTGGACAGCGTTTTGGTTAAAACCCCCACCTCCCCCAAAATTCCAAAATTCCCAATTTTCTGCTTTTTATTCAAACCCAACATTGCCCTCAGACATGACCTTTCCCCTGGGTCCGCCTTTCCCGCCCGCAACATTTATTTACCCCTGCTTCACAAACCCCTATAAGGGAGGTTTGGGAAAAAAATATTTCTTTTCATTTGTTCCCCCCTTTGCCTCCAAGGCAAGTTTTTTTGTCTCCACCCGACCCCAAGTGCACCCTCACCCTTTTCCCCCCTTCAATTCTTGATTCACCTATCTTTCATAGACCCCCCGGGTGACATGTCCACTCCCCAAAAAATCTGAATACATTTACCTCCTCCCTACTCTCTCCCTTAATCTGAAAACCAATCTTTCATCAATAGTCTTTTGTTATCCTCAAAAACTTTATCTTTTCCCGTATTCACTTTTTTAAATTTTTTTCTTTTGCATTCCCACCCCAAAATTATCCACCCCAAACTCGAAATTCTCTTCCGAAATTTTTCCCCAAAAAGCACAGTATTTTCGCCAAAAAGGGAACTGTGACAACTCCCCCTTTTTGTGTGATTCTTTTTCTTTTAACTCCCTGGCCCCTTTGGCCCGCCCCGCATTTAATTCCCCTTAAACCCCCTCTATAAATAATTAAAAAAACCACGGTGGCATCACACTTTCCCTTTTCTAAGGCCCACTTTTTGGGAAATAAATTTTTCCCCCTTTTCCCAAATACTCTAACTTGAGCCTCCCCATCCTCGTAAAAAAATCTTCCTGCTTTCAGTAACCCACTCCTATACCATACACCCGCAACATCTGCCCCATTGCCCCCCTTTTCCCCCTATCATTCACCTTTTCCAAATCCAAAAAATGCCCAAAGAACCCTTTTTTTTTAAGTGAAAAAATATTTAGATTTAAAGGGTAAAGAAGGGGGGCTTTGGGGGCATTTTTTTGGATTTGGGGGAAAAGGGGGTATGACAGGGTGGATAGGGGGGCAATGTGGGAGATTGGGGGCAGGTGTATGGTTTGGGGGTAGGTTTCTGAAAAACAGTTTAAGAGTTTTTACGAGGATAGTGAGGTCAAATTAGAGTATGTAGGAAAAAAGGGAAAATTATTTCCCAGTAAAAATAGGCCTTAGACAAGATGTGTGTGCCCACCTTTGGTTTTTTAATTTAATTTTTTAGATGGGGTTGTAAGGAAGTAAATGCGAGGGTTTTTGGCAAAGGGGTGGAGTTTAAAAAAAAAGAATCACACATAAAAATGGGAGGTTTGTCACAAATTGCTCTTTGCTGATGCACTGTGCTTTGGGGGGATTCTGAAGGGGAAGTTTTCCGAGTTTTGGGGGATGAAAAATTTTGTAGGGGGAGCAAAAGAAAAAAAATTAAAAGTGAAAACAGGAAAGAGTTAAAAATTATGAGGATAAAAAAAAAGGGCTAGGTGATGAAAGATTGGATATCAGATTGGAGGGAGGGGAGTTTTTGGAGGAGGTGAATTTTTTTAAAATAGGGTTTTATGTAAAACCCCCGGTCCAAATCCCCCTACCCCTTTTTAAAAATCCTTGTTATCTGCTCTCCTATTCTCCCTCTTATCTTATTCTTTAAATTTTTAAATCTACCATACACTTTACCCCGGTATACTCAAAGGGCTATCCCCCTATAATTTTTTCACTCTCTTTTTTTCCCCTTTGCCATTATACAAAGGAAATATTTCTTTCTCTCTGCCCCAAACCCTAGGTTCCTTACCTATCCAACATTTATTAAAACCCTTTGACTGGCGCGGCCGGGATATAAAACGTTTTTGAGGTGGCCGGGTTTGACGTTATATAATCATAAATTCTAGCCCGGGTTCAAAACCCAAACCAAAGGGAAAGCTGGTTTGGGGCCCCCATGTGAGAGAATGGGTTGTGTGGTTTAGTGTGCCCATATAAAAAAAATCCCGGAGCACCCCAGTGCATAATGAAAAAAAAAAAATCCGACCCTTTTTTTTAATTAAAAAAGCCGACTTTGTGGTCTATTTTGTATAGTATTTTTTGGTTGGATTTCGTTTTCTTGGGTTTTCCCTTTTTATAGAAAGGAAAAAAATATTTCAGGGAAAAAGAGGTTTTTTTTGATTTATTTTACTATAAAAAGAACCTAGAAAAGGAGCTCCAAAATAGGGGAAAGGTTTTTATTTTTTCCAAAGTTCAAAAGTTAAAAAAAATGATGCCATTGTCCAAAAAATGGGCCAAAAATAGCCCTTCTAATATGGGAGTCATGAAAGGGTTTATGTTTTTTTTACAGTTATTAAAAAATTGCGAATCTGCAAATAGTAAAAGGGGGTAATTTTTTTGTTTGAAAAAAAATTCAAAAAAGAAAGCAAGGGGGAATATCAGAAAAAAAGGGGCCTGGGACGTGATATGAAAAAAAGGAAAAAAGGGTTTTTTTAGGGGCCAGGAAAGTTGGGTTTTTCATTCTGGGGCCTTATTTTAAATTGTAAAATTTTTTAGTTTTCTTTAAGGTTTGGCCCAAAAAGCAAATTTCTGACCACATTTTTGGTAGTTGGGAAAACAGTAAAAAGGGCCCGGGTTTTTTTATTCAATCGATAGAAAAAATGAAGTTTTAAAGAAATAGCTATGAGTTTGGGCGACTGGAACAATGGAATTAGCCGAAAATAGGGCTCAAAGTGGGCGAAATCGCCGATTTGTAAACAGCACCGAGGTCGCTAACTTCGCGAGAGCATAATTCCGTCAGTTTTCCATCAAATTTCGTTTTTTTGGTGTCATTACAATCGGGAAAAGATTCTCTATCATTTCATAAGAAAAAATAATTTTTTTTTTTTTTTAAATTTTGCGACGCCAGGAGACACCTCAGGATTGGGGGTTGCGACAGTCAAAGGGTTAAGTAATTGCACCAAACACTCCAAAACTATATCCCCACCTGCTTTTAACATTTCTATCTTTATCCCATCAATCCCAGCTGCCTTACCCCCTTTCATTTTACCTACTGCCTCACGAACTTCCCCCACTCTCACAACTGGCTCATCCTCACTCCTACAAGATGTTATTCCTCCTTGCCCTATACACGAAATCACAGCTTCCCTATCTTCTTCAACATTTAACAATTCCTCAAAATATTCCCTCCATCTTCCCAGTACCTCTAACTCTCCATTTAATAACTCTCCTCTCCTATTTTTAACTGACAAATCCATTTGTTCTCTAGGCTTCCTTAACTTGTTAATCTTTCTTTCAACACACCGGCCGTATCCCACCGAGGCAGGGTGGCCCAAAAGAAAAAAAACCAAAGTTTCTCCTTTCAAATTTAGTAATATATACAGGAGAAGGGGTTACTAGCCCCTTGCTCCTGGCATTTTAGTCGCCTCTTACAACACGCATGGCTTACGGAGGAAGAATTCTGTTCCACTTTCCCATGGAGATAAGAGGAAATAAACAAGAACAAGAACTAGAAAGAAAATCGAAGAAAACCCAGAGGGGTATGTATATATATGCTTGTACATGTATGTGTAGTGTGACCTGAGTGTAAGTAGAAGTAGCAAGACGTACCTGAAATTTTGCATGTTCATGAGACAGAAAAAAGGACACCAGCAATCCTACCATCATGTAAAACAATTACAGGCTTTCGTGTTACACTCACTTGGCAGGACGGTAGTACCTCCCTGGGCGATTGCTGTCTACCAACCTACTACCTAGGAACTTGTTAATCTCACTCCAAAACTTTTTCTTATTTTCAACAAAATTTGTTGATAACATCTCACCCACTCTTCATTTGCTCTCTTTTTACATTGCTTCACCACTCTCTTAACCTCTCTCCTTTTCTCCATATACTCTTCCCTCCTTGCATCACTTCTACTTTGTAAAAACTTCTCATATGCTAACTTTTTCTCCCTTACTACTCTCTTTACATCATCATTCCACCAATCGCTCCTCTTCCCTCCCGCACCCACTTTCCTGTAACCACAAATTTCTGCTGAACACTCTAACATTGCATTTTTAAACCTACCCCATACCTCTTCGACCCCATTGCCTATGCTCTCATTAGCCCATCTATCCTCCAATCGCTGTTTATATCTTACCCTAACTGCCTCCTATTTTAGTTTATAAACCTTCACCTCTCTCTTCCCTGATGCTTCTATTCTCCTTGTATCCCATCTACCTTTTACTCTCAGTGTAGCTACAACTAGAAAGTGATCTGATATATCTGTGGCCCCTCTATAAACATGTACATCCTGAAGTCTACTCAACAGTCTTTTATCTACTAATACATAATCCAACAAACTACTGTCATTTCGCCCTACATCATATCTTGTATACTTATTTATCCTCTTTTTCTTAAAATATGTATTACCTATAACTAAACCCCTTTCTATACAAAGTTCAATCAAAGGGCTCCCATTATTATTTACACCTGGCACCCCAAACTTACCTACCACACCCTCTCTAAAAGTTTCTCCTACTTTAGCATTCAGGTCCCCTACCACAATTACTCTCTCACTTGGTTCAAAGGCTCCTATACATTCACTTAACATCTCCCAAAATCTCTCTCTCTCCTCTACATTCCTCTCTTCTCCAGGTGCATACACGCTTATTATGACCCACTTTTCGCATCCAACCTTTACTTTAATCCACATAATTCTTGAATTTACACATTCATTCTCTTTTCTCCTTCCATAACTGATCCTTCAACATTACTGCTACCCCTTCCTTTGCTCTAACTCTCTCAGATACTCAAGATTTAATCCCATTTATTTCCCCCCACCGAAACTCCCCTACCCCCTTCAGCTTTGTTTCGCTTAGGGCCAGGACATCCAACTTCTTTTCATTCATAACATCAGCAATCATCTGTTTCTTCCCAAATCGCACTACATCCACACACATTCAAGCACCCAGTTTTATAAAGTTTTTCTTCTTCTCTTTTTTAGTAAATGTCTACAGGAGAAGGGGTTACTAGCCCATTGCTCCCGGCATTTTAGTCGCCTCACATGACACGCATGGCTTACGGAGGAAAGATTCTTTTCCACTTCCCCATTGACAATAGAAGAAATAAAGAACAAGAGCTATTTAGAAAAAGGAGAAAAACCTAGATGTATGTATATATATATATGCAAGTGCGTGTCTGTGAAGTGTGACCAAAGTGTAAGTAGGAGTAGCAAGATATCCCTGTTACCTAGTGTGTTTATGAGACAGAAAAGGAAACCAGCAATCCTACCATCATGCAAAACGGTTACAGGTTTCTGTTTCACAGTCATTTGGCTGTGTTCAACAAATGCTATTTCACTTAGCAATGGTTTACAAGCAATAGTTTCATGCATGCAAGCAACGAGACAAGATGAAACATCCACAAATCCTGTGGATAATAAACCTTTGACTCGTTATATAAAGAATATACCTACTCCCACTAAACCACAGAATGGGAAATCCCATGTAGGCACTCATCAAGCTGTGAATACAACAGACAGTAAACAAATTGTCACACCTAAACATACTCCAAAATGTGTACTTTATGATGAAACACATTGGGCACAGTACTGTAGTCAGTACACATCAATGGAGGCATGTAAACACCATGCTCATCAGCTGAAAAGGTGCACTAAGTGTTTAGGTGAACATAAGGGAGGTAAATGCTCACTGAAGAAGTGTTTTAAATGCAAGGGTATGCATCATACAGCATTATGCCCAAATACTTTGCTGAACAGCAAAAGACTTCCACAGAATCAGGAAGTCAACAAGCAACAGCATTAAATGCGAGAGATAAGTTTAAAGCAACTGCTCTCCCAATAGCTCGAGTTGAGTTATCTAATAAATTACACTAAACCAATGTGCTAACACTATTTGATCAAGGCTCACAAAGGTCCTTCATAAGAAGAACAGTGATGCAGAAACTGAATAAACAACCCTATGCCAAAGTGCAGTTAGATATAGCTGGTTTTTTCCAAAATTCTGGTAAACAGACATATGACCTAGCCAGAATCACTGTTGGTCTAGGAAACAGGAAAAAGACAGTAGAAACTGTGGTAGTAGATGATTTGCCTAAGTCTGTGCAGATCCAGGGATTAAAAGAAACAGTTGCAGCACTGAAAGCAGCTAAGGTCAATTAGCCTGTCCTGACATACAGACAGACACAATTAGTCCAATTGATTTAATCATTGGAAGTGATTATTATCACTGTTTTGTGCAAAATATAGTAAGTAAACATGATGTTCACTTGCTGAAAACAGAAGGAGGTCACATGATATGTGGTCCCATTCCCTCTCAAAGTGGGAAAGAAGCTGATATTGATTCAGTGGAAAATGTACTAGTTACGAGAATAACCGCTGATCATGTACCACAGCAAAAATAATCATTACTGGAAGAAATGAATGAACCAGTTAAGTTGTGGAATTTAAATGCGATAGGTATTGATGTAAATAAACCAAGTCCACAAGAGTCTCAGACTTATAACCAATATTTGGACACTGTCAAATATGAAGATGGACAGTATTGGGTTAGGTTACCATGGAAATTAAATCCACCACATCTGCCTAGCAATTATCGCATGGCTTTCAGACAAATGAAAGCACAAATACATGAGCTCAGGAAGAATCCAGGGCTACTGACTATGATAATATCATACAAGAACAGTTGGACAATAAATTAATTGAGGAAGTAGTCAAAGATAAGTTGAAGACAGAAGCTCATTATCTCCTGCACCACAGAGTCAGAAAAGATTTTGAAACCATTCCACTACTTGTACATAATTGCAGCGCACATGCAAATAAAGATGTAGCAAGTCTTAATGACTGTCTGATGACCGGACCCTCACTAACTGAGAAGCTTGGAGACATGCTTATGAAATTTTGCACAAACCCATATGCCTACATGGCTGATATTTCCAAAGCTTTCTTAAGAGTCGGACTACAAGAAATGGAGATTATACTCGATTCTTGTGGCCTGAAAATCCACATGATCCTCAAAGTCCTGTGAAAACTTATCGTTTCAAATCAGTATTATTTGGTGCAACATCCTCTCCATTCTTACTAGAAGCTACACTAAATACACATTTGAAGAAATCTGAAAGTCCCTTCAAAGAAATCTTAAAAAAAAGTTTCTATGTGGACAATCTTCAAGGTACTGTGAATAAAGAGGAGGATTTGAAATCCTTATACAGAAAAGCTAACAAGGAGATGAAAGAAGCAAATATGCCTCTAAGAATGTGGAATGCAAATTCAAAGCAATTAAGGGAATTTATTAAAGAAGATTTCCCTGAAACTGAAATTCCTGATTGCAACAATATGCTGGGACTTAAATGGAACACACAGGAAGATACTTTGAGTCTCAAAAGGATAAACAATAAATCATGCAGTACACTCACCAAACGTAGTTTACTGTCAGAGTTATCACAATGTTTTGATCCTCTAGAACTCGTCTCAACAATTACCATAAAAGGTAAAATACTTATGCAAGATGCATGGAAGCTCAAAATTGGATGAGATGAGAACCTGCCTGTAGAAATGAGTCAAACATGGGATGACATATCCATGGAGTTTAAACAACTTCATCAAATTAAATTTCCCAGACAAACAGGTCAAGAGGGAAACAAGTATACATTACATGTGTCCTGTGATGCATCAACCATAGGTTATGGTGCCGTAGCTTACATGAGTAATGCTGAAGGGTGTACATTAATTACTTCAAAGGCCAGGGTTGCACCCTTGAAGGCCAGAACAGTACCACAATTGGAACTGACAGCACTCTACGTAGGTACAAAATTGGCTATCTATCTCAACAAAGTACTTGATCATCTCACTATTGAAAAAACCATGAACTGGAGTGATAATGAAGCAGTTCTCCAGAGGTTAAGAAATAATAAGAGCTTATTTAACACTTGCAAGCACTAAAATCAATGGAATATTATGAAATATTTCGTAGGAGCATGTGAGGGGACCGTTGCTCACTGGTAAACAATGGCACACTGGCTGGGAAGGCAGGCCCAGGCGGCTCAGAGCGTGAGTACCCGTCCCGGACAAAGGACGATTAGCGAGTTAACGGACCATTTGCGAGCCAATGTTTAGACGAAATAACGGGACTATTTCCGAAATGGACGACTTTCAGGCCGGACAATTATTGAGGGACCACTGTATTTCGAACCTGAGCAACTCAGACGTAAATTCAAACACCTTAATAAAGTGATTGAATGTTGGGAGAAATTTTGGTGAGAAGACCATCTCACCTCATTAAGAGAACACTTCTATGGAGCTGGTGTTCCTGAAAATCATAAGTACTTAATACCTGGTGACATAATGATTGACAATGATGGTCCGAGGTCCCAATGGCCACTTGGAAAAATTGTGACCATATATCCTGATACAAATGGAATCATCAGGGCAGTTGATGTTTTTAGCAAAGGTGTAGTGAATAAGCGGACAATAAATAAACTAGTGTCATTAGAATTACAGTGTTGAACATGACTCAAGAAATCGTAATGACACGATTGCAAATAAACCATACCCCCGGCTGGGATTGAACCCACGGTTATAGAGTCTCAAAACTCCAGCCCGTCGCGTTAGCCACTAGACCAGCTAGTCTAGTGGCTAACGCGACGGGCTGGAGTTTTGAGACTCTATGACCGCGGGTTCAATCCCAGCCGGGGGTATGGTTTACAGTGTTGAAAACAAAATTAGTGATTCTCCAGGAACTACATAGACTAAAGCTGTTCAGAAAAGACAAGCAGCAGTGGTGGCGAGTGAGAAAATCAAATTAATGTTAAGTGATGAATAGTTCACCAGCAGCAAACCTCTGCCGCCCCCCAGTGTTGAGAAATTTTCTCCAGGAGGGGGGTATCAGTCCCCTTCAGCCCCTTTCAGCCCTGAGGGGCCCAGCCCTCTCAGAAGGGGCAAGCATCTTGTTTACTGCTATATCAAGTAATTGGTCCCAGATGCAGTATGAGCATGTGACATGGCCACAGCTCCTTGCAATAAACCAATGTTGCAAGTAGTTTAGTTTAATAAGAGACAGTCCATCTCTTACCTTAGCAGGACAATTAAGGAGAATCCTGCTCCCACTTTATTACCATTGTAAAGATAGTGTACATTGTTGTCTATGCATAAGACAGCAAGAATCAAGCATTCTGCTTTGCTTCATAGTGGAAGTTTGGCAAGGAAGCAAAATGTACTAGGTCAGCTTTTCTTTATGTGCTAGGGGCATTGCAGCAGCGTAGGAGGCTGTGAGGTCAGATTACTCTTAACCCTGCTGGGACTCACAATGACGCCAGGATAACCAACAAAACACTGCTCCGCGTGTTAGTGTGTACAAAGTGTCTCACAAAACACAATAAACACTTACAGAGAATTGTGATCAGCTTCTCCACAGCAACTCCTGTACTACTATGAGACCAACTCATAGAAGAAACAGCACTAAGAACCGACTATTCCATAAGACAACCCAGCAGGATGCCGGTGCCTTATCCACCCCTCTCACCACCCAAAGCGACGCATCACCAACAACAAACATGGCTGACTCCCCCTCACCCACCAACCAAGGCGACTCGACTACAACAACACCAACCGTGACTGACTCCCTCTCTACCACTACTACCTTCATAGGATTTAACCCATCTGATATGCTCCCAGGTATGACTAATGATCCTGACACTCTAAAGAATTACATCACCATCCTAACGGCAGATAACTTGAATCTTCGTGCTGAAAAAATGTCTCTCCGCACAACAATAACAAACCATGAATCTAAGTTATTTCACCTTGAGAATAAGATCAACAGCCTTGAACAACAACTAGCATCAACTGGCACAACTGATTTTGGCAAGACCCTCCAATCAGTCATAGCCAGTCACACAGATCAAATAACTTCCCTAAACACGAAGATTGAAGATGCTGTCAAGGACTGGAAAACAAACATGGATATGCAACTGAACAATTATTTTGCTTACCAAGATGACAAGGCAGAGCAAGATAAGCTAGCCAATGTAGTAGTGATTAACAGTCCACTCTCTCCTAGTGAATTAAACCATACCAACTGCAGATCATACGCGACCACCTACAGGTTAATGTGCCAGTGTTGGAAATAAAAGAATCATGGTTACTAGGGAACCACTGGAGAAAAAGTGTTATGATCAGATTTCACACACAAGACAGAAAAAAAGACCTGATAAGTTCATCTATTAAAGCAAAAAAAGATATATACATAAATGAGTGTCTCAAAAGAAAACGACAGAACCTCCTGTACAGAATGAGAAAACTAAAACGTGAGAATAATGCTAAATTTACCAGTGCTTTGTACATGGACAAATTCTAGTAAGAAAAACAAATGTAGGCTGTGTGTACTATATTACAAATGAAAATGAACTAGCAAACTTCCTTCATGATGCAAACATTAGGTCTGACTGATATTAGTGCCCAAATCTTTGTACTATGTTAGTGTATGTTATTATGCCATTATTGAACTAATCCCTGTACTATCACCTCCTAGATAGTATTCACTACCTCATTATCCCATGTGTCCCACACAGTTCCTTGTGTGACCCAATTTGTGTTATATTCCCAGATTTCCCTTTCACAATTTATTACTTGTTAATAAGATACTTACTCTTTAATAATATCTGTATTACCATTTCATTCCTACAAAACAGTTGGGATCCTCTCCAAGATACGATACTACGTGCTGCAAAATGCCCTTCTCACACTATACCATTCACTCATTTATCCATACCTCACCCATGCTATTTGTGCTTGGGGATCAACTGCAGCAATACACCTAAAGCCAATAATAACTCAACAAAAAGCCGCAGTAAGAATAATCACTAAATCTCATCCCTGGCAACACACCCCACCACTCTTCAGAGAACTCAACTTACTCCCTGTTCAGAACATCCACACTTAATACTGTGCAATCTATATCTACAGGACCTTAAATTCCAATATTAACCTTGACCTAAAATGCCTTCTTGATAGTTGTAACAGGGCCCACAAGCATAACACCAGACACAAACATCTCTACGACATTCCCCGTGTCCGACTAAACCTTTACAAAAATTAAACGTATGTCAAAGGCCCTAAAATCTGGAACATCCTACCTGAAAACTCTAGAACTGCAGACACATTCATCACCTTCAAAACTACCGTTAGAAAACATCTTACCTCCCTGATACATCCCGTCAACTAACTACATAAAAACCACCTGGTGGTTCACACTTACACTCACTCGCTCATCCATTTGACTATAAGCACAGAAATTATTTTTTTTTTTTTTATTATCACACTGGCTGATTCCCACCAAGGCAGGGTGGCCCAAAGCACAGAAATATGTATCTTAATCTTAAAATAATGATTCCTAACTAGTCACAAGTTTGTGATACTCCAGTATAGAAACTATGTATTGTGCCATAACAAAAGCATTCACATTGCTAAACTCAGAAACTAGTATTTAGTCACTTAGTATTTAGTCAACTTACTCCACAATTTATAATAATTCAGGGTTAAGAATTAATCTGAGTTTGCCCGAAATGCCTAGCCATGCTAGTTGTTCTAGTGGCCCCCTCTGTAATTAGTATTTTATTACATGTAAACCACACAATAACCAAAATCTGTAAACCCCACATTGTAATCCTTATCGAGAATAAACATTGATTTGATTTGATTTTGATTTACTTAAGCATTCTCATAATTCTTTTATAATCTTACATAACTTTCCCTTCGCTCCTAAACTACAAATAACAAACTAGTGTATGTTCCTACTACACTACTGTGCAATTCCTTGTACCATCTTCCACTAGCTAGTATCAACTAACTCAAATAATATTTCTTTAGTGATATTAATTGCTCAAATTTTATGCTATAAGGCAAATCCTACTCTCAGATTAATTTCATATCATTGTGTCAATCTATTTAAAGGTTGTTTTACCACAACTTAATTTAGTCCCTTTTTACATTTCTCCTGAAATAATTCTCTATATACCAATACATTGTACTGCCCTTTATTCAGTAATTGCTATACTCCTAGTTCTAACAACAATTAAAGAGCAACTTTCAAGAGATTTAATATTTTTTCCCTCTTGTCCATATAGTCACATTTATTAACCCTTTCAGGGTTTCGGACGTACTAGTACGGCTTACACACCAGTTTTTTTGACGTACTAGTACGCCTAAATTCTAGCGCCCTCAAATCTAGTGAGAGAAAGCTGGTAGGCCTACATATGAAAGAATGGGTTTATGTGGTCAGTGTGTACAGTATAAAAAAATCCTGCAGCACATAGTGCGCAATGAGAAAAAAAAAAAACTTTGACCGTGTTTTTGGATTAAAACAGCGACTTTGCACTGTATTTTCATATGGCATTTATTGTTGTATTCTAGTTTCTCTGGTCTCATTTTATAGAATGGAAGACATATTACAGAAATTGAGATGATTTTGACTGGTTTTACAATGAAAAGTACCTTGAAACTGAGCTCAAAATAGCAGAAATGTTCGATTTTTACCAAAGTTCAAAAGTAAACAAATCATGCTAAGCATCCAATACACGTCAACTGGTGAGTCTAATATTCTTTCACAAGTGCACGGATATTATTTATACCATTTCTACACTAATGCAGTAGTCTGCATAACAGTAAATCTTCTATTTTTTGTGAGAATAAAAATTCAAAGTGGAAAGCAAAAGAATGTAAGAGGGGCTCGGGGACGTGACTAATGAACAGAGGAAATGCTATTTTAGTGCCAGGAATGTCTTTCTTGCTTATTCTGGACCCTATTTGGAAATTGGCATCTTTTGAAATTTGTGTGAAATTGGCAAAATTGCTAAATTCTGACCACTGTATTGGATAGTTGAAATAGGTAAATGGGTGGTTTCTTATACTCATTCGATAGAAAAAATGGAGTTCTAGCGAAATAGTTATGATTTTTGTCGACTAGTACACTGGAATTGGCTGAAAATAGGGCTCAAAGTGGGCAAAATCGCCGATGCATAAACATCGTCGTGACCGCTAACTTAACAAGAGCATAACACTGAGACAAGCATCTCCTTAATAGACCACATCTGGACAAACACCATATCCCCTTTAAAATCAGGCATAATCACAGACAACACTACAGACCACTACCCAACCTTTCTCATAACTATTCTGGCCAAAATGCCACAAGACATCGCTAAAGTAACCTTCAGACTACAGAACTCAATATGTGTATGCAAATGATGTTTATAGAGGGGCCACAGATATATCAGATCACTTTCTAGTTGTAGCTACACTGAGAGTAAAAGGTAGATGGGATACAAGGAGAATAGAAGCATCAGGGAAGAGAGAGGTGAAGGTTTATAAACTAAAAGAGGAGGCAGTTAGGGTAAGATATAAACAGCTATTGGAGGATAGATGGGCTAATGAGAGCATAGGCAATGGGGTCGAAGAGGTATGGGGTAGGTTTAAAAATGTAGTGTTAGAGTGTTCAGCAGAAGTTTGTGGTTACAGGAAAGTGGGTGCAGGAGGGAAGAGGAGCGATTGGTGGAATGATGATGTAAAGAGAGTAGTAAGGGAGAAAAAGTTAGCATATGAGAAGTTTTTACAAAGTAGAAGTGATGCAAGGAGGGAAGAGTATATGGAGAAAAGAGAGAAGTTAAGAGAGTGGTGAAGCAATGTAAAAAGAGAGCAAATGAGAGAGTGGGTGAGATGTTATCAACAAATTTTGTTGAAAATAAGAAAAAGTTTTGGAGTGAGATTAACAAGTTAAGAAAGCCTAGAGAACAAATGGATTTGTCAGTTAAAAATAGGAGAGGAGAGTTATTAAATGTGAGAGGTAGAGGTATTTGGGAAGATGGAAGGAATATTTTGAGGAATTGTTAAATGTTGATGAAGATAGGGAAGCTGTGATTTCGTGTATAGGGCAAGGAGGAATAACATCTTGTAGGAGTGAGGAAGAGCCAGTTGTGAGTGTGGGGGAAGTTCGTGAGGCAGTAGGTAAAATGAAAGGGGGTAAGGCAGCCGGGATTGATGGGATAAAGATAGAAATGTTAAAAGCAGGTGGGGATATAGTTTTGGAGTGGTTGGTGCAATTATTTAATAAATGTATGGAAGAGGGTAAGGTACCTAGGGATTGGCAGAGAGCATGCATAGTTCCTTTGTATAAAGGCAAAGGGGATAAAAGAGAGTGCAAAAATTATAGGGGGATAAGTCTGTTGAGTGTACCTGGTAAAGTGTATGGTAGAGTTATAATTGAAAGAATTAAGAGTAAGACGGAGAATAGATAGCAGATGAACAAGGAGGCTTTAGGAAAGGTAGGGGGTGTGTGGACCAGTGTTTACAGTGAAACATATAAGTGAACAGTATTTAGATAAGGCTAAAGAGGTCTTTGTGGCATTTATGGATTTGGAAAAGGCGTATGACAGGGTGGATAGGGGGGCAATGTGGCAGATGTTGCAAGTGTATGGTGTAGGAGGTAGGTTACTGAAAGCAGTGAAGAGTTTTTACGAGGATAGTGAGGCTCAAGTTAGAGTATGTAGGAAAGAGGGAAATTTTTTCCCAGTAAAAGTAGGCCTTAGACAAGGATGTGTGATGTCACCGTGGTTGTTTAATATATTATATAGATGGGGTTGTAAGAGAAGTAAATGCGAGGGTCTTGGCAAGAGGCGTGGAGTTAAAAGATAAAGAATCACACACAAAGTGGGAGTTGTCACAGCTGCTCTTTGCCGATGACACTGTGCTCTTGGGAGATTCTGAAGAGAAGTTGCAGAGATTGGGTGGATGAATTTGGTAGGGTGTGCAAAGAAGAAAATTAAAGGTGAATACAGGAAAGAGTAAGGTTATGAGGATAACAAAAGAGATTAGGTGATGAAAGATTGAATATCAGATTGGAGGGAGAGAGTATGGAGGAGGTGAACGTATATCAGATATTTGGGAGTGGACGTGTCAGCGGATGGGTCTATGAAAGATGAGGTGAAATCATAGAATTTGATGAGGGAAAAAGAGTGAGTGGTGCACTTAGGAGTCTGTGGAGACAAAGAACTTTGTCCTTGGAGGCAAAGAGGGGAATGTATGAGAGTATAGTTTTACCAACGCTCTTATATGGGTGTGAAGCGTGGGTGATGAATGTTGCAGCGAGGAGAAGGCTGGAGGCAGTGGAGATGTCATGTCTAGGGGCAATGTGTGGTGTGAATATAATGCAGAGAATTCGTAGTTTGGAAGTTAGGAGGAGGTGCGGGGTTACCAAAACTGTTGTCCAGAGGGCTGAGAAGGGTTGTTGAGGGTGGTTCGGACATGTAGAGAGAATGGAGCGAAACAGAATGACTTCAAGAGTGTATCAGTCTGTAGTGGAAGGAAGGCGGGGTAGGGGTCGGCCTAGGAAGGGTTGGAGGGAGGGGGTAAAGGAGGTTTTGTGTGCGAGGGGCTTGGGCTTCCAGCAGGCATGCGTGAGCGTGTTTGATAGGAGTGAATGGAGACAAAATGGTTTTTTTAAAACTTGACGTGCTGTTGGAGTGTGAGCAAAGTAACATTTATGAAGGGATTCAGGGAAACCGGCAGGCCGGACTTGAGTCCTGGAGATGGGAAGTACAGTGCCTGCACTCTGAAGGAGGGGTGTTAATGTTGCAGTTTAAAAACTGTAGTGTAAAGCACCCTTCTGGCAAGACAGTGATGGAGTGAATGATGGTGAAAGTTTTTCTTTTTCGGGCCACCCTGCCTTGGTGGGAATCGGCCGGTGTGATAATAAAATAAAAAATAAATGATGCAAACTCTTCCACCCAACCAATCACAGTAGGAGTCCCACAAGGAAGTGTCTTTGGACCACTCCTCTTTCTCATCTACATCAATGATCTACCGAATGCATCACAGCTACTCAAACCCATATTATTTGCAGATGACACAACATGTCTTTTCCCACCCAAACACAGTCACACTAGCAAATACAGTCAATGCCGAATTGCAGAAAATATCTGCCTGGATGATGACTAATAAACTTACCCTGAATACTGATAAAACCTATTTCATTCAGTTTGGAAACAAACCTGCAAATGATCTGATTAACATAACGCTAAATGGATCATCAGTCACAAGACTCGCAGAGGGAAAATTCCTATGTATTCACCTTTACAGTAGCCTTAAGTTCCGGACACACATACAACAAATCACCAAGCAAATCTCCAAGACTGTAGGCATACTATCACAGATAAGGTACTATGTTCCACAATCAGCTCTCCTGGCACTGTACCATTCACTCATATACCCTTATCTTACATATGGAATTTGTGCATGGGGATCAACAACATCCAATCACCTAAAACCCCTAATAACCCAGCAAAAGGCAGCAGTAAAAACGATAACGAATTCCCACTCCCGCCAGCATACTCCACCAATTTTCAAAAGTCTGAATCTGCTCACCATTAAGAACATCCATACTTATTCATGTGCCTACTACATACACAGAACAATACACGCAAATATAAACCCTCCACTCACTTTTCCTCACCAACTTAAACAGGACACATGACCACAACACAAGACACAGATCTCTCTTTGATATACCTCATGTCCATATCACACTGTGTAAAAACTCTATGCACATAAAGAGCCACAAAATATGGAATTCATTACCAGAAGATATTAACCCTTTGAGGGTCGACAGGCCCTCTCCGAAACTCGTTCTCAGGGTCGGCCAAATTTGAAAAAAAAAAAAAATTATTTTTTCTTATGAAAAGATAGAGAATCTTTTCCTGATCATAAAGACACCAAAAGTTTGAAATTTGATAGAAAACTTACGGAATTATGCTCTCACAAAGTTAGCGGTCTCAGCGATGTTTACACATCGGCGATTTTGCCCACTTTGAGCCCCATTTTCGGCCAATTTCACTGTACTAGTCGACAAAAAACATGAATATTTCGCTAGAACTCCATTTTTTCTATCGAATGGGTGCAAGAAACCACTCATTTATGAAATTCAACTATCCAGTACAGTGGTCAGAATTTAGCAATTTTGCCAATTTCACACAAATTTCAAAAGATGCCAATTTCGGAATAGGGTCCAGAATAAACAAGAAAGACATTCCTGGCACTAAAATGACATTTCCTCTAGTCATTATTCACGTCTCAAGGCCCTCTTATATTCTTTTGCTTTCCACTTTGAATTTTTATTTTCACAAAAAATATAAGATTTACTGTTATGCAGACTACTGCATTAGTGTAAAAAATGGTATAAATATTATTGGTGCACTTGTGAAAGAATGTTAGACTCACCAGTTGACGTGTATTGCACGCTTGGCACGATTTGTTTACTTTTGAAGTTTGGTAAAAATCGAACATTTCTGCTACTTTGAGCTCAATTTCAAGGCACCTTTCATTGTAAAACCAGTCAAAATCATCTCAATTTCAGTAATATGTCTTCCATTCTATAAAATGAGACCAAGAAAACTAGAATACAACAATAAATACCATACGAAAATACACTGCAAAAGTCGATGATTTATTAAAAAAAAATGGTCAAAGTTTTTTTTTTCTCATTATGCACTGTGTGCTGAAAGGTTTTTTTTTTGACTGTGCACACTGACCACATAGACCCATCTTTCATATGAAGGCCTACCAGCTTTCTCCCACTAGATTTGGGGGCCGCTAGAATTTATAAAGTCTAGTACTTTCAAAAACCCCAAACCCGTAAGACTACAGTACGACGAAAAACCCTCAAAGGGTTAAAGTAACCTGGTCTGAAAATTAATTTAAGACTCGTCTCAAAAGCCACTTAATCAGCCTAAATCTAAATACTCAGTACACACATTCTCACTTATGTACTCTCACATCATAACTTCAACAATCCCTGTGAACCTTTTAACCCATTTTTGACAGGAATATAACTGAATCATTTTTTTCCCCAAAAAGCATTTTAGAATTTTATTCACTTAAATTAATAATCTACTGTACAACTATGAAATAATTACTATCCTACTGTACAACTATGATAAAACTCCTTAGTGTTAAGTAGTCTGAAAGCCAATAATGTTTAAGTTGGTCATAATGCCTAGGCATAATAGAGGCTCTCTTTGCATTGCAACCCACTATTGTAAACACAAAATCTCAATGTACTGTTGCAAAGACATAAAAAAAATAAATAAGATTGTGAATAAATGAACAAATTTTGATGAACAGTGTAACAACGAGTGTTGCGATCCAACAGTGTAGTGCGACATTCTTCAAATCAAGTCAATGGATGTCCGGTGCAACTACGGGTCAGCTACAAATACCCAGGAACGTTAATGATCGTAACACTGACAGGTCAGCTGCGCAGGGATATCATGTTATGTTTATAAGACTGCCAATACCCGGTAAATTACAGGCCATTGAGCCTACAAAAGTAATTTTTCCCAATCAGCAATCAGTCACTGATATATGCTGACATAATACCCCCTAGGGGAATTTATTCCTATAAAATTTTTCCCTTTACAGCTCGCTGGAGTGGATACAACAGCTTCCTCAAGACCTCGCCTGCAGGGAGGGCTGGTTGGCGAAAGCTGTCTATCAAGCTAAGTTTCCCCCTATTTAATCTCTAATTTAGCTTGTGACCACAATTCTAAACATGCGGACCGTAGAAACGTGTTTTTTCCCAAGACAAGGTCCAAAATTCAAAGAAAAATTTTGCACAAAAAAGTGTATGAAATACGGGAAGTCCAATATCCAGTGTATGCGAAATCCGGGACATGTATAGGAGTGAGGATGATTCATTACCTTAGTAACTTGCCATAAATTGTGACCAGATCTACCTGGAGTTCATTACCTTTTGTTGCAAACCCCTGAATGGGTTGCAATGATTATTATGTTATATATAATTATTACTTTTTCATTTAATTTTATATTCCCTTTATTTGCGATAATAGCTAAATCGTAAATGTATTGCTTTATATTGTTATTTGACTTATGTTGTTGGGATGTAACAAATTAAGTGCTCAGTTCAAGTCTTGATTGTAAAAACTACTGTAATTATCGCTTGTAGCCGTTAGACTGCCGGCTTTTTGAGCTGCAGTTGTCCACGGAGCAAATCACGTGATCGAGGGGGGGTGTCCTCACCTCGCCAAAGTATTGAGTCTCCTCTAGACTCTCTTGGGGTCGGACAGATTGTCTGTCTCATTATTCTTGTTAGTTCTGTAGAACTCTGTTCACAGAACATTGTTTTAACTTAGTGATTTTCGACGTTGTACTGGGGTTGTGTGTCACATAGACACTCGAAACATCTCAGGTCCTGAGCTGTAACTTCTCACTTAACTTGCACTGGTATCTGTGTATTATCACAGTCGAGGATTTCTTATGCTGAACTTAGATTCAGTAGTATGGGAGTTTTGTGCCTTTTGTGGAGGATCGGGCAGATGGTCCCTACTTAGTGTCGTTATATTATCTCTTTGTTCCTGATTCTGTGTCGCAGTTGCTTGTTAATTGCTATTGGGCTTAGCATTCTTTTTATTGTTCAAGCAGACTGTTTCGGGTTGCCAGTTGGTCAAGAAGTTATTTATTTCAGGACTTTGTCGGGCCACTTGTTTAAGTCTAGTCGAGTCGTGAGACATAGCGAACTCTTAGAGCACTTACACACATACACACTTACTTGTACATATTTGTAATATCTTATTAAATGTTAGTGTACCAGACGGTACTTAAGAATTATAAATGTGATATGTCTTTCAGCACAATAATATTGTACTTGAGAGAAGTGATATTATTTTGATTACTGTGTTTAATTTAATTTAATTTAATTAAATAATTACCTCTAGACTTAATAAATTTATTAAATTTTAATTTCTCTAGTTAGTAGCCTACCAGTTGTAATCCTGAAGCACTATTGAAAAATACCAAATTTCCCTAATGGATAATTGGACAAGGATACGGGACTACTTGTTATGAAAACCCAGTAACAGGCTGGATGCTAAAAGGGGCAGTCCTTGCTAGTATTCACTGGAGATCTCTAAGCTTTTAGAATCGTGTTTTTTGTAACAAAGGGGGGCCTGTCGGGGAGGCTCTTGACCCAAAGGTGTTGGAAAAATTGTCCAGTTTGACATACTAGTAACTCTATGATCAAACATTTTGAGTACTTTCCTAATCTAAAGGGACTTTGAGTTTAGTCTTGTACAACATACTGGGTGGATATGTACCTGACTGAGTCTCTTGATCCAAGGAGATGGAAATACTTTTTTATGAGTTCTAGCTCTAAGACCACCAACACTAAAATTCCTATTAGGATTATAGTTTTCCATAATCACTCTCTCGTAGTACAATTATTTTCGTGATGTATGCCAAAGTGAAACAGTTAATTGATACTCTGACTTTGTCTGAGTTAAGTACATTAAAACTTCAGACGTGTTGGCGAGTAGCCAAATATCTCGGTGTGACGTATAACAGGAATTACACTGCAGAAACTGTCAGAGTGTTAATTAAAGATATATTGTTTCCTGCTCATACAGATATGTCTGATTATGATTCAGATTCAGAAAGTCTAGTGTCACAATTAGGAAGTATGACTATTTGATGACGTAGAAGAAAGCGCAACTAAGGCAGAAGTGAGCCTAGTGTCTGAGCCTAGTGTAGCTCAGTTCTCGCTCACGCCTTCCCTCCTAACTGTTAGCATGACACAGCCTAATACTAGTACAGTGTATGCTACACCTGTATCTAGTTATCCTAGACCAGATATAAACTCTCTAGAGACGGCTGGACGAAGTGTCCGACCTAAGGACCGTCCAGACCACGTTAATTTCCCTACTCCTCCATTACCCACTGGTCCTATCTCTCAGGAGCAGTTTGAGAGGTTTGAACGCCTCATCATGTTGCAGACTGCACAAATAGAGGCACAGAGGAAATTGAACGAAGAAGATTTCCAAAGAGAAAATGTTCGTCTGGGAAGATAACAGACTGATAGATCACAGGACACATTTAATGTGTAGAAAGCTGCATCCATGGCTCCTAAGTTTTTTGAAAGTGACTTAGCCCACCTATTTGATGTGTTTGAGAACCAGGCACGTGCTATGAACTGGCCACGTAAGCACTGGGCAACATTGTTGCATACAGCGTTACAGGAAGAGCTCAAACTTGTACTGCTGCTTTACCATTTGCCAAGTACATTAGTTATGACGCTGTCAAAAAAACTATTCTAGAGACATATAACTTGTTAACCCGTAATTATCAAAGAGTATTTCGTACGTTACAAAGACGACAAGATCAAACTTGTGGGAGAATTTGCTCGTGAGAAAAAAGTTTCTTTGAGAGATGGCTAGAGCCGCCAAGTGTAACAACTACAACAGCCTTGTTCAGTTTTTACTACATGAAGAGTTTAACAACTGTATGCTTTCCCGACATACAAGAATATCTATCGACATACTACCTCGGATATTCTGGAAACTGCAGCATTAGCAGACAATTACAAAATTTCTCACAAACTTGTACGTACTAAAACACAAAGAAACAAGGTAACTAAAGAGTGTCCTAGAAGTTGGCAACCTAAATCAGCTGCTCATTGCCGGCCTGATGTACCTGCTACTGTAACTTCTCGTATCTTTACCAGGAAAACTCGCAATCCTGAATCTGTCTCTGTGGCTAGACAGAAATCTGATATTGAGAAAAAGAAAGTAAAATGTACATATTGTAACAGAAAAGGACATGCTAGAGAGTATTGCTATAAGTTAGAAAGAGATACGAGAAGCAGTCGTGCGGCTGGCGCCCCCACTCAAGTCGTATCCTCTTCCGAGCTACAAAGGTACCAAAATCCTAGTAATACCTCTGATCCTACTGTTTTAGATAATGTTACTCAGGATAGATGACTAGCGTCAGAAAGTGTATCTGACGAAAAGATTCGTTCAGCGATGAGTCCTTACTTTTCAAGAGGTAGAATAGGATTTGACGAATCACATCTAACTGAGATAATTACTTTCAGAGACACTGGCAGTTATCTCACGTATTAAGAGAAGATGTACTGCCCATAACGATGATACTTATGCAAGATAGATGTAATGTTAGAAGCCTATGGAGGGGCTGTTATAAAAGTTCCTCTTCAAAAAGGTATACATTGAAACAAGCTATTATACTGGTTATATTTCATGGGTATATCCAGTGGTGTATTTCCCATCAGGTCAGTGGACTTGTTTATAGGGAACGATATCCTTCATGCTGGTATATGTAAAAAACCACTTGCGATTGATAATAACACTGATGATAATTATGCCATTGAAGCTTGTAGAGAGAAACCTTTTTATTTCCTCTCAGCGCAATTACTAGAGCTAGTCAAAGATTCAACAACCATCCTTGTCTCTTGTTTTAGTTAGGGATGACAATGATTTGGGGGTTTAATATGTTGTTTAGTGACGCTCTGCCCCAGGATCATTAACACTGACTCCCCCCGGTCATCAACCTAGTCAGGACACAACTGACGTTAAATTTCTAACTCATGATGATTTAATCAAGGATCAGTTTGTTGATCAGTCACTGGAAAGACTGAGAGATGTAGCAGTTACTGAGAGTGAAGCAAAGGATCTCGATAATTGTTACTATTATAGTAACGGTGTACTGATGGAGAAAAATACATGTAAGTTGTTAGCTGATAGTGTTTCCACCACAGTCAAGCATCTCGTTGTGTTACCAGTTACATTTCATGAACAAGCCATTGATTTTGCTCACTGGTGGCCTGGTGGTTAACGCTCTCGCTTCACACGGTGAGGGCCTGGGTTCGATTCCCAGCCAGAGTAGAAACATTGGACGTGTTTCTTTCCACCTGTTGTCTATGTTCCCCATCAGTAAAATGGGTACCTGGGTGTTAGTCGACTGGTGTGGGTCGCATCCTGGGACACTGACCTAAGGAGGCCTGGTCACAGACCGGGCCACGGGGGCGTTGACCCCCGGAACTCTCTCCAGATAAACTCTCTCCAGATAGTCCCATAGGAGGACATTTGGGTGTCAAGAAGACACTCGGTAAACTGGCAAAACATTTTACTTGGCCTAAAATGAGGGAAACAGTAGCTGATCATGTGCGACATTGCCACGTGTGTCAAGTGACAGGCAAGCCAGCACACACACCTCCACCTACACCTCTCACTATGTTCATTAGTACCAAAGTTCAGTTCATCTGGACTAGAGATTGTTCAGACTCATTCAAAAGGTTGAAGCATCTGCTTTCCTCTGCTCCAGTGTTGAGTCCTAATTTCAATCTTTCCATCTTTTTACATATAGATGAGAGTGGTTATGCAGTGGGTGTTGTGCTGCTCCAACAGTCAACATCCACTGTATTCTCCATCCTATATGTTACTATTCATCTAAGCTCAAACGACACCAGAAAAATTATGCTATAGCTCTTGTGGTGTCCTTTGAACATTTTGACGAGTATTTGGGCACCCCTTTCCCCATTTAAAAATTTTCGTAATTTTATGCCCAATACCTTTGTTACTTGCTATGTCAATTCAGTAAAGTAACTTAATCCCCCAGCCCATATTAACTATGTATACTCATGTCATGTCTAATTATTAATTTTATATTCAAATATTGTGTGTAAGGAGACATAAGCTGAGTGTTGAGTGGGGAGTGTCATGTGGGCGAGGTACTGCGTGACGCAACACTGCCTGCCGCAGACCCCCCCTTCACTACACACCTCAAGCTGTTCATACTCAGATGTTCATACTGCCCCGCATTCCACAACCACTACTTAAGAGTGGATGCTGTCTCCTCTACTATGAAACGAGCCCCCAAAGTGCCCTCCTTGTCTGCTCTAAACCTTTTCTTACACTGATGTACATAACCACGAGTATGCAGAGATACGATACTATGTACTGCCCTAGTACTAGGGGGATATCCTAATTGACGAACGCTGTGAAATTGTAGAGGTCTTGGCACAAGAGAGACTGATTAATGTTTATATTAAAGAGTTTATATTAAGAAAGAAGAAAAACTTTATAAAACTGGGATGCTTAAATGTGCGGGGATGTAATGCGGATGACAGAAACAGATGATTGCTGATGTTATGAATGAAAAGAAAATTGGATGTCCTGGCCCTAAGCGAAACAAAGCTGAAGGGGGTAGGAGAGTTTTATGGGGGGAAATAAATGGGATTAAATCTGGAGTATCTGAGGAGTTAGAGCAAAGGAAGGGGTAGCAGTAATGTTTAAAAGATCAGTTATGGAAGGAGAAAAGAGAATATGAATGTGTAAATTCAAGAATATGTGGATTAAAGTAAAGGTTGGATGCGAGAAGTGGGTCATAATAAGCGTGTATGCACCTGGAGAAGAGAGGAATGCAAAGGAGAGAGAGAGATTTGGAGATGTTAATGAATGTATAGGAGCCTTTGAACCAAGTGAGAGAGTAAAATTTTGGTAGGGGACCTGAATGCTAAAGTAGGAGAAAATTTTAGAGAGGGTGTGGTAGGTAAAGTTTGGGGTGCCAGGTGTAAATGATAATGGGAGCCCTTTGATTGAACTTTGTACAAAAGGGGTTTAGTTATAGGTAATACATAAATTTTTAAGAAAAAGAGGATAAATAAGTATACAAGATAAGATGTAGGGCAAAATGACAGTAGTTTGTTGGATTATGTATTGGTAGATAAAAGACTGTTGAGTAGACTTCAGGATGTACATGTTTATAGAGGGGCCACAGATATATCAGATCACTTTCTAGTTGTAGCTACACTGAGGTAAAGGTAGATGGGATACAAGGAGAATAGAAGCATCAGGGAAGAGAGAGGTGAAGGTTTATAAACTAAAAGAGGAGGCAGTTAGGGTAAGATATAAACAGCTATTGGAGGATAGATGGGCTAATGAGAGCATAGGCAATGGGGTCGAAGAGGTACGGGGTAGTTTAAAAAATGTAGTGTTAGAGTGTTCAGCAGAAGTTTGTGGTTACAGGAAAGTGGGTGCAGGAGGGAAGAGGAGCAATTGGTGGAATGATGATGTAAAGAGAGTAGTAAGGAGAAAAAGTTAGCATATGAGAAGTTTTTACAAAGTAGAAGTGATGCAAGAAGGGAAGAGTATATGGAGAAAAAGAGAGAGGTTAAGAGAGTGGTGAAGCAATGTAAAAAGAGAGCAAATGAGAGAGTGGGTGAGATGTTATCAACAAATTTTGTTGAAAATAAGAAAAAGTTTTGGAGTGAGATTAACAAGTTAAGAAAGCCTAGAGAACAAATGGATTTGTCAGTTAAAAATAGGAGAGGAGAGTTATTAAATGGAGAGTTAGAGGTATTGGGAAGATGGAGGGAATATTTTGAGGATTGTTAAATGTTGATGAAGATAGGGAAGCTGTGATTTCATGTATAGGGCAAGGAGGAATAACATCTTGTAGGAGTGAGGAAGAGCCAGTTGTGAGTGTGGGGGAAGTTCGTGAGGCAGTAGGTAAAATGAAAGGGGTAAGGCAGCCAGGATTGATGGGATAAAGATAGAAATGTTAAAAGCAGGTGGGGATATAGTTTTTGGAGTGGTTGGTGCAATTATTTAATAAATGTATGGAAGAGGGTAAGGTACCTAGGGATTGGCAGAGAGCATGCATAGTTCCTTTGTATAAAGGCAAAGGGGATAAAAGAGAGTGCAAAAATTATAGGGGGATAAGTCTGTTGAGTATACCTGGTAAAGTGTATGGTAGAGTTATAATTGAAAGAATTAAGAGTAAGACGGAGAATAGGATAGCAGATGAACAAGGAGGCTTTAGGAAAGGAAGGGGGTGTGTGGACCAGGTGTTTACAGTGAAACATATAAGTGAACAGTATTTAGATAAGGCTAAAGAGGTCTTTGTGGCATTTATGGATTTGGAAAAGGCCTATGACAGGGTGGATAGGGGGGCAATGTGGCAGATGTTGCAGGTGTATGGTGTAGGAGGTAGGTTACTGAAAACAGTGAAGAGTTTTTTAACGAGGATAGTGAGGCTCAAGTTAGAGTATGTAGGAAAGAGGGAAATTTTTTCCCAGTAAAAGTAGGCCTTAGACAAGGATGTGTGATGTCACCGTGGTTGTTTAATATATTTATAGATGGGGTTGTAAGAGAAGTAAATGCGAGGGTCTTGGCAAGAGGAGTGGAGTTAAAAGATAAAGAATCACACACAAAGTGGGAGTTGTCACAGCTGCTCTTTGCTGATGACACTGTGCTCTTGGGAGATTCTGAAGAGAAGTTGCAGAGATTGGTGGATGAATTTGGTAGGGTGTGCAAAAGAAGAAAATTAAAGGTGAATACAGAAAAGAGTAAGGTTATGAGGATAACAAAAAGATTAGGTGATGAAAGATTGGATATCAGATTGGAGGGAGAGAGTATGGAGGAGGTGAACGTATTCAGATATTTGGGAGTGGACGTGTCAGCGGATGGGTCTATGAAAGATGAGGTGAATCATAGAATTGATGAGGGAAAAGAGTGAGTGGTGCACTTAGGAGTCTGTGGAGACAAAGAACTTTGTCCTTGGAGGCAAAGAGGGAAATGTATGAGAGTATAGTTTTACCAACGCTCTTATATGGGTGTGAAGCGTGGGTGATGAATGTTGCAGCGAGGAGAAGGCTGGAGGCAGTGGAGAGTCATGTCTGAGGGCAATGTGTGGTGTGAATATAATGCAGAGAATTCGTAGTTTGGAAGTTGGGAGGAGGTGCGGGATTACCAAAACTGTTGTCCAGAGGCTGAGAAAGGGTTTTGTTGAGGTGGTTCGGACATGTAGAGAGAATGGAGCGAAACAGAATGACTTCAAGAGTGTATCAGTCTGTAGTGGAAGGAAGGCGGGGTGGGGGTCAGCCTAGGAAAGGTTGGAGGGAGGGGTAAAGGAGGTTTTGTGTGCGAGGGGCTTGGACTTCCAGCAGGCATGCGTGAGCGTGTTTGATAGGAGTGAATGGAGACAAATGGTTTTTAATACTTGACGTGCTGTTGGAGTGTGAGCAAAGTAACATTTATGAAGGGATTCAGGGAAACCGGCAGGCCAGACTTGAGTCCTGGAGATGGGAAGTACAGTGCCTGCACTCTGAAGGAGGGGTGTTAATGTTGCAGTTTAAAAACTGTAGTGTAAAGCACCCTTCTGGCAAAATAGTGATGGAGTGAATGATGGTGAAAGTTTTTCTTTTTCGGGCCACCCTGCCTTGGTGGGAATCGGCCAGTGTGATAATAAAAAATAAAAATTAAAATGTATTGATATGAGTAATCAGTAATAATGTGAAAGACCTTAATGCAACTCCTAGTGCGACCGTCTGTCGTGTTGGGGGGGGGGGGTGTTGCAACCCCTGAATGGGTTGCAATGATTATTATGTATATATATAATTATTACTTTTTCATTTAATTTTATATTGCTTATATTTGCGATAATAGCTAAATCGTAAATGTATTGCTTTATATTGTTATTTGACTTATGTTGTTAGGATGTAACATATTAAGTGCTCAGTTCAAGTCTTGATTGTCAAACTACTGTAATTATCACTTGTAGCTCGTTAGACTGCCGGCTTCTGAGCTGCAGTTGTCCACGGAGCTATCACGTGATCGAGGGGGGGTGTCCTCACCTCGCCTAAAGTATTGAGTCTGCTCTAGACTCTCTTGGTGGTCGGACAGATTGTCTGTCTCATTATTCTTGTTAGTTCTGTAGAACTGTTCACAGAACATTGTATAGACTTAGTGATTTTTGACGTTGTACTGAGGTTGTGTGTCACAGACACTCGAAACATCTCAGGTCCTGAGCTGTAACTTCTCACTTAACTTGTACTGGTATCTGTGTATTATCACAGTCGAGGATTTTCTTATGCTGAACTTAGATTCAGTAGTATGGGAGTTTTGTGACTTTTGTGGAGGATCTGCAGATGGTCCCTACTTAGTGTCGTTATATTATCTCCTTGTTCCTGATTCTGTGTCGCAGTTGCTTGTTATATTGCTATTGGGCTTAGCATTCTTTTTATTGTTCAAGCAGACTGTTCTGGTTGCCAGTCGGTCAAGAAGTTAGTTTATTTGAGGACTTTGTCAGTCACTTGTTTAAGTCTAGTCGAGTCGTGAGACATAGCGAACTACTTAGAGCACTTACACACATACACACTTACTTGTACATATTTGTAATATCTTATTAAATGTTAGTGTACCAGACAGTACTTAAGAATTATAAATGTGATATGTGCTTTTAGCACAATAATATTGTTCTTGAGAGAAGTGATATTATTTTGATTACTGTGATTAATTTAATTTAATTTAATTTGATAATATACCTCTAGACTTAATAAATTTATTAAATTTTAATTTCTCTAGTTAGTAGCTTACCAGTTGTAATCCTGAAGCACTACTGAATAATACCGAATTCTAATGGATAATTGGACAAGGATACTGAATACTTGTTACGAAAACCCAGTAACAGGCTGGATGCTAGAAGGGCAGTCCTTTCTAGTATTCACTGGAGATCTCTAAGCTTTTAGAATCGCATTTTTTGTAACACCTTTGTAACTAGTTCAGCTATCCAAACTTTGGGGTCCAGTCCCTGGATCCATTATGTACCTTTGTAACCTTCTGACTACCGCTCACAGGATGGGTATGGGGTGCATAATAAAGATATTAAACTAGCTAACCATTGTACTATACTCCAGCATGTGTAAAACATTGCTGGGACCTATAAATACTTTGTATATACAGTGGAACCTTGACTTACGAGTTTAATCCATTCTAGGAGCTAGCTCGTAACTCAATTTACTCGTATATCAAATTAATTTTCCTCATTTAAATTAACTGAAAATCCATTAATTCGTTCCTCCACTCTGGAGAGATGAGAAAAAATACTTGAATATGTTGCTATTATCAACTTAACAGCTTATTTATCTATCACAATTCATCTAATATGACATAATAAACAATATAATTAGCACAGAAACATATGTATTTGAGAATGAATAAAATAGGCCATAATATGGTGGCAGAGGAAGTAGCAGTGGCAGAAGCGTCAGCCATTTCTGTCACAATTTGACCATAGTATCTTCCCATGTTCTTACTTTAAGAGAAAACAAAGTATTTTTGAGGCTAACTGCAGTAGATCACTAGGACCCATCATTAGACAAAAGAAATTTGGCCAAATGACTGTAAAAAAAAATGCAAACAAGCACGAGAGAACTGCCCCTCACAGGGATGTAAACATGTTTACTGCTTACCCCGCTGTGCCCACTAGCAGAAGCAATCTGA